>OX439048.1:66677374-67877374 GCA_949317995.1 Acholoe squamosa | reverse complement strand
CAGTGCAGGCCTGAATACCATATGACTCACGAGAGGGCAGCATTTACGTCCATGTAACCTTAATTAGGGGTAGGGTCTTCAGATAAAACTAAAATGTTTTTCCTATCAAACCTTAGGGTCTGTCCTATAAAATCCTAAAGTTTGGTGGCAACAGCCTTTCTCAATGTTATGATATGAGGGGATTGATGTGTGCAATTCACACTGAAATTCCTACCAGTTTTCAATGTGATTTCCGAGCAGCGACCTTTATCATCAAAGATCTATGCAGTGCACAAGCAGCAGTTCTAGAGCTGTCAAATTGCATATTTGCATTGAATTCATTCACCTGATGATGAAGGGGGCATTGATTTTGCAAAATATTGTTAGGATTTTGCCAGAAAAACTCACAAAATCATGAAAAACATGATAAAACTGGTGAAAAATGATTAATATTAGGCCTATAATTAATCCCACTTTTTACAGATCATATCTTACCAGGGGATCATTTTTTAAGGCATGCCTTTTCTGTTACATGCATCAAGAATACCTGTTATCAATATTGTACTAATATTTGCACTGGGGGATAAATTACTACTGGTTAATTAGATAATTGCGCTCTCACTGAAAATTTGACAAAACACCGCAAACCCGACCAAACTTCCAATGGACCCTATGGTAGGCCCTACATGGATATCTGTGTATCAATAACCCTAGGAAGATTAAAATGAGGCTAAAATGTCATTTTCTGCTGAGAATTTCACCCTGTAGGTGGTTTATGTCCAGAAAAAGTTATGTTTTGGGAGATTCATAGAAACTGCAATATTTAGTGAATTACCCTACCTCCGCAAGCAAGGTTTTCCTATTTTTTTTTATTTACACACCATTTCTGTGACTAATTTGGCCAGATTCCTGTAAAACCATCCTTGCTGTAACAGAAAAATGACATTAAGAGGGCATTTGAAATAGGCAGGTCAAATGTCCAATCATCCTATAGGTTACGTGGAACTAATTCCATTTCCTCTATGTTTCTATATAGCATAACACACAAAAACAGCCCCCCGTAATGTTCGTTGGTAATATTTTCGACCGTAGCAAGATTAAACCATCTCTCACACACAATGTGTTAGAATATAGGATAGGCTTAACCCTGAAAATCTTAACTAAGAGAGCGATACATACAGCAAGTGCCATTCTACCCTATTTTGGGCCTCAAAACCTCCATTGGCCAGATGAACATTTGCAGACCTGATAAAATCCCCAAACCTTGGCATAATATAAAAACTCATCTACTGTTCCATTTAGGAACTATTTGGGGTCACTTGTGATTTTTTTCATAATTTTACCAATATTTCTTGCATATGATTTCTAAGCCAATCAGCACCCAGATCACCTTCAGTGCAGGCCTGAATACCATATGACTCACGAGAGGGCAGCATTTACGTCCATGTAACCTGTAAGGGATCAACCACAGCAATAATTGATCACTGCAAGACACTGCCACAGTGATATGAATAATTTCAATAGAATTTACTTGGCAGCACATGTATCTGGTTTTTATCTCTGGACCATAGAGGTACATTGTCAATAAAACTGATAGACTTTTAAAGTATACATAGACATTTTGTATTATTTAGAGCCATGCTCCAACCAGGTGACTGTAGCTGGTTCATCCGGGTTGTAGCAGTGGCTTATCCCAGATGTGTACATTCGGTCAACCGGCTTAACCCGGTTGGGTCACGTGAAAGTGCCCCTGGCCACCAGGGTAGTGAATGGGAGACCTATGACAGATGAAATCCACTAGCATTGCAAGCATAATATAAGTGTTACCCATGACATTCTTAAATCTTTTGATCTTCCTATCTGTCCACATTACCTGCACAATATGGATGTGGAACCAGCAAACAAAGCGACACTCAAAGAATTTATGACATGAACAACATATGATTTCAAGGATACTCTCCACTAAAAGAGATATTATTGAGGTATTTACCTGTATGTTCAAGTCACACTCTACTGATTTCAAGTCCATGGTTTGTTGACAGTCATAGGTTGACTAAAGCAACCTTCTTCGGTCACTGGTACCTTACCTACCTCTCACATTTTCTTCATCCAAATCTACACCTAGAAATATATTTATACTAGTATTATATACCTTGTCCACTCAAAGGTATTCAGTAAATGTCCAGAAAAAACCGTGAGTACGAAATTCTGCGTCCATGGATCCCTTTTCAAATAACAGTCAGGATTAGTTTAGGATATAAATGCAATCAAGTTTATAGCAATTGACAATATCTCTACAGATAATTTGAAAACAGTATTCATGCCTGTGGATATTATACATACCATACCAGATAAATTGGTAAAAGTCAATCTCTCCTTCCAGACAATAATTGCTCTAAACTCTTGGAAAATTTCCAAGGCCAAATGCTCATATTCCTGAGGCTAGCCAGCGACTCTTGTCATAACTATAGACCTATTTCTCCTACCTTTAACCTGTAAGCTATTGGAGAACATTGTCCATAATAGAGTGTATGGATTTCTCGTTAAAGGACCAAGAAGGCTTCCGCTCCCAGTTTTAGTATGATTGATACCCTTAATAAGTTTACGGATGATATCAAGGGAGACTTTAATATTGCAAATATGTTTGCTGCCTTTATTGACATGGAAAAGGCTTTTGACACCATAGTAGGGGGGGGGGTGTTAAGCAACCAAGATCTACAAGTAATACCCAAAAATATTTATGAGTCATATTGGATCCTCTGTTATCCTACAACCTTCATCTATAAAAATCATATCAAACTTTTGCCAACCAAAGTTATAAACTATGCCTGTTGAGACATCTTTATGTAAATTTGTCTTTAAAAGTGATGAAGGGGTTCCAAGCAGGGTGGAAAATGGTAAAAAAAAGTGACATAAGTTTGATGGATGGGCTGAAGGTGCTCTAAGAAATCGGCTTTGTGGGGGTGTATTGTAGGAAATGAATTACTTTCACAGTTTTCCATTATTACAATTATATAGGCAAAGAACTCAAACTCTAAAAAATTATGTGTATTATATTATAACCATAGCCATCAATCTAGGCTCAACCCAGGAAGAAGTTTGGTCGGCGTCTAGGAAATCTGACAGCATGAAATGGCAACTAATACAATGGTAAAGGTGAACGATGAGCAGTTTGAGCTGACCGTTTCTTCACGGGCAGGACACGCTCATGAAGAAACAGGAAGCTCAAACTGGTCAGAGTTCATCTTTACATTTATGTCATGGTGTTTGGGTTGATAATTAATCAATATTTCATCAATAAGATTGAAATTAAACCCTTATTTACCCGTCTTCATCCCGAAATCCTGACCGCTGCCATCTTGGATGTTTACGTTTCAAAAAGGCTGCGCATGCGCAATGGAACTATGACGTCATCGTGCGGATTTGGCACCGGTTATTTAACGCAGGGGTGCAATACGGGGGTTCAGTGCTTTCTCTATGGAACTACGATATTCACCTTGACATAAATGAAGTTATCATCCCTATTTATGATGCATAAAGTGAGTCCTACAGCAGAATGACGAGCACTGAATTGGATGCAGCAATGGAAAGTAGCTTACAAAAGTTGCATTCATACTGAATGACAACTATTTGGTGTGATGTACAGGCCTTTACAGGACAAAGGCCTGTATTAAATAGTTCATGTTTTGTTCATAGATTGATGTTGAGAATATAGTAGCTATATAGTGCCTACACGCATTTAGCCTTGTTGTTGCTCATCTCACATGTCCCATTCACACAGAAGTCAAGATTAGTCATAAGGTCACATGGGGTCAGTGTTGGAATTGAAAAATACAAAATAGTGGTTCTAAGGCAAATTTTGGGCAATGCTTTCCTTATTTTCTCTATTTGCTGACTTTCCTTGTAAAACTGTTATGCTTTTACACCATACATTTTGTCTTGAGGGATATCAAAACAAGCCACAAGGGTGGTTCACCAGTACTTACCCATCTCCTGACAGATGTAGCCCCAGGGGGTGTTCCAGTAGTAGTTATGTACTTACCCATCTCCTGACAGATATAGCCCCAGGGGGTGTTCCAGCAGTAGTTATATACTTACCCATCTCCTGACAGATATAGCCCCAGGGGGTGTTCCAGCAGTGGTTATGTACTTACCCATCTCCTGACAGATGTAGCCCCAGGGGGTGTTCCAGCAGTAGTTATGTACTTACCCAGCTCCTGACAGATGTAGCCCCAGGGGGTGTTCCAGCAGTAGTTATATACTTACCCATCTCCTGACAGATGTAGCCCCAGGGGGTGTTCCAGCAGTGGTTATGTACTTACCCATCTCCTGACAGATGTAGCCCCAGGGGGTGTTCCAGCAGTAGTTATGTACTTACCCATCTCCTGACAGATGTAGCCCCAGGGGGTGTTCCAGCAGTAGTTATATACTTACCCATCTCCTGACAGATGTAGCCCTTGGGGGTGTTCCAGCAGTAGTTATGTACTTACCCATCTCCTGACAGATGTAGCCCCAGGGGGTGTTCCAGCAGTGGTTATGTACTTACCCATCTCCTGACAGATGTAGCCCCAGGGGGTGTTCCAGCAGTAGTTATGTACTTACCCATCTCCTGACAGATGTAGCCCCAGGGGGTGTTCCAGCAGTAGTTATGTACTTACCCATCTCCTGACAGATGTAGCCCCAGGGGGTGTTCCAGCAGTGGTTATGTACTTACCCATCTCCTGACAGATGTAGCCCTTGGGGGTGTTCCAGCAGTGGTTATGTACTTACCCATCTCCTGACAGATGTAGCCCCAGGGGGTGTTCCAGTAGTAGTTATGTACTTACCCATCTCCTGACAGATGTAGTCCCTGGGGGTGTTCCAGCAGTAGTTATGTACTTACCCATCTCCTGACAGATGTAGCCCCAGGGGGTGTTCCAGCAGTGGTTATGTACTTACCCATCTCCTGACAGATGTAGCTCCAGGGGGTGTTCCAGCAGTAGTTATGTACTTACCCATCTCCTGACAGATGTAGCCCCAGGGGGTGTTCCAGCAGTAGTTATGTACTTACCCATTTCCTGACAGATGTAGCCCCTGGGGGTGTTCCAGCAGTAGTTATGTACTTACCCATCTCCTGACAGATGTAGCCCCAGGGGGTGTTCCAGTAGTAGTTATGTACTTACCCATCTCCTGACAGATGTAGCCCCAGGGGGTGTTCCAGTAGTAGTTATGTACTTACCCATCTCCTGACAGATGTAGCCCCAGGGGGTGTTCCAGTAGTAGTTATGTACTTACCCATCTCCTGACAGATGTAGCCCCAGGGGGTGTTCCAGTAGTAGTTATGTACTTACCCATCTCCTGACAGATGTAGCCCTTGGGGGTGTTCCAGCAGTAGTTATATACTTACCCATCTCCTGACAGATGTAGCTCCAGGGGGTGTTCCAGCAGTAGTTATATACTTACCCATTTCCTGACAGATGTAGCCCCTGGGGGTGTTCCAGCAGTAGTTATGCACTTACCCATCTCCTGACAGATGTAGCCCCAGGGGGTGTTCCAGTAGTAGTTATGTACTTACCAATCTCCTGACAGATGTAGCCCCTTGGGACAGCGGATGGGTCTGACTTGATTGCCCAAATGCGATGATCTGTGACATCTGCACTTATGACGAACTGATATTCTTACAAACATGTTGCTGATGAGATTGGCCAGACTTTACCTAACTTTCCCTACTACTGGATAAGTCAGGCCTGACTGTGTTCAACACTAACAGCATTAACCCTTTAAGGGTTGCTGATGCAGGAGTGCATCATTCCTATTGGCCGTCATGATGCACAAATAAAATGCTGGCAAGACTGCTCCCCAGCAGTTCATTGGAGCATCATGACGACCCTACGAGGATGATACACATGCTCCCAGAGGGGCGGCATGGTGCTCAAATGAACTGCGGGCAAAACTGCTCACCAGCACTTCATTGGAGAATTATGACAACCGTACGAGGATGATACATAAACTCCCGGAGGGTCCGCATGGTGCTCCAATAAAGTGATGACCAATGGGAAATCGCCCTTGAAGGGTTAATACAACAGCATCACTAAAGCTCACCTTCACACATGCCGCGACAACTATGAAGGACCGAGTCACCATTAGAACATGTGCGTGTGTATCTATCACAGTTCTTGTGGAACCCAGCTCCAGAGGTGTAGGTAATCGTTTTACCATCACCATGGTCTCCAGCTTCCAGAGATCAATGAGTCGACCCATTTACCTGAACAATAAATAAGTAAAGAGTTATAATTGAAGTGACAACCTTTAGCCAGTGCTTATTAACCTCTCCTCTATTCAAGTAGGTGATAATATTGCAATCATCTAGATTTAAGCTTAAATTCGTTGGTTATTTACCCTATATTATATAAAAAGGTATTGCTTCGTCGCAGGTCACCACCCCATTGAAATAAGGTTGACTGCTTGCCAGGAACAGATAAACCAAAAAAGGCTAGCTAGAAGTATGTACTCTTTTTTCAAAATTAACTCGGTTTTTCTTCTCAAATTTACCAAATCTAACATTTTCACAGTGTCATGGGCAAATTCCTGGGTAATCCTAATTTCTAGAACTTAATTTCATAGATACTTTTAGGAAAAAGAATCTTGTCAAATATAATCTCTCACCACAAAGTGCATAACATCAAGAAACTGAACAATTTACAGAAATCAGCCATTTTTGTTCTGTTTTAACCTACCTTTAAAATAACAATTTCCCAAAGTGAGTATTCACAAATGCTACACTATAATGTTGTTGTTTATCAAAACCATTTCTCCAAGAAATTTGACATTAAAATTGATCAAAGTTACTGAGGTATTGATGCCCAAACTTCTGAACTGGACTCTTCTGAGAGGATCTGCTTGGAGAGTGTTGTTGCTACTTTATTTTTGGTGCTATATCCCGTCACTAAGCGACGTCACATCACTAAGCAATGTCACGTCACTTTGCAATCAGCCATCCTCAGACGTCACTGGCCGTATCTAGGTCACAGGTCAAATGTCAAGGCCGTATGACATCACAGATGCGGCCGCAGATCGTCAGATGGCACCACATATTTTGCCACCCTCTTCAAGAATAAATGGGTGGGGTGAAGGTAGCCAGGGTGTGGGGGGGGGGAGGGGTTTGGGGAGGGGCATGGTTATAGCAGTTCTTATCATATCTATGCTCCTTGCAGCCAAATTTTTATGGTAGACTGTATTTGTATCATTTACTTATGTTAATGCCCCAAACTCTAGTGGCGAAGCTGCTAGTACACTATATTAAAAAAGGCATTATTGGTTCGCTGGTTATAAAGTCTAGATTATTGACTGCTTCAGCCTTGAGTACCCTTGGGGTACCAGATGAAGCTAACGCCCTCGGGGGAGACCCCTCCCCCCTCGTGGTGGATCGGCCACCTTGTACACCACGGTCGTTTAGTTCTATCTATATGCTCTTACTAACTAAGGCTGCCCTTGCACCATTATTGACTCAATGTATTGATTGGGAATTCTTTGAAGGCATATAGCAGGATACTCATGTAGGAAGAACCTCATCTATTATCCATAAAACCACATTCGTATACAATAGAATATTTTAGTACATGGGAGGCGTCACAAAGGATGTACAAAACAAGTCTGAAGAATGGTTGCCATGCACAAATACCTACGTTTGAATAACCGTCGGTTGCCTAGTGGGAGGGGGCTACTCACCCAGTTTTTGGTCACTTTGTCCCACAGGAAAGGAATAGTTTTTGGCAAAGGCCTGGGCACTTGAGGGTCCTTAATTCAGGGTGGTTTAAGATTCTGAAGGTAAAATGGCACCATCATAGACCACAAGTTTGGCCATATTTCGTTTTGTCTCGAAGTTGGGCATTTTCAGGCAGGATATTTTATCTTATGACGGTTAGGAGTATTTTTTGAGGCCTCACGTATGATAACACTATATCATTTGGCTAATGCCCTCAAAAAGGGTTGACAAATTTGTCTAGATGATTTGTTGATTGTGCATAGGAACTATAAAAACTACCCACAGATAGAGCCTGACTTGGTTAACCAATGGTGAAAATCAGATTTGTCTATACATGTGATCTAATTCGGAATATTAACTCATTAAAGGCTGCTGATGCATTAATGTATCATGCCCATTGGTCATCATGATGCACCGATGAAGAGGATACTCACCAGCACTTAGTTGGAGCATCATGTCGACCCTACGGGGTTGATACATGTATATACTCCGGGAGGGTCTTCATGATGCTCCAATGAAGTGCTGGTGAGTAGACTCACCAGCACTTCATTGCTGCATCATGACAACCCAAGGGCATGTTGCATTAATTCATCGTTGGCCTTCAAATGCATTAAACACCATTCTTCCATTCAGATTGGAAAGCAACTGTCCCTACTACTGATCAAATCAGCCCATCTAGAGTTGGTTTAAGGAGCAAGTGCCCCCCCCCCCACCTCACCACCATGATTGACTATCTACCACCCTTGGCTCAGCATTCTACCTACCAAGTACACAGTGGTAGGTAGAATGCTATTCCCTTACCTCTCTACATACTGCAATACCAATCATATAAAGCATTCATCAAACCTAATGATGAGGCGTCGATTAGCTTCCGTTTCGAGTGTAAGCAACATATTAATATAGTTATAGTGGTGTATTTGTTCATGTTTAGGGTCTTAAGGGTTGAACTCTAGCTGATGCAGTGTATTTAAAAGGTATGATTAAGTTGTATATTATAACAAAGTATTAATATTCCATAAGCTGTCACTGGATCAAAGGATTACTAGTAAGAAATTAAGAATTAAGCAAAAGAAAAAAATGCTAAGATGTTGATCTGACCCCACAGTAGCTGTTATACCATGGTTATCACGTTTCCGACCTGATTTCTGGTGCCCAACCCTGATAAAGCCATGTATTTAGCCCCCGCTAAAGGTACCATGGAAAATTTTGATACAATTAGTTACATTGGCTTATGATCTGAGGTCATTCCACCTGCCACACGCACTGCTTGCCAGCTGTTCTACTATGAAAATGCTCCAGGGAGGCATGTCAACATAACAGTTTGCATCCGCACTGTCCGGTCCACTTATTGGGGAATACGCAGTGTTTTGATTTGAATCGAAGCTCTGTCGTCGACGGAAAATGTCTAAATTGAGGAGAATTACATATGCCATTATGATTTCTAGCCCTATGTGACATATATGCGTATTTACATTCACCTCTCTTGTCAAAGTCTCCAGTTTTGCTGCATTTACAGTGGAAATTGAAGATATATGCTCGCATACCAATGACTTGACAAGAAACCAATATGGCATAGGACCGGCCCCTTCACATCGACTCGCAACAAAAATTATTCAATTTCATGGCTGTAAAAGGTAAAGATGTTTAATTCAATGGTGGAAACCATGGGATAAACGTCATAGTACATGGCTGGGCGTCCACTCGGTCCTTTTATCCTTTAGATAAAGGACCTCATGAAAGCCCAGCCATGCGTTATGCTCTTACTCACTAAGGCTGCCCTTGCACCATTATTGACTCAATGTATTGATTGGGAATTCTTTGAAGGCATATAGCAGGATACTCATGTAGGAAGAACCTCATCTATTATCCATAAAACCACATTCGTATACAATAGAATATTTTAGTACATGGGAGGCGTCACAAAGGATGTACAAAACAAGTCTGAAGAATGGTTGCCATGCACAAATACCTACGTTTGAATAACCGTCGGTTGCCTAGAGGGAGGGGGCTACTCACCCAGTTTTTGGTCACTTTGTCCCACGGGAAAGGATTAGTTTTTGGCAAAGGCCTGGGCACTTGAGGGTCCTTAATTCAGGGTGGTTTAAGATTCTGAAGGTAAAATGGCACCATCATTGACCACAAGTTTGGCCATATTTCGGTTTGTCTCGAAGTTGGGCATTTTCAGGCAGGATATTTTATCTTATGATGGTTAGGAGTATTTTTTGAGGACTCACGTATGATAACACTATATCATTTGGCTAATTCCCTCAAAAAGGGTTGCCAAATTTGTCCCGATGATTTGTTGATTGTGCATAGGAACTATAAAAACCACCCACAGATAGAGCCTGACTTGGTTAGCCAATGGTGAAAATCAGGGTTGTCTATACATGTGATCTAATTAGGAATATTTACTTCTTAAAGGCTGCTGATGCATTAATGTATCATGCCCATTGGTCATCATGATGCACCGATGAAGAGGATACTCACCAGCACTTAGTGGAGCATCATGTCGACCCTACGGGGTTGATACATATACTCCCGGAGGGTCTTCATGATGCTCCAATGAAGTGCTGGTGAGTAGACTCACCAGCACTTCATTGGTGCATCATGACAACCCAAGGGCATGTTGCATTAATTCATCGGCGGCCTTCAAATGCATTAAACACCATTCTTCCATTTAGATTGGAAAGCAACTGTCCCAAAACTGATCAAATCAGCCCATCTAGAGTTGGTTTAAGGAGCAAGTGCCCCCCCCCACCCCACCACCATGATTGACTATCTACCACCCTTGGCTCAGTATACACCAAGTACACAGTGGTAAGTAGAATGCTATTCCCTTACATCTCTACATACTGCAATACCAATCATATGAAGTATTCATCAAACCTAAGGCGATCTCAAAGAGCACACCAGGTGCATGGTTTGGACAACTTTATTACTAATTTAATGTATATCATACCCACCAAAAGGGCACACCCCTAACTTTGCCTGCTTCATATATAGGGCAAGGCTTGTATGCAACATATTAAAGTGACATAGTCCGATTTTTTTCATTTTTCAAATCTTATTCGTATGTGTTCCTTACACTGTTATAACATCATATTTAAGTGTGTGTGGGTCATCTGTTGATATCCTTAGCTTATACTGGCTTAGAAAGGGGTCCCATGGACCTATCCATAAGCATTTTACAGTGTATTTCCAATGGATGGACTTTTGGCATGCATGTCAAAAGTAGGAGATCAGGTATAAATCTGACAATTCCTTCAAATATGAGCTTAAATATGGGTAAGGAGAACAAATAAAGTAGGTACCATGGGAAGTATGATCTATGTGAACATCCTGGTTCATTTTTGAGGAGATTTTTGATCCCCAACCATCGGACTATGCCACTTTATTTTAGTTATAGTGGTGTATTTGTTCATGTTTAGGGTCTTGAGGGTTGAACTCTAGCTGAGACAGAGTATTTAAAAGTTATGATTAAGTTGTATATTATAACAAAATATCAATATTCCATAACCTGTCACTGGATCAAAGGATTAGTAGTAAGAAATTAAGAATTAAGCAAAAGACACAAATGCTAAGATGTTGGTATGACAGTAGCTGCTAACTAAGGCTGCCCTTGCACCATTATTGACTCAATGTATTGATTGTGAATTCTTTGAAGGCATATAGCAGGATACTCATGTAGGAAGAACCTCTTCTATTATCCATAAACCACATTTGTATAGAATAAGTTAGTTAAACACAGTTCAAAAATCATGGTTAGATTCTAAACATGTTCATTTCTAAACATGTTTAAACCTAAACATATAGGTCAGGTAGGTGTCTCATTATTTACATGTTTAGAAATTAGACACTTTTATTCTAAATACCTTAACATTTTTGCTAAACATGTTTAGATGTTTAGAGTTAAAACACATTGAATATCAGGTGTTTAGATTCAAACACCAATATGTTTAGATAGTTGGATGTCAAATTTACACCAGGTAGCAGCACTTCATTTGAACGGACATTATGCATATGTGACATGTACTGAGAATAGGGGCCTTAATACACCCTGCAATAAGGGCCCTTTTCGCAAATCCTGTCACATATGATCACGATCACTTGTTGTGGTAAATATCCCAAAAACTGTAGGTTGATCATGGTTTCATTTAATAGAATTCCATGAGAAAAGAAACAGCAAATGAGGATTGACTAAATTCACTTCACATCACCATCATTAGTCTACAATAATCAATAATATCCATCACAGACACCTATTGCAGGTTACTTCATAAATGATATAGCAACACCCTTCCTCCCAAGATTTCATACTTTCTCAAGTCTCTCATTCTAAGGCAGCGTGTTTGTTTGTGTGTATGTACATTTGGCCAACATCTTTGGAGACCTTGCACTTGTAAATACCTGCCAATTGATATCCCCCAGAAAGTAAAAACAAACAAAAGATAATCCTTTGGACTCTGCCTTTCCATCTAATCATTGAGAGATCTAAACACAAAATTTAAAACCTTAAACCTAAACATCTAGATATCTAAACACCTGAGCTAATAAAATTGTTTGACTAAACACGGCTGGGAAGTTGATGTGATTACAAAATCGTGGCAAGGATATGTTTACAACTGTGTTTAGGATCTAAACACAATTTTTGCAAGAAAAAAATGAACATTGTTGGTTCCTTACAGGTCAATATGAGGAGCATACCGGGTATTTTCACCCTTTGGTATATTGGTATATCCAGCTTAACTCAATGCTCTGGTAAGTAGGTCACAGTTCATTCATCTCAATGACTCTTCCTAATGATCTGTTGAAGGTGATGAACAGCTAGCTTCCAGCATGCACCACAGATACACCTTGTAGGATGTTTGTAAACTCAGCGTGCATCTGGCAGTCTCAGTCTTATACATGAGTACATCAGAAAAATGGCATGCATGCTACTGTAAACACAACAAAGTTCATATAAGGACCCTTTATAAATACAAAAGACACTATGGTTGCACTTATTGTAACCTAACATTGCCGTTTGAATCTTTATTTCAGGGTCACATGTCCATATAGGCTGCTTTAAGGACACTTCAGACAGAGACCTCAATGGTACTGCCATCATTTTAGGCACGATGACAGTAAACACATGTAAAGACTTCTGTTTTGGTAACTATGAATATTTTGGTCTGCAGGTAAGTGGTTGATGAGGTGATATTCATACAAGTGTGGTCCATTTACTGAGTTCTCTTAGAGCTCAGATTATTTGAAGAGGAAATGTCAATACCTGAAGGACTTTTCATTGTGGCTATTCATAAAGATGATTTGAACTTGAGCTTTAAGTGTACAAAAAGTAAGAATTCCACTTTTGGTTGTATAATGCTTACCCTGAAAGGTCAATGCAGTCCTGGACAGGTTGAAATGATGCACCAATAAAGTGCTCAGCAGCAGAGTTGCCAGCGCTTCATTGGTGCATCATGACAATGGATGGTCATGATGCGTTGACGCCTTGCCCATAAAGGAATACGCTGTTTATCAATAGTTGATATGATTGTGTATCAGGCTTCCATTTGGTGTTTCTGCTCTAACTACTACGGACGCTATGGAAGGGTGGATGAGGCAGAATGTAACATGCCTTGCTTGGGGAATCCCTCGTAAGTATGTGGCAGTAATTGGAGAAACAACGTCTATCGGATAGGTGAGATGGCCCCCAGTATGTGTGTTCTGCATCTAGATAGACATGTGAGCTAACCTGGCTTGTTTTTATTTACCCTGCATATATAACACTACATAGGGTAGGTTAACCTAAAGACGGCCACATACCTTGACACGTCCACTCCGGAAATTTGCCATAAATATGGGTTTGTATGTAAGACTCATTCCAAACTTGTCAGGAGGCCATTTCTCAATGTACTACGACTACACACAGCCACTACGATTTAAAAATGCCAAGGATAAGCCAGGGTATGTAGGAACTGCCCTATGACTGCTCACTACGATTAGCAGCTATGCAGTAATCACATAAGGTTTAGTAGGGCAGCAGGGGCATA
Organism: Acholoe squamosa; assembly: GCA_949317995.1. Lineage (NCBI taxonomy): Eukaryota > Metazoa > Annelida > Polychaeta > Phyllodocida > Polynoidae > Acholoe > Acholoe squamosa. The sequence goes on along the minus strand of OX439048.1, from coordinate 67,863,619 downwards.
GGAAAAGGGGGGGCCAGGGGGGCCTGGGCCCCCCCCAATCATGAAGGAGGTGGGGCCTGAGTATGTCTGGGCCCCCCCAATATTTTCCAAGAACTCATAAACACAATGAAAAAGAAGCTAAAACTTTACATCTCAAATTAGATTATTATGGTGATGTCATAGGGAAAATGGGGGTCTGAGCCTAAAGTCAGATCCAAAATTTACCAAAAATTGCTTTTCTATATGAATTCTATATACGCATTATATAGACACCATCACGCATCAGCCGACAATTCAAGGTGGTCGCGATGGTGCCCTCGCCGGGCCCCCCCAATGAAGATTTGCTTCCTACGCCTCTGGGCAGTCGTACTGGTGCAGACATTAGGGACTACTAGTGCATGGTACTGTTATGGCCAAATCATTAGGTTCTCACTACGATTTAAAGGACAGCTGTCATAGTGTGTTAAGAAATGGCCTCCTGGTGTTGCCTTGGGTCTATCTTCACGTGTTAGTCACAACTTATCTATGTGGGGTACTATGGTAAAGTAAAAGTAAAGACGGATTGAGTTCGCTAAATGATAATAGATCACACAATAAGAGATCACTGTAAAATAATTTTGAGAGGTGATCAAATCATATTCTAGAGGGAACATTGTAAATTTGATATAATTATATGATTAATATGTGGATGCTTGGCTAATTTTGTGAGTGAATGCGTGAATGGTTTACCACCCCCATACCCCTCTCTCTCTCTACTGGACTATTTGAAATCCAACATCTAGAATCTCAGCTTTTGTCACCTTCAAGCTTATTTCTTCCCTTTTACATGAAAACCAGTTTCATTCTTATGACAAGGGTTCTGTCTCACATATCTTCAGTAAACTGACAACTATTTATCAGTTCAGCCTAATTTTGAAACATTGTAAGCATAAGTGTAAAATATTAATATTTTCTGAACTATCACGATGAATCTTAATGTTAATAGAACACATCAGTATTAAAGTAACTTAATTAAGGAAGTAATTTGTTAATTGACAAATTATACAGAAGGTCTTAGAAACTCATCTTTGTGGAACATCAAAATCAGAATGATATACTCAGCAGTTTAAAGTTCCACCAAAGGAAATTGACAAAAACTGGCCTGATTTTATTTAAGTTTGTTTTTTTACTGTGAGTATGTTGAAATGCATTGGGAAGATAACTGATGCGCTCCTGATTCTAAAACATGAGTAAATCAGCCTACACTGAGAAAATATTGTTCCTCACATGAGTCTAGATCCAGACTCAGGCAATGTCGCCAAAATGAGTATGATTTGAGACTCAGCCTGATCCTTGGAGGATTTTCAGGCAGATCCTGAGACTGATCCATGGATGATACTCTGGCTTTGCCTGAGTATCATCCAAGGATCAGGCTGAGTCTCAAATCATACTCATTTTGGCGACATTGCCTGAGTCTGGATCTAGACTCATGTGAGTAAGAATATTTTCTCAGTGTAGGTGAAATATCCACTTACGGTAAGTAAGATCAATTTAATTCAGGGTATAACAAGGGATACATCAGGGAATTACCTTCTGTCACACATCATAATTCCTTATGTAACCCAGATTCTATGTTCATGCCTATAAGGCACACCCTGACTTCCCAGCAAATTGTCGGGAGTCCTCGTCAACCTGTGTGAAGTGGCTCACACATGTCGCTAGATGGAACACGACGTCGTTATAGCACAAGATCACCAGGAATAGCAATTGCAATGCCATGTGAGTCTAACACACAGTGGCGAAAGATGACGGAATGAGTTATCACTCAAAAAGGAGTCACCATTGATGACAAATCATGGCGATAGATGACGACAATTTGCTGGGTTATTGTAAACTCCCATGTATAGCCCATGGCATAACACGCACATATAGGCCATGGGCTTGGTACTTACTTATGTGTTATGAGGTTTCATTTCAGGTATATTCAGCTCAGCTTTCTGGAGAATGGATTTACTCAGTTGATGTTGAGGATCTAGATTTATTTCATGTTGAGAATGACAGGTCGTATACTGAGGATTGCCGTCCACCCCAGTGCCACTCACGTTCAGGGTTCTGGCCTCAGTTGACGTACTGTTCATGACGTAAAGCCAGGGATCCACTACTGCGACAGCTGTTGCGTTTCTTCTCTGACGTACAAAAACGAACAGAAAATCGCAGTAGCAGATCCACTGCTGAGACAAACACCCAGTGACTAGCGAGCGATGCCTGACAGAAAAAGCAAATATCAACAACTTTTGATGTCTGCGACAGCTGTCGCACAGTTTGTCGGATGTTGAAATTCGCACTTGCAAACGGACTAGTGGATCACCCCCTTAAGAGCCAAGCCAAGATTGCTTCTGCTGCATGCCCCCTCCGTCCTCAGAATGGATTTACTCAGTTGATGTTGAGGATCTAGATTTATTTCATGTTGAGAAAGACAGGTTGTATAGTTAAGGATATGTTCTGAGGCCAGAAGAAACTGAATCTCATTCACTATTCCCCTGTTCTCCACTGTGACATCATCAAATATCCTCAAACCATATATCAAAATGTCATTCTATGGTAGATTTGCAATGTCAAAATAGAACTATAGGGACATGGTTTATATTGAGTATATATATATATATATATTGTAGCGTTTTTATCGGAGTCCACTATTGTAATGCAGAAGTACCACACAACTCAGCTTCTTTAATTAACAACACTTTATTTCCTGGCATCCTCTGCCACACCAGCTAAGTATCTTTGTGTAAATCCTAGCCTAAGGAGGGGAAGCCCGAAGATGTAGACACCAGCACCCGTAAATCCAGACTGACTAATGGTGTCGATCCCCTCCTATTTATACGCCTCCCGTTTTTCCAACGCTGGCGTCTCAGACAGAGACCCAGCGTCGGAGGAACCCTCCTCCGAACGCAAGGTAAATAGAACGTTTTGGTGTGACTCCGAGGTCGGCGGCTCCTCCGCCCCCGCACCAGGACGGTTTCGGCATCGCCCCCGACCCCTCGGTCTACACCTAAATACATATATGGTAATAACAGAACGTTTGACGTGACTCGGGGGCCGGTGTTTCTTCTGCCTCCGCAACAGCACAGCTCCGTCACCACCACCGACCCCTCGGTCTACGCCACAATATATATATATATATATATATATATATATATATATATATATATATATATATATATATAGCTTACGAGTTGGCCAGTAACCTGAGTGATGTTAGGTATGAGTGTTAAGAGGTGGCAGCACCTGTCCTCTTGCTTACATGTTCACCACCTGATGTCGCCACCTATCTCCATTGCCTCTTACATGGGGCCAGATAATTGGTGAGGCACCTGATAACTTAACATTGGTGTCTGTATGTTAAGTTTACCTTGGGAAACAATTAGCTTTCTGTAACTAGGAAACATGAATAAAACTTATTTTCTATAAACCTGGACACGAGTGTTTATGATCATTTGTTTGAAAAAGTCAAGCCCAATAATTGATACATTAATGCAATGTAAAGTTATCAATTAGAAAAACCAGATATTTCCTAGTGAACTAAGGACCTGCCTGTATAATCTAATTAGCGTAATTTATACTCCCTGGCTATTGGTGAAAATAACGAAAGCCCATGTTGTATAAGGCTTGCATCAGCCAAAGTTGAACCATTCTAATTTGAGAGTATTATGGTTAATGATGGTACCGCTCCCTTCAACCGTCAAGTCGGGATGTACATATATATACGTTACTTAACGATATCAGGATATGTGCAGGTGGAGTAAAAGAAATATAATTTGTGTCAGGATTATCTATATGGTAGTATGGTTGACTAAAGGGCCACTTCCATTGCCACCACCCTATTCAGTCAGTGACGATTCCGTCATAATTCCGTCCAAAATTGTGATGGAATGGCAACGGAATGACGACGGAATGGTCACTGAATGCAATTCCGTCATGATTCCATCACTATTTCATCCAAAATTGTGACGTAAGCGTCACTGACAGAATAGGGTGACGGCAATGGAAGTGGGGCTTAAGGGACCCCTCCCTTTTATGCATCATTCAGTGAAGCCACAATCCGAATTAGTTAGCGACATCAGCATGAGTTCAGGTGGAGTTGAACTCGCCTAATCCATATATAGATTACCTGTATGGCACAATCGTAATTATGAGACTCCTCCGTTCAACAATCATGCAACAAAGCTACACCCGGAGGTACTTAGCCGAATCTAGGCGAATTAGGCGGAAAGTAAACTACCCAATTTGACAAGAGTCCCTGTCAATTATGGGACCCTTGTTTGCAGGTTCGGATTACTACTATGATAATTATGGATGAATTCAGATGCAGTTCAACCATCCCAATTTTTAGAGGAGTACCTGTTAATTACCAGAATACCTTTGCATTCATATCAAAATTATCTGTATGGAACTATGGTAACTACAGACTTTTCGTACTGAGGCCGCGATCTAAGTTATCAGGATGAATAGAACTGGTGTTGGACCATCCTGATTTGAGCGGAGTACCTGTTAACTACCAGACTGCTCCCTATTATTCATGTCCAAATTACCTATATGGAACTATTACGAGCCCTCCCGTCTAGCGTTTCACCATGAAGGCATGATCAGAAAGTAAGTATCAGGATGAATAGAGCTGATGTTGAGCTATCCCAATTTGAGATGAGTAGCTGGAACATCTGTTTATTATGGGCCCCTCCCTTGTAGCAACACACAGTAAAACAGCGTATCGGTCAGATTTATGCTGAGTGCCTCCAAACCTAACCCTCTGACGCTGCATGGTGCATCCAGGTCTATGCACCCTTTTTGTAGTGAGTACCTATCTGAACTGCATTAATGCATCATGACAACTTTTATTTATGCCTGTAAGACTATCATGATTCATGAATGCATCAAAAGTGCATAAAATCAGTATTTGGCACATAAGGGGTTAAACATGAACAGCCTTGTGGTTGAAGGATCTAAGGGAGAGCTCAGGAAAACATGGACATGTTTGGTTGATGCTGTTATTAAACATCAGCTATCGGGACAAACCTACCCGCATGGATCGGAAAGTACAGGAGGCATTTGTAGGAGGATATTCTAGATTGACACATCAATGTGGGCACTATCTCATCTCCTCAGATCACACTTGTGAAGTACACATTTGAAATCAATCTTTATAAACAGGTTGGAGGGTCCCGGGTTTGACTTCCGGTTTCTCCAGGACATTTTCCGCCGACCTCTTCACTGGTGGAGACTTCCCAGTTGACCTACCAGTACACAGTACTGCCAGGGTCGAAGCGTATCTGTACTATACCATTCCAGGCACCTACACCTGGATTGGTATGACACACACGTAGGGGGGAGCTACTATGATATACCATTTTATTATTCCATAAATTCTGACATATTTCGTATTAATCAAAGAATATCTATGAGATTAATACATAGGTTGGTTCTAAGAGCTATAAGAGCGCTCAAACTTTGTATAAGAGCGTTCATGCCCCACTGCACACCAGCCAGGTCAGTTACAAACACTCTCTCTGACATCAAAGGCTCCGACCTAATGGTTCACTGCACAATATAATAAGAATAAGGGTCTCAGTGTGCGACCTCATGGTTCAATGCACAAATTAATAACTTGTAAGTGAATGCAACCGGCCGTCACAGGTGCCTGAGCACCGCTGACGCCGTCATGAGTGTCTGAGCACTCTAAGGACTGAACAATGGGTTACATAAGCATGACGCCATAACCTTCCGGTCGCTCTAGCGTCGCTCTTGAGCAAGCTAGGTCAAATATCAAAGCATTTATGGAAAGCCCATAATTAGACGGTCAAAATGAGCCCAAGATCAAGGCGGAACTTCCATTATTAAGGAAGTTATGCCATGGAGACTGAAAGAAGCTCCGAGTGCACTACAGACAAACCGGCGCGAATTACGCGCTTATCCAGCGGGCATTATAAACTTGGCATATTCAACTCCGCGCATGCCCAAAATGGCGGTTATAAACGCATAAACGACCGAGATATGAGGGTCTAAAGATGCAGAACCGACCAAGACAATGGGGGGCATAGCGGCGTCCATGGGGGTCCTTTGTCCCCCTGTGACACTTGAAAGAGTCCCCTCAAACAATTGTAGAGTTAGGCAGATGCTGCTGGCTCCAGTCAGTCTGGAGGTGCTTTTCCAAGATTTGCTACAAATAGCCTGTCTGCACCTCCAGGAAGACACATCACCAAGAACCGCTCTAGAGGTAACATCTCCAGTCATCTCCTGCTACCTGCTATACCACTGCACTATGGTGAAACTATGCTAGACAGGCATTGGTTTCCTACCATTAGTGGCCAGAGGCTATCTCCTTCAAGACTTCCACCAGAGGGTAAAGTTACTCATTATTACATTATTCCTCTAAGCAGCAGGTCAGGAGCTAGGTGTGGGAACCCACCTAGAAATATGCTGGACACTGTATTATTAATACCTCACAGGTGGAGTGGAACAGAACATTGTACTTTATAAATTACTGTATGTTTACTGTATGTACAAATTACCTACATACTAACTACTGTATGATTGATATTTCTTACATGTTGCCTAAAGCTGAATAAACCAGTGACAACTGGAAATAACACTATTTATAAGAGCCTTGAGATAATTACACTATATACCACTAGTCTTATGATATTTCTCATATGACAACTTGATCATGCCAATCACTAGTATGACAAAGTGGTGGAGAACATCCTACTAAGATCCCATATCTCACAGGCTCATAAAAATTAAAGCTGGTAACACAACTAAAAACAATCATGCACACAGTAAGTTAAAGCTGGTACCGCAACTGAGAACAATCATGCACACAGTAAATTAAAGCTGGTACCGCATACACACAGTAAGACCCACTCCACCCACCCAGTGACCTTGACCTTGACACCATACCCACCAAGGTCACCAGTGAGATCTCCCACACATCAGTGAGATCTCCCACACATCAGTGAGATCTCCCACACATCAGTGAGATCTCCCACACATCAATGAGATCTCTCACACAACAGTAAGATCTCCCATATATCAGTGAGGTCTCCCAAAACGTCAGTGAGGTCTCCCAAAACGTCAGTGAGGTCTCCCATACGTCAGTGAGGTCTCCCAAACGTCAGTGAGGTCTCCCACACGTCAGAGAGGTCTCCCACACGTCAGAGAGGTCTCCCACACGTCAGTGAGGTCTCCCACACGTCAGTGAGGTCTCCCACACGTCAGAGAGGTCTCCCACACGTCAGTGAGGTCCACCACACACATCAAGGCCTTATCAGTCAAGCTGGCAGAACAACACACAAAGACCTTACGTAGTCAGGGGCCTGTTGAAGAGGTCTCCCTCCCACCAAGATCTAGGAGGCCCACAGGAGGCAAACCAGCCTCCAATACAACAGACCCACACTCAGTAGACCCCACACCACCCACCCTGTCTACTCAGGGAACAACCAGTTCTCAGGGATCCAACATTTCCCAGGGATCTCTACAGGACGCCCAACTCACGCTATCTACCTCAGGAAAAGAAGGATCTGCCTCAGGGGGTGGATCCACACCCTCATCTAGATCCTCCACCCCAGCTCCAGCCTTTGACAGCCACTCCTCCAGAGACACCTCCCCCACACCCTCCATCATGGACACCGATGAAGGCCCCCAACCTAATCAGACAGCTGAGAAGATAAGGGCCTATGAGAAGGCCATCCAAGATGCAGTTACTGCCCTAGAGACCAACAAGTCCCAGCAGGAGGAAAGGGAGAGGATCCTCAACCAACAACTGGCGGAGAGGAATGCAGCAATAGATGCTCAACAGAAGGCCATGGAAGATCAGCGGAAGTCCCTAGAGAGACAACAACAACAGATAGCAGATCTCATGAAGATGGTATCATCCCAGACCCCACAACCTCCCACACCTGCCATCACACCTGTTGTCACACCATCTGCCTCTGGATCCAAAGATGACATCATAATCTCCATGGTGTCCAATATGACCAAACTCATAGACAGAAAACAACAGGATGACAGAAAGAACAGGCTACATGAGGTAACAAAACCCAAAACCTTTTCACACCCATCACCACTCATGTCAACAGCATTATTTATTGATCACAAATTCCCAGAATATCTGAAGGATAAGTACAAAGTGACAGACAGTGACACCATGGTAACATATTTACCCAAGTACCTCGAAGGACAAGCACTAGCTTGGTTTGAATCCTTCAGGGAGAGTGCCACACCTGATATGTTGACATGGACCAATGTAGTGAATAAATTAAAAGAGTATTTTGCTACTCGAGACAATATAATCTCAAGGACTGCACTCCGTGCACAAAAGATAGATGAACCTGTTCTAGACTATGCATGCCATCTCAGGAAAGTGTGTAATGCCCAACGCCAGAGTGATGAAACCCTAAGCAAGGCATTTACCCAAGGCATGAGGCCCTGGATCTCTGTAGCTCTTGAGAACAAGAAAATAGACTCTTTTGACCAAGCCCTAGACCTAGCCCTAGAGGTTGAGACCCAAGAGAGATCTAGGAAGGTAAGGGATGCAGAATCCAACCCACAGCCTACTAAGAAAAAGGTCCAGGAAATCAGCACTAGTTCAGATGAAGATGTTAACCTAATGTCTAGTGCCCATGTAAGGCAACAGGAAGCTAAGGTTGCATCAAGAGACCCTACCGGTAGATACAGAGGAAATAACTATGACCCCAACTACCAATCCAATAGAGGTAGAGGTAGAGGGGGCAACAACAACAACCGGGGGGGTCACAACAGTAGGAAAGACAACAGCTCTTCCAACTCCAACAATGGTAACTCTTCATACAGTGATAGGAGAGACAGAACCCCAAGTAATGGCAGATCCTACAATAATCAAGGATCCAACAGTAGGAGCCAGAGTCCACATAGGAACTACAACTCTGGATCCTACAACAACTCTGGATCCTACAACAACAGCCAGGGTTCAAACAACTCTGGATCCTATAATCAAGGATCCAACAGTAGGAGCCAGAGTCCACATAGGAACTACAATAGTGGATCCTACAACAATAATGGTGCCTACAACAACCAGAGATCCAATAACTCCGGTCAATACAGCAACTCTGGTCAATATAACCAGGGTTCCAACTCACGCCAGGAGGATTACAAACCTGACACAAGAGGTTACCAGGGGAACCAACAAAGTAACCCCCAAATACCACCTCATGTAATGGATCAAATCTCCAAGCTCCTGGTGGCAAGCATCTCAACCACCCCACAGAACCAGGAAAACTAGGATGTCACAGTGCCGATGGGCCAGTGCACTGTGACACCCCAAAAACAAACAATCAATCAGGATTAACAAAGATCCAACCAGAGACAATTGCTAGTGCAAATCTACCATCTAACAGACAGAGACGTCCATCAGTGATACACATCACCCCACCAGATTCATCATCAAAGGATACAGGTGAGAGTACCAAGCTTTCTATTGTACTTCTTCAAAATGGCTGTATCAATGCAAATCTATATGATGTTTCAAATGTACAATGTTTGGTTGATACAGGTGCTACTATCACCTGTGTCAGACAATCATTCCTCATGGATCTCCAAAAGAGATTCCATATCCAACTGAGGAAATCAAAAATCAACATCCACTTGGCAGATGGATCGGTGTGTCATGTTAGACATTCAGCTATGCTGAACTTTAGAATCCAAGGTGTCAGATTCCAATACCAATTTGCTGTAATACCCAACCTCACACAGCCCGTTGTACTCGGCACAGACTTCTTAAGCACTACAAAATCTCAAATTGAATTTAATGTTGATCCTGAACAAATTCTCAAACCCATTAGGGCAGTGAGGGATTTTACCATCCCTCCATTCTCTGAACTTGCAGTATTGGGTAAGGTCACATCTACTCAATCACTGCAAGGGAAAACTGGAGTAGTAGATAACCTCCAAAGAAATAACAATGCCCCATATCTAGTTCAAAGGGCAGCAGTAACCCCCAGGGAAGATAACAAACATCCCCTAGTGTTACTCAACACCAGCAGGCGCCCACATAAAATCAAAAAGGGTGCCATCATAGCTCTATTTCAGGAAGTCAAGGAATCTGATTTAGAGAAACCTCAACAGGTGTCAGACACAACCCCACACACTGATCAATCCATCTCAGCCATACGGCCTGAGGATGTAACTCAATTCAGTGACACAGACTCAGACTGTGAGTCCACATATGCTGACCCTGAACCCAACTCAATCAGACTCTCTGAAATAGCTGCTATACATAGTGAGGCACATGACCTCGAGCCAGAATTGGAAGAGAATGTTCCACCAAAATCTGTGCTCACATCCAAAGATCAGCATGATAGATTAAGATCACTGCTGACCAAGTATGATGATGTATTTGTAGGAAAAGATGGAGACATTGGTGCCACACACCTGTATACACACTCAATACATGTAAAACCTGAGGCAGTACCATGTCATTTCCTACCATATAGACAAACACCAGAAAAACAGGCCGCAATAGGGGAAGAGTGTGAAAGGCTAGTACAACAGGGCATTCTGAGAGAATGTGCTGAAGGCCCCTGGGCCTCCAGATCCTTTTTAGTACAAAAATCATCGGGAGGCCATCGGCTCGTCACAGATTTTCGTTATTTGAACCAGAACACGATAAATCAAGCCTTATCTACACCCCGGGCCGACGACACTCTAGACATGATAGGGTCACTCAGACCAAGAGTATTCAGTAAGCTAGATGCCCAACAGGGATTTTTTCAAATTCCTATAAGACAGGAGGATCAGCATAAAACCGCATTCATAGCAAATGACAAAAAATATGTCTATGAAAGGATGCCGATGGGTTTAGCGACGGCACCGGCGGGATTCTGCCATCTAGTCACATTAATTCTGAACAAACTCAAGTACAAATGTGCCCTACCATACCTAGATGACATATTGGTATTATCACCATCAATCGAACAACACTTCCATGACCTGGAAGATGTGTTCAACAGCCTAAGAGTTGGTAAACTCAAACTGAAGAAATCAAAATGTGAATACTTCATAGACAGAATAGACTTCTTGGGAATGAGAGTGACACCCATGGGACTGCAACCATCTCCCACAAAGGTGGAATCAATCAAAACCTTCCCAATACCAAAATCAGTCAAAAATGTCCGATCCTTCACAGGCCTATGCCAATACTTCAAAAAGTTTATCAAAGGTTATGCCCAAATTGCTAGACCATTATATGATCTACAGACACATCTCAAAGCATTTGTCTGGACAGAAGAGGCAGATAATGCTTTCAAAACATTAAAGCATGCCCTCTGTACCAATGCTCTTCTCAGATATCCAAACTATGAGAAAGAGTTCAGTTTGGCAACTGATGCTTCCAATGTGAGTTTAGGAGCTGTACTCTCACAGAGAGATAATGAAGGAGTGCTCAGACCAGTAGCCTTTGCAGGTAGAACCCTCTCCAAACATGAGAGAAATTACAATACCACAGAGAGAGAACTACTGGGAGTAGTGTATGGAGTATTACATTTCAGACACTATCTAGAGACTAGACACTTCCAATTATACACAGACCATGCAGCCCTAATCCCACTGCTAACCAATACAGGACTCACACATAGATGGGCCAGATGGGCTCTAGACATACAACAATTTTCATTCACCATCCAACACGTGAAAGGTGATGATAACACACCACCAGATGCTATGTCTAGAAGAGAATACCCAGATTCTGGACCCATGACTAACCCTCCACCCCCACCAAGGAGAGTTAGAGCAGCCAGTAGAACCAAGTTTGCAAAAGTGACAAAGAAAGTACCATTCAAAAGGGATGATCCACCCAACACCATTGAAAGGCCAGAGACACCCATTAGGGGTATCTTGAAGCAATCTACACACTATGTGTTTTGCCACTGTGAGAGAGAATACTCACAACTCTTTCCAGATAATGACTTCGAGCCTATTGAATTCTCATCACTCAATCAGATAGTGAAGGCAACTCCTAAGGAGCCACCCTTCACCCCACCTGACTCAGATGATGAAGATCCAGAAGACACAATATATGCTATTACTCAAGCAACTTCTAAATCAGTCAGATTCTTTGAACCAATGCAGGGAGAGGAAACATCAAACCATTTGTGTCCTATGACCACACGCTCAAAGACTAGAGAAATGATTCAGGAGGGCACACCAAAACCCCCCACACAATCACAAACTATTCTAAATGAGAAAAAGGTCACAGGAAACAAAAACTACCAAAACCCCACCTGCCAGGAAAAATGTCACAAAAGACACTGCATCTACTAAGTCAAAGAACTCTGAGACAAAGAAGAATGACAAAAAGCAAATTGTGCCTTTAAAGAAAAAGGTTGCCACTCCCATCAAGGCGAGAATAGGCCCTCCAAAGGAGCCTACACACCAAAACAAGAGTGACACACCCCAACAAAAGGCACAAGATAGGCCAATAGTCGATGAAAAAGAAAAAGAAAGAGACAGAATAAAACAACATGTGCTAGATATAAATCAACTACTGGATCAGATTCCCGACACATCCATCTCAGGTACAAACCTTGGCTTGGAACAAAGGAAAGACAAGGACCTATTGCCCCTCATACAATATCTTGAGGATGGGACCTTGCCTGCACTAAAAGCACAAGGAAATAGAATCATCAACCAAGGCCAGACATACACCTTGGTAAATGGTACATTAGTCCATATATGCCCCATAAATTGGAGAAAAACCAATACTGTACCACTTCAAATTGTTATACCACAGCAATGGGTAACAAGTACACTACAGTATTTCCATGACTCACCTACTGGCGGCCATCTTGGTTCAAGTAGGATGCTGTCAGCACTCCGACCTAGGGTATATTGGAAGTCTATGCTAGCAGACACAACAAAATATGTTTCCACCTGCCACACATGCCTCACAGCAAAAAGGCAAGTACACTCACACAAAACACCAATGACAGTGAGAGAGTACATGACTTCACCAATGAAGTTCCTAAACCTAGACGCGGTGGGACCACTTCCCACAACTGCCAGGGGAAACAAACATATACAAGTCTGCATAGATTATGCTACCAGATATGCAACAGCTTGGGCTACTACTGACTTAAAAGCTGAGACAACAGCAGCAGAGTTCTACAAGAATATAATTTGTCATCATGGAACACCAGCCACTCTTCAAACAGACAACGGGACATGTTATACAGGTGCAAAGTTCACAAAGTTAACTAAACACCTCAAGATCAAACATAAATTCTCCTCACCATACAGGCCACAATCAAATGGGCTTGTAGAGAGATTCAATGCTAGCATAGGCACAGCACTCAGAGCATTCTGCTCAAAGCACCAAAACAATTGGGATTCATTTATTGAACCCATAACCTTTGCATTAAACAACACCGAATCCCAAACCACAGGATTCACCCCTTTCTTCCTACTCCATGGAAGAAACCCAGCCACCCCAATGGACTTAGGGCTGGGAATACAGGAAGACATATCCACAGTAGCAGACCATGTAGCTAACATGATAACAAATCAAGATACCTCTAGGAGGAAAGCTATAGAAAGGGTCGCCAAGCTACAAAAGGAAAGAAAGGATAGATATGATAAGAAACTTACACCACAGGAAATCAAGGTCACCGACATGGTGTACCTAAACATACCAAGAATCCTGACCAATACAGAGTGTAAGAAACTTCAACCCCTTTTTATGGGACCATATGTTGTAGTAGATAGACCTAGTTTGACAAGTGCCAAACTCAAAAACTTGGACACCAATCTATTGGTGGCCAGACCAGTGCACATAGACAGACTGAAAAAGGTTGTGGCTGTCAGAAATAATGAATTTGCACACAGGCTTATTCCACATGAGGCCAAATACTACAGCAAAATTGTAAGGAACAAAAATGATATCACCCTTACAAGAGAAACCACAGGCATAGGCCCTATCAAGCCTAGGCCTGCACACCACATACTAAGAAAGACATCTAGGTGTGGTGCAGTTTCAAGAAATTAGAAACAAAATTGAGATACCAAAAGAACATAAGATTTTCAAAATATATTACAAATTCTCTTCATCCACACATAAGACATGTGTGACTGATAATGAATTACTATGTATATAAAGCCAATCAAATTTGTAAATATATCAGTAGGTTATTGCCTCTGAAAAGGGTCAAAGACTGGGACCCCCCAAGTAAAGCAGACATGAAGTCTAAGAAGAGTAAGGGTAACACAATGGAGTGTCTAAAGCCTAATCCCCACATGAAAGAGCGCGCTATGCCAACACAGCAGTCTATAGAGATCAATTGACCTTATAAGCTACACTCAGACAACTGTCTAGACGGTCATGAATGGCTGTCCTGGATGACAGGAGGAGCTAATTACCAGTACACAGAGTACACAATAGACCCCCACAGTTGCAGACACTGGAGATCAAGGCCTTGACTCCAGAGAAACAATACCAGGCCCACAATGGATGTGGGTAGGGTAGGCTACATAAGAAGCACTGTGGACCATAGCCCACCATCAGTCTTCATCCAGCTGCAGTCTGGAACACAAGTCTACAGGACCCCACTTGGGAATTAGCCAGCCCACTTCTCCATGAGGAGAGACTGCACTAGGATAAAGAACACACCTACTTCACCTTCAACCTGACCTTACCATTTACTGGTCAATCTCTATAGACTCACCGGACATATTGCCAAGACAGCTCAATCTTGCAAAGGTACAGTTTGAACCACTTCATTTAAAGTGTTACACCATACACTTAGACTTTACCAGCACCAAATCACTACAAATTTGACAAGACTTTAAACAGCAAACTTGCTTTACACAAGCACCATGGGGACACTGAGAGTTTCACCCATACTGCTAACTATGCTGTTATTATATACTATTGAACCACTTACTGCAGGTTATACACCTGTGGTGAGACAAAACATAGGAGTAGTATTCAAACCTAGCCCTCAACCATTGGTCAATGGACATACAACCACAACACTATTGTTAGCTATCCCCTACAAGATACCTCGGGCACCCGTTACCCAAGGATCCATAAGGGATAGAATACTCCATTTGACCACTCCTACTCTACAAGATCATACCTCTGGCCAAAATATCCAACAAGCTAAGGAGCTAGACACCTTGCTGGAAATTGCAGACAAGGAGATAAATGAAACACTAGCCTCCATCAAATTGTTCTTATCCAACCCCATAAACACATTGGACAAGGCCAAAAGAGAGGCCATACTGGGTTTTCTAGCACCCCTGTTTCGCGGTGTGCTAGGTCTAGCCACAGTAGAAGATGTAAACCAAGTAATGGGACAGCTCAAGAACATAGATGAAATACTAAGGAAATTTGCTAAACAAGATCAGGAAGCAGCTAATCTCATTGAAAAGATCACAGACAGACAAGATAAGTTTGTTAAAGCATACATCCAAGATAAGAAGGTACTAGACAGCACAATCAACACCATAGGTGACACCGTCAACCGGTGGGCCTCTAACATGTCCAGGTCACTTGACTCATATTCAAGGCACGAGAAAACTCAAAGGGAGAAAATGCAAGTATTAAATGATGCACTAATTATCATAGCAGCAAGAATGAATACAGTTCAATCACTGCAAAGGACAAATGCAGCCCTGAGGATGCTATCATCAGGGATCCTAACCCCTGATATAGTACCACCCTCAGACCTTGCTAGATACCTAATTGACATTAATAACAAACTTAGGATTACACACCCTGGAGCACAAGTCACAATTAATGACTTAGATTTCTATTATTCACAGAAGCTGACCTCATACACTTACTCAGCTCACCATATATATATTCATCTGGACATTATAATTCAATCTACCACCTCAACCTTCAAACTGTACCAAATGATTACATCACCCATGCCTATAGACACACAGGAGACCCCCACCAGAGGAGTCACAAAATTACAAACCACAACTGAGTTTCTAGCAGTATCTTACGACGAATCATTATTTCGCGAATTGGACTCAGCAGATATGCAGGCATGTGAAGGTACTACAGTAAAGGTATGCAGAGATGTAAATGGTAGAATCTATAAACACAGGCCTACATGCCCTGTAGCCATTTTTACTAACCAGGCTCGACAGATTAAGGAACATTGCAAGTTTACAGTTTCACCACTGCAAGCACCTACCACCCATGCTATTTCCATTTCTGAAGATGAGTATCTGGTCACTACTAATGAACCCCATTACTTTATCAACTGCCATGGTAAAACGTCTGAAACTCGGAAGGCCCAGTCCTACTCAATCATAGGTGTACCCTGTGGGTGCACAATCAGTGTAGGAGAATTTTCTCTTCCAAACACAAGGTTGCCCTGTAACTCAACCTTATCATTTCATTACATTCTCAAGACAATTAATTTACCATTCATGGCAGCACTTAACAAAATTTCTGAAACCAAACCAGATGAAAGAGAGAATCTTCCAAATTTCCCAGTAGTGAACCTTTCTAGAACCTTAGAAAAACTACAGGAAAATCCAATCATGGATGATATTACTCAACTAAATTTAGAGCCCTTTGCCAAAACAGTATTAAAAGATGCCTCCAACCTTAATAAGGAAATGGAAACGCGCTACGAGGAATCATACCTACGTCGAGTTACAGAGCATCCAATCTTCCAAAGCTTAGCACTCATCCTAGGGATATCAGCTCACATTTTTATAGTATACATACTACTCAAATTATACGGACTAGGAGGGACTGTAGCCTACCTGCCTACAGCCAAAGCATTCAGACTAGTCACCGAGCTGCCCCTACACAAATTGCTCCCAGATAAGAATCCTACCAAATTAACCCCTACAGAGGAAACCCACACCCCTTTCCTCACAATTCAGGAAACCCACACCCTGATAATTGCTATATTATTCACCCTGACCATCTACTCAGCCTACAGAATAATGAAGTACCTTAAGAAATTTGCACAGACACACTGTGGCAAGAAAAATGTGGTCAAGCGCACAAATCCCACAATATATTTTAAAATATACCACAGACTGCCCACAGCCTAGGCTGCCCCCAGTCCACCACCAGGAGACAACACATCAGAGACAGTATTCAGAACTTTTCGGACAATTTGCCGGCCCTGAAAAGGGCCTTTGGGATGGCGGGTTTTTACACCCTAGGTTTCAGTCAGCCGGGATCCTACCACAGATCCTCGGGTTCAACATCAATGGGAGAGTCAGAGTCCGAGTCCGAGCCATACATATGGCCGTGATCCTGCTCCCACTCAGCGAGCCGGGCCTCCAGCATCCCCAGCCCATACTCGGCAGCCGTGGATGGATTCCCGGATGCCGCAAGATCGAGGAGGGATGCCGCCAACAGATAATCCCATAGCACTCGCTCCCGCGGCCCTAGGTTATAGTCCATGGGCCAGAAGCCCATATTACCCAAGGCCCTAGTCAGAAGGGCCACAGTGGCCCCCCGACGCAAGGCTGAGCCTAAGAAATAGTGGCAGGAGTAATTACAGACCATCACATCACCATGCTCAATGATCTCCTTGAAATTACTCACTATGTACCCATAATGGATGGTCTGGTTAGACTCAACCAGGGCCCTAACTGGACTCCCCACCTCCATCACCTGGGGGACAGGCAGAGCAAAGAGAGCTTGTAGGTGGGCCATGGTACTACAGCAGTGACTTCCAGAGAGGAACTGATGCTCCAATACCAGCCACACACTCCTTAAATGGACACACACACACCCCCCCCCCACCCTGAACTGTCCACTGACACCAAGCTAGGCACTGCCACAGACACATGCCAAAATCTGGCACCTAACACCTCAAGTGCCACCACTGCATGAGCACACCAGGGAGGAGACTCACATCTCACTCCTGACACACCTCCACTGTCAATGAAATTATCAAAGTATTAGAAAAAAAAATTATATACACAGCCACTTGTTGATGTATAATATGAAAATCTATGGTATTCTCACAAAATCGATGATTAATGCGCGCATATACGCGCAAAATTGCGAAATTGCAAACTACAAATTGTAAAATTGTACAAATCTAACATTAATATACATGAATGCAGGTAGATAACTAAGACAGTTTTTGTACCCACTAGCACTTGTATACTATGCCAAGGTTTACTTAAAGTAACACACTTTAGGTATCCAAGAAAATTGTTGGAAAAATGAATGAAAAAAAAAAAAAAAAAAATTGTTGAGAAAATGGTTGACATAAAACATGTTTACTTAAGATACTCACCAAATAATCTCTTCCAGGGACACATACTCAAGAAGGCTAGGGAAAAGTCAATTAAGCAGCGGCCCACTGCCGAAATTGCCAATTAATACACCCATATAGCAAGATCAATGAGTAACTCAGAGACAAACAAGCCTATTGTACATGAAGTACTTTGTTTTTCCGGCCCTCGGAAAAATTTGTCTCAAATCCCAAAAATTGTATAGTGTAAACTAGATTGTACGTTTGTACCCAATTTGCACACTAAAATTGTAGATTTGCACACCAGATTGTACGCTTGTACCCAATTTTGCACACTAAAATTGTATGTTTGCACACCAGATTGTACGCTCGTACCCAATTTGCACCCTAAAATTGTATGTTTGCACACCAGATTGTACGCTTGTACCCAATTTGCACGCTAAAATTGTATGTTTGCACACCAGATTGTACGCTTGTACCCAATTTGCACGCTAAAATTGTATGTTTGCACACCAGATTGTACGCTTGTACCCAATTTGCACACAAAAATTGTATGTTTGCACACTAGATTGTAAGTTGTATCCAATTTACATTTGAATTATATGTTGCACATTATACTGTATGTCTGTACCCAATTCATACACTGAAGTCAGATTTTTAGAAAATCAACATTTCTATGTGTATCCAAGCTGTACGCAAAATTATATATGTACATACAGAAACTATCAATTGAACGCAAAATTATATATTGGCATATTAAAACTGTGAAATGTACGCAAAAATTATATATTTGTACACCAAAAATTGCCAAATACACGCGAAATTATATATTTGCACACTAAAATTGCCAAATGTACGCGAAATTATATATTTTGCACACTAAAATTGCCAAATATACGCGAAAATTATATATTTGCACACTTAAATTGCCAAATGTACGCAAAATTATATATTTGCATACTGAAATTGTCAATTGAACGCAATTACACGCTAAATTGTAAATTTGCACACTAAAATTGTCATTTATGTTCAATTTGCACGCTAAATTGAACATTGAATGCCAAAATTGCACACTATTTGCCAAATTGAATGTTGTACATAAAAATGGGAAATTGTACCCAAAATTGATGTCACATGAGCAAATAAGCTCAGGTATAGTAAGATATAGAAACTCGGAAATGTACTTATACCCAGGAGAAAATTGTTTATACTGACAAAGCTCTACCACAAAAATTGCATTTGAAGCACTCCCCATTACTTCAAATCCTCTTACAAAACAGTATATAACTCCAAAATAAGGTAAAAATTGTATAAATCGTACATTCCCTCGGCGAAATGACGGAGTTTCGCATTCTCTCGGGGAGAGGGAGTATTCTATGATATACCATTTTATTATTCCATAAATTCTGACATATTTCGTATTAATCAAAGAATATCTATGAGATTAATACATAGGTTGGTTCTAAGAGCTATAAGAGCGCTCAAACTTTGTATAAGAGCGTTCATGCCCCACTGCACACCAGCCAGGTCAGTTACAAACACTCTCTCTGACATCAAAGGCTCCGACCTAATGGTTCACTGCACAATATAATAAGAATAAGGGTCTCAGTGTGCGACCTCATGGTTCAATGCACAAATTAATAACTTGTAAGTGAATGCAACCGGCCGTCACGGGTGCCTGAGCACCGCTGACGCCGTCATGAGTGTCTGAGCACTCTAAGGACTGAACAATGGGTTACATAAGCACGACGCCATAACCTTCCGGTCGCTCTAGCGTCGCTCCTGAGCAAGCTAGGTCAAATATCAAAGCATTTATGGAAAGCCCATAATTAGACGGTCAAAATGAGCCCAAGATCAAGGCGGAACTCTCATTATTAAGGAAGTTATGCTATGGAGACTGAAAGGAGCTCCGAGTGCACTACAGACAAACCGGCGCAAATTACGCGCCTATCCAGTGGGCATTATAAACTTGGCATATTCAACTCCGCGCATGCCCAAAATGGCGGTTATAAACGCATAAACGACCGAGATATGAGGGTCTAAAGATGCAGAACCGACCAAGACAATGGGGGGCATAGCGGCGTCCATGGGGGTCCTTTGTCCCCCTGTGACACTTGAAAGAGTCCCCTCAAACAATTGTAGAGTTAGGCAGATGCTGCTGGCTCCAGTCAGTCTGGAGGTGCTTTTCCAAGATTTGCTACAAATAGCCTGTCTGCACCTCCAGGAAGACACATCACCAAGAACCGCTCTAGAGGTAACATCTCCAGTCATCTCCTGCTACCTGCTATACCACTGCACTATGGTGAAACTATGCTAGACAGGCATTGGTTTCCTACCATTAGTGGCCAGAGGCTATCTCCTTCAAGACTTCCACCAGAGGGTAAAGTTACTCATTATTACATTATTCCTCTAAGCAGCAGGTCAGGAGCTAGGTGTGGGAACCCACCTAGAAATATGCTGGACACTGTATTATTAATACCTCACAGGTGGAGTGGAACAGAACATTGTACTTTATAAATTACTGTATGTTTACTGTATGTACAAATTACCTACATACTAACTACTGTATGATTGATATTTCTTACATGTTGCCTAAAGCTGAATAAACCAGTGACAACTGGAAAGAACACTATTTATAAGAGCCTTGAGATAATTACACTATATACCACTAGTCTTATGATATTTCTCATATGACAACTTGATCATGCCAATCACTAGTGTAGTGGTTCGTCTCGTTAAGTTAGATTAAATCATAACGAAGAGAGAGAAAAGTTTCCGGGTAGGCAACCGAGCTTTTATTTCAGAGCTTGCGTTACATACGATCACAGCCTCAGAGGACTACATGCTGCTAGTGCATTCGGTTACCCTTTCGGGTAACAACCTGGTTGAGCAGTGGGTAAACCACTACTGAGGAACCTAGGGCTAGGACCAGCCTTATATAGGGGAAAAGCCCGTGAAACTCAGACCGGCCACGTGACGTGTGGCGGACGAGTGGTAGGCCCCCTGGTGTAGTGGATACGAACCCAGAGGCAGGTGCTGCCACCTGCCATCCGGATTCCCCCACCACACCCGAAGGACCTAGGTCTGAGTCTCACGGGTGCATGAACGTTAAAGTGTAAAATACCATACCCCTACACTGCCCCCCTTAGACAATAACTTGGGGGTAATTAAACCGCAGTGTATTAATAACCTAGTAAGTGATTGTTTACAATACTAAAAAGGGGTATTAATTACACTTGCTCGATGTGAAATAGGCTATAGTATAAGACTATCCTATTTCTGAAAAATTATACAATAATAGCATCGAGTGTCGTTCATGTTATTTCCATCACTAGCTTATAACAACCATAAATGATAAATATACAATTATCACAGATTTATAGTAACGTTTTGACAACAGTAGGGTCCTGAAAAGGACCGGTGGTTGTTAACAATGATCGTATTATGGTTATTGAACCCGGAAAAAAAATTTTCGACTTTTTAAATTAACAGCTCTGTCTACTTTACAGAGTGAATTAAATATTAATGATCAGATATGGACAATTAATCTGATACTATATGAACACAATTAGGTATTAACCTGAGTAATACAATACTAAGTTTAGAGAAATCCGTTGGACCTTCTCTTATTTTATAGAAAAATATTTATACTTTTGAGACGCAGCTCAGTTTATACCTTAGTGTTTTATATTTACAAGTTACAGAAGAATTATAGTCTCTTAATATATTGAGACCAGGAATGACCTATATAGACAGTTATAGGTCTAGGATTACCTTAAATAACTTTTAGGATTCGCAGATCCAGTATATTTATAGGTACCCTTATATAATAATATATCTTTATAAAAGATATTATATAGTTATAAATACAATTTTACATACAATATAATAATATCAACAAAGTTACTTGTTTTCATGATTGGAGGATGTAACAGGAGTCGGATGCTGCTGATGGCTTGGTATGGGCGAGCTGAACCCTGATGCCTGAAGTGCTATAGTAAAACTTGTTGGTGGGTGTAGCTAAACCCTGATGCCTGTAGTGCTAGCTAACTGGAGGTTATAGTAGATCCAGTTGTAGACTGTTGATGGACTCTATGGGCGTAGCTAAACCCTGATGCCTGTAGTGCTAGCTCACAAATAGTAGTGGTGTAGTAGTAAATCCGGTTTGTAGTTCAAAAGTCCATATTAGTGTAAATTGTCCATGATTTTATAATAGGCACAGTCATTACATTGTGGCACAGTACAATTATGGTGTTTACAGCATTCGTACTCCTCCTCCAGAGTGACTTGTTTGTTTTCTCCTTCTGTTTTCAGTTTCCGGATTAGGGTACAGTTTGGTACCCGAATCAATACGGGTTGGATAAAAAAATGGTTTCTTATCCAACAATGCATGGGTAATAGAACCCCGGGACACACAATTATGTCCGATCTTCATGCAACAGTTTTTTACTGTTCCATGTTCTCCTCGGGTGGCTGGTTTGGACCCGGTTGTTGAGCCAGTGGCTGAACAGGGGGGTTCATACCAGTTCCATCCGTAGGTGCCAATGCGGGGACAGCAGGTGTAAGTTTCACCTTTTGGCGTGCTTCGAACAGCTTCAAAGCATGCTCAGGTGTACCGTCCCAGTTATCCATGATAACTCCGAAGACCTTGAAGAACTTTTGCTGGTTCTTCATGTTCGTTGCTCGTTCTAGGTCGAGCATCTGAGAAGCTGTTTCCTTCTCGGATAGGGCCTCCTGCCGCAGATTAGCAGCTTCCTGCTTATCTTTGGCAACATCCGCTTTGATCTGAGTCGAGATTCGGTTGATCTCTGACTTCTGGATCGCGTCAATACACTGGAGAGTGCTCGACACGGTCCGACGATACATGTCCAGGTGGAGGTTTTCCAGATGGTGCTGTAGCGTCTCAAATTGTTTGCTCTGGATATTGCAAGACAATTTGTCCTCCTTCTTGAAGAAGGTCTCCACTGTCTGGATCAGCTTAGGCCGATGAACCACAGCACCAGGTGGGGGTACCTGACCCTGAGGCTTCGGCTGTGCTCCAGACCCACTCGCAGTGACAGCTACCTGCGTGTGCGAAGAAGCAACCGCAGTAGTAACCGCACTAGCAGTGGTCGAAGAAGGGCCTTGAGTTGGTAATCCCTGAACCAGGGGCAACCGTGACAATTCCCTTCTAAGGTCTTTGGCCGTCAACAATGGTGCGGGTGGACGTTGTCTCACCACAGCACTCATTGTAGGTCGGGGAGCTTGACCTCCTACTGTCGGCAGTTCCTGCTTGACCCTCCCGTACTGATCAAAGATTTGCATCTCTGGTCCGGGTGGGCCCATAGCAGGGTACTGCTTCGGGTCTTTGACATTCAAAGGCGCGTGTTTCCGGGCGGACTGGCCACTCGGTCCACTGACACCAAAGAATGTCGGGTTCTGTGCACCTCGTGGAGTTGGTGCTCGCCCATAATGGGAAGGAGTTCCAGTAGGAGATGGAAGATGTGGCTTCTTCCTTCCCCCATTTGTCTGTCTCTCCAGCGCCTCCAGTGGTGACCTGGCTCGGCTTGGAGATTCAGACGCCTGTCTCTTCCTATCTGCTACAGAGGGTCCCTGGCGGTAATCCCTGCGGCTTCGGACCTGTTCTCCGGATGGAGTTACATAAGCCCCACCACGACGGCGGGCCTTGTTGCTTCTCCATTCGTTTAACAGATCGTACTCCTCCTGAGCGTACTCTAGTTTGCCGGACCCGGGAGTCTGGGCAAACCGAGCCTTTAGTTTCTGGTTAGTACCAGGAACCGTAGGCGCAAACTGCTTCGTACTCGGTGTGAGGGAAGCCAACTTCTCTGCATTGAGGCCCCTAAGGTTGCCATAGAGTTCGGAGTGAATTTTCATCACCCGATCTATGGCTGCCTCCAGGCCCTCTCCATGCGAAGTCACATAGTGCCGGACCATGTCTCCGCGTCGGGGGGTGACACATCCTGTGCATTTAGCACATTTCTTGCCAACCTCCCGGACTTTTAGCTCGGCCCATTGAGCTAAGAATCGTCTCATCTCTCTGTTCTCCAATGACACTACGGGTCTTGGGGGACAGATACCCTGATTAAGGAATTTAATCAAACGTGATGTGACTGCATCAGACTTCTGGAACTGCCTGATGGTCTCCAAGGACCAATTCAAGACATGTTCCGGATGGGTTTCGAATGGAACTCGAATCCCTGCCAACACAGCATTGTGTGCTCCACAATCAGTGCACTCAGCATTTGCACATTTCCTCACTGGGATTCTAGACAAAGCATCTGCATTCAAATGCTTTGCCCCGGCTCGGTGTTCAATCTGGCTGTGATTTAGACCGAATTCGGATAGGTGCGCTAACCAGCGACCTATCATCCCCTCTGCATCTTTGAAGTTCAATAACCATCTGAGGGAAGAGTGATCAGTCCGTAGAGTGAAATCACTCCCCCACAAAAAGTGCTTGAACTTCTTCGTATAGACCACCACAGCCAACAACTCACGTTTAGTGGTACAATAGTTTCTTTGAGATTTACTCAACGTGTTACTAGCGAAGGCTATAGGAACTTCGACCCCATCCTGGACCTGAGAAAGGGCGGCTCCTATGCTTTCATTACTAGCATCAGTATCTAGAATGAAATGATCATTCTCCGTGGGGTATCTCAACACAGGTGTGATAGCAAACAAATCCTTTATTTTCATAAAGGCCTCGTCTTGCTCGGGTCCCCAAGGGAATCGTTCCTTTCTGATCCCGGGTGTCCAGTGGGACAAACTCTGGATAGGAAAGGCAACCCTTGAATATCCTGGGATAAAGTCCCGGTAGTAGGAACAGAATCCGAGGAAGGACCTAACTTCTTTCGCATTCGTGGGTGCTTGCCAATTTGACACGGCATCCAGTTTCTCCGGATCGGCTTTAATCCCTTCATTCGAGATTATTCGCCCCAAGTAATTAATAGATCTTTTGAAAAGATCGCACTTCTTGGGTTTCAGCTTCAAACCATTAGTTATGATCCTTTCCAGGACCATACCTAAATTTTCCAAGCATTCTTCGTACGTCTTTCCAAAGACAATCACATCGTCTAGATAGACGAGACATTTCTTCCATAAAAGGTCACTTAATAAAGTTTCCATCATGGCTTCAAATGTCGCCGGTGCATTGCACAATCCAAACGGCATCACATTATACTGGAATAATCCAATATGACTGGAAAAGGCCGTCTTCTCCATATCTTTCGGATGCATACCCACTTGCCAGTACCCGGATTGTAAGTCTAGAGAGCAATACCATTGCTTACCTCCAAGGGAGTCTATAGTCTCATCGATCCGTGGTAAGGGATATGAATTCTTCTTGGTCATACCATTCAATTTCCGGTAATCTATGCAGAAACGGATGCTACCATCTTTCTTGGTCACCATGCACACAGGGCTAGACCAAGGACTGGTTGATGGAATTATTACATCCTGTTCAAGCATTTTAGCTATCTCCTCCTCAGCTACCTTTTTTTTGGCTAGTGGGAGTCTTCTATAAGGAATCTTAAAAGGTTCATTCTCACCAGTGTCAATCGTATGCAGTACTTTATCGGTACGCCCCAATTGTTCACTCGGTGCTGCAAAAGCTTTACGGTACTTGTACAACAAGTCAGTTAGAGCTTCACGTTGTTCATCACTTTCTACATGGCTTTCGGCTACTAGAGTGTCTAGTTCCGGGCTCCTTTCGGGTGAGGAAGGGGCTCCGGGTGCCGAAACATGTTTACAGTCTTCTATCAATTCGGATAAGACAACCGATCCAAGGATCGTATCCTTCTGTACATAGACAGTCTTGTTACCGGTATTGGATATAGGAACCACCGTCCAAGCAGCGTTAGCTACTAGAACATCAGCGGATTCCAATCCGATACTTGACAACATGGCCATGTCTGGCTCTACAACTCCAGTTTTTCCTGAAAACTGTCTGTCCGCTCGACATAAGACATCACAGGCTGTGCCTGGTGGTATCTTAACAGTCTGGGCTACACTGGCTACACTGCTTACTTGCCTAAGTACACATTGTACTTCGAGATGGTACGGGTCTCTCACTTCCAATATTCCCCTCTGGGAATCTAACCTTGCTCCATATAATGCAGCAAAATCCAGACCGAGTATACCATCATCCGCGATGTTCGCCACAGTAGGGGTAAGGATGAAGTCCTTATCTTCCTGTAGACTGAACCTCATACATGTTCTACCGAACGTTTGTATCATGCTACCGTCGGCCGTACGAGCATTTCCTTCCGTTGTGAAAGTTTCATGATTCGTAGGCAAAAGATCGTAGAATCTCTTAGCAATACAGGAGTGGCTAGCACCCGTATCGACAAGAAACTCAGCGGATCTACCACTCACAGATACAACTGCGTACCACCTCCTACCTTTCAAGTAGGTAGGACTACTTGCATACTTAGCAAGTTCCGTCTTAGCGCCGAGGTCAAATCCACATCCCTTTAAGAATTCGAGACAAGGATGACCCGGGGGGAACTGGGCACACCCCACCCTGGCCAACTCATTGGCCGCTCCCTCTGGACTGATATCGGGTTTCCCCTCTGTGTTCTTCTGCCGGTTCTTGACACCTGGTGTACTATCAGTCTCCCCAGCCTCATGAGTAAGGAACTGATCAGGCTCCTTAGCTTCACTGCTGGGCGAAATCGCTAGAGGATTCTTGCCAGTACCGCAAGCTGCGATAGGCTGGCAGTCATGGCAATCACTCACTCTGGGGGTAATCCGGTTGCCATTGTGGACACCCCCTCTCAGTTTTCCTTCTTCACTGAGTCCTCCTTACCCGGATTGCTCCGGTAACGAGTGTTTCTATAAACTGGCTTATCTGCCTCACACTCGGCAGCATAATGCCCAGTTTCCTGACATCGGAAGCATGTCACAACAGTCCTATCAGGCTTAGGCCTCCTAAGATTTTCAGTAATCTTCTTTACCAAATTGTTAACCAGGTCCTCTGATAAAGAAGGACCCGTCGTGGGTTTGGTATCGGGTTGAGTCACAGGAGGTTTAGAAGTGATCACTTTCTCCTTGACGTAACCCGGTTTCTTTCCCCAGTTCCGGTTGTACCGGGGGTTCCCTTGGCCAATGGCCCCAACGTTTTCATCTTCGTCAGGTTCCCCTGATTCGGATGAATCGGTTTCGGGTATTCCCTCCGGGATTATCATTGCTGACATCCGTTGGGGTACCTTCCCGGCAAAGATACGGGCCTTTCGATCATAATGATCTAGGGACTGGAACAAATCTGTCAAAGAGGCATCATTCTTCCAAGCTTCACAGGCTACTGTCCTGTGTTCTTGATTCCGCAATCCTTCAATGAATTGTTTAAACATCTCATCTAGGAAGCATTCATCATCTAGTCTCCATTGAGGTCTGGCTTTATGCAACAGTCGTTGACATTCTAAGCCGAACACTTTGGCAGACTCCTTGGGCTTCTGTGTTCTTTTAGTGAACGTCAGCCAAGGGTCTTCTCCAACTATATTCCCATATAAATATGAAGCAATCTCTATGAGTTCATCATACTTCATATGGGCTGAGATTCCTGTTATTTGAGAATCTCTCCATTGTTCCACGGCTCCTTTTCCGTCGCCTTCCTTTAACCAGCATACTAAATAAGGCAGAGCTTCCGCTTTACCCCATCCATTGCAGTTAAAGACATCCGCGCAGCCTTGATACTCCTCCTTCCAAGGGTTCTTGGCATTAAAGGGGGTAGGTATCTTAGCTACTCTACGAGCCGGATTCGTGGATCCAGTAAGGGTTAAACCCTTACTCCATTCCATGATCTCCGTATCGTCCAGACCTTGATTGTAACAATCAACACCTAAGTTAGCAATCGCTGCATTAGAATCATGCAGCGCTTGTAACCCTGGAGAAAGAGATACTCGGCGACTGAGTCTCTTTTTCCTTGGAGGATTCGTACCATAAGTACTTCCAAGGCCTCCGGATGGTGGTCCTCCTCCACCTCCTGATCCCCCTGCTCCGTATGGAGGCACCTGTGAAAAGGTGTATCCACTGGTTTGGGGAGCCGGCCCTGGACCATTGGTGGGTTGTGTATTTCCACCAAAGCTAAAGAAACCACTATTGGGATTAGTGTTTCCTCCTGTTCCATACGACTGATTTCCATTATTGAAACCAGTCCCACTGGCAGAGGGTCTGCTCCTGGAACGATCGCTTGAGGGTCCGGATCTTTGATCACATCCGGATTGCCCCCCAGCTGTACTGGAACCTCCGGGTGCTCGTCCGGTTGTTCCTCCGGACGTGTTCCGGGTGTTACCATTGGACGGATTCGTTCCTGTTTGGGACTGATTCCATCCATACTGGGCATACGGGCCATTTGGTCCCCCTAAAGGTGACTGTTGTGGCCATCCGCCGTCAAAGGTGGAGCTTCCTGCCGAGCGGCTTTGTTTAGCTCCACTCGCAGAATTATCCCCTTTATTTCCCGTACCTAGACCAAGAGGTATAGAGGTATTATCTGTAAATCTAACCTGATGACTCTTTACTCCTTCATAACGAGGTACAGTTGTCTCTGTTACCCCGTCATTGCCCCTCAAAGAGAACATCTGGTTACTTGTCGTGTTTAGGGCAATTCCTGAAACAGTGAAGTCTGATTCAAGAGTGCCTACTGCACGACCAGTATCTTCTAGATACTTTGACATCTGGATAGCTTTAGCCTCCAGTTCGGAATAATCATCCATCATTTTAGTCTGTTTAACAGCCAAATCTGTGGATTCGCGTATCAATTGATCTTTGAGTTTTTCATGCTCATCGGTCTGTTTTTGGTACGTTTCCCGAGCATCTTTGAAGGCTGATTCTATTTTCTTCAGCTCTTCTTGATACTTGCCGTAGGCCGATTGAGTTGAATTTAACTCTTGTTTAGTTCTATTCAACTCATCATACGAGGCTCTGTATTCCAGATCCGCCGTATATAGTGCATCACGATACTGTTCGTGCTGGAGTTGAAAATCTTGCTTTTCTTTCTCCATCTGATCCAACAACAATTGTTGTTGGCGTCTACAACTCTGATCGTAATCGAGACGTTCCGATATCAACTGTTTGTTTTCAGTCAGAATCTTGTCTCGGGTTCCGGTCAGTGTAATAAGATCCTTCTGGATCTTCTCGTATTCAGCTCTCATGTCTTCAAGCTCGTCCATTTTGTTCTTTTCGAATCCACATTTTTGGTGTTTAATTCGAGAACTGTATGGAGTTTCAAACATACCTGCACTAGGCTTTGGTACCTCAAATGGTAATTTACCAAATTGAGCAGTACTTTTATGCATTGGTGCAGGTTTCGAAGTACCTCCTGGCATGAATAAGGAGTCTCCAAATTCATCCAGTTCATGATGTAAGTTTCTTCTTACATCTTCTAACTCATCAGGGTAGTGTTCTAGTGGATCCCTCCACTCCGTACCTTGGGGTGGTGACTTGATTTCACCATCCTCCATCGGGGAGTCTAGCTCACGATTTGAGCCATTTCCCCTAACTGGGCTCAGCTCAGTCATTTCTGACTGCGCTTACCCGAAGACCAACTGGTCACGGCACCAGTGTAGTGGTTCGTCTCGTTAAGTTAGATTAAATCATAACGAAGAGAGAGAAAAGTTTCCGGGTAGGCAACCGAGCTTTTATTTCAGAGCTTGCGTTACATACGATCACAGCCTCAGAGGACTACATGCTGCTAGTGCATTCGGTTACCCTTTCGGGTAACAACCTGGTTGAGCAGTGGGTAAACCACTACTGAGGAACCTAGGGCTAGGACCAGCCTTATATAGGGGAAAAGCCCGCGAAACTCAGACCGGCCACGTGACGTGTGGCGGACGAGTGGTAGGCCCCCTGGTGTAGTGGATACGAACCCAGAGGCAGGTGCTGCCACCTGCCATCCGGATTCCCCCACCACACCCGAAGGACCTAGGTCTGAGTCTCACGGGTGCATGAACGTTAAAGTGTAAAATACCATACCCCTACACTAGTATGACACTACCACCAGATGCCGACCCCCGGGGGCTGGGATCTCCAGAAACGTGGCTGCTGGCCTTATGGAAAAGCTGGCCCCTACACTCCTTCCTACCAGATTCAATATAGGGTTCAGTACCCTATAGGTACCAGATACCCGGGACTAGTACTGAGTTGTGCCCAACCACCAAGTCTCCTCCCAGCACTAGCAAATTGAATCGTCATTCGTGTCATACCAGCCCAGGTACCGAGTTCTCGTAGTCCCCCCTTGCAGGGCAGGACCAACTCGGTTTCTCCACCAGTGAAGAGGTCGGCGGAAAATGTCCTGGAGAAACCGGAAGTCAAACCCGGGACCCTCCAACCTGCAGGCGGAAGCTCTACCGCTGAGCTACTTCCCCGTCTGACATTCTCTACCTTCCACCTACATCTGAAACGGTATAATACACAAGGGGGGCAGCTTGTACTGGCTGACATGCCCCTGAGAGCTGGTGCAACCGGAACGGGGCAGATGGCCTACCGCCATGGATTTACAGCCAGAGCTGGCCCCTACAGAAGTAACTAATTGTGTTCTTGGCGGGATATCCTTCTCAGGTGTCATCGGAGCCAAAAATCACCTTATTGATATTTGCCAGAGAAAGGTTCCTCATTTATTCAAGAAAACTAAATTGTTTAACTTCATAATGAGGTTACCCACTTTGGTTGTCTGCACTTTACAAGGGTTATTAGATGCAAGTCTCAATGTGCGATGGAGGAAATCAAAAGTACTTTTGAGGTGAACAGGCTCTTGCATAGGACATGATAATATCAAGCTTATTGTTGGACTTTTAGGATCCTCCTTATCATCTGTATCTTCTTGTTCCCAAAAAGTAAGTCTCGCTATCTTGGTAAAACACAGAGTTAGTATCCGCATGGTGACTCATGATAAAGGACGTATATTTCCTGATACTTCAACTGACTGTGAAGCTTCATTTCACCTCCAGGATTCAAACAAACAGACTTTGTATAATTTTACAGGAGAAACCTTTGAAGCTACTTTCCAGACCAGCTCCCGGAATTTCCAGTTAACTTGGCTTGTGAATAAATGTTTTCTACCGCACAGCATTGGACTTTTTCTAGTCATAGAACCAGTTCTGGTGGGAGATCTGTATTGCTATAAGTGTCAATCTTTTTATTTCACCAGCCCTCAGGATTTTGAATCTTCACTTATGATTCCTCATAATTTGAAATCTCAAATCATATCTCTACCAAGTGTTGTAACAAATATCTATCATATTCAGTCAGGCTCATCCAATAGCATTATTACCTTTTCAACAGGAGAATATAATGCTGTAAATACCTACGTAGTGGATATATTTGAATTCCAACATAGAATTACATTTAGTAAACTTCACAGAGAGAAGAACACTGATCGCTTTGACGCATACTGCACAGGTCACAATTTCTCTCCCACATGACATGCATGAAGGCATGTCGAATGAGGTTGACCCTCTCATATTTGGTTCGTCAACTCCACTTGACATGCGTAATGAAGACACGTCACATATTTCTAATCCATTCACCTGAGTGCTAGGTAATACTGTGAGACAGTTATGTAAGGGTCAAGAGCAGTCAATAACTATGTACCAATGGTTCAATCAAGGCAGGCCTATAATAGAAGGCAGGGGATATCATAGTCCCACAGGCCTGCAACACTAAGACACAGATACATCAAATGTCTCAAGTGTTGGTAGTACTTCTTGGTACTGATTAATCCTGGTACCAAAATGGTTGTTTGCCCCATCTAGTGGAATATCCTAGAACAATTATGTATGTCAAACCATCACATGTCAAGTGCCTTTGACATGGACGTGACCCTAGTCAACTCACAGATGACATGGCATTTTAAGGCATGTCAAATCATACGAGGATTACTGTGTGCTACAGTTGTCATGGTGACATATGTGCACATGTCCCAATGATGTGTGCTATCTGTGTCAAATCAAGTTGACATGGGTATACATGTCACTTTGTCAGGAAGACTTTTTTCAGTGTTCTTGGTACAATCTGGTATTCCTTTAAGAATATACAGAGGAGAGAAATGGTCCTCTATTTTTCTAGAACAGATTTAACTGTGAGTGTAAGAAGAAAAATGCATCTTGAAGACTCTGCTGAAGTCACTAATTTAACCATACAGATAGAAAGTCTTTACCTCTGGGATCTACGATCACTATTTGAAAACGTATATATTGATCTTGCTGACATGAAAATGCTATTTCTAAACTCAGCCAGACTTAAATTGATATTTTCAAGATCTTTTCAAGGTATGAACAATTTGCAGGTTCTACACCTACAGGGAAATCAATTAATGTACATAGCTCTGGATTCATTTCACATTGTTCCAATATTAACAGAGGTCCATTTAAATGACATCAAACAGTGCTGCTTTGTAACACCAGCTAAATGTGTGGTACTTTTCCATGAACCTCCTTTGAAGCGCTGTCTCAGACTATTTCCGAACCCAAGCATCCGTAAGTTACTATGGACCCTATCCACTTTATTCTCAGGTAGATACTTTCAATTTCACACTCAATAGAGTGCGGGCTTCCCTAGCCCACTTAAAAGGGTCTATATCTCCTCTTTCCTATCCCCTCAGGATGTGTGTGGTGCACATATGCGCGGGCACTGACACATTCCTCTGTTAAATTATCAACCTGTGAAGCACGGGATAGCTACTTAGTGCCGCTAAAGTGCTGTAAAACACAAATCAATCAATCAATCAATAGAGTGCACCACATTGTAAATCTATCATTGATATTACATATTTCCCTGATGGGATGTGCAGATGCCCTACTATGGAAAGAGTTTAGTGAACCATGAAGGAAGCTGGCGACAGGGTGTACTCTGTAAGGTAGCTCTTGTGACGGGTTTCCTCCAAACACTAGGATCAGCCTTTGTCATTTTGGGGATTGTTATAATGAAGTCTGCATAAGTTCTCAGTCCATTTCAAAGCGGCAGTTTGTCAAGACGTAAGACCACAGTGTATGTGTGGTGCTAAGTTGGGTGGTATCAGTACTATGTACTATATCACATGTTGTAGTCAGGGTTGTGGGAGAGGAGAACAATGTGGGTGCTTACTATGGCAGCCCTTTGTAGGTAACGGGTAGAATGGGTATTTTACCTGGTCCTAGTGGGAGTTATGATCCTGATCAATGCATCTATCTTATTGTGTAAACTGATAGGGATCAGAGACGTTGTTGTACAGAGAAGGAAAAGTGACCAGAATGTGACAGCTTATAGAAGACCTGATGTCTGGAACTGTGTGTTTGGTTCTCTGGATCAGCATCCTGTCACTGCTGATCTATCATGGTTTATACCATGATTTCTGGCTTACACAGTGCTTTTTGGGGTCTATTCCCATCCACATATCTGTCGATATCGCACACCCTGTAGGCTTTACCATCGATTTTGGAAGGCGTGCTGTTATCCATCTAAGGCGTGCTGTTATCCATCTAAGGCATGCTGTTATCCTGGATAACAGCACAACCTCTCATGTCCTCCCATGTCATATGTTACATGTTAAAACCAACAGAATGTTTCATTGCCATGGTAGGGCTCGAACCTGCAACCTAAGATTCTTAGTCCAACCCCCTATGCATTGGGCCACAGGGACTGACGAGATACACTCGGTTCGAACCAAATCTGGATATGATACAAAGCCGTGTGCACTGTCGCTGTCAGCTGCCGGGCGAGGAGGTGTATTATACACAAACATAACCGCGAGACGCAGTCCATGGAGAAGGCGCGGTGGTCTAGCGGTTAGCGCTAAGCCGCAAGAGGTACATGGATTGAGCCCCGGTCCGGGCGCATCTTTTTTTCGCCGTGTGCGCTGTCGCTGTCCGCTGCCGGACGCAGAGGTGTATTATACACAAACATAACAGCGAGACGCATTGAAATCTTTTTTCGCCGTGTGCCGCTGTCGCTGTCCGCTGCCGGGCGAGGAGGTGTATTATACACAAACATAACCGCGAGAAGCATCTTTTTTCGCCGTGTGCACTGCTGGGCGACGAGGTGTATTCTACACAAACATAACAGCGAGACGCATTGAAATCTTTAGCCGTGTGCCGCTGCCTGTCTGAGCCGAGACCGGGGCTGTTGCTGTCCGCTGCTGGGCACCGAGCTGTATGTACCGATCGTGTACACACAATGGCTGGCATCGAGTCCCGGGGAGGGGGAATAATTTTTGTTTTCAACTTTATTGGTATAATATTGATTATTTATTGGTTTCGTGGTATAAAATAAGTAGTCAATGAATAACTCATGACTTGTGTGTGTTAGCAAATGCTAATAACACTCGGCCTACGGCCTCTTGTCATTATCCTTCACTAACACACACGCGTCATGAGTTATCCATTGATTACTTGTTCAGTATCAATGCATGGTCCATTATATCAATGTTGGTATCGTCTATATGTATATGGTTAACCTACTTGACATAGGTTTTACCCTGCTTCATTAATTAACATTTTCATTTATCTAGAGCCAAAAGGGAGTGTACAAGGACTCAGAATATACAGTAAAATTGATTGCAGAGAGGGATATGGAGTCACAAATCCTAGCACTGAAAGGAACCGCAGAGCCATTGAAAGCTGGCTGATGGTGCACAAAGCTGAAACTATGTTTTGAGATGTT
The DNA here is from genome assembly GCA_949317995.1 of Acholoe squamosa. Classification (NCBI taxonomy): domain Eukaryota; kingdom Metazoa; phylum Annelida; class Polychaeta; order Phyllodocida; family Polynoidae; genus Acholoe; species Acholoe squamosa. The sequence goes on along the minus strand of OX439048.1, from coordinate 67,828,763 downwards.
TCAGGGGCATCTCTGTACATTATCAAATAGTCAGTCATGATGAGTTTAGGTGTACATATGTATGTATGTATGTACTAAAGATATTTTGACAAAAACTACAAGGAGTAAGGTTGATTTGAAAATAAGTATGCCATGTAAATGTATACCATATTCGTTCTAATAAGCGCACATGTGCGGAAAATTAATTGTTAGGTGCTCAAAACCTCATAGGAAAAGAAATATCCTAATAAGCACACCCCCAAGAGCCTAAAATCATTGTTTTTGTCCCAAAAATCTTTATCTTTTACACTTCATTTGACTGATTTTACAGCAGGGTGGGACCCAGAAAGGAGGGTTGTGCGCTTATTAGAGCATGTTCGCTTATTAGAATGAACACATACTCTAGGTATAACACGTTTAGAAGTGTAGTCAGTTAATCTATAGCTGTAGTTATATACTTGGTGTAATCATGAGTTCTTTGGAAATGGAGATATTACTTGATCAATATCAAGTAGGGTATATCTTCATATACTAACCCCATTATGTATCTATATAAGCTTACTTGATCAATAACAATTTGGGTATAATATATTATAGTGATTTCATTTTGAGCATCCCCCTTCAAATATCCCCAACCCCTGTTGTTACAAAATGATCACTCCCAACAAAATTATCTCACTTATCAATGGCATTATTCTCTGGTCATAATACTAACTCTAGAACAAATAAACACTGTTTCAACACATTAGATATTTTTTGTTTCAATTCACAGGTCTCAGTCATGGAAATATGTTTTAATTATATTTTAATGTAGCATGGCCTGCTATAACTAGTGTCTCCCGGAGTATTGTGCAAAAAATGTATATCCCTAGGAGCGACCTTGATACAAGACATATATAAAAAAAGATGGCGAGGGTTCAATCGCAAAAATCTGGAAACCTGCTCATGAGTATACACTGACAGATAAAAAGAGGATCAGCCTGAGTTTCACCTAGTCTCTTGTGCTGTCTGAGTATCAAGAGAGCCTCTGCTAGAGGCTCTCCCCTGACATGCCATACTCATGCTGAGCCTGCTTCAATGCCACACATTGGGAAAAAGGATCAGCATGAGTATGGCACAAGGCTCAGGCATGGTGCCATACTCAGTCTGAATCTAACTGAATACTCCAGCAAAGCAGGGGTCTAGCCCTTACACTGATGTCTGAGATTATATCATATCCTAGCACCCACCACACCAAGTGCCTCATTAGCTCAGTTGATATGGCACTGAACTCTGCATCTGAAGGTGGTGAGTTCAAGTCCCATTGAGAATTTTTGTAAAGTTATTCTCGGTAAGCCAATCTTATTGCTACAATGTGAGCATGAATATGCATTCATAATGGGGTTGTGAGAAGATTTTTCCCTATTAAGCCCCCCCTCACCCATTCTTGCACATACTCAATATCCTTTCTATTATCCTCTAGTCCTTAGAACTATGATATCTAAGAATATAATCTTATCTATTTAGGAATATAATTGGAATTAATCACTAAAACATTTAGAGTATGATCATATCTTTGCAGTAAATGTAAAAGTAACATATGGTCCCAGGCATATTTCTAATGTTTTGGGGCTTGGAAAAAAGTAGAATACCACATTTCAACACAGAGAGGGAGCAGATCATATGAGATTTCAAGTGGAGATCTTTCAGCACAGTCAGGATGGTGTAGTGGTAACATGTTTACCTTCATATGAGAAGGTCCTGAGTTCGATTCCAGCCCAGGGATGCTCTTCAAAAGTTCCAAGTTTTCAACCCGAAATATTTTGTTATGCAAACAATTTATTTTCTTGCTGTTTTCTGACTTGGCAGACGTTGAAGATTCTGTCAGTTTTCAAGCAAGCATCTATTTCAATTAGTTACAAAGTTAGGTCTTAGAAAAATACACTGTAATAGATGAGATGTTTCCTATTAAACTGAAAAAAAGAAAAATGTTTCTCAGCACCACCTAGACTTGAACCTGAGACCCCTCAAATGCAAAGCGAGAATCCTAACACTGTGCCACCTCTACAACTGGTGAGCCAGGTTACAATAGGCATATAAGTAGGACTGTGCAATATTTACTGAGGACATTGTGGACATTTGTCCTTACTATGGGCATTTTTCCTTACTATGGTCACTCCAGTCTGTGTTCCCTATTAGTCTACTGGGCCTCATATGACCAATGACATCTCACTGTAGTAGGTCTATGGTTGAAATATCATATTGATAGTGCCACTTTCAACACCTGACCCGCTAGCACATATAGGAGCACAAAGGAGTCACAATAAGGAGGTACTCGGTTCAAATCCCACCAAGGAGGAAAAAGGACACTGAAACCAGGAATGCACAAACTATTCATTGATTAATTAGACTGCCTTAGGAAGTTGAATGTTCGACCATCTGAAATCCTTGTGTGTATGAAATTATGGGCTTTTGTCAAACGGTGACCTTAATTTCTATATTTCTTTATAATGTTTAACAAACCAATTATGTGTTGGGCTTAATACACCCTACAGCTTAGTAGTTCAATAAGGGCTACAAATGCAGGGCTACATAACCATTACAATTTAGACTGTCTGTAAGCCCTACAATGCAGTGCTGATTAGTAACTCTTTAAGTGGGGTTGTGCCCACTGGGTAGTGTTGCTGGACTCACTCTGAAGATAGAATCCAGTAAAGTGTGATCCTATGTATTGGGATACTCTGGCAGTGCATTACACCATAGGTAAGAAAGACTCCTGCAATGGTGGAGCCTGTTCAGGTAGGATCTAGCATTGCCTGACCCTCTTCATAGAGATACTCAGGCAATGTCCTATTCTCTTCTATTATGTTACTCCAGTTGACCCTGAGCCTGTCTCTAAAGAGACTCCTGCACTGGGAAAGTAGGGCAGTAGAGAGTGTACAGCTAGGCCATAAACAATCTAGAGTAGAGTGTCAGGTATTGCTGGAGTATGCCTCCACCCTAGGCTCACCCTGAGTATCAAAATATACTCATTTTGGCGACATTTGCCTGAGGCTAACATTAGACTCCCTGTGAGTATCATTATTTTTTCTGTGTACATACACCCAAGTTGGCATTTTTTTTTTCAATGAGTATATTCATTTTAGACCCTAAAATGACAGTTGTCATGTTAAATTAGATGTATCATTTTAGTCAGCATCTACTTAGCACCAATCATAGATATTTACAGAGTTCTACTAAATTACTCTTTGATCCACCTAGAACTCATGTAGTATTCTGTGCAGAGCTTGTCTGTCTGTAAGGATACACCAAGTAACCGGGAAGTAAGCCCTTCCTCAATAGAGACCCAAAGGGGTTTTCTGTAAACTGCACATAGCAATCCCTAATATTGGAGCTTTCCAGATCTTTGCGATTGAACTGAAAACAAAAAAGGATGTGTTAGCGATATTGGTGCCATTTTTATTCCTAAGCCAATCAGCAACCAGAACACCCTATAGTGCATGCCTGAATACCATGAGACTTGAAATCACTCGAGGCGTTCGGAGTACGGCCGAGGGATCAATGCTGGTTTGTAAGGCCACCCTCTATTGGTCCTCCCCAAGTGGGTCAATGTTGATCCCTGAGTCAACTTACTACACTCCCAAGCATAGTTAGGGACTGGTACCTACCCAGACCTGGCTGGGTGGGAAGGGGGTGGAGGGAACAAGCTAAGGTGGTGTAGTTAGTGTTTGAGGTCACCCCTACCCATAATGCACTAGAACTAGTCAGAAAACTGTACACCGAACGCCTCGAATATAATAAAGGAGAATTTACTTCCTAATGACCTACAACCTCTCCTTCCAATCTGTGTCAGTCTGTTGCATGGCCTACTAACTCTGACCCAATAACACTCCAAGGAGAGACTCTGTGTAGCATGGAGCCCCCAGCCACATCTATTACTCAGCTTGGAGAGTGACCAGACCTGACCCAGACCAAACTGACATGGGTCAACAAAGTCTATGCACTATAGGAGGATGTGTTTTGTGTTCTAGTTAGACATACAGGCATCTAGTGTGGGTCTCACGTGCTGTTTCCTGTTCCGGTTTTTGGGCCGGAAAAGGAAAGGGGGTAGTGAGTAAGAGCATGTGAAGGGTGCCCCTGGTGTGTGAATGAGGAACTACTTTAGTCCCAACTCTCCTTTGTCCACCCAGAAATCCAATATATTTTTACCAAATCAAGCCTGTTTTGGTCATTTTGGACCAAAATATGACAACACTAGGCCACAAGTTGTATGGTTGTGCTGTTGGAAAAAAAGTTTCTAGTCCCCACTCTCCTTTGTCCACACAAAAGCACATGGCTGTTGTGTTGTGTATAATGAGGTGGTCATTATATGTACAAGAGGGGAGGTGGTGGGTTTTCATGGATGTGGGAAAAATACCTAACAGCATTCAGATTCTTTTACTGCCCCTCACTTAGAACTGATTTTGCAAAACGAGCCCCCCCTTACCCAAAATTAGGTTATAGGCGACCACAGACGGGCCAGATTCGATTGGTAACCAGGGAGTACCGACCCGATCCGATCAGGAAGATCAAACTTGTTTGATATTGACTAACTGGATCGGGTGTCCAAGCAGACGCTTCTGATCGTCAGGATGTTGACCCAGTCGGGCCCATCTATGGTCACCTTATGGGTTGGACCAGTCTACAGTTGTTTTTATCGTGACTGACCTGCGCAAGTGGGAGGGGGGGGGACTTTTGCCGACAAAAGCTATGACATGTGAGGAGCACAGAATATATGACTTTTAGTTAACTACTGAAAGAGGGCTAGCATGGCGATTTTCAAAGCCCCCTTTAAAATGTTGGTCTACTGTTACCGGGTACTAGCTGGTACCGTATACAAAAACAAGGGTACCGGTACCCGCATCGATTACGCGTTTCTGCATGCGTACCAATGATGTTCATGTTAGCAAATGCTGTGGTTTGGGTTTGCCAACAGGCAGTACATCCTCTTTGGGATTTTGCCCCACTGAAAGGGTTCTTTTCCAAATGCCCCCCCCCCCCGCTGGTAATAAATGACTCAGCCCTTATTGTTGTAATATGTTTGCCTCAGCTTACACTGCCATCTGGTGTCTACATAGAAATACTGTATGTTGCGCCATCTAGAGGATGGGAAATTAGACTGACACAAGCCTGTCCTGAGTAGCAGGTTGCCAGCTAAGGGTTAGCTTCTCTCCCTGTACTGTTATATTACTCTACTGTCACTCTCCGAGCACAGGCCGGTCAAACCGTGGTGGGTCTACTCTGTACAATGGCAGCAGATACAACACTTGTCGCGTCTACATGGGATGGAGGGATGGAATGTCATTGTCGACAGGTGGTAACAGTAACACCTTAGCTATAACCTGTAACTCATGTACTTTGATTACAGTCCTGTGTGTACCTGATGGGATTATTTTCAAGTCAGGCAGCACCTTATAAGCAGGTATACTATAGACACACTGGGTATATATCCCTGCTTATAGATATGTAATCAGGGTTTGTGTGGGGTTAAACTGTCTCTTTATATTGTGACTATATCTCCGTAAACCCTACATATAAAATTCACTTGCATATAAGCTGAAATCTGACTTCAGCTGCACTGGGGCCTGAAATAGTTGTAATTTCATAGTTTGTAAAATAATTGCATCCTTACCTAACCAAGCATATGTCGTGAAAATGGATTTCAGGGAGAGTACATCAAGATCTTCAGAATACTTTTTGTTTCATTAGAATATCTTTATTTGTCAATTTTTGCAGAATTTTCAAAATTATAAATTGGCCATTGTTCGTTCTAAGAAAGTGGCGAGGCACCATTATATCAGTGTCTAGTCTGTACATGTACCAACTGTATGCCAAGTAAACCTAGTACCAATTTAAAGAGAAAATGTTAAGCTACATGTGAATATGAATACATTTATATTGTCTTTTTTTATTTGTTACCTTTCTCTCAAAAGATTCATTAAAATTATATTGTAGATATATCAATGGAAATAGTTGGGGCAAAAATCAGTGACAATTATCAATTTGGCCAATTTTCATCATTTCTACTAATTTTTTTTTGTATTTATCCTTTTATCGCATTTTTCACCTTTGACCTCATTATCTCTGGTCTATGAAGGGCGAGATGTGCCTGATTTGGTTAGGATGCATCATGTATGTGCAGAACCCTGAGCTCAGGAGAATCCTTACAAGCCGCACTAAGAGCCCGAAGCTGCACAATCAGGGTTTGTACTGTATCTATCACCACAGGGTCACATACATCTATGATACCTTATATCAGATATAGAATGGATTATCCTGTCTCCTGTCTGTTGGACCATTGGTTACACAAGTCACATGACCCCCTACCCCTCCCCCTGCTGATAAAGATGTGAACTATTGTAGTTGTCAATGAATCCTCAGAACCGGAGAACATAACACATGATAGAGTATAGACAGAGCATTATCCACAGGACTGCAATGGGGAGCGATATTCGCACAGGAATCCCGTGCATATAACGCTCTTATACGCACAGGATTTTCTAGTACACAGGACATAAAAATAATTCTGGGAAAGAGGACTCCATTAATATTTCTGGTAAATGGGACTGAAATTCTGGGGAACAGGACAAGTTATTTGGGCAAAGGGGACTAGTTATTTGGGAAACGGGACTAGTTCTTTTGGGAAACAGGAATTGTCTAGTGCACATGACTGAAATGTACAAAAATATCTGTGAGAAGATAAGGGTTCTGTTTCCAAAACTTCTTGGTTTTGTTTCTCAAATGTCCCGTTTCCTAACTATCTTCCTAAATTCCCAATATCCCGTGTACAAGAAAATTTCCTCCTTCAGTCACGTGTATCAAATACTTTATTATGTCCTGTTCCCCAAAGAACATGTAGTGCAGTCCTGTGTACTTGAAAATCTCGTGCTAATAAGATTCTTATTGGCACGGGATACTCGTGAGAGTATCATCGGCCGACTGCAATTGTGTCATAGATCTATTATTCAAATGGGTAATCACAGCTGTAGGAAATCTGGACTTTCTGCTTCAAATTTGGACCTGATATGACCAAAGGTAGCCATGCCCTTAATTTGAAGGAGATAAAAAGTATTAACATTTCTGGCCCACAAATGTAGGTGCAAGCCAATAAGATTCCGAGGCTGTTGGACCAGATATCACACAGAAGTTGGTTGCATATTAGACTTCCATGTTTTATCATTTTTTAAGGACCTGACTTAAAAGGCATCTAGCACATCATGAACACATCTATCCACTTCCTACTTCTACTGGGAATTCTCAATGTGGCTCTTGGTGACGTAACCAAGGTGACCCGTGTTGGGTGGAGCCCCCTGGTGGCTGTGGATGGTAACTGCACGGCAGCCATGTTCCCGGGGGACGTGTGGGCTGAGTGGGCGTGTCGTACACAGGTGGCACTACAGAGAAACTGGTTCCCATCTCCTATATCAGGCCTCTTTAGTTACCAGGTAGGATATTATTGCACAGCTACCATCCTTTTTCTAATGAAATAGTCTATTAGATAATTCAATGGTATCTATATTCCACCATTCTGTGTCAGTTACACATGGGCACAGGTTGGAGATGTCTGGTATATTAGCATATATCAAAATCGTAAAACTGCTACTATACCTATATTTTTCCTGTACAGATTTCTTTTTTGTCTCAAAGGCCTATAGAAAGATTGATTTTGCAGCCAGATCTAGGGGGTATAGTGTCCGAATCAGCATTACTATCTACCGTTCATCATGATTGAATAATATGAGATTGTTGTAGGTATTAAAAAGACGCACATGCAATGAAGGTACCCCTTGAAAGTCATTTAGTCCTGCCGATTTCATAATAGGCTCGGGTTAATTCTGGCAGGACAGAATAGCTCAAGATAATTACTGTTAGGAAAGAAATAATAGAGAGGTTATGATTTGCCTACTTCTAACATGTATGGCAACGTCTAGCCTAGCATTTCCTATCATTCTAGATGTACACGTTGCCATACACGTCGTGATCTTAACCTCTCTAATGAAAAACAAGGATTAACCCACCATCTCAATCATTTGACTCTTTGAACCTTAAAAAACAGTATTGCCTTTAGTTCTGGGCTGTGAATCTCTTAGTAATGCTCTAATGTTGAGGCCTTTTAACCAAAATGTATCCCAAGATCCCAAGACTTCAGCTGGGCTTTCAATCCAGCTGTCTGGCAATTCCTGCCAGCCAAGCAGCAATTTCGCTGGCCACAAGTGGTGTCTGGAGAGTTTTTGTATTGACTGCTTCAAAGGTGCTTATATTTCCCCAGGTGTGGAACGGGTTCGATGGTTTCTGGCAGAATGGCTGTGTACTGGAAAGCATGGCTAACTTCATGGCGTATGGACATCACCGTCGTTATGTCACAACTGTCATGGAATCACTGCGGGAAATGTACCAACTACTAGAAGCCTACTACCCAGCTCCCTCCTTTGATGATATGGCTTGGTAAATCTGTATACGTGCATATCGTGTTAAAGTGTTTAAGGTGCATCGCATATGCCAGGATGGACCCCTTTTGTACCTTATGGAATCAGCCAATGTGTTGCCTAAACATGGATACACAAATCTTTCAGGATGTCACGCTGTCACTTTTTATGTACATATGTCAAGGCAGTGGGAACTTGTAAAATTGCCGCCTTCTATCATTTCTAAAAAACGCCTGTTTCACGAGTCTCCCTTTACACACAAAGTATAGGCAAATAGAGTACTGTAGTAATCACTGACCTCTATGTGTACAAGATCAATCCAGGTGGAATGTGGAAATGATGCCCAGTAGCAGCACATTCGCATGGATGTCAAAAGACCTGGGTTTGATTCCCAGGGTTTCTGCTAACCTGCGGCATTCCCTGAGCTCTGCTATTCAAAACAACATACTCCTTAACCCCCCTCCCTCTCTGCTGTCACATGAAATATTTTCAATTTCTAAACTTTATTTCAATTCTCTTTAATCAATATCTATAGACTTAAGCAAGTCTACACCCACCCTTACATATATATACATTCATAGAGGAATTTTGCATAAATTTTGTATACAGACCTTGAAGGGTAAAATAAACTTAGTAATTATTAATTTTACCTACAAACTGCAGGTATGGGTTGAGCTACCTGCGGATATATGAAGTGCTCGGCGGTAAAGACTTCCTGCAGAGGGCGCAGGATATATTTAACTGGAACTGGCAGAAGGTGAGTAGTTTAAAGTTGGCATGTCCGCTATCACATTATGAAATTTGGGGTTTCTCTTCAATCACCATCTAGACAACATTCTAAACCATGTGCTAAAACATCTAATGATTATATAAAATATTGCTGCTCCAAAACAAATAAAAACCATGTGCTGTAACCTTTCTCATCCTAGTAATAAATCAGGTGTGTCTGATTTCCTAAAGAGGGAGTTGTGTGTTGTGGCCGAATAGCCAGTCCTAATTCTCCAGGTTTACTAAACATTACTCAAAGCCTGTCAGACTAGCCAACAGGTGGCAGTGCGGTAAGCAGGAATTTCAAGGACATCCAGTAAAGTCAGTTGTGTTGCGATTAGATTTTTAGGTACTTTAGGCTAGCACTGATTGGAACAATTTGTGCATAGAACAACAGATGAGGATTTACAAACCATCTAGACAAGTTTCCACAAATTTTCAAATCAGTCTTTTTTAGCGGATATGCCATCTTAAATGAGATAAGTATGATGATCACTATAATTGTACCGGGGCTGGAAGTGGTATACAGTATGTTCATTACATGTCATTATTTCAGGGTGAGGATCGATGCAGATGGCAACTGCTACGTTATTATCTGCTTTGTTTATATTTATTTCAGGGCTGGGACACGAGTGGTCACTGTTACGGAGGTATGTGGTTTGACCAGTGTCAATGGACTATTCTATGTATTATAATTATGAACGACATACTCAAACCAAACTGGCCAAGCTACCCCCTAGTTCAAACCAAGGTCAACCTATTTTTAGCTTGGCAGGGTGAAGAGTTCACACCTGCCCTCCTCCAGTGGGAAATCCCCAGGCTCCCTCCTGTGGATCCCCCACTGGAGAACTCAACTATTTTTAGATTCACCTAGCCAATAGGAGCAGCTCACCCCTCCTACCACAGATTGGGACTGAGCAGAACCACCGACTCAGCATATTTGAGTCGCTCCCTATACTAAAAATAGAAAGTACAGAAATAGACACGACGTCATCTGGGCTTGCTCCTGACTATATAACCTAGTCAGGATCAAGCCTCAGCATCTTATTCTTCTCCAACCTAGACCCTACGACACTCAGGTGCCTTGGCTTAGGATATAGCTTGGTCAGACTGGCGAGTACTATATTGTACACTGTATCAGTTACTCATCATGCCAATCTTACAATAAAGCTGGATCATCAACTGAATTGTCTGGACTCCTGTTACCTCACTTCATGACATGTAACGAGACATTGACAATGGTGGAGAACCCTATTTGTAACGTCCCATTGTTTTCACCTCTCATGAGCCATGAATCAAAGTGAGACAACAACCAAAGAGCCATTTACAGAAGATGCCGTTACATCCCCAGGGCTAGACGCGCCCCCACCAGCAGCAGCAGCAGCAGCAGCACCAGCAGCAGCCCCAGACCAGCAGCAGACTGTTCCGTCATCTGACTCGTCACCTGACGCCTTTCTGTTGGATCCAATCCTACCACCATCATTTCTAACACCCAAGCCAACACCTGTGAGTAGAAACAAAACTTTCTCATCAACAATTGATGACAATAATACCGGTACACAGACCAGCACCCCACTCACATCACAGGCACCAGGACTTAATTTGACTTTACCTGGTTTTTCAAGTGCTGAATCCCCAGTCCTAAGACTTGCTGGTCTACCAGGTGAAACATCATCTACACCTGTAGCTTCACCAAGCCACTTGGACCTGGACTCACACCTAGAGCCCAGGTCACCACGATTACAGGCCGCCTTAGAAAGCATACCTACATTACCTCGGCAGCCTGCTACCGGTACAGACACCACCTCACCCCCAGCTGGTTTTACACACCCCAACCCTTCTGAACTCACCTGGGACAGTTATATTCCCCCTGACCCTACATTACCACCTGAATCTGATCTCTGGAGACAAAGGATAAGATCAGCTATCAATAGGTGGAGATCAGTAAGGACAAATAGGGCTCAGGAGGCACCAGCCCCCAACACTCACAGTACACAGTGTGGTGAAAGTCCCTCAGCATTTTTAGGTCGCATTAATAGAATACTAGAGGAGCAGTGGCCTGACGCCACCACATCTAGTGACCCCTTCAGGTCATATCTAAATACCCCGACCCCTGAGGCTACCCCAACACCACCAAACACTCTCAATACCCCAAACCTGGACACAGGGGCCACCTCTTCAGACTATACACCCCTACCTAGCCCCAGGAGAAGGAGGGCACAGTCTACCTCACCTCTTAGAAGGCAGACACCCCCCTACTATAGGGTATTGAGGAGCATAGACTCAGCAGTAGCAGGTGCTATAGGAGCCACCTCCCAGATCTTCAGGAGAAGAGCCACCCCATACTGCACCTCAGAAGACAGCCTAACCTCTGAGGACGATCCTGAAATCACCTTCCCTCACCTACGCAGAGGCAGGATGGACAGCAGGACACCCACTACACATCCTCCCAGGTATGATCAGGACGACCTGGCCAGGAATCTGGTAAGAGAATGTACACAGGCAGTCAGTGATTCCTTAAGCAATTTACTGACTGGCCAGATTAATCTCCTATCAGCTGAAATCCAAAGGGTAGGCCAGGAGCACACCAGCCATCTAAACAGAGTCAACGACAGGTTAGACAACATGGACACCTGGAGGGCTCAGATGGAGCGCGACTTGATACAATCACACAGGAGAGCTGCAGAAGATAATGCAGATGTCCTGAGAAGATCTGAAATGATGGCAGCAGATATCTCTGAGCGCATCAACAGGAACATGGATGATGTTAGGAGAGAGATTTGCTCAGTTTATGGCCACAGGCCCCCACTCCAGCCCCCTCCTGCCCACTCCTCACCGGCAAACTTGGGTATACCTCACGCCTCACAGACCCCCGGTGCACCTACCATGCCAGGTTACCAACACGCTGGCAATGACATAAGGTTAAGCCCACCCAGCGCCTTCCAGAACAACACTCCAGCTGGTTTATTGGGTGCCACGCCCACCTCACACAGGTCAACCCGAGACGATATTCCTAGTGTCTCCGCTACTCGCCAGATGGCAGCTCCAGCCACCACCCCAGTGCAGGCCAATGCTAACACATTAGGTACAGTGGCAGGTAGTATCTATATCCCTGCTCATGCTCGCACACCCAGCAACATGCCTATACCCATGCAAACCCTGTATTCTCAAAGCACAGGTGCACATCCAACAGGACACCGCCAGGCATACGACCACTCCACCCCTATGATACCAATGATAGGCCAATCTCACATCGCCAGTGGTTTGGGTCAAATGACTTTGAGTGATGACAAACTCTCCTCAGCCCAACTCAGCTCTTTTAATAAGCCTGAGACATTTGACAAACCAACTGAGTACAGGTCTGCCGCCAAATTCATCACAGAATTTAAGTTCTGGATCAGGAATGTATACCCCCGCCACCAACACCTGCACGCCTCCTGCCTATACACCTTCCTAAAGGGCAGGGCAGCTCAATGGTTCTTCGCCAATATTTTTGAGAAGCCCATCATGTATGACAATGAGGCAGTATATGCAGCCTTCCTGAAGCGTTTTGGCACCCCGGACCCTGCAACCATCAGCAAAGGTTATAGAAACAGGACACAACAGCCAGATGAGACAGTGGAACAGTACTTAGAAGACATGACCCTGCTCTTGGCAAACAGCAACCTGGAGGAGTCAGTTCAAGTGGATTACCTGATTAATGGGCTTAAGCCTCAAATTAAATCAGTAATCCTCCCTGACATGCCCAAAACCATAGCTGATGCAGAAAAAATGGCCCTTACACAGGAATTGCGCATAGAAGCACATAAAATGGCCATGGCTGGGACCCAACAAGCAGACCTCTGTGCCATGAACAGTAACAAAAACAATAGTGGCACACCCAGAAAGGAAAACCAATACTCCAACAATAAAAAGTATGACAGGTACCCCAGTGGCAACTACAACAGGCAGTATGAGACCAGGACCCAAAACGGCTCCAGCAACCAATCTGACCCCAATTACAGAAGGTTCAGAAGGTCAAGGTCTCAGGATGCTTCTGGAGGAAGAAATAAACCACCTCAGCAAAGAGCTAGATCACAAAGCGCCTCCAGAAATCCTACCTCCAGGGATGACAACAAAATAGTCATCACAGTGGCCACAGCCCCAGCAAACAATAAACAGGTTTCCTTTAAAAAGGTCACACATGAGGCTGATATCATAAACAGCAATAGTCCCCCTTACCAGAATAGGAGGACCAGAGACCCCACACCCAGCAGATTCCCCAGGAATAACAATGAAAGTGATCCGACGGAACCTGAGGGCAACGCTGACCTACATAACATTGATGAAGACAATCATGATCACAACGATGGTGATGAAGACTTCATTGATGAAGACACAGACTATGATGACGAAGAATAGGTTTCAGGGGAAGGATGCAAAGCACCAAACCACCCCGCCCCCACCACAGTGGATATGAAATCTGGAACGCCCCCCGCCAGCCACCACCCAACTGATATTCAAAGTGATGCAGAAATCAACTCCCTACAGCAGCCAAAAATGGATTTATCCAAGGACAACAACCTGGATTTTGGTGACAGCTCCTCTTCAGACAGCGAAGACTGTTACGAGGACAGCAGTAGCAGAGTGGCACGGCTTCAACTGAGAATCAAGTCAGATAAGTATGGGCAGCAAGGTAAGGTCTCTCGCATTAATACCGAGTTAACTAAAGGTGCAGTCTTTGTCGACATAAATGACCACCCCTATAGAGCTTTGGTAGACTCTGGAGCATCCTTATCTTTTATCAGTCAAAAAATGGCAGATAAGGTAATACACACCCCAAACTTTAAACATGGAAGACGCTCACGTATGAATGTCCTCCTAGCAGACAGATCCACAGTACAGGTAAACCATGCCATTACACTCAGCTTCCTAATTGAAGGCAAAGAATTTGTTACAAGATTACATGTTGTACCAAAATTAAATCACCCCATCATTCTTGGAGTAAACTTCATGACCAAGTACAAAGCTAAGCTTAGTTTTGGCCCCAAGCTTCCCTCCATAAACACAATCAGGCCTGCTGAAAATATCACAATACCACCAAACTCTGAAACCACTCTCAACGCTATTGTCAATGGTTCAGAAAATTTAAATAAATTGACAGGCATCACTGAAAATATCAAACCAGCCCTACCTTTCTTGATTAAGCACGCCTTGGTTAAACCCAAGACTAGTGCAAAATTAATACCGGTAACTGTGGCAAATCCAAATGATTTTCCTTTGCATTTAAAGAAGAAACACACACCTCTAGGTATTTTCAAACCTTTCAACATGAAAAAGGCTATACCAATAGGCCCCCTGGACACTCATCATTCACTGAACCATATCTCACCTGCCAGCGAGCTTTTTCCAATAAATTGTGGTGAAGACCCCCTGGAGCAATTTCCCAAGGGTAATGAACCCCTACAATACAAAATTTGTGAGCAGCTCACTGAGACTCAAAAAACGCAGGTACGTAAAATTGTTGAACAGAATAGGCAGGCTTTTGTGATTGATGACAGCGCCATTGGCTCCAACACTGAGAATGAGGTCAAGCTGGAATTAATTCCAGATTTCAAGCCCTGCAACAGGCCCTCATACAGAATGTCCCCTCATAAAGAAATTTTCCAAAGAGAGCTCCTAAATAAACATTTAAAACAGGGAATCATTGAGGAATGTACCAAGCCCTGTGAATGGAATTCACCAGCTTTCTTAGTACCCAAACCTCAGGGGGACAGATCTGTAGCCTCAGGCTGGAGAGTGGTAGTGGATTACAGATGGGTTAATCAAAACCTCAAATCTTTTTCCTACCAATTCCCCAGAGCAGACGACCTCATGCAACAAGTTGGCAGAACAGGTGCAAAATATTTCTCAAAATTAGATGTATATAGTGCCTACCATCAAATTCCCCTGGCGGAAGAATCTAGGCCTATTACCACCTTTTCAGCCAATGGAACCAGATACATGGCCAAAGTTCTCCCAATGGGACTCAAAACCTCAGGTTTGTCTTTCATGAATGTCATGGAGCAATTGCTCATGAAATGCAAGTACAGAAATGCAGTAGCATATGTTGACGATGTGGCTATTTATAGCCCCACCTGGGAAAGACACCTGCAGGACCTAGATGAGGTACTCAAACTTTTCATCAAGGGAAATATCAAACTGAAATCAGAAAAATGTGAATTTGGCACAACCAAGATGGATTTCTTGGGATTTTCTCTAGATCAACACGGTGTGTCACCTTCCCCAGACAAAATCTGGCCAGTCAAAACCTTCCCTCCACCTAAAAACATCCACGACCTTAGATGTTTCAATGGCATGGCACAATTCTACAAAAGGTTTATTAAAGGTTTTGCCCACATAATGGCACCTCTATATGAAGCCACCAAAGGGACCTTTAAATGGACCACTAGTTGCCAGCGCGCCTTTGAGAAAATCAAAGCTTCAATTTGCACTGAAGCTGTCCTCAAATTCCCTGACTACAGCAAGCCATTTGTCATATTTACAGACTCAAGCAACTATAGCTTGGGAGCTGTGATCACACAGGTAGATGAAAATGGTTTCTATAGACCAATTGAATTTGCAGGTAGAGGTTTGACACCACAGGAGACGAGATATGGAATAACAGACAAAGAACTTCTAGGCATCGTCTTTGCAGTTAAAAAGTTCCACCATTATGTGGATGGAGCCCACTTCAAAGTGTACTCAGACCACACTGCCCTGGTCTCCCTTTTTAATAAAAAAGAGAACATTACTAATGGGAGACTAGCCAGGTGGGTAGACACAGTCATGTCTTACGACTTTGAGGTGAAGTATCTGCAAGGCAGAGCAAATTTTGTGGCAGATTTCCTATCCAGGAGATCCTACCCACCCAGCTCTGATGACCCAGTGCCAATTAGATCCCAGGGGAAAATTATTCTCCCCCCCAAGAAATTAACTTTCTCTGATATCTCCATGACCAAAGTCTTTAGGTCCAACGAGCCAGTACCCAAGAACCCAATCCAGATGGGACCCCCTAGATCAATTCTAAAAGGAGGTAAAATCTGGGGAAGCACAGGCAAACCACCCAAAGGTGTAATTGCAAAGAAAAATAGCTCTGAAAGAAACCACTTAGCTGCACTAGCAGCGCCAACGGAGCTGTGCGTCTTGACCAGGGCACAGTCACAGAACTCCCAGGAAGACACACCCCCAGCCCCCAGCCAATCACGGTCCAGAACCGCTGTAAACAAACAAGGCCGACCCACAAAGGTCAAGCCAGCTGGTTCAAGGCCAAGAGGTCGACCTCCCAAGTCTAGGTCACCCAGGGTATCAGTTAAGGCAGCCAATGCCAGACGCGCCAAGCTGTCACACAAAGTGTTACCTTTGGCTGAGAGGGCTATCACCAAAATTTGCAAGCACCCCTCACTCACACCCTCTAGAGAAGTATTGATTAAAGCACAAAAAGAAGATCTTTTTGCTTCATCAATGCTAAATTACATTCAGGATGGAAAGTTGCCACCAGATCAAGGCTTGACAAATCAGATTTTAGCCAATCATGATCAGTTCATCATACTAGATGAGGTACTTTTCAGAATCACTGACACAGTCATGGGTAAATCCCTAGACCCCTCCCTTCAAATTGTGATTCCAGAAAAGTGGGCAGAATCATTAATTGAATCCACACACTGCTCCCCATTAGGAGGGCACTTGGGTTCAATGAAAACATATGCAGCTATCAGGTCACGGTACTATTGGCGCTCAATGTTCAAACAGGTGTTTGATTACTGTGGCACATGTCACACATGCCTTACCGCCAAAAAGAGGCCGAAAAACCTAAAATCACCAATGACACTCCGTGAACCTGTACTCACAGCCTACTCTCATGTCACCATGGATACAATAGGACCATTTAACAAGGCTGTTAATGGATCCCACCACATACATGTGGTCACAGATCATGCCACTAGACATGTAACAGCATGGTGCACAGAAGACAACACAAGCGCTGAGGTAGCCCTTGGTTTCTTTCAGAGAGTGATCTGCATCCATGGCACTCCCTCAGTTTTAAACACTGACAATGCTAAACAATACACTTCAAAATTCTTTGCCCTCTTCTGCAACAAATTTGGTATTAAGCATGTCACAGGGAGCGCACACTGGTCCAGATCTCAAGGTCTATGTGAACGCCAACACCAGACAATAGAATCATCCCTCAGAGCCTTTGTGTCTAAATCACAAAAACATTGGTCAACCTTCCTCCAAGCCGTGATTTTTAGCATGAACAACACAGTCTCCAGTGCCTTGGGTTACTCACCCAATCTCTTGGTATTTGGAAAACAAACCCACCTACCCACAGAGGCTGCATTAGCACTGATCACAGCAACAGAAGATGTTGACCCGACACAAAAAGAAAATGTAGCCACTCATTTATTAAATCTCAGGGATGAAATTCAAATGAAGGCAGCAGAAAACATGATAAAGGCCCACAAAAAGATGAAGGCCAAGCATGACGCCTCTGCAGAGGTAGCCACCTTCAATACTGGTCAGTTGGTGTACTTACATATACCCAACCTCCTGGTGAAACACACCACCAAAAAGCTGCAACCCACATACTCTGGCCCTTACATCATAGTTAAGATGACCTCATTAGTGACTGCAATTTTAAAAAGGTTGCAGGATGGACATGTCTTTAAAAAGGCAGTACATGTATCCAGGCTGAGAAGACCAATTACAAGGGCCAGCGCCAAAGCCATCATAAAAAGGCTCCAGACTGGTCCCGTACAAACTCTCTTCGACCCTGATTCAAGCATAATTGCTGATACCAATACACCAGCCCCTCCCCTCAAGAAAAAGAGAGGGAGGCCGGCAAAGAAAGGTATCATCACCTTTGCCCCATCACCCAAGAAAAGGGCAAAGAAAAGGAAGCAATGAAATTTCGTTGAAATCACATATAGAGAAAGCACAAATACCCCCCCCCCCAACACACAGAAAGACCTCTCGACCCCGACCCCCCCCATACACACACACACACCAACTCTCACCACGGCTGTTGGCCCACACTCAGGCCACGTGCCACACCCCTGCTATCTACAGGGACACCCGCACTCACACACACCTAGGCCAATTACCCACCATACACATGTGACCACCGACCTCAAAGCCCCGACCTGATGATAACAAATTCCCTCAGCGGCACCCCATATCATCAGGTACCCCCTTTTTCTCTTCTTTGAAGATTTACTAACACTCACCTCTTAACTTATCACCTCGCACGCCTTTTGTTTTTATATTTATCCTTTTATTATATATATCTCGTTTTTCTCAAACCAATCTTATTTTTCCTTTAAATTATTTATCAAAGGCCCAATGAGCCCAATTATACACTGTTTGACCCCAGGATCAAACCCTTCAACCAGCCGCACTGTCAACCACTCAAGGGCAGCATATGCACACAATTTTGTCCAGCTATGGTTAGGTAGCCACATAAATTGCCCACGGCAGCAGTGTATCCTCTGGTACATGTTTTTCATTTAAAGAAAAATCATGCATACACCGGCTAGATAGCTTTTCAGGGCTCCTATTTACCAGTTGACACGCCTATTGTAGGTGCTCGTATTCCCCCATGCCCACCCATGTTTGTACCTCTGTTTAGCACGAGGGCGCTGATACAGGTAGAACCCCATATTTATGAGCTGTCAATTAAGAGCAGCTCGGTACCCCAGGCATGATGTTTCTCACACACATGTATTCATGGTCAGCAAATTTTTAGACATGTGAACTGACCTCTCCACTCCCGCCTTATCTCAAACCTGACCCCAGGAATTCCAATTATAAGCTTATTACCGGGGTATAGGTTCCAAATTTGCATAAGGGACATATGCCCAAACTGCAGCCATCCAATAGAATCAGGCCCAGCCTTTTTAGGGCAAGACATACCACTATAGGGATATCCAAAAGTGAGAAATAGCCACCCTCACGGATGGGTTTATAAGCCTTAGCCCACCCCCACCTTAGCCACTCCACAATATCACCCAGATCACACCATATCAGCGTTCCAAGTGAACAAGTGCCTGGACCAGGGATCACCATGGCGTTTACGACGTGCAATAAGCCCAGGTAGGCCTGTCCTATGTGCCCATTAACCAGTACTAGTTTTATCAGTCGTTCTTATATGGTCAATGACATAATCTGATGTCATGCTACCCAGGTACCTCTATTAACCAATGGCAGTGTGAGTACTAGAATACCTGTAAAAAGTTTGATTGTTCACTTCGCGCCCCATACCTGACTCAATTGTTTGTGCCCCTATACTCACCCCTCTGTATGGTTTACAGCTTATTCAAAAAAGTAGCTTACTCAAATTAAAACTTCTCTTCAGTGAAAATTGGACAATCTACGACCTCCTGGGACCGGTTGGATTATTGAAAGAAGGAAGAGACATTTTTGAGTTTAGGCAGCTCATTGTACACCACCAAAATTTGGTCTTCAATATGACTTCTAGACATTTAGCATATTACCTGAATGACCCCGCAGTCCACAAGGAACTGCCGCTATCAAACCCGTTGGTCTCTACCCTCGTCAAGAGGATGTTACTTTATGTCTGTTGTGACATGCCAACTTCTCCAGATTGGAGCACCTTCAAACCTAAAACAGCCGCTTATATAGCCTTGCTGTGCGCGCGCACACTTCTGGTCTCTGACCAGCCTTTAAAAGACCTTCCCAGATACTTTAGTGGGACGGGCAGAGCTTTGGTCATCAGGGACGCCATAGAATTAGTAGTTCAGAAAGCCATTCTTGAAACCCACATGTGGTCCAATAACCTGTCTAAACTCCCACCTACAGCCCATTGCTGAAATAAATCTGACAGGGTAAGCTACAAAATTTTTACTCTCACAACCCCCCCATTTAGTCTTAGCCTACTAATACCACAGGTCCAGTCACATCTCCATCATACCCCCCTCACACCCTCGCCAAGCAACCACCCCCCACTGTTTAAACAAACCACACTACACCCACCTAGGTGTGCCTACAGTCCCCTTTCACAGGAGGACACCTCCCACACAATCGACCATAAAATCCCCCACCACATAACCCAATTGCTGATATGACTCACAAACTCAATCCCCCCATCACATCTCTTTTACAGAGCCGCAGTACCTCTAATAGTGCTGTGTATCCTCTTCAACCTCACCAATGGATCACAGGACAAGGAGTTACCACAAAGGATCGTATTCAGACCAAATTATGGAACACTGTTTACCCAGTTACCACAGCCCCTAATCTCAAATTTCATGGACTACCCCCTAGTTTTCAGTCTGAACATCTCCCTGTCCCCCAACCTCCAAAGACCTGATAAAGTGTCACCCCTACTTAAGCCCGGCACCCCACCATACATTACCCAAACAGCCAACAATCTGGACACATTGATTAGCACCCTATTTGACAAAACCCAAAATTCATTAGACCTTTTGATGAATTTAATTTCCAACCCCAGGAACCGTCAGGCCAGAAATGCCCCAGGACAAATCATTGGCGATATTCTCAGAGCAACCCTAGGCCTGGGAACCCAACCTGAAATTGACCTTCTAAACGCTGACATTTCTGACATTGACAGAAGATTGGCCACTAAAATGCATGTGGTTGAATTAGCCACCCATTTTCTATTAAATATCTCAGAATACAATTACAATTCCCTAAACATCCTATCTGAATTCCAAAATGATACTGACGACGCACTGTCCCTGCTGGCCCAAAATCTAAAAACATTAGATTCCAACTTTTCAAACATTATTTTAAATTTAGAATCCCAAGCCAGACAGGACACCTTTTATTCCATGTTATTTTCTGCAGCAAACTCACAAATTGAGTCACTAATCGACCTTCAGGAGGATCTAGACATTTTATTAAGTGCCATAAACAGCTTAATGGAGGGCGAGCTCCCTCCCAACTTAATTTCCCATGACACCCTCAGGTCAGGCCTAAACAACCTCTCCAGCGCCTTGAGTAGCGCCCACCAAGGCATATCAATCCTTGACATACCCATAGGTTATTACTATAAAAGACGAGTAAGTGCCCAGTGGAGTGACCCCTCCACCCTCTTCATCTCACTACCCATACCCATAGGACTAGGGGATAATGTTTACACCCTATTCAGAACTGAAACCTTTCCAGTCCCCTTTGACACATCAGATGTTAACTCTACAGGTTACACCCTGGTACAGCCCCTACCCCCCTACATAGCCATGTCTCCCAGCCACGCCCATTTCATGGAGCTTCAGCAGGCAGACTTAGACCTATGTACACAAGACACCTTCATCAGCTGTAACCTACCCCTCCCCCTGCTATCACCTCTACACCCCACCTGCACTCTGTCCCTACTCCTGGACCTACCTGATGCAGTGCACCACACCTGCAGTTTCACTGCACACATGGCCGCACCCATACCCAACCTAATCAAACCCATTTCTAGGTCAACATATCTCATGATCACTAGTAAATCGCCATCTTACTTACAGTGTCACAATGCGGGACAAATCCCAATGATCAATGCAGCATACTCGGTCATGTCAGTACCATGCCTATGCTCTATTAAGAATGCAGGCATGGTTATGATCAATTCAAATATAACCTGCGTACAAAATATAACACTGGAACCCATGGCCATGAGCCCCATAAACTTACCACTATGGCGACATTTTGGTTCACCTCCAGCTAACATATCAGGCGTTACCATGACAACCGTGCCACGGTCCCTGGAACTACCTAACTTCCAGCGTCTCAAATCCTTACACAACCAAAAAATAGTACCCTTAATTAAAAGCGTACTCACCCTCAGACGAGCAGCCAAGGGTCTGTCAGATGAGTCTTCTCTTCTGTCAGCAAGTTCACTAACACACCTTGGTTACCATTTGGAATATTCTATCTGGTTCCACTTAGTGACCCCTCTGATTGCCATCCTCTGTTGTGCAATGACATGCCAGATCCAGATGCGCGTGTCACGCCTGGCTCAGTTGGTGACAGTCCATCTAGCACTCAACACACCCAGAATGGCGGATGCAGCGACTTGGCAGAATCTCAAGGATCTGATCAACAAGGCCAACAACAACTGGCCCTCGACACCCACACAACAGCCCGTGGAGCAAAGCCTGGAATTTATCCAGACTCCTGGACGCTACGATGTGATGTGGGCAATCGGCTCCGTCCTGATCATCTTGTACCTGGCCCGCCTCTTCATCTCCAGATGCTGCAGACACTGGCCACACTGTAGGCAAGACGAATCCGATGGCTTGCCCCAGTTTGTCCTCCGCATCCACTCCCAGGGCAGAACATACGAGTTTGTTGTGGGAACCATGATTTTCGGCTCCAACCTATGGCCACCCTTCATTAAGGCCCCTAAAATTGGAAAGCCCCGCCTCACTATGCCCTTTGGCCGCCACCTGGATCTCAACTGGAAGGCCAGGGTCAGCCTCATAATTGGCGCTCAATTAAGAGTGGTGCAGCTCGAGAGATACCCTCGCTGCCCTCTTTTCTGGAGACTACCCCTCTACAGGATCCTAAATGGGAAGCCACATGTTATGACCCTGGTCATCAAATCCAAGACCCAGCCAGATTTCCAGCTGACCCCAGGATATGAGACAATCGAAGACACCAACATCCCAGAAATCCCCAGGATCCAGGCCCCCAGCAGCCCCAGCCCCAGGCCCAGGGGTACCCAAAATCCCAGCGGCCAGGTGGAGCTAACTAAATTCACACCAAAGGACTACCAACCCCCTAAGGACATGTACGTGTTCGACCCGACCCGGGAGGATATATCTACCAAATTCCCACCAGAAATCGGTATGTTTATTTTTCCGTTCAAAATCCTTAAGGTCCGTGTCTTCATTTATGTGGGGATACCCACATGTCTTCGTAGCCAAAATTGCTCTACAGCCACCGGCCACCCCTATTTTCTCATATAATGGAACCGACCAACCATACCACAGCACACGACCGGATAGCCACACACAGGATAACACATCCTATGTGGGGATACCCCACCTCCCCCCCCCCTACCCCACAGATAACCCAGCCCGGCGATGCCGAGCCAAGCCTCATCTAATCCCAGACTCCCATCCCATACCCCGTCAGTCTTATCAGCATAACAAACATAGCCCCATTAAAACAAACATACCGCCACATACCTATACAATAGCAGCCCTACTGACCCAATTTTGAATTTGTATAGCTGATCACAGACGCCAAGTGCTGACGCTGCGTCTGGGCTTTCGCGCCAAGCGCAGCGTCATGACGTCGCCGAGCGTCCCCAGTACCGAAACCAGTCACCAAATGCAAATTTTTCGCACGTGATCACGCTCACATGACAATATGCATAACCAAATAAACGTCCACACGTGGTGTGCACGCCAATACAATAACATATGCACGTGTTTATATTACAGTAGACTTGCAACATACCCGGACTTACCACTCCCCGATCACTATACCAATCTAATTCAGACAACACCGGCACCCAATTTACAAGCCCCAAAATTTATAACAAAACTCAGTACTGGTGATCACAGACGCTATATTATAAGTAATCAGTGACAATCAGAAGGCTCCTCAGGCCACGGGTATAATAAGATCACAGTCTCTAATCACAGTCAAAATCACAGGGTAATCACAGATCTCTGATTCAGCGTCTGTCACGATCTTCCGGCCTCAGGCACATTTCCAACTCACGGACCCATCTCAGCCTGGAAAATAAAATTCGCCCCGTTAGATCAAAAACATCCACCACCCCAGTTGGACAAACTGAATTCAGAAATTCAAAATTACACGAGACTGACCTCAACTCAGCAAGTACCAGACAGGCACTCTCCGGTGTCCCCGCCGCCTCGGCCATCGCCTCCCTTGAAGGCCCGACACCAGTAAGGCCCGTTAAAAACGTGGACCCACACATAGACAAGGCTGAAACAAACACGGAGACCTCACTTTACTAACCTTCCTCCCCAAAAATCGAAGCCAAAAATTCCTCTAGAAAAGTCCCCACGTACTCACCCCAGCGGCCACATGTAGACAGCCAGGCAGAACAGAGCCCCAGAGGGCATAACCACCCAGCTCACGCTCAGCAACATGTCTCCTTTTTCTGCGTTTCTTTTCGAGCTCCAAACCTCTCAAATCTTAACCACGATCTGCCCGCTTCAAAATTTCTACAGCCTATGACATCATAATGCAATTCATCGCCTTTTATACTAGGCCTAGCCGCAGAAAAATCAAGTCGTTTTTCAAACCTAACTTTCGAACCCAAACCCAGGCAAATCCTTCATGATTTCATCGTCACACCACCCAGCCATGAAAATTTTCGAGACCCCCCCCAGACCCATCTCAACCCTGAAGGGTTGGTGCAAGTCTACATCCCTCTTTTACCGTAAACTCATAGGCCTCAACGTAAATCCCATACATTAACCAAACGCTGTACAAACGCTGGCGCAGTGGCGCCTCTTGGTGTTATTTTCCTGAACTAAAATCCGAGACGGAGCAGCGTACGGCCCAGCGACCGTCCGCTGGCGCCGCCAGGTGTGTAGCATTGAAATTAATATAGAGTCCTTGGATACGGCCTCCCGCCTAGCTCCAAACCTAAACCTTTGCTTCTGTATGGTACTCCTAAGTGTCGACTTAACCAATTTTTAGCACCATGAGTTAATCTTGGTATTTTTGTGGACCTGATTGTGAACCATACAACCTGACACAGTCTCTAACGCCTTGTTTTCTCGGCTCTATGTTGTTTTCTGAACAGGTCAACGCGAGATGACTGGGACCAGTCCAACACCGACGAAGCCGGCCCTGAAAGACCAGAAACCTCCTCAGCCGAAAAATACCCAGGTCAGGAAACCAGTTACCCTCAATACTCAGGAGGAACGAACCCTAATGGCGGAAATACACGCAGCAGAAGGGCCGACACCCCCATTCCAGAGGCCCGCTACAACTGGAGGAGCAACCCCCGCACCCCAGCAAGGCCAAAATGCCTAATAGCAGGGTGCAGACTGTGCTCCAGCACCCCTGAGGGTTTTGTCTGCCCCTGCTCCTACACAGGCATCAAGTTCAGACCCCTAGTATCCCAGAGACACTACACCACCACCACCTTCACCAATAGCACCTCAAACCTAGATCACCAGGACAACAAAAATGACAATAGCTCCGAGTCTGAAGACTCTGACTCTTCAACCTCTACTTCTGCCGAACCAGGGAACCTGGCCTCGGTGGAAGAAGATTTTAGAGACATAGATTTAGACCCCAGCACTCCCATAAAAAGAGCGGCACTCAGAAGGAAGTGGGCAAGAGGCAGATTCTACATAAGAACCCCCAGACCCCACCCTAACCTACCCCCCTCCAGTGTCAGTGCTGGAGACAGTAAACCATGGAAACATTAATATTCAGAAAGTCATGTAAACCCCTCCGAATTCAATTACAAATCAGTGTTATTCTTACCTTCCTTCCATATTTATCGATTGTAGGGACACAATTTAAAACGCCCCCCCCCCCCAAGAACCACAGTACCGCTTTCATTTCTTTGTGACCTTTAATTCGATCTGCAAGGTTCACACGATTTCTCCACGATTGTAAAAATAAAACCAAACTCATATTGTACCATCTTAACCAATAAACCACCATACATTTACTTGTAAAAACTCTGTGTAAGCTTAGAGTTGACCTGGCTGGCAGATCAACCCTAGCTTTCAGGTGCCACAGAGCCCCCATCCCTCTTTTCAAGCCCAACCATGTCATTGTATTTATGGGTTTTAGCCTCAGTAGAAAACCATGTGTGAAAAATGTTTTGAAATATTTATTGTCTCAAGAAGTTGAACATCCAGAGCCTGTAATTTCCACTACTAAAATTCTACAGAATGCCACCTCGGCAAGCCTTTCAACCCCAAAAGTAACAAGTGACAACTACCTCGGGCCAAATGCCCCCTTTTTCAAAAATCCAAAATTTTTTTTTTTTTTTTTTTTTTAGAAATTTCACATTTTCACCAACCTCTCGGCTCTGGGTGAACAGTTTCTCCTTGCATGCAAGTTTGTGTTTTCAATTATTTTATGTACAAGCTAGTCCAAAAGAGATCTTCGGTCACATCTTACTGTATGTCACTGATGATCGTCACCTCGCCCATATATGTAGCTTAGCAGTGATACCACTACTGCCCAGCTCAATCAGTAACTTATTTGTTAAAACCTTGTATGTAAGGACAGCATGTACATATTTTCACCTTATTTAAAACCTCCTTTAAACAATCTGTGCTTTTATACCGCTGATGTATTTGTAATTTTATACCGTATATTTTTATACTGGATATAGAAAATGTATTTTGACAATGTATGATGAACAAGACAGACCTAGTCATGCCCCTACTACCCTGCTCAGCCAGAGCAGTCTTAGTACCCTTAGCATCTATTCTTGTAGTGTTCAAGCCAGATTATTTTGAATTAGTTCACAGAGTTTGCCTCAATTGAGAGGATGCAAGTTCAAGTAGTTTTAGCTAAGAAAAATATCAGTTGTTATCCAAGCTCCTATGTTTTGTACCAACTACTACCGGTAGAACCAAATATTGTACCCCTTTTTCACAAGAAACTTGGTAATATCAATCTTTACCCAGCGCTGAACATCTTTTCAGCCCCCTATTTCACATCTTATACTTGAGCATGTCAATGGACTTGATATAGACTCTCATTCCTTATAATTATACTCCCTTTAACCTCATGCAGAGATGAGTGGGAATGTGGGGATATGTCAATGGACTATTCTATGTATTATAATTATGAACGACATACTCAAACCAAACTGGCCAAGCTACCCCCTAGTTCAAACCAAGGTCAACCTATTTTTAGCTTGGCAGGGTGAAGAGTTCACACCTGCCCTCCTCCAGTGGGAAATCCCCAGGCTCCCTCCTGTGGATCCCCCACTGGAGAACTCAACTATTTTTAGATTCACCTAGCCAATAGGAGCAGCTCACCCCTCCTACCACAGATTGGGACTGAGCAGAACCACCGACTCAGCATATTTGAGTCGCTCCCTATACTAAAAATAGAAAGTACAGAAATAGACACGACGTCATCTGGGCTTGCTCCTGACTATATAACCTAGTCAGGATCAAGCCTCAGCATCTTATTCTTCTCCAACCTAGACCCTACGACACTCAGGTGCCTTGGCTTAGGATATAGCTTGGTCAGACTGGCGAGTACTATATTGTACACTGTATCAGTTACTCATCATGCCAATCTTACAATAAAGCTGGATCATCAACTGAATTGTCTGGACTCCTGTTACCTCACTTCATGACATGTAACGAGACATTGACACCAGCAATTTGACTCCAAGGTGACCATCACCAATGTACAAATGCTCCACCTGGCGGCCAAACTGTACAACCTGACCGGCCGCAGTAACAAGCGACTACTGACACAGGCCAGAGCCATCTGGCGGTTTATAGACAGAACTAACCTCATCAACAACCACACATGGCTCGTGGCAGACGGTACGTAGGAGAATTTAACTCTTTTTGAGTCCTGCAGATCTATTCTTTAGTGGGGGGCCACTCATTTTTTATTGATTGAAATTATTCAGAGACAATAGGTTATTTTCAAAGTGACATTGACAGTTTTTATATGCTAGAGGGAAGTCATGCTTAGCAATACATATCCTGTAGTCTTTTTTTTCATGTTGAGAACAAGCGTTACCACATAATGACAGAAGCCGACCTGTTCTTCACATTCTGAATCTCAGTTTCATACTCTCATTCTTCACATTGACTTCACTAAAATAACCGAGGACCTTGTACCAAAGGGTGATGTCTGATGGATTTGTAGAGGAAAAGATTTACATAAAATGAATAAAGAGATGTACTCAAACAAAATGGATATTTCTTTCTCTCTTCTGCCTCCGCCTTGTGGAATACTGCTGTGAGACTAACTTGTGAAGAAACATGGACTCCCATGTGCCTCTATCTATATTCTTTATTACAGGAATTGACTTGTCCAAATGTAGTAGGAATGAGAACTATGGTCCAACATACAGCAGTGGAGTCTTAGCTGGCGGTCTGGTTCATCTCGCCAATATCCTCAACAATACTGGCTTCATTGACTTAGCGCATAAAGTCGCTAATGCAACAATAGTCCTAAAGTCAAACAAATATGGCATCCTCCTTGAGCCCTGTGATGTTACTAGAAATTGTGGAAAGGATAATATTGTATTTAAGGGCATATTTGTAAGACACTTGCGGTACCTTGCAGATGCCTCTGATAACATCACTGCCACACGGTATCACAAATGGATGGCACTGAATGCCCAGAATGTAATAAAGAAGGATTCATGTGTGGGTGATATAACAAAGTGTAAGTTGGCGTTTACTGACGGGGCCCCGTACTACACCCCAACCTCCCCGGTATTTGACTCAGCCTGGACGGGACCATATAACTACTCGGCGCCAATGCAGCAGGCCTCTGTATTTGACCTGTTTGTATCACTGATATCACCCAGGACACATTGTGTAGGGGATACACGGTGTGTGTATGATCCACCTATACCTGAAACCCCACCTCTTACGTGCCAAGACTCCCCGTGTCCTCCGGGACAACCATGCTGTGAGTACTCAGGGGGGTATAGGACCTGCTGTACACCGGACCAAAAATGTATCAATGGACTCTGTACCTAACTCTTTAAACAGAGCTTCAATACTTTCATAGTAGGTAGATAAGGTTCAATAAGTGTTAAAACATAAGAAAACTCAATTTTGCCAAAATGTCTGTTACAACCTTGTTGTAACTGACACAGGAGGCTATTTCTTAACTTGCTATGACTGTACCCTCCTTAATGGAGCAGCACAGGGGGCCCTCTGGGGTAATTTAATTCGTAAGATTACTGATAGCTATAACTTGTTTTTTTTTATGATGTCCAATGTCTCTGGGTATGGAAAAGTGATGTTTGAGCAATGAAAGGTTGTGCAGTCACTGAGAAATCTGCAATTCTACACAACCATCTCTTGAAATTTTAGCCTCGTTTTTAAGAGCTAAAATAAACATTGATCTACTTTTTCTGGCACTAATATTCATTGTACAACAATTCCAATGGTACCTAGCCTCCCTAAATTGGACCCAGCAATAACATTGCAGCCAACCATTTGTTGCTATGATAAGTGGTTACCTAGCAACAGCCAATTTTAGCTAGCAACGGACCCTTTCCACGACAAAGAAAGACCTTTCCTAGGAATGACTTACAGAATGGACATCATGGATACTGTTTCACATTTTAGTATTGAGAAGGTCCATGCCATTGTAAAAACTCAATAACGTACCAAAATACAGTGTGTTGATCAGAGAATGTAGAAAAAATTGATATAGCAAGTATAATGAAAACATGCCACTTCAGCATTATCTTCTATTGGCAGAAATATTCTTTACTGGATAATTCTAGTGTATATTATATCCTCAAAAACATCTGAGGCTTTCACTTTACTCCTAGAATAGCTGATTGCCTAGCAACAACTCATTTACTTTGCAATCTATATCAACAAGTTCATTTGGAAAACAGACATTTGGGATTGATGAGAGTTAAGCATCCATGGACTCAATGTATTTAAAAACAATTATACCAATTAAAATGCCCCCCAAAATAGGAAATTATTATATTTAACAATTGTGCAGTTGGTCATTGTTTAGAAAATATTAGCTTTTGCATAGCAAGTAGCCTAGCAACTGACACACAGATGCTCCAGAAATAAATAAAATAAATTTAAACCACCAGGTATCCTAGTGATTACTGTTGTTTTCTTTTACTAAAGATGTCTATTGCTGGGCAATAGACATCATGAGTTAATTGCCTGTAAACCAACCACATTCCAAGGATCATGTGATAGCCAAGTACATGTATATGTGCATTTGTAGATCTAATGAGATGAGATTCAAATATTAATAAGTTATATTTGGATTTCCTGAAATCCAATTCATATGCATTTGTGGGTCTGCGCTAAATTTAGACCACTATAGCTCATCTACTGAAATCAGCAGACCTTGACCTAGGGTGCTTAGGCCTTGTCCAAGTCTCATAAAAGATTTACACTTTGATCATAGCTTTGGTTCAGTACTAAGACCCTTGTCAGATAATCAGAGCAATAGGCCTATTCAAGCCTACTGCCAGTATATGACCATTAGATGACTATAAATAGATCATTATATACCAGCACATGGCCTAGACACAGTGCCATAGTCCTCTACAAAGAGGTATGAAGCTATTCTATGCGTGCACCCTCCCCTCAAATACTCATCCCTCTATCAACTTATATTGGCGCCTGCACTCACCCGCCCTCCCATACTAAGACATATAACAATCATCACAATGCCCCATACCAACTTCCCACCCTCCCCTCATGTAAATCAGGCCTCTAGTACCTTATATTGGGGCCTGCACTCACCTGCACACTGTCTCTACATACTAAAATATACAGGAATCATTACAATGCCCCATACCCAGTTAGCACCCTAGTCATAATCACTAACCATTGCAATGCAATTTATCTCAGCTACGCTGAGCTTCTCTCGAAATATTGCTTAACCTATTAAGTACAGGCCTCCTTGAAATAAGTGTGACATAAAGTCTATGTGCTTGATTACCAACTATCATTGGTATCATGCCATTCCTGTCAAGGAATACTTCCAACATTAACACACTGAAAACATGGAAGATCCAAAACTAGTCAGCGGTGACCACTTTAGGTCCTCAAGTTGACGATACCTAAAACTACAACTTTAGGTAGTCAAAATGACGACTTTAGGTCGTCATCCTGACAACCTGAGCCGTCAGTATGACAATACTGACAGTACAGAGTCGTCATACTGATGACTTAGGTCGCCAGGATGTACATGTGACAATGCCCTGAAATATGTAGGCTACAGTAGTTCCATTACTTCACTAGCTCCAAATACTAATCCCTGAACATACCTGGATGGAATGCTAATTGTTATATGGTCGTTTTCCATTGTCTAGATGATGATCACTGGTGACAGACAGATGTTCCTATGTCTCTTTAAGAATATATCTATGTCCTAAAATAAAGTCCTAGCTAATATCTTGTAACATGACATTCCAGCAATGAGAATGGTAACATGTAGGGTCTTTTGGTTAGTTTGCTAGGCACTTTCTGTTTGTTGGATCATATAGCTGGTACTTGTTGCCTTATGCTAAGTCCTACCATTAAGGTTCCGGAAACAGAAGTGATCTTATAAAGCAGCCAATGGGATCAACATTGACAGAATGATGATAGCAATAGCAAAATCCATGCAATCACAGTTATCTAATGCTGCTAGATTAAGTTGTAGAACTTCTACAGAATAATCATCATACATTTTAAGCAGATATACTTCAATTATATTTGATTCTGATCAAAGTCTATATAATATTATAAATGACATAATTTAGAGTCTGGGTACTTAGCAAATATTTAATTGCTAAATTGTAAACAGGTCTAGCAATAAGGCTTTGGCAGCACAGAGAGAGAGTACACACGCCTTCAGCTTTATTTTCTTTTTAAATCCATAGATTCCATAATCATGTTTTCATATCTGAGTAGAGCTGCTGTCAGTTGGTGAGCCACTTGCTAAGCAAAAGCTAGCAAGGATTAAGCAACTACCAACTCTTTGAGTATTAGACAACTATCTGACACATTTCCGACTACTCCAGGCATATTTCTAACAAGACTTACTCAGTTGTCAATGGACTATACTTGGTATTATTCATTATTTTACACATTTATTAAATTCTTCGCCACACACGCTCAGGCCCTGCTCACAAGCTTACAGCTCATTCCCCCCCAGTGTGTACAGTGAGCTGCTCTTACATCACCCATACCAGGATGTTATGAGAGCCGGACCCATTCCATTTCTGGGCACTGACTCACTGGGAGTATCACAACATACCGACATACCTGTGGACGAGTTTCTAGGATGCAGGGAAATTCCACAATCTACCTTCACCCTGATTGGTCCACATAGAAATAGAATCATTACCGGGTATAACGGCGCATCAGATCTGACCAGATCCAACCAGACCTGACCAGATCTGACCTGCTCCTACCGGTACATTTCATCACCCTGTGAGCTGCTCACCTAGGTATATAAGAGCCGGTGATCAGCTCCCAGTCATCTATCTCTTTAGACCTTTTGCATCCTACACACAACCTCCCTAGTATCTAGAACCTACGACAGGTTGAGCTACAAGCTTCAGTGCAGAGCCTGCACGCTGGTGAGTGTATCATTGTTACCACCTATATGTACACTCTGTCATCATGCAATAAACAAGGATCAAAGAACTTCTCTGGATTCAGTGTTCATTACAACATCAACTTGTAATGGTTCGTTGACACAGTTCTGAATAAATTGAGTCCAATAATAGTTAACTCTCTTCACAATAATACATATTTGTCTATAAACAAGCTCCTCTGTATAAGTTGCTATGTAAATTTGATGCTAAGAAATCACTGCCTACAAGTATAGTAAAATCTCAGATGTTTTCTCATTTCATCATTTTCAGGATATAAGACACACTACAATTGTCCAGTAAAGAATATTTTGCCAATAGAGGATAATGCTAAAGTCACATGTTTTCATCATAATTGCTATATTTTTTTTCTACATTCTCTGATCAGCAAACTTTGTTTTGGTATATTATTGCCTATTTAACAATTGCATGGAGGCTTTCTTTGTCTCGGAAAGGGTCCGTTGCTAGCTAAAATCAGCTGTTGATAGGTAACCGCTTGTCCTAGCAACAAATGGTTGGCTGCAATGTTATTGCTGGGTCCAATTTAGGGGGGGGTAGGTACCATCGGAATTGTTGTAAGATGAATATTAGTGCCAGAAAAAGTAGATCAATGTTTATTTTAGCTCTTAAAAACGAGGCTAAAATTTCAAGAGATGGTTGTATAGAATTGCAGATTTCTCAGTGACTGCAGGAGCTTTTATTGGTCAAACATCACTTTTCCATACCCAGAGACATTGGACAATATAAAAAAAACGAGTTATAGCTATCAATAATCTTACGGATTAAACTCCTAAAATATGGCTCTTTTGAAGGACTTGCTGCTTTACTACCTATATCATACCAAAATTCCCGTTGGTATTTTGCAGTCATAGTGCCTTAAGAAATGGCCTCCTGAGGCAATGATATTATGGATTGAAAGATCATTGAAAATATGCTTTGGGTTTTTTGTCAAAATAAATTTTGCAGTATGGTTAAATCCTTTTGTGTGCATAAGGTACATACATAGGGCTATGGTGCCCATATATAAGGGAAGGGTAAATATGTATATTAGGATGACTACAGTACAATGCCTTATTACATGGTTGCAGATGCGACCACACACTTTCTATTTAAAGCCATAGCTCAGAGTTGCAGTCAGGCAGAATATCCTAACTAATATGCAATGTTCCTTTCATATCAAGGAACATCTAACATATATTGGTTATACTTAAATATCATGCACCTTTGCTGTATGACTGCATATAAGGTCGTAGACGTGACCACGGTCGTAGATGTGACCACGCATTTGTATTCAATGTCATAGCTCAGAGTTGCAATAAGATAGAATAATCTCATTAACCCTCATTGTTGCTTTCATAATAAGGTACAATTATTATAATAGTGATATCCAAGTATCAAGTACCTTGCAAGAAAACTGAAGACATGTCCAAAGTCATAGATGTGACCACGGTCGTAGATGTGACCACACATATACTTTTCTTATGATATCTCTGGTAGTATGGGGAATATAATAACCAAACTTACAGGGCTTATTGCTTTCAGAGGTATA
Source organism: Acholoe squamosa (assembly GCA_949317995.1). Taxonomy (NCBI): domain Eukaryota; kingdom Metazoa; phylum Annelida; class Polychaeta; order Phyllodocida; family Polynoidae; genus Acholoe; species Acholoe squamosa. The sequence continues at coordinate 67,794,742 of OX439048.1, read as the reverse complement.
AGGGATGCATAGTTAGGATAGTTAAATATAAAACAATTAGCAGCATGGCTGCATGTATTGACGTAGACGTGACCACGGGTAAACTACCCCAAAATGAGCTCGTAGCCTCTGGGCCATACAGTTCTACAGGTAAGTCCAATTTTGTGTGTGTGCTACATAGGTATATGTAAGGGCTCTGCATGGTATATTTTGTTATTCCATATACTGTATCTTTCCTAGTGTAAGGGAACCTGAAAAAGGTCATAGATGTGACCACTCATCAATTACACAAAATGTTTTGTGCACCCATTCACCACAAAAGATTATCCATGGATCTCCAACTGTTACTAAAAAAGTCTCTACCCTGGGGGAAATATACCAGGTGTAATGAATAAGGATTTGGCCCTTTGTTTATTAATTTTTTTACAAGGGGAAAAACTCCACTTTTTTACCCAAAAAAGTACCCTTTTTGACTGTTCTGACCACTGTAGATCTCTTATTATGCTTCACAGATAGGCAACACGATTGTTCCCCCTCAAGCCCTCAGCCTTGAGGACCAGAATCCATGATTAACACAACTACATCTCTTATTTTGAAGAATGTATTGAAAGGGAGGCAAAGGCAACCTAGTTGACGACAATTCATGGCTATTGTTCGTATGTGCAATAAATAGTATATTAGATAAAGTTTTATTTTTTTGCTGTGGTACTAACGGTGTTTACCCCCAAGAGATACACAAATTATGAAATGCCTTTGATACCAGTTTGATATTTTTTTAGGAGTTGCCTGGGCAACTCCTATTATGTTTTCGGTTTTGCTCATGGGTGGCACCATAGTGATGAGCTACGTCATGAGTGACATCACCCACAGCGCCAGGTGACGCATCTGTAGGTAACCAGATAGATCTAGTCTCCTGGCCAGCCCTCGTTCTATGGACAAGAACGTAGTCACAGGGTGGTGGTTTTGTCGAAGATCTGCTTCTGGAGACTAGGTAACTGCCTTAATCTCTTACTTATAAACATGAAATAATCTTCTCTGAGTGTGGAGGAAAATCCCATCATTGGCGCTGAGTGGCTGGGCGCGCATCGACCGTAGCGACTACAAAACTCTGTAGCCATGGTGATATCACTAGGGGCTGTCACGTGACATCAGGCAGGTGCTGGGGTCTTTTCTTTCCTGCATGGACAGTATGAGAGTGAATAGTGCCTACATGCACTACAAGTTTCGATTGTGTGTTGGGACGGGAGGTAGGGCGTCGGGGGGGGGGGGCTATTAGGATAGGCCTTAAGCCCTACCAAAAGTAAATTGATGGAGGGGAGGAGGGGCCCGGGGAAGGGGCTGGGAGAGTGGTTAAGAGTGAGGTGCAATCACTGATGTGCTAGAGCGGATTGGCTTAAAGAAGCTTGCTTTATTTCTCTTTTCATCCTTTTCTTCTAAACTAAATCTCAAAGTTTTTGCTGAAACTCGATCAATCCCTAACCTAGGTGAGCCTGGATCTACCACACTGCCCTCCCCCTCACGAGAGCTCAAGAAAAATGTGGCTTGGATCATGGATAGGAGTGGCAACCCCTATCCATGATCCTTGCTACATTTTTCTTGTTATCTAGGCCTAGAGACAAACTATCCCCAGGTCTGAGTGCAATGCAGTATGTGTGCGCAACTCCCTGTACCTATCATGAGGCCTTGTCACCTGCTGCGATTGCGAACTGATGCCCTGCTTTAGGCCATTGATGTCAGAGAGCCTCGTTTTAAGTCATGAGGTCATGACGTCACACACAGTCAAGGCTGATGTGTAGTGATGATGGAATCTGGGCTGAATTAGGAACCAAGATAACAAACTTATAATAGAATAGAAAGCAGGGGACCCTAAGGATACTGGTCCTATGCTGGCCATCAGTGACTGACGGCTGTCAGTTTATTTTGTCAGTTTTGTCAGTGGACGATCTAGGCCTTGAAGCTGAAAGAGTGACAAAAATCCTCATAGTGTTAAAGGCAAGAAATCTTCAGTGCTCCAAAACTCCGTAGGCATTGTGATATCATAGGGGCCGTCGTGTGACGTGAGGCAGGCGCTGGGGTCTTTCCTGCATGGACAGTATGAGAGTCAATAGTGCCTACATGCACTACAGGTTTAGATGGCGTGTTGGGACGGGAGGTAGCGCATCGGGGGGGGGGGGGGTATAAGGATAGGCCTTTAGCCCTACCAAAAGTGAATTGCAGCCCAATTTAAAGGCAATAAATCGTCAGTTGAAGGCAAAAAATCGTCAGAATGCCACAGGGACTTTAAAAGGTGTCCATAGGGGACAACTTTCTCTGATGCTATAAAACCTTATGCACTCTTTAATTTTAGAGGGTGGCATGGGGATCTCTGACTCCTTGGCTCTTAATTAATCAAGGGACATGGTCCTCTCTCGAAATTGATGTGGAGCTATTCCCGCTTGACGGAATCCTTAGTGGGCCGACCCCTGCTGAAGCTGATACCTTGCGAGATAAGGACTGATGAGAAGAAGCTGATGGGTACCTGGTGTTAGACAATGAACCCTAAAATGTCTGCTGAATTGAAGGAATTTTCTCATTAGTCAATAATGTATCCTGCTAAGTCGGGATATGGCCTAGGTAAGAGCTATATGACCCATCCAAGAACAAAGCCCGGTATCTCTCCCTATAGACCCTAGTGACTGCCATGCAACCTGGAATTCAAAAACACCTTTGTATTGCCACAAACCTACATGGTTTTGCCATAGAGGTTACGTTCACTCCTTTGACTTATTACTTTTTTCTATTTATTTCCCCAATCCCTATTGCAGAGCTTCCATAATTACATCCACAACCATGACCCATCCATACCCCTCGTGTACCCTGGAGGATGGCAGTAGAGAGGGTACAGCTAAGTCATACACACTCTTGAGAGGAGAGCCAGACAATACTGGATTATGCCTCCACCCCAGGCTCACCCTGAGTATCAAAACATGTATCATTTTGGCGACATTTGCCTGAGTCTAACACCAGACTCACTGTGAGTATCGGTTTTCTCTCTTTGTTCGGATCAGAATCCTTGAGGTTATCACTAATATTGAGCGTCGTTGACCCGTTGTTGATGACTAGACCCGAGTGACTAGATAATGAAAAGTTTGATCCTGGGACTCCTTGGTGGTATGGTAAAGGAGTGATGAAGGGAGCGTGACAAAGAGGGGGGAGCGTGATTGAGGGGGCATTTACAGTTTATCTGAAGGTGAATACTGAATACTGAATAACCTGTGGCAATGCTGCACGATGAAGGTGATACAAGAGGGTAGCATGGGGATTTCTGCTCTTTGTTGTTTCTTAAAATCAACATTGAACTACTCTTAAGAGCTATATGACCCCTCCTCCATACAGGACCCTTTAGCTCTCCCTGACCCTGTACTATCCCCATGCAACATTGTAATCTAAAAAAACCCTTGTACTGCCACAAACCTACATGGCTTTGCCATACAGCTTATTTTCACACCCTTGACTTATTGTTTGTTTCTATTTATTACCCCAGTGTAACCCACGTGCAGTGCACAGCTCCCATAATTATATCCAAAACCACGACCCATCCATACCCCCCCCCCCATGTGCGCCCAGTGTGCTCCCAGCACGCTCCAGCAGCTGCCAGTGCTAAAGCAGCTATTTACACAGCAGGCCTTTATCAGCCAATCAGCATGCAGCAGGGCCGTCAGCCCGGGGCTGCAGGTTCTAGTACAGCAGTAGTCAGTGAGTGTGGGAGGGAGTGATGGCGGCGGGCAGCACGGCCCAGGCTGCACCAGCTCTACTGGATCACGTTCCTCTACTCTGTAAGTGTTACCTATCAATGTAGATCTATGTCTATGACTTGTTACATTGGTACAATACTGGACTAACCCCTGTGTATTGCAATGGGAGGGGTGATCATCGCTGTGCTGTGTGTGTATAGACTGCTAGGAGCATCTCCTCCTCCCCCACATTCAGCCTCCCCCAGCCCCGCCCAGTGATGCTGCTATTAGGCGGCCTCACTCAGCCTGACAGCCGTCTACACAGGCTACAGCCTCTATTCATGTCAGTAGTAGGGATGAGACTTTCTGAGGTCTTAGATGTAGATCCTTGGAGGTGTACTCTATAAGCCTGTCTAAGTGCCTGACAGTCAATCCTATTCAGTTATTTAACACAGGAGCTTGTTCTAGATATGTAATAATTGGGGTTTGCTGCAGATTATACTTAATGATCATTTAACCTTTTAAGGGTGGCTCATGTAAGAGTGCATTTTGCCTTCTGGTCATCATACACCAATGAAATGCTGGCATGTCTGCTCACGATCATATCATTGGAGCATCAAGCCGACCCTCTGGGAGTATACCAGCCCCAGAGGGTTGGTATTGTAATTAGTAATCGAATTGTACCCCTGTTGTCAAATAACCCAGCAGGGTCGCATTGATGCGTTGTGCCAATCAGTGGGCATGATGCATTAATGCATTATACCAATCAGTGGGCATGATGCATTAATGCCTTATACCAATCAGTGGGCATGATGCATTAATGCATTATACCAATCAGTGGGCATGATGCATTAATGCATTATACCAATCAGTGGGCATGATGCATTAATGCATTATACCAATCAGTGGGCATGATGCATGATGCATTAATGCGTTACATCAATCAGTGGGCATGATGCATCAATGCATTTTTCCAATCAGTGGGCATGATGCATTAATGCATTATACCAATCAGTGGGCATGATGCATTATTGCATTATACCAATCAGTGGGCATGATGCATTAATGCATTATGACAATCAGTGGCCATGATGCATTAATGCCTTATACCAATCAGTGGGCATGATGCATTAATGCATTATGACAATCAGTGGCCATGATGCATTAATGCCTTATACCAATCAGTGGGCATGATGCATTAATGTGACAGCCAATCAGTGGGCATGATGCATTAATGTGACGGCCAATCAGTGGGCATCATGCATTAATGCGTTATGGTCTCTAAAGGCTTAACAAAGGCAACTATGGCGTTCCCCTGTCACGTGTTCAAATGCATCACACACACATATATGGGTCAATCCAATGAAAGTGGGCACTTGTCCATGGTAGAGGGTCATTTTTAAAAACTAAGAATTAGATCATGAAACTTAATTTTATTCATAGCCCTATGTCTTGGCTCTTAGGAAAGGTTCATTCAAGTCACTAACTCCCAAGCGGTCAGTTTTTATTGCAAATATTCAAAATTATGAAAATGTAATGGGCGTGAGCAAAATGAATTCTTCTCTACATCACAGAAATATTTGTCAGAACTACATTATTTTTAGTTAGGATATTTGACAAAAGGTCCCAAAGACACACTATGAAGAAAATAGGAAAAAAAGATGGATATTTACAATACATAAGGAAATAATATGAATGTAATGGGCGTGAGCATAATGGGCGTGAGCGAAACAACTTTCCCAGGCTTCAGACAGCAACTCAGCAATATAACCTCACCCAGAATTAATCTAGGCAATAAAAATAATCTAAGAATACTTTTAGGATGCATTTGTAATGCATCAAGCCTGCCAACATGCTTGCAGTGCATTTTACTCACGCCCATTACGCTCACGCCCATTACATCTGTCAGTTAACCCCTCTTTTTGGCATAACCAAGGCATGTAGAGACTCCAGTCTTTTTTTAAAATGACTTATTAACAATAGATCTTCAAGTTAGGCTGGTTGAAAGAAAGAAAACTTTGATAGTATTTGTCCTGGATGCCGAAATTTGAATGTAATGGGCGTGAGCAAAATGGACTTGAAAATACTTGAATATGTACTGCACAGTCATGCCTGCAAGTAGACCCTAAATTTCTGTATCAGAAAATCCCCTATGATGACCCTAATCTTGGTGGGAAATAAGAAGATTGAGGGTAGTGTTTTAGTAGGCCTACCAGTGTACTTTCATTTTGCTCACGCCCATTACAGCACCTGTATTTGGTTATAGAAATGAACAGGGGAAAAGGAATGCCAACCAGAGCACCTCCAAACAACATGAAAATGTTAGATAGGACCCCCCACTAAGGAATAGATAAAATTATATTGGTCTGTTGCTGTTTGGCTTGATGGTATAGACCCTGGGATGAGGTGGAAATTGAATAAAAAAACAATTTTTGGCCATTTTTGAACTTTGGGCCACCATATCTAAAAAAATAGCAGGCCGACATATGTAAACTTGCCCTTCTTTTGAAGCCCAAGGTGTTTTCTGTGAAATGAAACCAGAAATAAGAAGAATGGTTACTTACTTCTTATTTTACAGCCCCCTGAATCCAAAAAAGACCAAAAAAGACCCAGGTGCCCACTTTCGGTGGATTGACCCATATAGCGATCCATGTTACCTGCTACAAAGGCCTACCCATCTATACTACTTACACCACAACACTGTTGTAATCATAGCTAGTGACCATGTCCTGTCACGTGCTTGCTTTCAGGGGAGCTACCTACTGGAGCATCAAACATGGAGACCCTCCAGGAGTGTACCAATCTGCAGCAATGTACCAATACATCATACCCAGGGGTTGTCATAATGCATGAATGAAGCTCTAGTCAGTAGCTCCCCTGTAGGGCGATTCATAAAAAGTGACGACCCATCTGGAATTGAAAGATGAACTTAGAAACGATCCTTCTAGGAAGATATTTCTAGAATTATTTGCAGAAAATGCATATCACTTACATCCTTTCAAGCCCTAAAGGATATTTGTCAAATTAATGATTAATGTGAGTGAAATATTGTGTTCCAAAGGCTGTAATTCTATCATTTTCATAAAGTATAAGAATTGACAAATTTCATAATTGTCTGGTCATCTTCCCCTGCTGATATTGTGACTTTTTTTCTGAATCGACCTGCGGGCTACATTCAATTATCACGGGGCCCAGCCAACGGGGCTAGAGCTGTATTCATGTACTAACCTCTGGGTATGATGTATTGATACATTACAAACCCTTAACGTGTTAATGCTCCATGAGCCTTTAGACACTGTGTCCGCCATTAGTATAATACCCACAATTCAACACTACCTCTCAACACCTGCAGAGTACAGGTGACGGCTTTATCCTGTGTTACAATGTGCCATTTTACTCACACCTAGCAGCTCCATGGTCATCCATTGATTATTGTGATATCTTGTGTATTGGGGCAAATGTAGGCCTTTTAGATGAATAACAACGGATGCGGAATAAGTGCCTTGCTTAAATCATCACATTTTAGCAGCCACAAAGTTCACGCATACCCAAGCTGAAGTGCCATGCTTTTAAACGAGCTCAAAATAGAAATTATTTAGCTGCCAAAGTCAGGGTAACGCAGTTTTCTACAGTCTTAAAATATGATAAGATTAATTGTTTGTCATATGAAATGTGCCCCAAGGTTTAATGTGAACAGGTTTGGAATCACCTGATGTACGTAATATAGAGGGTTATGATGTTTTTAAAGACAAAATGAAACAAGAAATGTTGAGTACTATTGTACTTTAAACCACCTGATATGATCAGATATCATGCATACTTTGTCATGCACACGCTCGGGTTTATTCTAGGGTTTTTAATAATTTTCTTTTTAAAGGGTTTCAGGGCTATGTAAGGCTTAAAGTGTAAATGAACTGACATCTTCTTTCCATTATATATTGTCACTGGGACGTATTTTCGTTACTGATTTCTATCTTTTATGGTTGGACCACACAACAGTTCTACTGATGGTCTCTCCATGAACTAATTAGCCAATGTTATGGTACCGGTACACACTAGTTATATGGTAATTCACGGACAACATTTTGTATATGAACGATGGTTGATAACTGTGTGAGCGATATATAAGGACATCAAATGTATGATTTGTTTATGGCTTATAAAGTTTAAAATATTTTCAAAAAAATAAAACCAATGAAGTGTTGGCTAGTCTGCTCACCAGTACTTCATTAGTGCATCATGCCGGCCATCTGGATGTATATAAACTTTAGGGTCACCATGGTGCATCATGGCGACCTCTGGGCATGATGCATCAATTATGCATCATAGGCCCTTAAAGGTTTAATGTGAATATGCTGCTAGGTCAGGCACAGGCCGCAGAGACTGAGGGACAGCCACAGATAGGTATGTTTGAGGCTGTTGCAAAAGGAATTGGAAACAGATTCTCACTGTATATATTTGGTCTTCCAATCCTCCACTCTTCCCCACCCTGAGAATCGACTCCCCCAGAGAATTGGTTCCTACTTGAGAATTACACCCTGACTCTGGACCACTCCTATACCACTCCTCTGACCGATTCCCTTTTTGCAACACACAAGGGAATCAATTTCCCGAGGTGAGTGAGTTCCATTCTGGGAATAGCACCTCCAAATCTTATCGCAATGGCCTCCAGAGAGACAGAGAGGCTACTTAGGCTACTAATGGTACTCAGGTAATGTAATTGCCATACACGCTATTGAATTGGCTTTCCTCAATTAAACACGTTTACCATTATTAGTAATAAAGGACAGATCCAATTAGCTGAATGCCTCACGTCAAGGTGCTACTAACATGTGATTGATTTAGAATATTTGGTGTTGTGCCTCGTTTTATCTGCCTTAAGTTAGGGTATACCTTGTAGGCGAGGATATCATACTTTTAGTACAGTAATAAACTGCTATAAATTAAGCCCCAGACATGTACTCAGGGTGCAACTTATATGCATAGTTCTGCAATGGCGGATCCAGGATTGTCTAGAAGGGGAGGCCCAAGACTTGGTGAGAGCTGATGAGGTACTGTATGTGGCCCCGAGCACCACAAGCCCCCTGTTTGGGGCCCCCTCTACACTTTTCTTTTCCCTATTTCTTTCCCTAGGCCCTTTTCTCCTTTTTCCCTCTGCTTTTTTCTTGTTGGGAGGGGGGCACGGCCCCTTGGCCAACCCCCTGGATCCGCCACTGGTTCTAGATTTGCTGGTTGCTGTGATTATAATTTGATACGGTATGAATGCTGCTTTACCGCAGCCCTTATTCAAGTCTTGCAATTGATTGAAAAGAAAAAAAGCCAGCACACAACATACGATAGATAGCTGAGCTGATATATTAAAATGATACATCAGTACTAGTCCAATACATTGTGTATAAGGTGGACCCCGCTCATAAGGCGCATCCAGATTTTGCAGACATGACAGTAAAAATGAAAAACGACCTAACCTCTATTTTAATCAAGAGGGGGTGGGCGTGGAGAGATTTTATCGTAAAACCTTCCATGACATTTGCTGGTTCTATAAGGCGCACTACAGATCTATTGTTGGATACAAGAAACAGGGTACTACTGCAACACATTGTTGTCGTAATCACTACCTGTAACTTTGGTCTTTACGCACACATCTTGTGTCACCATGGCAACCAGGTATGAACAATTCATACCACGCCTGGTAACGCCGTCATTATATTCAACTAGAGCCATGTGTCGTGTGAAAGCGATGAAAGCAGCTATTAATTATACATTTTACTAAAGCCTACAGAACGATACATAAATATTGTCGCTTCAGAGCAACCGGTTAACCAAGGTAAAAAGGTGCATCCATGAGGCCATTCATGGAGGCACCTTTTACCTTGGTGGCCCAGATGCAGTAAAACCTTATTGCATTAAGGCCAATATATATTTCATGATAAATATGAGAACCAAAAAGTCCAAAATTTTGTGCCAGATTTGCCTTGTACAGCTTGGTGTAAATTCAGGGTGCACCTTATATGTACATACCTTGTGTCCAACAAGCGAGGTATTGTAGCATATGATTTGGGCAGCGGAATGGCCAATCCTGTTATTGGCCTGTATAAGCGCCCGGGCCCTCATTGATTTCAGTCTTGCTCTTCCTCAAGACTAGCACATATTCAATAAATTATATTGAATTTTAAAGTTTAAACACCCCTGTATACAGTGCGTATTCAAGACCATTGTTTATTCAAAACTTATACAAGCTAATTCGGTATTTATCAGGACCTCAACTGCTCGTAAATATAATTACCGGGCAGCACTGTATTCAGGCATCATGAGAACCAGTGCACATGATTCACTATTTGGTCTTTAACCCTTTAAAGGCCACTGATGCAGAGGTGCATCATGCCTATTGATCATTATGATGCATTAATGAAGTGCTGGCAAGACTGCTCACCAGCATTTCATTGGAGCATCATGCCCACCCTCCAGGGGTTGATACATATACTACTGGAGGATTGGCATGATGCTCCAATAAAATGCTGGTGAGCAGTCTCGTCAGCACTTCATTAATGCATCATGCCGACCAATGGGCATGATGCATTAATGCATCAGCGGCCCTCAAAGACTTAAAGAGCTCATGGATCAACCACAGTAAATTTATCCAGTATGGGGCAGTCCTGTATGTGTGTGAAATCTGTAAATGTAAACAGTATGGGGCAGCCCTGTATGTGTGTGAAATCTGTAAATGTATCCAGTATGGGGCAGCTCTGTATGTGTGTGAAATGTGTAAATGTAAACAGTTTGGGGCAGCCCTGCATGTGTGTGAAATCTGTAAATGTAAACAGTATGGGGCAGCTCTGCATGTGTGTGAAATGTGTAAATGTATCCAGTTTGGGGCAGCCCTGCATGTGTGTGAAATCTGTAAATGTAAACAGTATGGGGCAGCACTGCATGTGTGTGAAATGTGTAAATGTATCCAGTATGGGGCAGCCCTGCATGTGTGTGAAATCTGTAAATGTATCCAGTATGGGGCAGCACTGCATGTGTGTGAAATGTGTAAATGTATCCAGTATGGGGCAGCCTTGTATGTGTGTGAAATCTGTAAACGTATCCAGTATGGGGCAGCCTTGTATGTGTGTGAAATGTGTAAATGTATCCAGTATGGGGCAGCCCTACATGTGTGTGAAATCTGTAAATGTATCCAGTATGGGGCAGCCCTGCATGTGTGTGAAATGTGTAAATGTAAACAGTATGGGGCAGCCCTGCATGTGTGTGAAATCTGTAATTGTAAACAGTATGGGGCAGCCCTGCATGTGTGTGAAATCTGTAATTGTGAACAGTATGGGGCAGCCCTGCATGTGTGTGAAATCTGTAATTGTAAACAGTATGGGGCAGCCCTGCATGTGTGTGAAATCTGTAATTGTAAACAGTATGGGGCAGCCTTGTATGTGTGTGAAATCTGTAAATGTAAACAGTATGGGGCAGCCCTGCATGTGTGTGAAATCTGTAAATGTATCCAGTATGGGGCAGCCCGGCATGTGTGTGAAATCTGTAAATGTATCCAGTATGGGGCAGCCCTGCATGTGTGTGTGTAATTGGATAGAAGCTGCTAGCGACCTATGTAGGCTCTGTATTTATGTATCATAACACCCTGTATGCATGGTTTTAAAAAAGAGGTAAGGGCCACTGATGCAGGAGTGCATCATGCACATTTGTCATTATGGTGATTCTGCTTGCCAGCACTTCATTGGACGATCAATTCTGCATCAACCCTGTAGGTTCAGCATCATGTATGGATGCAACCCTTGCCAGGGTTGCATTCATGAGTCATGAGAACCCATGGGCATGATGCATTAATTCACCATCAGCCCCTAGAGAGTTAAAAGGCCAACCACAGTATGTGTATCCAATCCAATATGAGGCTGTGAAAGCTGCTTCTAAATAGAAGCTACTGCTATATAGTATAGACTGAAATAGCACTAACAGTGTGAACAAGCTCAAAAACACATGCCCTTGCAAATACTGCACAGTAATGCCGCCCACATTATAAAATGTTCCTGGAGGGAGGTTCTTAACAAGCGGTAGCTTTGTCCTTATTATAGATTTCGAAGATCACCTTATGTATGATCTTGTGAGCAATCATTGTATGTCTCAGATTGACAATATTACGGGTTATAAAGGGCCGGTCATAAACTGGCCCGTATAACTTCATTTGAACATAGTTGTAGATAAAGAAGGAATTGATCTATAAATAATATTGGCATAAATATTCATATATAATTGGGGATTGCCTGTTTTCTATGGGAATCTGAAAGTGGCGATCGTAGGGACATTTGGAGATCTATTGTCAATTATTCTGAAACTTACCCATGGTCATATTCTAACCAGATTATATTCCATTCATACAGAGCAGCATTTCCATGCAGTTGCACCTATCACATAGAGATGGAGGGTGTTTCACAAAGGCAGTCACGTTCTTTGCAGTCCTGATAGTTGCCAGGCCGCAACATTAATGTAGAACTCCTTTTACGTTTTTGGTTTTCCTCATGTGGCCCTCTATGACATGTGTGACATTATGCGTGATGTAATGCTGCTGATGTGACGTCACATATCGTTAAACTTTTGTTACCGGGGTCCCTATGTTACCGCTACCATCTCCTTGACAATGGGGAGGTTTAGCAACCCTGATACAAGCTACGGTACGGGTGGTTTACAACACTGCTACGTTTTTGTTTTTTTTGTTTCTGTGTTGCACAGAAGTGCTCGTGTCAGTCAGGTACAAGTACAGTAAGATGATAAAGAATTTACTCAAAACAAGAGCACAGAAATGGGAGTCACACAGTAAGGTACCTTGTTTGAAATATTGCAATGTACAATATTTCAAACAAGGCAGGTAGCTCTTTAGACTAATGTGGTGAGTACAAGTTGAATGGTGAAGCAGAGTATGACTTTTTAATGTGAGAGGGTACCTACTTAGTGCTTTCTTTAGCTTATGTGCCTCCTGAGCATACATTTTTCAAACCTAACTATGTCAAGTAAGGACCACTTGGTGTGACCTTTCTATGCAACCGGAGGCCTTCTGAGGCGTACGCGCTGCTTGGAGCTGCAGAATGTTAAGAAATGGCCTCCCTGTCCTCCCAACTCTTATGTCTTCTATAACATTCACCCATCGCCAAAACTAGATCACCCTGCCTTTAGTTCCCATGTATCATAACTAAGCAGATGCAGAACATTTCATCAATGTTGACAACTGGTCGATATGTGTTGAAAGTGTTCATCAACCTGCCAACGATTCTTCAATGGTTCCGTTTCAAATTGACAACCAATGCATTTCAACATCAGATCAGTAGTTGATATATCAATAATGAAATATATATTTCTAAATTCAACATTGATTCAAAATCATTTTGTTAAAACTGACACACTATGTTAATTCAAAAGTTGATTCAATTATGGCTTGTCAATCTTGAATCACCTTACAACTATCGACCTTGAACTAATGCTGAATCAACATAGAAATACAAACGTCAAATCAGCACTGATACCTAGGTGTTGACTCACAGTTGATTTGATTATGTTGTGACGACTTTAAAATTGGAACATATCATCCCCGAATCAGCTGTTCATATGCAAACATTACAAATGTTTATTCAATGCTGAATCAACATGTATGGATTATGGATGTATGTGATTTACTAGCGGCTGGATGTGAGCTGCATATCGGTATTGGGAATTGACAGGCGTTGTGTTTTAGATTGCAGCCTGGGGTAGGATGGTAAAGTGGAAGGGTGGGCGAGGAGGTGGGGGGGGGGGCGGCAGCCTCCAGTATGGGTCAAACAGTAACGATTTACCAACCCCAAATTCCACAACCCAAGACCAGCCATCCCGCCAACTGCCTCGATCACCTAGTTCCCAATTCACAGAATATAATGGGACTGGACCAAATACCTTTTTGTTACCTACATTTCAAAACATGGAATCCTGAATCTTTTTCCCATACTCCATGGATTATTTAAGGATAGTGTTCTTAAATTCAGGTACTTGTACAAAGGATTTCTTTTTATTGAAACTACCTATTAAGATAAATAGAGAGAACTAAACGAGGTGGCCAATCCACCGCGAGGGGGGTGTCTCCCGGAGGGGTGGATCGGCCACTGAGGACACCAGGGGAGTTTAGTTCTCTATTTTTTTTTTTGTTTTTAGAGGGTTTAAATGAGGAAGAATTAACAAAATATGTTACTGTAGTGCCCTGTACGAGCGGCGGTCCACTATTTTGAATGTTTACTTGCGCCCAGAACGAGGCTGCAGTGGTTGATCGGCCGCTGTGGTGGATCGAGACACGTTACGCCACTGGGGCTGTGGCGATCGGCCCTGCAATGCTATCTCTACGGGAAGAAGGTATTCACATAAAATAAAAGATAAAATCAATTGACCATGTATCTATAGATGCATCTGATTCATGCCCATGTCATGAGGCTTCAAAGGTAATCAATGATCTATTCTCTTTAAATCTCAAAACCTAGAACATATCAGGCTTACAATTCCAACAACATCTTGCCAGTAACTAGGTGATGCTATTAGAGTTTGGGGTGGGGGGGGTGAGAAGGGTACCTACATAGAGCAAGGTGTATACATAGAAGGATTAGACCCCGCTATCCACTTTTATATATGATACAGTCACTTTCCGGGCTGCCTAATGCATTAAAGTGCTGTGTGTAGTGAAACCTTTAACAGCTGCTGATTACAGTGAAAAGGTTGAGATTTTCCCAATTGTAACATGTTCGGCAACATCTAGCCTATCATTTCCTACCATTCCAGGCGTACACGCTGTTGTACATCTCAACCTCTCTATCAATGCATCATGCCCCTTGGTCATCATGATGTGTGATTGTAGCCCTGGTGAGTAACTCACCAGGAGGCTGTTGCTGCTATAGTAAAAGGAAGAGCTGGCTAAAAATGCCCTCATTTCCAGTCCTTTCTTTTCATGTAGCTATAACTTGTCCCTTTTGTTGCTCACAAGTGGTCATTCAAGTACGGTGCTCAAAAAGGGGGATTTGAGTAGGTGCCTAGTTGGGAGAAGTCAGTCAGTACTATAAACTATAAATAAACTATAGAGCGTGTGACATGAGTAGGTACCTGGTAGTGCAGCTCTATCTATTTTAAACAAGGCAGTTGACTTTTCAGACTAATGTGGTGAGTGCAACTACTTAGGTGAAGCAGTGCACAACTTGTTTAGAAAATAGGGCATATACTCACAGCTCTTTTTACAATAGGAGCAACAGCCTACAGGGCTACAGTACACATTAGGCCGACATGAGTGGAGGGTTGGCGAGATGCTTCGACAAAGTGCTCGTTAGCAAAATAGCCAGCACTCCATTATGCCAAACTACAGGCATGAGGTACTCGTGCATCAGCAGCCCTTAAAGCTTTAATAAGCTAAGTTAGATATCCCCAGCTACTACCCATCTTCTACATGCCTCAATACTCAGGCCGGCAGGCAGGATGGACCATTAGGGGCAAAAGGAAAACTGCCCAGGGCAGGAAGAGAGTGGGGCACAGGTTGGGGTAGGAGGGGGGTGGTGGCTGAGGGAGGCAGGCAAAGGAGAGATGATGAAGTGGGAGAGATGGGGAGGGACGTGAAGCTGAGTTAGGGGGCAGGGGATTATATCGACTGTTCAGTGTGGATCTAGATCTAGTAGTAGAGAGTAACAGGCTGTCAGATTCCCAGAAATATCACAGCATCCTCAAGAAAATGATCCTAAATAAAATCCAGCATGCCAGATAGATCTTTCCAGGAGGGTACATGGTTTTGAAATCAGGTAACAGTCAGAGGTCTTATGGTTGTGGACACATTTCATACACTGTCAGTCCCCGACAAGGGTTTTACAGTAGATTGTTTCTATTTTAGAATACAGTGGTAGCTGCTGTTAGTACAAAACCAATGAACCGATTTGGCTCCTGCTGTATGCACTACAGCGGTCTGTTTAAGCGTTGGTTCCACAGCCATACAATCGGTCGGAATAGCTCTAATCCGACGATTTATCAAAAGTATAGAAAAAAATCGGTCGGATTAGTGCTAATCCAACCAATTTATGCCTGTGGAACCAGCGCTTTAGGCTATTTACAATTGGGGCTGAGAGTGTACATGAGTGTGGCAGTCTATAGTATTTCATGGAAGGTCAGCCTTTCTATCTACATGGATCGTAATATGTTGTAAACATGCAGCATGACTACTACCCGAGGGTTAGATGGGGGGTATGGTGGTAATACCGTATGATCCCGATAAACCACCCCGGTGCTAATAGAGGGATAGTTGATCAGGAGGGGTGGTTATCCCAACCCCTTATACAAGTCAGGCAGTTATTTAAGGTCTGCTTATAAGTGAATGCAGCGCCCCCTAACTCCTGGCACTTATAAAAAACAGGCGGTTATTCAAGGTCTGTACCCAATGCCTAGGAGCAAATCCAGCCCCCCTTACCCCTGGCAGTTATTTGAGACCAGTGCTCTTTCAAAGCCCGGCGATTTATTTCATGTTGATATGCCCGAGATACTGACAGCCCATAGCTCTAGCACTCGAGGGCCGTATCGCACAGCCCCCATGCGATAACCCGCGAAAATATCACACGCCGAGGTCACATGACCATTTGATGACGTCCTAGGTCCAAGATGGCGATGTAAACAGTGCGCACGGGGAGTCATTCTGGTAAATTTGATTCTATTTATCTGATTTAGATGAAAATAACATGAAATAAATGCAAAGGCACACTCGTTGGAGGAATGTCGGGGTGGTTATCGCACTTGCCGATCAGGTGCTGCATCGCACTCCGCCCTGCGGGCGTCATGCGATACGGCACCTGATCGGCGCGTGCGATAACCCCCCGACATTCCTCCAACTCGTGAACCTTTGCTTATTTATCACGGTGATATGGTAGGTAGTGAGGGAAGAGGGGCCACTGTCCCTGGTGCACCAGTAGATATGAGTCATACCATGAGCCTTATGGATTAGTAATTACGATAATCGGTGTAGTGGAAGAGAGATTGGTGGCTCGTAAAATCCAATATGCCTTGTATTTCTTACTCCCTCATACAATATAATGCAATTCTTGCATGTTATGTCCTAATAGTGCCTCAGGCTGTGGTCTCCTTCCCTCTAGAGGACAGACTCAGTGGTATGAGCCACAACTGAGCTAAATGTTTTTATAACTACTTATAATAAGGCAAATTGTAATTGAAAAGAATAGGAATGGGAGTAAATCAATGTGACTTGAAGATGTAGGTAACAGATGATGATGGTGATGATGGTTCACCATTTTGTTCATTCAATGAATGCCAAATATCAGCCAAAAAAACTTTGCGCCATCGAAATCTACTTAATATAAAAACATTGGGCAGATGTTAAATCTTTTGTGGTCGCACTAATAACTCACCAGGGCTGTATCAATACTTGGTGGGGCATGATGCATCAATGCATGGTGGGGCATGATGCATCGATGCACAGTGGGGCACTGTGCATTGATGCACGGTGGGGCATGATGCATCGATGCACAGTGGGGCACTGTGCATTGATGCACGGTGGGGCATGATGCATCAATGCACAGTGGGGCATGATGCATCAATGCACGGTGGGGCATGATGCATCGATGTATGGTGGGGCATGATGCATCGATGTATGGTGGGGCATGATGCATTGATGCATGGTGGGGCATGATGCATCAATGCACGGTGGGGCATGATGCATCGATGCACGGTGGGCTTAATGCATCGATGCAATGTGGGGCTTGATGCATCGATGCAATGTGGGGCATGATGCATCAATGCACGGTGGGGCATGATGCATCGATGCACGGTGGGGTATGATGCATCAATGCACGGTGGGGCATGATGCATCAATGCATGGTGGGGCATGATGCATCGATGCACGGTGGGCTTAATGCATCGATGCAATGTGGGGCTTGATGCATCGATGCAATGTGGGGCATGATGCATCAATGCACGGTGGGGCATGATGCATCGATGCACGGTGGGGCATGATGCATCGATGCACGGTGGGGCTTGATGCATCGATGCAATGTGGGGCATGATGCATCAATGCTTGGTGGGGCATGATGCATCGATGCACGGTGGGGCATGATGCATCGATGCACGGTGGGGCTTGATGCATCGATGCAATGTGGGGCTTGATGCATCGATGCAATGTGGGGCATGATGCATCAATGCACGGTGGGGCATGATGCATCAATGCACGGTGGGGCATGATGCATCAATGCATGGTGGGGCATGATGCATGGATGCACGGTGGGGCATGATGCATCAATGCATGGTGGGGCATGATGCATCAATGCACGGTGGGGCATGATGCATGGATGCACGGTGGGGTATGATGCATCAATGCATGGTGGGGCATGATGCATGCATGCTTGGTGGGGCATGATGCATCAATGCATGGTGGGGCATGATGCATGGATGCACGGTGGGGCATGATGCATCAATGCTTGGTGGGGCATGATGCATGCATGCTTGGTGGGGCATGATGCATCAATGCATGGTGGGGCATGATGCATCAATGCACGGTGTGGCATGATGCATCGATACAATGTGGGGCATGATGCATCAATGCACGGTGGGCTTGATGCATCGATGCAATGTTGGGCATGATGCATCAATGCACGGTGGGGCATGATGCATCGATGCACGGTGGGGTATGATGCATCAATGCATGGTGGGGTATGATGCATCAATGCACGGTGGGGCATGATGCATCAATGCATGGTGGGGCATGATGCATGCATGCTTGGTGGGGCATGATGCATCAATGCATGGTGGGGTATGATGCATCAATGCACGGTGGGGCATGATGCATCAATGCATGGTGGGGTATGATGCATCAATGCACAGTGGGGCATGATGCATCAATGCACGGTGGGGCATGATGCATGCATGCTTGATGGGGCATGATGCATCAATGCTTGGTGGGGCATGATGCACTAAAGAATGACAGGAAATGATGCAGTTATGCAAAGCGGGGTAGATGTGCATTAGTGCATGGTGGGGCATGATGCACTAGTGCATGGCAGACATGATGCATTGATGCATGGCAGGTATGATGCATTGATGCACAGCGGCACATGATGCATTTAAGCGCTATGCGGCCCTTATCGGGTTACCTGCCCTGTTCAGTAAACCCAGTGAGACAGGTGTCCATAATCAATGGTGTAATGACACGATATGGTGACAATGGACGGTTACAGTCTGCTTGTCAGTGTTACAGTCCGCTTGTCAGTGTTACTGGTTACACGGCCGGTAAGACCGCACCATGGGACACTTCGATCTGTTTGGGCCTCCATATGTTTTCTCTTTTGTATTGTAAATAATATAGACGACTTCAATAGGTGAAAGGATATTGGAGGTACTGGTTGGGTAGTTCAACTGGAATATTTGACCTAAGAATCGAACACAGGTATTGGACCTCTGGCAATAAAGGTCTGGGAGTTCTTCTAATACACATGGCACCCTCTGCAACAAAACATCAGAAGGTTGTTCCAAATAGCATCCTCAACTACTGCAATTCTAGTGGAGGATCTGCACAAGAGCACCCCTGATCACCTACTCTAATTTTGAGGGCTTCAAATCCTAGTGGGTTCATAAAATGTGCAGTCATACCATATTTAGGAATGCCCTCCTGACCGAGCAGGTTCCTTATCAAGGCATCACAAATGGTGCATAGTGACATATGGGCTGAATACATTGTTACTATGGTTCCTTCTGGATGTTGCTTGTGCTGCTTCCTTGGGATGAATTCGTGAGCTCGTCACCAAATTCTAAGGTTTCGGGTGGGGGTGTCTTGACCATATAAGATAGAATATTTTTTAAACAGACTTCCTTATAATTTTTTAGCAACAATCTAATTATTCTGTCTTTAATCATATGACATTTATCTAAGAGTCATGGAAATAGTGGTCAAAAAGAAGTTCTGGATCTCGATGACACAAACTATAGATGGCAGATGCATGCTGGCCTCTAGAACCTTCACACATGGAAAAACTGGGTGACTTGCAGAAGGAGAAAATGTATTATTTCTGTATTCCTTTCAAATATGGAGCATTCCCATGCATTAATCTAACATTTTTCAGGATTAGATATGCTGCAAAGTACCTAATTGAGTATGATAAGTGAGAATAGTTCAAATTCATATGAGAATAGATCAGTTTCCCCATTATTGCCCTAAACCAGTCACGGAATTTCCACTTTTGGAGCAAAAGTCACCCTATATCAAAACTTTATTATTTCTTTATCTTACCACATTTCAAGTTAAAGCCATGGTGCCTCTGTATCCTAGTTCTGAAATTATTGCAGATTTACAAACAAACTTATCAGTGCATTAGAATGAGAGAAGAGAGGGCATTTTTCTTGCAAACAAATGGAAAAAAGGGGAATTGTTACACTGTCATGTCCTAATCCCCTGTCTAACCTCTTTTTACAGCACTAGGAGCTGGTGTGTGCTTGCTACTGCTCACCTCGCTCTGCCTCCTGAGGCGCCTCTTTACCAAACAACAAGGAGAGTACCACACTAATGAGGCACGAGACGCCGACCGCTACGACAACCCTGACGCTGCTGTCGCTATGGGTCAAACCGGACAACCTGAGATACCCCGCAAAAAGGAGTACTTCATCTAATGTCTGCTATGCTAATAGCGCTTAGGCAATGCAAAGAAGATTATTCAATGAATTGTTTAATTTGAGTCTATGAGCAGAATATCATTCGTCCATCAATACAGCAATCATTATCTTTCCCATTGACCTCATGTTTATGGATACAACGTATGTTTTAAGGAAGCCAATCACTGTTATCTTAGGCTACAAGTATTCTGCACGGATTGAGCGGCCTTTGCCTTAGATCATCAATATGCCCACAGCTCATGGACACAAACTATTGACTTACCAGTTGTACAAGAACTAACACACTGGTTATCAACAAAATACATTAAACATTCTCTATGTTCTAGGGCTGAAAACTGCTATTATCATATAACAGCTGATTCCTGAAGCCATGGGTGCTGCAGGGATTGGTGTCCAAGGGGTAGGGAGACAGTTACTGCTGTCTTTACTACCACAGAGCGCAGGGGCTGCCGGAGGCTGAGGTCAAAGGTCACAAGTCAGCTGACTGGTCACATGATTATAACACGGGGTGCTGTGAGACGACATTTGTCGTCTACTCATGAATATGGAAATTACTGATGTATGCTCGGCATGTGTATGAGGCGCCTGGGAACCAGGTGGTTCAATACGAGATAACGACACGGTATGGAGGAAATGGTGACACTGTCACTGTATTCAAGCTGCTATAAATAGATATCATTGACCTGTTGAATTCCCTCCAACAGATGTGCCACTTTTACAACAAAGTGCTATTTGCAACAATTCCTTTTTTTTCAATGGGACTTCTCTATTGAACTGTGTTTGTTTCTCTCATAGAATTTACCAAAATCGTTCACCTATGAATTACTTTCAGTTGACTATTGAGTATCATCTTTGTTCTAGCGCTGATATGGGGTAATTCCAACAGTCTAGTCCACTATAAACACAAAATATACATTATTAAAGTAATTAACAAAGGACATCGTGGATTCTGTGTATAGGCTAGTAAAGATACAAGGTCAGTGACATCATGTTAAACAGCTCATAGATAAATGTCTGGCGTTATGGTTTGATGGACTATTAAGTAGCGGATCTAGGGTTTAGTAAAGAAGAGAGCGCAGCCAAAAAAGGAAGGTGCGTACCCTGTATTTTGAGCAAATTTTGGGGTCTAGAATATACAAGTAAATAGTTAAGTACTGACAAAAAGGAGGGAGTGTGAGCTCTGCATTCCCCGTCTAAATCCGCCACTGCTATTTAGGTTTTTATTCATTGTGCACAAGGTGGCACTGCCAATTTATGTCATGGCAGATATGACCGTTACTATAGAATAGTACCGGACATGCCGTATTCAATGGGGGGGGATGGAATACAATGTGGCCGTATTCAATGGGTGTCCGCCATCTTGGATTCTGAACAGATCTGAGCTGTGTTTCTCTATTTTAAAGCAAATTAACCCCGTAGGGCCATGACATAAATGCAAATGTCAACTCCCATGGAATATTTTTGCATCGTATTCCCCTTGGTGAGTCTGCCCGCATTCAACTCAGCCTAAAAGGCCTCGTTGAATACGGCAGACTCACTCCGGGGAATACGATGCAAAAATATTCAATGGTCGTTGACATTTGCTTATATACCCAACC
The DNA here is from genome assembly GCA_949317995.1 of Acholoe squamosa. NCBI lineage: Eukaryota > Metazoa > Annelida > Polychaeta > Phyllodocida > Polynoidae > Acholoe > Acholoe squamosa. The sequence continues at coordinate 67,772,796 of OX439048.1, read as the reverse complement.
GGATATTTGTGTGTTGTAAAAATGTATTTATTCACATGGTTAGCTTAACCAACAGATATCGAAGGACATGATATGGACACTCAACTCATATTACAAGTATTATTATTATGTTAATGTTACTCACTATGTGTATATATTGTTTGTGTTTGTATATTTGGAGTTATGCTAGTTCATGTTGTACTAGTCATATCTGAGAGGTTGACCGATTCTCATTATTTTGGTCAATATACAAATTCAGTCATTATTGTATATAATTACTATATGAGAAAAAAACATATTTAGCATTGTCAACAGTCTACCAATTATGCACACTTTTATGTTTGCCTATCCCATATTGTTGAAACATGTTCAAAACTGAAATAATTTATTCCGAGTAAATTTGTTAAAAGAATTGTTAACTGTTGTATTGGAGGCATTCAAGGAGGAAGCACTTAGGATACATTTATAAATGTTTTAACGAGACTTGATCCACATGAAGAGATTTGTCAGTGGCCTAGAGCCAGAGACTCGTGCACCAAGTAAATATTCTGTGCAGCTGGATATCTAAGAGCGGTGTAATGTCCTTTATCGAGTCATTTATTTTGCCCATTTAAATGATTCACCATTAAAGTGCTGGGTTAAGGACTTTCCAGCACTTAAATGGTGTACCGTGCCAACCTATGGACAAGATGTATGTCTGCATTATTAATGTAGACATACATCCCGTCCATAAGAATCAATATCAGATATTGATAAAATCCATGTAAGGACACGTGTACAGCTGAAATCTCTGCATGAATCATTTTGTAAGGCAGAAATGAATCTATGGCTGGACCATAAAAAGCCTTAGACGCAGCCCGGGAACCACCTGCCTGCCAATAGGATTGTTAACAAGGAGATTAAAGTTGAATTGCATTACAAGGAAAATATATCGGTTCTCAGTTTTCATGAATGATATATCTAATGTCATCAACCATTATCTGAAACTATGTACAACATTCAAAGGCCTGAATTGAGATTGCTTGAGTAGATCAGCTGGTATGTTCAAAATGCTCAGTTAAATTCACAGGTTGCTCAATATGTACAGCAGAGCATTTCATTAAAACTGACGATAAAGGATTCTTATTTTCATCAGGATCTAACGGCTTACATCTTAACCATCCATACGTGGCTGTCACTTTTACATCATTGCAGTCGTCAAAATTGCATATATAAGGCTCGAAACACACATACCATATCTAATGCGATAAGAGCGGGTTCCATTCTTACTTATTTATTTAGAATGAGGTTGCTGGATGTGCAAATATCAACCCGAGCGACGGTAGTTGAACCAGTCCTTTATCACTATTGATACATTCCAAACTATTAACTCTTGTTTTGTTATTGAGTTTTTGTTATTGATTGTCATTATTCAACACACTGTAAAAAAAAAAAGAGAAGAAATTATCGATAAAACGGCAGAATGCTTTTCTTAAAGTTGCCACATACATGTCGCTATTTTTACAGAGATTCCTTGTTTAAAGATACTGCCACATATGGCTTCTTGTAAAATCCACACTGGTTCACTGCAGTGCAATCACAGTGTTACACAGTTTTATAAGAAACCCAGTTATTCTTTACACTGTATAAAGGATGGTGTGGAACATGTGTGACCTGCATGCATGTTTGATAAAGGTGAAGTGAAATCTGTCCAAATATTCTTTATGATTCATGGACTTTAATTAACCCTTAGATTACTGCATTGATGCATCACCTTGTCATGATGCACCAATGCAGCACTGCATGGGTGCATCAGGACACCAGGCCCTTTGGAGTCTTCAACCTAAGACCATCGTCGTATATAACATAAGTTTCTCCAGAGTGTATTCATGAAACAAAACAGTAAATGTAAAAGGTGCGAAGAACTGTAGCAGGCCAATGCAGCCCTCAATGGTCATGGGTCAATGCTGCATAGGACATCATGCAATGCTTGGGGCACGGGTGTGGACTGGTTACCAGGTTTCGTCTGTGTAGGTGTTATCCATATGCAATAGAAGGGTGAGAAACTAAAGGGAACAGTGCTGCCCTCTGGTGCTTTTATTTGCTATGCACATACCTTGATTACGGAGGTGAGGGGTTACTTTGGCAAAGTCACCACTCACCTTCGTAATCAAGGTCTGTACATAGCAAACAAAAGCACCAGAGGGCAGCACTGTTCCCTTTAGTTTCTCACCCTTCTATAGCATATATGGATAACACCTAGACAGACTAAACCTGGTAACCAGTCCATGCCCATGACTTGGGGAGTGTGTCACCATGTGGCATAATGTATAGCGTTGTAAACATGTGATTCAAAGTCAATGTCTCATGCAGTGATTAATGATATTGTTGAAGTCCAAATCCCTCCCAAAGATAATCCTCTTTACAAGGTTTATTTGTAATCTAATGAATATTGAGATATAACTGAAATGAATAATCATATAATCATCAATGTAATCATTGAAGAGGTTTCTAATCACTATTCATTGTCGTCACAAATCTGATCAAATAAGAGAAAAGTGGGAGACAACAAACTCTCATTATGTAATTGACAGGCTATGTATGTTTGATAATTGTTGTCACTTTAGCATAGCCATATCATCAATATGACTTACAACTGGCAATTTCTTTTTTTGGTGGCTAGATTTGACTGAAAGGTTCAATTGTCATAGATATTCTCATACCATTGTGAGTTTGATGTTTGAAAGATGCTATATCTATGACAACCACAATATTGATTATATATATATATATATATCCCAGTACCATATGCCCCGATGTGTAGTGAAAGGCGGGAACTGTCAATCAAAATCAATTGATAAGAGGACTTATTTATACACATATTGTTTAAGTTGTTCAGACTTTCCTGCTGAAGCTAGTATTTCTCTGCTGTCAGTCAGGTGAATTGTCGCTAATCTGACCTTTTTCTTTTTCGCAATATCAAAAAAAATGCGACTAGCGGAAATTTGCTCGTCTGACTGCAGTGGAACACCATCTTCAGGTGTAAGATTGACAGCGCTGTGACAAAGGGTTGCTGTCAGTGTGTGACAGCTATCTCTACAATGCTATAGAAAAGTGTGACAGTAGAGAGAGAAAGGTTTGCTCTTGTCTGACAGGTATCCATGCAGTGCTAAAGAAAAGTGTCACAGTGATCTTTGTTATGGTAGAATGAGAGGGTTTATGTACTCAATGGTTTTACAGAAAAAAAGGAAATAAAGATCCTTCAAACAACATAATATAATGTTGGCTCATTTTCTTTATTGAAACAGACTTTTCCTTTTCAAGCTTGTACATTCATTCAAAGTCAAAGTCTTTTAAAAAGAATCAACTGAAATGTGTTCCCATCAGCAACTATTTACATATGGCCATTTATTGAGACATATAGACATCTTATTCATAAAATTTAGGTTCTGATTAGCGATTTATTTGGGCTGCATGGATGCATCATGCCAACCGTATGGGGTTGATACACTAAAGCTAAAGGAGTGCCGGCAGGACATTTTACAAGAACCGCGTCAGCCCGTCATGACATCTCAGGAAGAAGTACCTATAGGTGCCGCCCAGTCCGTAAATGGATAAAGGGCTCATAAATTAATTATACTTAGGTATGACACCACTATTTCTTCATCATTTGTTCCTTGGCATCCTCTTCACTTTCAAATCATCTGCAAGGCTATCCTGTAATGACAAGAATAGTTTCCTTCTTTTCACAAGTGATTGATAACCAGGGATGTAGTGCAAATTAACCTGAAGCCAACAGCTCTTTGTCTGGTTCATAAAAAGTGAATCTGATATATTGTCTAAATAATAGGTTTCTAAAACGGTCATGCACATTGCCATATTTGGCAGTTAAGGCCCATCGGGGAACAAACCTCGCTCACTTGATGAACATTTGGAAGCTAAAAATCAGCCACTCAATGATGTATTGGTAGGATATATTTTCTCGCCTGGAAGGTATTTCTCAAGATGGTAGGTCTGAACACGGCATCTACAATTTGAAAGTTTCTGCTCTGTACATTTATCACCTATGTAGTAATTACACAGGGTTTCGAAGGGCAGTCAAACCAGTACAATCATTTATGACCACTAGTTGCAGGACTGTAATTGCATCAGAGCAAAGATACCACTGCAATTTTAAGGTGGCTAGGTTTATCATCTTGAAGAATGCCTTCCTTGATACTCAGTTTTTTTTTAGATTATCAGTCTGCTGATTAATAATTAACCTACCAAGGCTTGTAGAACATTAGGGTGATAAGGAATACCACCGTTAGTCTCAGCGTCCTTTATCCTCTTCCTCTCAGGATCACCCGCTATAAGAACCTCAGTGTTACCAGTGCACTGAGAAACGAAGGGCAATAAACTAGATGATTCATATCAACAGTTGATTATTTTAGTAATTTTTTTAGTAATCTTAATAATTCTAACTAAATGTCCTCGCCTCATATTGCAGGTTTGTTAAAACTTTAGATACTCAGTGACTGTCTTGAATAAGCACAGGTCTTAAAAAAATTCAATACAAAACATAACATGTAGGGTAAATACAATATATGTATGTTAAATGTCACTTGAGATTTGATCAGGAGTAAACGTCCTTACTGGTTCTAAGCTTCTTGTACAGTCCATAAATGCACCAAGCCTTGATTCAAAGTTTGGTGCGAAGAAGTTAGGATCAACCGCAATAAAGCAATGGCCCTAAAACATAATAGGAATAGAAACCATTGTAAAATCACAAAAAAATCCACTTTGAGAATTAAAAAGTGGCTTCATGCGAAACATGAGTTGACATTACACATATGCTAATGTTGTAAACTGCACACACGTGATCTATGGAAAATGATCTAGTGTAATTTAAACATTCATCCATATATGAATAGGTAATTAAAATGTTTGAAATTAGTAAAATATTGACCTCCTTAAAATTGATAGAATATTTCCGTCATTTAATTTTCATGAAGAAACAGAGCCTACATTTTAACTTCAATTACCTTACCATCACCTTACAACTAATGTCTCACCAGGTCTCCGGACTGTCCCTCGGGGGCGGTCCATGAGCGGACCTGAGGTCCAACCGGGGTACCCCCCAGTACACCACACAGGATCTCCACCATGTACGCCAACCCCATACCTTTGTAACCCCCTGAAGTAGAACATTAGAGGTACTGTAGAGACTCTCATTGAAACAGACCCAAACAGGAAATTTGAGGCCTAATTTGACTTAATGTATTTGGTAAAATGAGTACCCATCCCATCACAGCTACCCATTCCATTCGTCAATTTGTAGAATAAACCACACTTTTTATGCCAAGTGAAGACTTCAATCTCTGATTAAGGTTCGATTACATTGTTTGTAATGATGGCATAGCTCCCTTCTTGCTATCATGGGCTTACCTGTGTTTTCAGCACCTCCCAGCGGGAACAGTCCACCTTCATTAAAAACGGCTGATGGGTTTGTAGATGGCTTGAACGAAATAATCATACACTAAAATCCTTTAGAAAAGTCCATTTATGTCAGAGTTTTGAAAGATACTCTTTTGTGAACTGACGGGTTAACATAAGGAAATAATTCCATTTACATTGTGATGTTAAATATGGCAAATAGTTGAAATACGTTTTACTGATCATTGCCGTTTTACTATCATTTTTCTTACCAAACCACCACCATCACATCCCCAGGCAGCTGGACAGGAAGTACCATTCCTGTCTGCTACTTCAATCTGAGAAAATGACAAGCAGAAATTAACAAGAACCATTGTTAAATCATCTATTATATATATATATATATATATATATATATATATATATATATATATATTCCAAAGACAAGACAAAAGGCGAACATAGATACCTTATAAAATCTCTGCTAGTAGTATAGTCATTAATTTTGCCAATTAGTGAGGGTCCTTTGTTGGGGTTTGGTAGGGAAATTGGGAACTTTACATTTTTTTGAGGTTTAGAACCACCAAAGACCAACATTCACTGTTTCCATTTTTTCTTACAATATTTGCTTGCCATTGAGTAAAGGCAAAATGGGCTAAACGCATTAAATGTTTGCTGTCACAGAAAACCATCAAACCGTGCCTCACCTTGCCCATGGCTACAGTACTCGTGGCCATGTCCAGAACAAAACTGTCGTCTCCCGCAGGCGCCGCCATAGAGATTGGGTTAGTACCCAGGTGGCGCTATCATCGGTTAAAATAAAGGACGTGGTGGTTCAGTTGCAGATGTAAAGAAGCACAGAAGGCAATATTGGAAACTTATTGATCAACCTTTTTTCATTATTCCTAAAAAGTGAGGACATGACATCCTGAAAATTTTGTGCGCCCATGTATTGGCACATGTAAGGGACGTGGTGCTTTAACTGTTTTGAAGAGCAGCAATTAGATTAAATGGTAAGGGAGTATACAATGAAAAGCCCAAAAGAAAATTCTTGTAACCAAAAGAAGTTATAAAAAAGTGTTTGTACCTCTTTGGTCCTTGTTGGCACGATGCAGGGTGAGGTGTTAGTGAAGGAGAATCCCTGAAATGACACACAATGTTTAATGGTCATAGGGAGCCTAAGTCTCGCGATAAACCATGTCGTAAAAAAAATCCTGATTTGGAAGTAAAATGACCAATATTTGAATTGACCTGGAGGGCCACCATATATGAAATTTTAAGGCTCAACTCTCTTCTTAAAAAAGTTATGCTAGGCCTAAAAAATTCTCCTATCCTTCAAGCCTGCAAGTGATACTATGCTAGGCCTTGGACGCATGGTCACGTGACATGACTTAGTCTCCCTATAGATGAGTAGAGTTAACAGTTTGGCAGGTGAAAGTGGCCTACATTTTTCCCCTTTGCGTCATACTTGTAATCTTAAAGAGACACCTTATGTGTATGATCTTCATCTATAAATGTTTATTTCCCCCCAATCTCAAAGCTAAACTTGAACCAGAGGATTAAGGAATACTTCAGGATGTGTGCTCCATGTACCACTTACTATAAGTCTCTGGTCCTTGGCCATCAGTGGGTACCATCCTGCTATTCCATAGTGGTTAGAGCCTAGAACAGAGAGGGTTTTCATGCACTAAAATATCACCGTAAAAATGTCAGCAAAATAACAGTGAGAATCCTTGTCCTAAAGTTGCCACCTTTATTTTCGAGGAGATTCCTTTTACCACAGTTCATTCCTGAGGCATCATTGTAGATACAACACTGCATCACCACATTGCAGTTACAGCGGTTTATTCTTCAGTTTTACGAGGATTCCTGGTAGATTCAAGGTTTATTTCTTAAGGTGTATGAACGGTAAGTAATTAATATAAATTGAAGAATTTTCACAGGACAAGCGTTGAATTTGGAAATTGGGAATTTGGAGCATTTCCAAACAGGAGGTGATCATAAATAGATATAATAATTATATGTTACCAATTCTTATGATTTTTTTGAACCAACATTTGAAATGATGTATAATTGCCTAGAGGGCTATGGATTCTAGATTCAAATTCTAAACATTCGTTAACAATACAAATAACATCCAGAGATATTTCTGTGACATTAAAAAGATTGACTTAGTATATGGTTGTGCCATTAAAAAAAAGAACATAATTCTCACCTTTGGCCACAACAAAACCCACTCCGATTTCTTTGGCTTTCTTCATTGCAAGCTCCATGCAGAACTTGCCCACAGTTGGTCCTGAGGGGAAATGAAAAATAAATTTATGGAATAAATAATATTATTCCCACACAAAACCATATAAGAAGCAGATTAATATGAACACATTTTTTTTTATTTTGACAATTTGAACATGATTGCATGGTTCATATTTTTAATTGGCGAAGTTTCAAATTAGTTGATAATTCTTCAGGCTGTGATGAAAAATAAATTGTCTTTTATATCTATCAATTCAAATCCCCAAATTGTGTATATTATGACAAGATATATACATTGATGAGACACATTTATTCTATATATAAAGGTTTACAAGAATTGAGCACCACAGTGGTTTCTCTATACCGAGGCATACCCGACTGAGATACCAACCAACGCTCTTCAATGTGTTTGATCCTCCGTAAGCCATTTTACCATTGTTAGGAAAGTTCATTAATTTCTTTAATTAGCTAAAATAATAATTTAAAAAGTTACAATGCTATAACTGGTTATGAATAAGGGTAAGAGTTGTGGTCATATAAAGTTGGTGTCTTTGGCCTGACCCATTGGGTTGTAGTAATGGTATTCACTATGAAATGTAAATATTACTCACCCAATAGTTGGTTTCCGTCAACCCATGCGGTGGCCACACTTTCCTTTAGTATCGAGGGTTTACCATCCTTCATAGCGTGACCTTTAGCTACGTCCCTCACGTACAGCTCTGGATATAATGTGCAATAACATCACTATCATCTTGTATTTAATATTTTTCAGCATTCCAGTAATTTTATACTTAGAAATCAATATGTAAACAGTGTAGAGGTTCGTTATAGAGTGAGATCTCTATGTTAATCTGCCATGTTAGATGCCAGAAAATTATTGGTTGGTTCTGATATTGGCGGATATATTTGAGTGAGAATTCAATTGAAATGTATATGACTGGTCCTCTGGGGTACCCTGGCAGATCTGAGTGTGGCAGACCATTGGATGGTGAAGATCTCACCATACGCCCTTTTGATTTTCGGGAAAGTATGGCACTTTCTCACCTCCTTACGCTCACAGAATTGACACTACAAGAGGTTATTTCAAAAGGCTCTGCCATCGCTACCTATGCGATGTTAGTGTAGGCACATCTCATAACATATAATAAGACTAGTCTTCCTACCCTAAATTTTCTAGTGGTGTTAGGCCAGTCAGGAATAGCAAGTACTTTGTAGTCCTTCACTATTCCACTGCTAGTATGCTACCCCTTATGTTAGTCTGAGAAAGGTTAGTGGTTTCCCCTGAGTGCAAGTGCACCTGTGAGGGGACATCCCTCCTCTCAAGAGTGAATGCACCTGCTGAGAGTCCTTGAGGGTTCTTGAGTCTACTCATGCGAAAAGGGCATAGTAAAGTCATGCTTTCCTTCTTTCTTTTAGTTGGTGACATAATTGCAGACATTTCAGGGTCAAGTTCACCTGACAGGGTATAAAGAGCTCATACAGGGAAGGAGAACCCCAGTGTAGGGACTCTTGAGAGAATGAGTTTTTCCACTGCTATTTTTCTGTCCACTGCTGTTTTTCTCTGTGGACCTGTTGCCACTTTGCACAGTGTGTTGTGCTTGGAATAGTGAAAGCAGGTCTGAGGCTAACACTGCTCAATAAGTAATACTGGCTATCAGAAAGGATAGCCAGTTTTTTCTTTGCTAAATGTTGAAACCTCAATCTACCTAAGTTAATCAATATCACATATATTTCATCGCTATATACATTTAACCTTACTATACCATGTATCGTACAGACGCCTAGGCTCAGAGGCTGCACCCTAGTACAACATACCCATACAAGGGGTATGACCTACATCCACTATATATGCAGAGAGACCCAGCATATGCCACACTGCTGTCTATACCTTAAGCCTATGCTGGAATAAATATACCTATACTGCTAATTGATACAAGGTTTTGTCCTATTGGTCATGTCTACGTAACTGATAATCATAGACTATCGAGATATGACATCTTAGAAGATTTATTTTGAAACAGAAATTGGATCTCCCCTATGTATTGTATGCTTTGAGGTTTTTGGGACTAAGAATTTGCGCATATAGCCAACATCTGCACCGAGGGGTGGATCAATAACAAAGTGTTCAGTTCTGTTTTTATTTCATGTTGTTCTAATATGAAAATGCTTAAAAATTGAATGAATTTAGCATGTAAATAAGGCAGGTTTCCAGCAAAGTGGATCAATATTTGTAATGCAACTGGGGGATGTTGTGTATGCCACACTAGTGTCTATAAAGAGAGGTGTTATTCACATGAAAAAACTACACCCACCTAGTCTATTGATGCCATGACTGTAGTGTCCCCTGATATCACCAAGCGTTAACACAGTAGCAAGGTTCTCGGCATGTTCTGTAGCAGTTCCTACAGAGGTCATACACCGACTTACAAACTCATGAACCTCCTGGGGTACAACCCGCGGCCATGATGACTCATCCGACATGATTTTGCTGAAAAGAATAAACAATGTGAAAATACATTATACTATTTGCTTCGATAAATCATTTTCCTTGATAAAATACATATAAACTGGCCCTTGATGATATGTTATCTTCGAGCCACTGCCATCCATATCGATAAGGAATATCCAGGAATATATCGATTTACTTTAGCAGTTAAAGGTGGATGTTAATACGCTGATCGATTGCTATCAAAATAATTATAAAGATTATGCAGAGCAGAATAGAGCCTGTGGAGAAAAATTGATTATTATGATTGCCGACATCCAAAGTGTACATATGTACTGTTGCACGCCCATATATAAGCTGTGCCTTATTCATTCCTCTCTCGCGGCAGAACCAAGACCTTAAATTTGATATCTTACAACCCAATGACTCTTACATCAGGAGGCCATTTCTTAACAGATTACGACTGCTGTAATTCAAATAGTAGTGACTGGCCTTAAAATAAGGCCATTACAGTATCATGCATTAGTGGGTACTAAAGCCTGCACCAAAACAACTGTTCTACCAAGCTTTATGTAATTACTACATAGGGGCTAATTGTACAGAGCAGTCTGTATGGCAGTACCTACTATCACCTGGCTTATTCTTTGGGGTCTCCTGGAGGTTTTTAGGTCAAGAGGGTTCTAGCTATATGCAGATTTTTAATTTGGAAAATTTATTGATTAGAACATCAGGTATGTCATTCTATTTCATCTTGGATATTCACAAACTCTAGAGGCACCTTACGTATGCAGACTACTGTAGTATTATGGCAGTTCTTTCTTGGTACCATCAAAAGTCAAAAGTCAAATTCAAAAACAAACTGACCTATGTAATGACAAAGAACCTACCTTATTGTAGATGTAGAAAAATGGTGGTGTACTGAAGGCGTAACCCCAAGCACATCTGTGTATCATTCACCTCCCTATCACTACACTGTCTCTGTATCTATACTGTATCTCTCACTGAGCGGCCGATTACGATTGCCATAGCACCTCGTACGACACTGTACCAAATAACTGCTGAATCTACCAGGGATCATTTTAAAACTTAAACATTAACCACTGTTATTGTATTGCAGTGAACCAGTGTAGATTTTGCAGGAAGTCCCAGGTGGCAGTTTGGTGGTACAAGGAATTGGTGTGAAAATAACGATTGATCTCCGGCGTCTTTGGGACAAGGATTTCACAGTTATTTGGATGACAATTCTATTTCCAGTGCAGAGTTTATGATAGATTTACAAGGTGCACCTGAGGCTACATTTCAGTCAAGCAGGTGATTATTTAAATGTTCCATTGTCAGAAATCCTCATGTGCACCGTAGTGGTCAATATAAGCGCCCGGGCGCTCATTTATTTCAATCCCACTGTACCCCGGCACTGATGTCACCATTAAGCGAAACAATGGCACAAGGCTGAACACGCGTGACTCGAGCGGAGCGCAGCATATAGCGGTTTATTAGCGAAACATCATTGCTCTGCCTATATTCCAACAAACCAGCTACGAGGGAAGGATATCTGATAGTGCCTATGGATTCTATGAACACATTTATTTCCATACCTTGGATATTTCTGAGTTTGTATGTCCAGTCTTCAAGACACTGAAGGAAAATCCAACATGGCGGCGCCCATGAGCTGTCGTCCGCTACGATTTGTAAACATCATGGATTGATGTTTAAAACTCATTACACTACACAAGACTGGGGGATTCTTTATTCCTAAGGAGCTGTGCACTTTTATAATATATTTGTTACAAATTGTATTTCTTTTTTCCGACTACCCTAAGTCCGAAACTTATGTCGCAAAAAGCCACTAGAAGTACGAAACTCTCCCCACATCTAGCTTTACCTAACCCAACCAGAACCAAGATGGCGACTTCCGGTAAAACCAAAACTACCGTATTACAACCTGATTATTCTGATTCTGAGGGTGATGAAACGAAATACTTACCCAAATTGAACTATAAAGCTAGTACCAAGGACTTGGTAGACAAGATAAATGAACTGGAGGCTCGCCTAAAATCCCAGGAAACTATAAATCAAGGTACTGTTCGGCTACTACGTGGAATGGAACTTCGTCTGTTCGGCCCAAATGGCTTCCCTGCGAATGAGACTATGTCTATACCTAAGATCGAACAAAAAATCACTGAAATTGAGGAATCGGTCTCAACTCATAGTGACAAAATCGAAATCAATGCATCTGAAACAGTGAAAATTCGAAGTTTAACTGATAAGCATGATGACCAGTTTTCACGCATTGATTTAGATAGGAAGAAAAGGGTATTGATAATCGAAGGCTTAAATGAAGATAAGCCTGCAAGCCTAAGAGAAACTCTGGATCAGCTCCTGAATGACCTCTCACTTGACTTTAATAACACTGCTGCTGAAGCAATATATCGTAGAGGTAAAAGGAAGACCCCAACTCATCAACAGAAAAAGAATCCACATTTCAAACTACCAAATCGACCAGTAGTTGTAGTGTTCTCCTCTGCTCAGTATAAGCTGAGAATGTTTGGAAATATCAAAAATCTTCAAGGAAACCCTACATGGAAGGGACTGCACCTTGCTGATGATATTACACCTGAGGAGAAGCGAATACAGAAGGATGTAAGGGCCATACAGGCTCTAGCCAGGAATAGAGGAATCGACTGCAATGCTAAAGGTACAAATTTGGTGATTGAGGGCAAATTATTCCCATACAAAGAAATTAACAATCTACCGTATGATCTGTCCCTAAAGAACGCTAAGACGATAGAAACTCCAGATGGGATAGCTTTCCAAGGAGAACATTCTATATTCTCTAACTTATACAAATGCCCCATCACATTCGAAAACCAACAATACGACTCAGTAGAAAGGGCCTACCATGCTAAGAAATGCATAGTTAGTAACCAGGTGAACATTCTGAGAAGGGTACTTGCCGCTAAGACCCCTATGGACAGCATGTTTGCAGCTAAACAATGTAATATCTCAAATGATTGGTATGACATTGACGAAGAAGTCATGGGCAGATTACTAGAAATAAAATTTGCTCAGCCTAACCTACTCCAAGCACTGACTGACTCCAAAGGAAAATACCTCTACGAGGCCACCTACCACAATACCTATGGCATTGGCTTCCACCTAGGACAGAAGGACCAAATAACCATAAAAAATGTGGCCCACAACCAACACGAATGCTCTAACAAGCTGGGGGAAATGCTTATGAAAATAAGGTATAAGCACACAAATGAAGATCCACTACCAACATCAGAAGAAGTTAGGCTTCAAGACGCTAAAAGAAATTAAACTTACCTGAGTCTGCTCTGCTATATATCACATCTACATATATATTATTTAACCATATTTAATATAGACTTGCACCCTTCCTTCCCCATACACACAGACTCCACCCGCTATTATGTTGCTGCTACGTCTCAACACACCTGTATCAACCTATGAAAATGTATTGTACCGGTAGAGGGTGCGGCACTAAGGCCTATGCCCCTTTTGTGGTTAATACTTTGATAGATGTTTATGGAGCCTGGGGGGGCTCTGAGTGTAACTGTAAAAATAAAATCCATCCAGTAACAATGTATACTGTACTATTCAACCTAATATTACCTATACTATGCAACATACTTTATTGAATGACTTATCAGGCACCAAGGGCCTACGACTGATGCATATGAATGCTCGTAGTTTCAAATGTAATTATGCTAGTATCTGTGCTGAAATCTACCCTGCTAATTTTGAAATATTTACCTTCTCTGAAACTTGGTTTAAAAGTGAAGATGATGAATCGAATTATCAATTTTCTGGCTACACACGCTATAGATTAGATAGACAAGTCCTAGATGAAAAAGGAAATATCAAAATTGGTGGAGGTGTATGTATCTATATCAAACAGAGTTTGAGTCATGACTATGATAAATTCTCCACACTTTTCCGCTCAGATTCTAATATTGAACTCCAATGTATAACCATAACTAAAGACCATATGAAACCTATCCTACTTTTTAATGTGTACAGACCCCCTGATGGATCTAAGACTGCTTTTATAGACACTCTAACTGAAATGGTCTCTACTATAGATGATAAAGACCAATATGAAATTATAGCTATGGGTGACTTTAACTTCAATGTTACTGAAGATTGTGAGCTAGTTCACGATTTGTTGAACAAAATGAAGGGTATAGGTTTAAAACAGGAAATTAAAACTGGTACCAGGAAAAAATCCATATTAGATTTGATATTTACCAATGTAAGAACGAACTATATTTACACAGGTGTCTGTAATAATACTATAACTGATCATTTACCAGTGTTCTTGGTAAGAAAGAAATGGAAAGTTAAAACTGAAAAGGTCTATATAACCGGTAGGTCTTACTCCAAACTAGACAATACTATACTACTGAGAGAATTCGATGCCTATGATTGGACTGAATTTAATAACACCAATGATGTCAACTGTGCTTGGTCTCATATGGAATTAGCAATAAGGAAAATCCTAGACAAATACTGCCCAGTTCACAAATTTTTGGTCAATAAATATAGAGACCCTTGGATGTCCCAAGAAGTGTACGAGATTATTCGTGAAAAAAATGCCAAACTCTGGAAAGCAAGACGATCTGGTAAAGAGGAAGATTGGAAATCTTCAAGGGAAACTCGTAACAAAGCTAACAAAATTATTAATAAGGCAAGGAAAAACTTTTTCAAGGAACAGCTGGAAGTACATAAGAATGACCACAAGAAATTCTGGCGAACCATTAATAATATTCTACCGGGTCACCCTAACCGATTAAATAAAATATCACTAAACGATCATGAAAACAATAATAGACCAATTGAAGAGGAAAAAGTTTCTGATTTCATCAACCAATATTTCATTAATATAGGTCCCTTGCTTGCCAAAAATTTATTTATCCCATGGAAACCCTACGATGAATATGTGACAAACCAAATTGATAATATCGAAACCAACGTGCAAGAAGTAGCAAAATTGGTACATGACATAAACACTATTAAGTCCTCAGCTATAGAAAATATCTCTACTTCTATTCTAAAAAGAGTTTTCACACATGCACCTTCTAAACTAGTCAAAATCTTCAACCTATCTTTTGCTCAAAATTGTATCCCAGATTCTTGGAAGATATCAAAAGTCACTCCCATACCTAAAGCGGGTGACCAGAAACTAGTAAATAACTATAGACCGATTTCATTACTCCCTTTACCAGGTAAATTAATAGAGAAAATTGTACATAACCGAGTCTATGGATTTTTAATAAAAGAAAATATACTAACACCGAAACAGGGTGGATTCAGATCTGGATTTAGCACTATAGATACATTAGCAAAATTTACTGATGATATTAAAAGAAATTTAAATGTAGGCAACTCAACAGTGGCTGCTTTTATAGATCTCAAGAAAGCATTTGATACTGTAGACCATTCAGTTCTATTAACCAAAATACATCACTACGGTATTAGATCGAATACGTATCACTGGTTCAAAAATTATTTAGAAAATAGATATCAAACTACCATAGCCAATGGAACATTATCAGAACAAGCTAAAGTGTTATGTGGCGTACCCCAGGGCTCGATTTTGGGTCCACTATTATTCTTAATCTATGTCAATGATGTTACTAAATGTGTGAAAAAATGCGAGGTTAGACTTTACGCTGATGATACTGTTATATATTGTTCTCAAAATATTTTTGAACATGCAAAAAATTATCTTCAGAGTGATCTAGAGGCCTATGAAACCTGGTGTATTCAAAATAAACTATCTATAAATGCCTCTAAAACGAAAATTATGTTTTTCTCCTCTAGTACAAGGAGATTGAATACTTTAACTGCCAACATTAAACTTAATGATCAACTATTACAAGTGGTACCTAGCTATAAATACCTGGGTGTTATACTGGATTCACTTCTCCACTTCAATTTACATTTAAGTAACCAAATTAAAACTATAGCCTATAAGACATACAAACTATGCCTATTAAGAAAATATCTAGATGTCAAATTAGCTATACAAATATATAAAGCAACTATACTACCCTATATGGAATATGCTGATATTGTTTTCATGTCTACTTACGACAAGTACCTGGATCCACTCCAATATGCCCAAAACAGGTGTTTAAAAATTTGCTTAAAAGTCCCACATTTAACTAATACAAAATATGTACATAATACCACTGGAGTGAATATGCTGGTTGATAGAAGAGATGCTCATTTATTAAACTATATGTACAATAGATCGAAATGTGATGTGTATAGAGATAAAAGAAATCTAACTACTCGTCTACATGATGCCCCCACTATTAAATGTATTACCCCAAATTGTCTCTCATATGCTAGAAGTGTAGAATTCCATGGTGCTATTGCTTGGAATTCCTTGTCAAAGGATCGAAGAAATACTCTTGAATATGCTAAATTTAAAAATGATACAATTATCTTAATGAAAACCTTACTGCCCTATGATGAGGATTGACTTTTCAATACTATTAGTTGTATGTACGTTAATTGCTCAATGAACATAATACATTGTTACAGCTAATTCACAATATACCCCCCCATGTATGTATTCTCCTTTCCATTAGTATTTATATAACAAGTGTCATAAGTTTCTAATATTATTTATAAGTCAGGTAGGACCAGAAGCAACAACCCAAACACTTATGTGGGGATGAGGTCCTCTGCCTTCTTTTTTGTCATTTTTTTTTGAAACTTAGTATTTAATATTATTGACTTCACTTGTTTCCTATCCTATTAACTCGAACAGTTTGTATTCTATACTTGGAACATCTTGTGATTGTCAATACTATTGCCACTACTGCCAATAATGTACGACGAAATGAAATTCTGACAAATAAAGTGAATTCAAAACAAAAAAAATGTATATACAAGACAGGCCCTCATCTAATTACTGTTTTTAGTGCTTAACATCTATTTCAATACCCTCATTCCTCTAGTGCTTAATGAAAAATTTAAGTGCTAGGGGATCAACACTTATTTCAGACCCTAGCACTTAAATTTTTCATTACATTACAGGAAATGGTGGCTCAACTGATTTCCGAGCCTACAGAGCCTTTCATCATTATGATATATTGTCTTAAGAATATGATACAAAACAGCTATTACCAATTACAAGCACAGCATGTGCCACAGGTTTAATATATTTAGCCTGTACAAATAAAAGAATTACAAGCAAACAAACAAGGGACAGCATCACTCTTATAGTATCATAACAGTTATAACAATTTGTCAATAACAAAAGAGTTGTTTCTTGACTGACAATTGCCTTTTGTACCAAGTTGTATCAAATTTAGCACAGACATATCTTATGGCTGCTTGCGAGTGTAGTGACAGTAGAAATGACTTCCAGGAGGCCATTTCTTAACACACTATGACTGCTCACCTTCAAGTCGTAGTGGGGACCCTTAATTTAGTGACATTACAGCCAAATAGTATTGGTCATGTAGTACCAGCAGCACTATGACTGCCCTACCAAAACATCCTGGGATCACGACCCCAGTGATCTTAGGAATAAATCAGCCTTATCCTATTAAGCGATCTTAAGAGTTGACTGGGTTCACATATCCTAGCCAGCACTAAGATTGCATCGATCTTAACCTCAGCCCTCCTACACTATTCCAAGAAGAACTAACTAGGCACAGGGGTAAGAGTCCCAAAACAAAGGAATAGCTGTGGAGTCAATCTTCTTCACAAGAGTGCTTATACCATCGTTCCCCGTCCCCATATGGGCTAACAAAAGAGCACAGGGTGCAGTTGACCCCTGTACAGTATTCAAGAGTTGTTCCCATGAATGTATGATTTATGCTTGCCTATTAGAAGCATTGTGCCCTCCCCCCAGGACAAAGAGACAGAAGGGAAGAATTACCTTACAGTGCACTTAACGCATGAGTAGCCCTAAGAGCCCTCAATGACACTCAGCAAACGTCCCCCCTCCCCTCTTTATGTATGCAGCAGGCTATTCACTATTTCGTTCAGGAGTGTTCCCTGTAAGTGCTCTTGTACTCAGGTGAAACCACTGTGCATTTCTTTCACTAAGATCGCAGTGATCTTAGTGGTGGAAATGGAATAGTGAAGTGATCCCAGGACTAGCTATTCTGGACAGGCCTGCAACCACTGCATTACATAGGGTAGACCAGTCAGGTCTTATGATATGTGCCTACACTAAGATCGCTGGGGTTGGGATCCCAGGATGTATTGAATTAAGCTCCAGAACCCACATCTCACCTTACACTCAGAATCTGGGTGTAAGGTGAGATTCCCAATTAATGACCACTTAAGAATAATTCTATAACCTATTATAATTATTCCTGCAAAACAGGGGAGAAGTTATATCCTGAGGGTAGTCAGTTCCCATTTGGGAATAGCACCAGAATTGACTTTCTGTCTTTTTGCAACACCCTCCTGAGCAGTTGTAGGGCACTACCTATAATTGCCGACACTTAGTTTTGCGGTCACAATTCATCGTGACTGTGTGCTGTCATAGTACATTAAACTATAGCCTCTAGATGTGTTGACACATGCCATGACAATACCTCAGTGATGGTGTACTTCTGCACTGACCTTTACTAACCACCTGTTGGTGATTATTTTTTTCACACATTCAGTAGTCCCAAATCTATCTCTTCACCTTATGTTGGAGATATCTCTAATCTATCATGGCCGAACGGATACTACTCAGGAAGTGATTGTACTATCAGCACTGGCCCAATGGGTATTAGCCCCTGAGAGTCTCTGAGTACCAAAACAACACACTAGATGGTGTCTGTTACCCATGTGTCAACTACTCTGATAAAAATGGAGTTTAATATCTTAGTCAGTAGTGACTAACTTAAAATAGTCAAATGATAATGCGTTTCTTGGCTTTCCCTCTATAGTAACCTGTTACTAACTAAAGATAGTCATATAGTCAGCATAAAGTCATGCTGTTAATCCATTGAAAGATTCCTTAGTCAGATGACTATCATTTTGATGCCTGGCATCATAATTTACATAGTCATTATGGCTCATATGTATTGTCACTACTGACTTAACCTCCCAGAGGTGCTGAAATAGGATCATAATTGTTTCAAGATGGCTGTCACATGCCTTCACATTTTCAACCACTTTAAGCCAAACATAACTCTAGTTGCAATTCCCAACAATATTATGGTAAACAGAGCACTTACCTATCATTCGAAGGCCATATATATAATCAAGAGGCATCCAAAAGTATGTGTTCTTTGCTGATGACGTTTTTTGTGCACTAAAACCCATGACATCATCAAATTGTGTGTTGTGCATATAGTGGGAATGACTATCATCTTAACTAATATGTATAGTCATCTGACTATGGGGTCCAGAATATGGTCTTATAGTCAGTAATGACTATAGGTTTTATTATTAGTGTATGATGATTTTACCAGTGGATTTCAGGTTTAATTGTGTAATAACGAGACTTCCGGTAGAAAACGTCACAGTTTTGTACATTCTTTAATGATTTTGGCCTAAAATCCTTATTTATAGTCTGATTTATATGCTGTAAAGTTCTAGATGGATGTTTTAAAATTTTCCCTACCCAATGACATTCCCAAAGTCAAATCAATGGTATAATGTAGATGTATACATGTACCCAGAAATCGACACCGAAATCACAAATCGGTAGTTCCAACGATTTCCGCTAGATGGCTTCTTAATACGGTATCACTGATCTAAAGGGTGACAAATAACGAGAATAGGTCAGTAAAACTAAAAGAGGTCGTGAAATTAATAGGAATAGTCAGAAATAACCAGATCAGGTCGTGGAATTAATAGAAGAGGTCAAGAATAATTACCAGAGCAACCACTGAGGTCAGAAATGACCAGGAGGGTGTTGCTCCTATTGTAAAAAGAGCTGTGAGTATGTGCCCTCTTTTCTAAACAAGTCGTGCACTGCTTCTCCTAAGTACTTGCACTCACCACATTCATCTGAAAAGTCATCTGCCTTGTTTAAAACAGAGAGAGAGCTGCACTACCAGGTACCTACTCATATCTCACACTCTATAGTTTATTATACTGACTGACTTCTCCCGACTAGGTACCTACTCAAATCCCCCTTTTTTAGCATCATACTTAAATGACCACTTGTGAGCAACAAAAGGGACAAGTTATATCTACATGAAAGAAAGGACTGGAAACGAGGGCATTTTTAGCCATCTCTTCCTTTTACTATAGGAGCAACACCCTACTGAGGAGGTCTTCAAAGTAACAAATGATTTCCAATATAATCAGAAAAGCATTCATTCCTCGCGACCTCATTGTCTTTAACACTGGAGTCTATGGCGACTCCTCCTCTTTAACATAGGACTCAACAGCGTACTCTCCTGCTAATGCTACCTCACATGTACCATAAATAAAAGATCTAGAAGAGGACGCTTTAGATTCCAGTGTAAAAGAGGAGGGGTCGCCATAGGTGGCAGTGGTTTATTTTTTGGAAGTTTTCAAACTGTTTATTGCCATAACATCATTAGCAAGTATGATACATCCAATAAATCAATGATTGCTTTATATGATCTCGACTCTTTGTGGTGAATACAGTATTTATATTTTATATTAAGTGTATATATGTATATACTGGTATAAAGTAAATAATGCTCTTTGACAGTGATGTCATGGTGATCAGACCATACAATTATTTGAGTGCATTTGATTATTTCTGACCCCACATATCAGTTCCCTCCCTTCATCTAATTATTCCCGATCTCTTCTACCAATTTCCTTATTCTCATTATTGCCAGAGATCATTTATACATAATCCATGATAGTCGTCTGGTCATTGCTTTCGTTATATTAAAGAATTTCAGAAAACAGTGAGACATCTGTAATGAGAAAACATTTGTGTGATGGTATATTTCTCGTTGAGTGACAAAGACTATTTTTGCAAAAAATGTTATAATGATATATTTTTTTTTGTGTTACACACTTTTATCTTTATGACAATTGTTATGTCAAAATCGCTATTTGTTGATGCCCCCCAGGAATATGATAAGAAATGTATTGGCAGTAGTTCCCAACACCAGGTGGTAGCACCATACATACTGGAGCACATTCCATTACAATAGTAGTCTGTTTAAGGGTCATGGCGCTTATTGATTTCCATACCTATGTATCATTTTTTTATTATTTGAGACAGGCACTTATTTGAGACAGGAACTTATTTGAGACCCTGGCACTTTAACAGCCAATTATGAAAATTGTGTCAGCAAAAATTCCAACCAATACCTACCAGGTACTTCTTAACCACTCAACTATCTCTAAGGATGAAGTTGTTCCACAGGGTGCCATAATAGTGTAGAAGTCTCTTTGTTTGCAGTTTGTAGATTGGCATCTCTTTACTCTTAGAAAAATAGTCATGGATCTTATGTCATTCCAGACCTCAATGTAAAGCCCATCTTATACTGCCGTAAAACCCTGCACATAAGCTGTGGCATATAGACAATTATAGACCCTTAGTGCAGCTTTCAAATAGGATGTTCCTCAACTCAGTTTGCGGCTTATACAAGGATTTTTTATACATGGACTAAAGGAAGCATGACAAACCGTCTCAGTCCTCACGTGCTGGGTTATAGCATTCTCATAGCAAACTCAGGGTGCTGCTTTAAAGCAGGTGTGGCTTATATACAGGTGTGGCTTATATACAGGTGTGGCTTATATACAGGTGTGGCTTATATGCTGGTGTGGCTTATATGCAGGTGTGGCTTATATGCAGGTGTGGCTTATATGCTGGTGTGGCTTATATGCAGGTGTGGCTTATATACAGGTGTGGCTTATATGCTAGTGTGGCTTATATGCAGGTGTGGCTTATATGCTAGTGTGGCTTATATACAGGTGTGGCTTATATGCAGGTGTGGCTTATATATAGGTGTGGCTTATATACAGGTGCGGCTTATATACATGTGTGGCTTATACATTGGTGTGGCTTATATGCAGGTGTGGCTTATATACAGGTGTGGCTTATATACAGGTGTGGCTCATACACAGGTGTGGCATATATACAGGTGTGGCTTATACACAGGTGTGGCTTATACACAGGTGTGGCTTATACATTGGTGTGGCTTATATGCAGGTGTGGCTTATATACAGGTGTGGCTTATATACAGGTGTGGCTTATATGCTGGTGTGGCTTATATGCAGGTGTGGCTTATATACAGGTGTGGCTTATACACAGGTGTGGCTTATACACAGGTGTGGCTTATACACAGGTGTGGCTTATACATTGGTGTGGCTTATATGCAGGTGTGACTTATATACATGTGTGGCTTATATGCTGATGTGGCTTATATGCTGGTGTTGCTTATATGCTGGTGTGGCTTATATGCTGGTGTGGATTATATGCTGGTGTGGCTTATATGCTGGTGTGGCTTATATGCTGGTGCTGCTTATAATTATGCAGCTGTGGCTTATATACAGGTGTGGCTTATATGCAGGTGTGGCTTATACACAGGTGTGGCTTATATACAGGTGTGGCTTATATACAGGTGTGGCTTTTATGCAGGTGTGGCTTATACACAGGTGTGGCTTATACATTGGTGTGGCTTATATGCAGGTATAGCTTATATGCAGGTGCGGCTTATATACAGGTGTGGCTTATACACAGGTGTGGCTTATACATTGGTGTGGCTTATATGCAGGTGTGGCTTATATACAGGTGTGGCTTATACATTGGTGTGGCTTATATACAGGTGTGGCTTATATGCAGGTGTGGCTTATATACAGGTGTGGCTTATATACAGGTGTGGCTTTTATGCTGGTGTGGCTTATATACAGGTGTGGCTTATATGCAGGTTTGGCTTATATGCTGGTGTGGCTTATATGCAGGTGTGGCTTATATGCAGGTGCGGCTTATATGCTGGTGTGGCTTATATGCAGGTGTGGCTTATATACAGGTGTGGTTTATAAACAGGTGTGGCTTATATGCAGGTGTGGCTTCTACACAGGTGTGGCTTCTACACAGGTGTTGCTTATACACAGGTGTGGCTCATACGCTGGTGTGGCTTATATACAGGTGTGGCTTATACACAGGTGTGGTTATACACAGGTGTTGATATACACAGGTGTGGTTATACACAGGTGTTGATATACACAGGTGTTGATATATACAGGTGTGGCTTATACACAGGTGTGGTTATACACTGGTGTTGATATACACAGGTGTGGCTTATACACAGGTGTGGCTTATACACAGGTGCAGCTTATACACAGGTACAGCTTATACACAGGTACAGCTTATACACAGGTGTGGCTTATACACAGGTGTGGCTTATACACAGGTGCAGCTTATACACAGGTGCAGCTTATACACAGGTGCAGCTTGTACACAGGTACAGCTTATACACAGATGTAGCTTATACACAGGTGTGGTTATACACAGGTGCAGCTTATACACAGGTGCAGCTTATACACAGGTACAGCTTATACACAGGTACAGCTTATACACAGATGTAGCTTATACACAGGTGTAGCTTATACACAGGTACAGCTTATACACAGGTACAGCTTATACACAGGTACAGCTTATACACAGGTACAGCTTATACACAGGTACAGCTTATACACAGGTACAGCTTATACACAGGTACAGCTTATACACAGGTACAGCTTATACACAGGTACAGCTTATACACAGGTACAGCTTATACACAGGTACAGCTTATACACAGGTGTGGTTATACACAGGTGTAGCTTATACACAGGTACAGCATATACACAGGTACAGCTTATACACAGGTGTAGCTTATACACAGGTACAGCTTATACACGGTGCAGCTTATACACAGGTGTGGCATATACACAGGTACAGCTTATACACAGGTGCAGCTTATACATAGGTGCAGCTTATACACAGGTACAGCTTATACACAGGTACAGCTTATACACAGGTACGGCTTATACACAGGTGCAGCTTATACACAGGTACAGCTTATACACAGGTACAGCTTATACACAGGTGTGGTTATACACAGGTGTGGTTATACACAGGGGCAGATTCACTGAGCGATGTTTGGTCCTATTTTGTGGACTTTTTGGATTTCAGGAGTTACAGTGAGAAATGTAGACCACCATTCTTCCTTATTCTAGTCACATTTGATATAATACATCTTGAGCTTCATGCAGAGGGTAAATCTATGTATATCGGCCTATAATTTGACAAGTTACGGAGGCTCGAAGTTGGGCGATACACCAAATATTCCCTTTTTTGTCCAATTAAACATCATTCCCATCTATATATTATTAAGCTAGACAGTACTAGACTGTCATAAACCTATTTTTCACTTGGCTTTGTAACTACCTCAATTTTCTTTCACACATGCCTTATAATATTGGACTGTGAGCATCCTCACGTACTTAACATTTTTTTAAAGTCTAAAACTGCCATAATAACAAAGTACCCTCACTGTTCTTATTAACTGTGATAAGCAGGGTTCCTAGGGGGGTTTTGATGGAAAATAGATAAATGTACTGGCTTGCTCCAGATAAGAGCTAGATCTCATAAACCAAAATTCAACTCCAGACAGTGTTAAGTATGTGAGGTTCACTTTTACATGTCTATAGGATAATTAAATGAGAAATTCTTTATCTATTGTCTATTCTAGTTTAGGGTGTATAGAAACTGAATGCGTGAAACAAAAATCAGGGCCAAAGTCTGCTTAGTAAGGCACAGTGGGGATGGCTTGGAAAATTCTATCGAAATCCTCACATACGTAACGTTTTCAATTTTTCACAAAAAGTCATAGTAAAATGAACTTGATGGTTCTAAATGATAGTATATATTGAGTATCTGTTTTGCATTTATCAAAAGAATTAGGTGCCTTGTTGAAAAAGAGTATTTGGGTACCTTGGTCTGCATTTAGGTAGGATTTGAAATGCGCTCAGAGAGAGAAGTGTCATGAAAATGTGGGATTTTTTTTCAAAGCGATGGAAATGACCAATAATGGGCCTAAAGTGTGTAGATATGCCTTTAAAGTAGTTAGTTAACATGTTCTGTATGAGTAATTATGATGCAGAAGATCTGAGATGTTTTAAAGTATTGTTCAGGTGGACTTAAAAATAATCTATTGAATTCCTCATGTACGTAACGTTTTAGAGTGTTTGCCACAAGTCATAGTAGAATGAACTTGATGGTCCAGAGCAATGGTATATGTTGTTTATCTGTTTTGCAATGATTAATACACTTATGGGCCTTGTTAAGGAAGAGTATTTGGGGTACCCTGGTCTGTATTTATGTAGGATATGACATGCCCTCGGAGTGAGCAGTGCTGTGAAAATGTGAGATTTTTTTTTCAAAGCAATGGAAATGACCAATAAGTGGCCTAAAATGTGTAGATATGCCTTTGAAATGATAATCTCACATATTCTGCACAGGAAATAGTAATGCAGATGATCTTTAATGTCTGCATGCTATATTGTTGCAAAAGGGTAACATTTATGGTAAGTAGGGTCATTCTAGATAATAGAGATTGATTTTCATGAAGATCTACTCATTTCTGAATGTATGAGATTAAAGTTAGGAACGCTAAGCTACATGTTCAACACTTTCGCTAATCTTCATATTTGGTGATGAGGTGTAATAGAAAAAGGTCTTGATACAGGGATTTGATTTTTACTACACTTAAAGACATGTATCATAACATTATGGACATGAAATATGATGCAGATAGGATGATATTTAATAGGTTTTATGACAATCTGTTGGAAAACGTTACATACGTGAGGGTAAAAACTATGGTTTTATGCCGTGGGCAATAAAATCTGACATGTTAGGAGTTGGTGACTTGAATGAACCTTTCTAGTAAGCCAAGATATAGGGCTTTCAATAAAACAAATTGTTATTGAGTAATGTTGAATTTGTGATTTCAATGGTCCTCTGGCTGGTGAACATCCTTCACTGAATCACCCCACCTGTAGGTGTGGCTTATACACAGGTGTGGCTTATATGCAAGTGTGGCTTATATACAATTGTGGCTTATATGCAGGAGTGGCTTATACACAGTTGTGGCTTATACACAGGTGTGGCTTATACACAGGTGTGGCTTATACGACCAATAATCACGAATCGTCATTAACTGGGCTACCGGACCCAAAAATATTCTGGAGCAGCCTAAAAAGTTTTAGGGTACATATAGTACATGTGTTGGGGCTTAGGGTCCATATATGTGGGTAAGTTAAATATCGTTTTTAAATCCAGGGCACAGGGCTAAAGTGGACTACCTCAATTACGCACTAGACCCGAGAGAGACCCTACCCCTGTACAGTATATATTTAGCATGTTTTGTATGAATCTTTCCTTTATTATTCTTTTTTATATGTAAAACACAGATGTTGGAGCATGTTAGGAATGAATTTAGATGGACATTCTATGATTTTTTGGTATAATTATAGTAAAATTAAAATATTGCGGTCCGAGGGGACCACCTACACAACTCACCATGCCTTTTGCCATACATTGTAAAACTGCATAACACATGGGTTATCCCTCTTATTTCTACTTCATATGGCAGCTAAGGAGCTTGTCTACAACCACCTTTAAGGATGTTAGCCTGTGACTTATCCTTGTTCTGCTACAGCAGCTCAAGTAGGGTCTCTCTCGGGTCTAGTCCGTAGCCTAAAACAGGGGTGAAAACCCTTTATATATCATTCTTTCCTTCCCATGTCTTTTATCTTTAGGGAAGTGCTTAATAACAATAATTGAATGCTCCCATAGGTTCATTAAATCTTTTACTCTCTTATTAGTCTCCTTTTAACATGATTTTACTTTGGGGAGATATTCTTTCTGGTCAGTTTTGCTAAAAATATAGCATGCGGGGACATAAATTTGCCAAAAAATCATATTTTTACAATAACTTTGCGGTTTTTATGGACTTTTGGTGCTTGGTACATTCATTATCTTCACAGTAAAACAAAACACTGGTGTCTGCAGCATATAATTATTGCTCTGGGCATGGGAAACAGGGTCTCTCTCGGGTCTAGTCCGTTACTATGGCTATCAACCTTCTGGATGTAGGGTCTCTCTCGGGTCTAGTCTGGTTTATATAACAGACACACTTTTTAACAGAACTGGAAAGAACATGTGTATTGACTACCCTTTCCCCCAACATACCCACATGCATACAATTACATATATATATTTAATTCATTTAGACCCAATGTCCCTGTGTAAATGATGACTTAACCCATCTACATAACGACTTAGTCTACATATAATGACTTAATCCAGCTAAACCCCCCTATCTCCCAGTCCACCCATGGTACATTATTTATATAATCATTGCAATTACTTCATTCATTTATGTTTCATTATAATCATGCCAATTACTTAATTCATTTTCTTGAAACTTCTGCATAACACTCCTTATCCCCCTCCCGGCCCACCCATAGTACATTTATTTAATCATGGGAATGACCCTACACCACCCATACACTAACATTATCATGGAGGGTTATGCCCACCTAAATGACCCAATGGAGGACAATGCCCACAGTATCATCCTTATATAAAAGCAAGGTACATCTCAGTGCTGTAGTTTGGGCCAGAGGGTGCAGCGGGCAGCCCCAAGCGGGAAAAACCCAGGCTTTCTATAGAACAAGCTGCCAGCTACTCCCACTCACTCAAACTCCAGCAACTGAGATGTAACACTTGGGAGAAAAGTTAACTAATATTCATGTCAATGCTCAATGACGACAAGTGCGACGAGTCTGACGCCGGGTCGAACCCCGGGTGG
Source organism: Acholoe squamosa (assembly GCA_949317995.1). Taxonomy (NCBI): domain Eukaryota; kingdom Metazoa; phylum Annelida; class Polychaeta; order Phyllodocida; family Polynoidae; genus Acholoe; species Acholoe squamosa. Next base: position 67,744,932 of record OX439048.1, on the reverse strand, counting down.
GCCGCAGCTTGGTGATGGGGACGTCATCCTCATCTTCTGTGTCCGGCAGCTGGGCGAGAGGGATGTCATCCTCGTCCTCACTGGCAGGCAGCTGGGCTAGTGGGATGTTATCCTCGTTGTCCTCATCATCATGGAGCAGTTGAGCGAGGCAGTCATCCTCTGCGGTGGTGTCATAACCAGAGTCCCACTCCTCCCACTCATCCTGGACCTCCTCAACCACCTCACCAACCTGTGCTACTCACGTCTGCCTCCATTCGGCACATGAGGGGTGGAAGCCCTGCTCAGACAAGCAGCACGGTTGGTAGCAGCTCGTCTCCCTCACCATTATCTTGCTGTTGTGGCATGCTGCCTGGTGGACAGAGAGAATGCCATAAAGGGCAGGGCTCTTCCAATCAGCCACCTCCTGCTCGGCTGCCTTGATGTCATCTGCAGAAGCGTACAGGATCTTCACTTTGGTGGCTGGACCCACCACCTCAGTAAAGTCCTCAGCGTTCTGGATGATGGAGCTGGACTTCACAAGCCGATCAGCCAGCCGCTTCAGGGTACCTCCGACCCCGTCGCATGCACCCTTCCCATGGCCCGACTCAAGCCAGTTCCAGGCAGCTCCAAGGCTGAAGATACCTTGAAACCGGGCCACCATTTGAATGGTGTACCGGTTACGGTACTGACTGCTGGGCGAGTCAGTGACAAAATGGACAAGATTAATACCATGTGACTTTTTTAGGATTTCCACCAGCTGGCCAATGAAGACCCAGGTGGTCGGAAACGTGTGGTTTGTGACAGAAGTCACACCGACAAACGTGATGGTTTCCAGGTCTCCATTGGCCGCCTTTACCTTCACCACCATAGGGTGGAGGGTAACTTGGTCTTTCGAATAATAAGCCGCGGCAATCTCCCGGAGGTAAGAGCAGTTCCAGTTTTCTGCATAATCCATCTGGATTATGCCTTTGTCTGCCTTTGTGTCTAGTACCTTGATCAGCTTGGTGTAGATGACATCTTTGTCGCTGTATTTTTTGGTGACCTTATCCCATGTGCTGTATGACATGCGTGTCCCTGGCAGCTTGTTGATCTTCTCCATGATCTCCCCATCGGTGAGGCCCATGTTGGCATGCTGTTTGCAGAGACAGACAGACCTCTTAAGGAAGTGGTTCAGCTTGCACCATGTCGGTCTGGCTCTGCGGAAGGTGGCAAACGACAGGTCTGATTTGAATTCTGCACAGTACCTCATGTGGAGATTGACCAGGGTGTCTGAGAGGGCGTACTTCTGCTGCCCCTTCTTAGTTGCATGCTTTTTGTCGTAACTAACGTCTTCTCGTGTGAGGAACTCAAGGACATGTTTCCTGGTGTTTTCTGCATCCTCCAGCCTCTTCCTTGAACTCTCCTTTTCCCGGAAGATATAGTCGGGGGAGAGGCCTACATTTTTTGACAGCCTGCCTTGCTGCCCATAGACCTTTTTGGTGGCAGGTGAGTGCATCAGCTTTTGTTTGATTTTTGTGGATGTCTTACGCACCTGCTGGCTGACCATGATGTAGCTCGTGAGAGCTTTCAAGCGGTCAGCGTTCGGAGTAACATCCATTGCCGCCAACACATGGATGGTTTCTGTTGTTGGGGAAAGTGGGGGAGCAGGAGCAGCAGGCTGTGGTGCAGCTGGTCCAGCCAGCTGTGGAGCATCAGTGGCAGCAGACTATGGTGCAGCTGGTCCAGCCAGCTGCGGAGCATCAGTGGCAGCAGGCTGTGGTGCAGCTGGTCCAGCCAGCTGCAGAGCATCAGTGGCAGTAGGCTGTGGTGCAGCTGGTCCAGCCAGCTGCTGAGCATCAGTGGCAGCAGGCTGCGGTGCAGCTGGTCCAGCCAGCTGCTGAGCATCAGTGGCAGCAGGCTGTGGTGCAGCTGGTCCAGCCAGCTGCTGAGCATCAGTGGCAGCAGGCTGTGGTGCAGCTGGTTCAGCCAGCTGCGGAGCATCAGTGGCAGCAGGCTGCGGTGCAGCTGGTCCAGCCAGCTGGGGAGCATCAGTGGCAGCAGGTTGCGGTATGGCAGCAGGCAGTTGTTGGGCCTCCATCACTTCCTGCTGCACTGGGTATACAGGGTCTACCCAGTGTAGTTGGCTTGGGTCTCTTGGGCTGGGGTTTGCATATGTGGGGCTTGAGGAGGGAGCGGAGCTGAGCTTGGGGCGTGAGGTAGAGGTTCCTTTCTGCAGATGGACAGCCTTACGCAGCTCTGCAATTTCGAGCTCCATTGCATCCATCTCCCTCCTCATCTTGCGAGCCTTCGGGAGCTTGGAAAATGGTGTTTTGTGGAAGGGCATCGAGACAACCAAGCTAGAAGGTAAAGATAGTCCAAAAGGTAAGTAAAGTCATCATGGATCAGACCCTAGAGAGACCCTAACTGCAGGAGGATGATGTCCACAGTAACTGAGTGGATCTATGTGTTTAATTCAAAAGAACCACAAGACAAAAGCATATGTAGTGAGAAAAATAAGCACTTTTATTTTATAACATAGTTATCTCTATTAAATAGATGTCTCTTTTAAGGAGAACTTTATATATCTATATATAGATAGATATTCATAGATAGATATGAATGAAACTTAAATTACACTTTCCTTTAGATAGATAGATATATAAATATATACATAGACTTTCGTTAGTTTTAAATTAACAGTTAGAAAAATGGCAGCTCCAGGCTTCAGTAAAATAAAAACAAAAACAAAATTAGGCCTCCTCTTCACTGCTCGCTGGCTCCTTCTTAACTACATGGCCGAGCACCCTGCCCGTGTAGTAGGTGACCTGGAGTTGGCCCCTGAGGTTGTACCTCACTCAGTAAGAAAAGGAATTTCATTAAGAAAAAGAACACAACACAACAAAGTATTGGTTAATTAAACAAATCACTTGACAAAATAATAGTTTTTAAGTGTGTAGATGTGTTGATCCCTGGTTGCCACCTGGAATGAAGTCAGATTTATTATTGCAAACATAAAGGAAATAATGAAAAAAATAATTACCGATGGGGGATGTAGTCCGGCGAAGGCTCCCTCTCGGCTGCAGCAGGGGGTGTCACTGGGCTGACAGAGCTGAAAAGGTTGAGGGTACACACATGTAACAGACTTGAGGTATTGGGTGAGACATGTTCCTCTTGGCTATTACTGTGTGTAGATCTATAATGCTCCTGTACTGGAGACATTAAATGTTTGCAAGGAATAGACCCTAGATATACCCTATGTGCAGGAGGATGATGTCCATAGTAACGGACTAGACCCTAGAGAGACCCTATGTGCAGGAACAGGGCCCTAGACATATCCACCAATACAGGAGGATGATACTTTATGTGTGTAGTTTAATTTGTCTACACTTTGTAAAGCACACTGCTACACTTTAGGTTATGTATTAAGAGTGCCTGCTTAATTTCCTTTTTTGACCTCACATAAGTTACATCAAGATAGCCAATGACACACAAAAAAACACCATAGTAGCAGGGTGCTGAGATTCAGATACTGTGACATCTGAGAGGTTCCTAGATATGTGAGACATGCTTCGTTGTTCGCCAGGCAGAACTCGACACACCGTAGGTATCCACATGTCACTCATACCTATTTCAAATATAAGGGAACCCAGCAAACATCTAGTGACCTCCAGTCTACCAGGTAAAACAGTATGTGTCACTCGAGATGTGAGATTAAAAATGAAATTAAGCAGTTTCATTCTTCCAAAGGTGTTACAGGTTGAAGTGGGAGACAGGGGTGGACTCAGGTATCCTGCACAGAAATTCAATAACAACACATGTTAAACATATTAAACATGAATCTAATGTTGTCATACATGTGTACACACATAGATCTATGTATACTCCTGTACTGGAGGGTCTACATCAGGTGACAAGCATTATTCTTTGGTTATTAGAGATATATGGTTTTAACTTTTACCTACTGGTTATGTTATAGGAAGTAAAAAGCAATACTGACCGACCAGCTGCTGCTGAAGGGGTGGCTCGGGGCTGTCCCTTCCTCCTACCTGTAGAGGTGCTGGCCACGGGGGGGTCACTGCTGCCGGTGCTTGCCACTACTGGTGCATCCTCTGTCGAGCTGAAAATATAAATAATTATATTTAATGTCTATATAAGACATCCTAACTGTGTCTAGATAATGCTCCTGTACTGGAGACATTAAATGTTTGCAAGGACTAGACCCTAGATATACCCTATGTGCAGGAGGATGATGTCCATAGTAACGGACTAGACCCTAGAGAGACCCTATGTGTAGGAGGATGATGTCAATAGTAACGGACTAGACCCTAGAGAGACCCTAACTGCAGGAACAGGGCTATAGAGATATCTACCAATACAGGAGGATGATGTCAATAGTAATGGACTACTTACCAAGAACCTCCTGTGGAGCTGGGGCCCTTCCTGCGTGTCCTGCTCCCTGTGGTAGCTGTGGAAGCTGAGGTGGTGGTGGAGGCAGGTGCGGTGGTGGTGGAGGCAGGTGTGGTGGTGGTGGAGGCAGGTGTGGTGGTGGTGGAGCTTGCAGGGGCAGAGGTAGCCCTCCTGCGCTTCTCGGGTAGTGGCAGCGGTGGGGCGGCACACCCTCCCTTTGCCCGGCGCGATCTCCTCTTCTGGACGGGGGCAGCAGTATCAGGCGCGGGGTCAGCAGCAGCAGGTGCAGGGTCAGCAGCAGCAGGCCCGGGGTCAGCAGCAGCAGGCCCAGGGGCGCCATCATCCGGGATGGGGGCGGCCGGAGGAGCGTCCCCTGCAGCTGTCCAAAAGTCTTTCTCGGTAGCTAAAGAGGAAAGAGTATTAAAACACATTAAAAACCAAAGGCAAGAGAATAACAGACTGAAGAGGTACACGGGGGGCTCTACCAAATCTGTAGGTGTTTACAAAATAATATAAAAATACTTATAAGATTTTCTTACCGGCATTACTCTCCTTGGTCTTGTAGTAGGAGCGTCGCTTTGAACTTCTCTTCTCTTCCTTGTCATCGTCAGTCAGATCACTGTATGGCCGTTTGGCATCAAACTTCTGCAAAAAATAAAAACATGGAAATTTATAAATTAACTTCACTATAACTCAGTCTGGTATTTCTCTCAGGCATCTAGGGACAGTCATTCAACATGTATTCAGATTTACTTGCGCTTTATAGTTATCGAAAATTACAATATATAGTTATTCTATACTCACAGCATGTGAGGCTGCTATAGCGGCAGAAAGCACCGGGTCCCCCTTGGTATTCTTCCTGTATTTTGCATTTGATTTTTTGGCCGAAGCCTTAGCTGCTGCACAGGACTGGTCTTTGTAAGGCATCTGAAGAAGAAAGATACATTTAACATCAAACACATAGACATAGACCATAGAGCTTACGCATCAGACCCGAGAGAGACCCAAAATCTAGAAAAGAATACAGCCAAACATCTATCAGACCTGAAATTTAGAACCGAGAGAGACCCACCTATACTATAGTATTGAGACAGGTCTCTCTCGGTTCTGATACATACAAAATATAGATGTTTGAGCTATAGCATTGATATAGCATTGAGACGCTACAAACCCAAAAATTCAGACTAGGAATGCCATAGGAGGGTTGGGAGGATGATTTATAATAGCCCGATACAGTTGGGAGGTAGCATATGCCATTAACAATGGAGGGGAATGACGTAGTACACAGCAATTAGGCCAAACTTTATATCAGAACTGAGAGAGACCTGCTTATACTATAGCATTTAGATGCTACATACGCCGGCCTATCGGTCGGTCGGCTTTTGTCTTTCTATCATATTTCCCCTTCAAATTGATCTAAATCATCTTCCATACATGTTAAACTATATGTCCTTATGTTAATTTTGCTTAATACATGTCAAAAACCATGAAAATAAGAACATTATTCATTGATTTCTCACCTTGTTATGGTCATCCGTGTCTCCTCTGGCTTGAGTCCGTTGCAACCCTGCCATGCAATGTTCATACAAAACACTAGATGGCGCATCGACGGTAGTTCAACTGTTTGATGCTAGGGGCTCTCTCGGGTCTAGGGTCTCTCTCGGGTCCAATCGCCACTGGAGACAGACTGACATGAAGGGTCTCTCTCGGGTCTAACGCGAAACTACCCCAACTGTGTCATCTAAATTGGATGGACTACCCAGACCATGATATGGGAGCTAGACTTCCAATTTTTTTTTCATGCATCTAGGGACATGTTAAGGCTTTGCATGGTACATCTATATCATCTCTGTGCTATATGAATAATAGAGCATGGTTGCTATGTTAGGGTCTCTCTCGGGTCTAGCGTATAACTGCCCATGTACCTTCAGTGACCCAGCATAATAACGACAGTGGCCACATATTCCTATTTGATCTTAAAATTTTCCAAGTGCTCTAGGGGAAATACCAGACACAAAAAAGTAACCTATGCCAGAGTTATTTTTATTATTTTCAAGTTGCACTTGAGATTTTTGTGTTTTTTGGTGAATAAAACCCTCATTTTGGGCAGTTTTAGGCCTCTAGCTCCCTAAATATGCCTCGTAGATAGGCAAAACCGATATACCTTTTGTAGCTCTATCCCGTCCAGACCAGAATAAATGATTAAGACACATATATTACTTAATTTGAAGTTTTTTTTGAAGGGGAAACATGAACAGCCTAGTTAACGATGATTCGTGATTATTGGTCATACAGAGGTGTGGCTTATACACAGGTGTGGCTTATACACAGGTGTGGCCTATATGCTGGTGTGGCTTATATGCTGGTTTGACTTATATGCAGGTTTGGCTTATATGCTGGTGTGGCTTATATGCTGGTGTGGCTTATACACAGGTGTGGCTTATATACAGGTGTGGCTTATATGTAGGTGTGACTTATACATGGGTGTGGCTTAAATGCTGGTGTGGCTTATATGCTGGTGTGACTTATATGCTGGTGTGGCTTATATGCAGGTTTGGCGTCTATGCTGGTGTGACTTATATGCAGGTGTGGCTTATATGCTGGTGTGGCTTATACACAGGTGTGGCTTATATGCTGGTTTGGCTTATACACAGGTGTGGCTTATATACAGGTGTGGCTTATATGTAGGTGTGGCTTATACATGGGTGTGGCTTATATGCTGGTGTGGCTTATATGCTGGTGTGACTTGTATGCTGGTGTGGCTTATATGCAGGTTTTGTGTCTATGCTGGTGTGACTTATATGCAGGTGTGGCTTATATGCTGGTGTGGCTTATACACAGGTGTGGCTTATATACAGGTGTGGCTTATATGTAGGTGTGGCTTATACATGGGTGTGGCTTATATGCAGGTTTGGCTTATATGTTGGTGTGACTTATATGCTGGTGCGGCTTATATGCTGGTGTGACTTATATGCTGGTACGGCTTATATGCTGGTGTGGCTGATATGCAGGTTTGGCTTATATGCTGGTGTGGCTTATATGCTGGTGCGGCTTATATGCTGGTGTGACTTATATGCAGGTTTGGCTTATATGCTGGTGTGGCTTATATGCTGTTGCGGCTTATATGCTGGTGTGGCTTATACATGGGTGTGGCTTATATGCTGGGGTGGCTTATATGCTGGTGTGGCTTATATGGTGGTGTGACTTATATGCTGGTGCCGCTTATATGCAGGTGTGGCTTATACACAGGTATGGCTTATATGCTGGTGTGGCTTATATGCTGGTGTGGCTTATATGCTGGTGTGACTTATATGCTGGGGTGGCTTATATGCTGGTGTGACTTATATGCTGGTGTGGCTTATACACAGGTGTGACTTATATGCTGGGGTGGCTTATATGCTGGTGTGACTTATATGCAGGTTTGGCTTATATGCTGGTGTGGCTGATATGCTTGTGTGGCTTATATGTAGGTGTGGCTTATACATGGCTGTGGCTTATATGCTGTGGTGGCTTATATGCTGGTGTGGCTTATATGGTGGGGTGGCTTATATGCTGGTGTGGCTTATATGGTGGGGCGGCTTATATGCAGGTGTGGCTTATATGCTGGTCTGACTTATATGCTTGTGTGGCTTTTATGTACATGTGGCTTATACATGGGTGTGGCTTATATGCTGGTGTGGCTGATATGCTGGGGTGGCTTATATGGTGGGGTGGCTTATATGCTTGTGTGGCTTATATGTAGGTGTGGCTTATATGCTGGGGTGGCTTATATGAGGGTGTGACTTATACACAGGTGTGGCTTATACGCAGGTGTGGCTTATATGCATAGTTTAGTTTTTTTTTCTAATTGGTAAAAAAACTGCCATCTAATTGCAGAGACGAGTACTCTGAATCAGTACTCTATTTGTGCACCTATGATCATTACCGATCTATCCTATCTACATTCTTACTACCGCAGACACCTATTATCATTACCAATCTGTCCTATCTACATTCTGTCTACCGCAGACACCTATGATCGTTACCGATCTCTCCTATCTACATTATGACTGCCGCAGACACTTATGATCATTACCGATCTCTCCTATCTACATTCTGACTACCGCAGACACTTATGATCATTACCGATCTCTCCTATCTACATTCTGACTGCCGCAGACACCTATGATCGTTACCGATCTCTCCTATCTACATTATGACTGCCGCAGACACTTATGATTATTACCGATCTCTCCTATCTACATTCTGACTACGGCAGACACTTATGATCATTACCGATCTCTCCTATCTACATTCCGACTACCGCAGACACCTATGATCATTACCAATCTCTCCTATCTACATTCTGACTACCGCAGACACTTATGATGATTACCGATCTCTCCTATCTACATTCTGACTACCGGAGACACCTATGATCATTGCTGATCTCTCCTATCTACATTCTGACTACCGCAGACACCTACGATCATTACCGATCTCTCCTATCTACATTCTGACTACCGCAGACACTTATGATCATTACCGATCTCTCCTATCTACATTCTGACTACCGCAGACACTTATGATCATTACCAATCTCTCCTATCTACATTCTGACTACCGCAGATACTTATGACTATAACCGATCTCTCCTATCTACATTCTAACTGCCGCAGACACTTATGATCAATACCGATCTCTCCTATCTACATTCTGACTACCGCAAACACCTACGACCATTACAGCTCTCTCCTATCTACATTCTGACTACCGCAGACACCTACGACCATTACCGATCTCTCCTATCTACATTCTGACTGCCGCAGACACCTATGATCGTTACCGATCTCTCCTATCTACATTATGACTGCCGCAGACACTTATGATTATTACCGATCTCTCATATCTACATTCTGACTACGGCAGACACTTATGATCATTACCAATCACTCCTATCTACATTCTGACTACCGCAGACACCTATGACCATTACTGATCTCTCCTATCTACATTCTGACTACCGCAGACACTATGATCATTACCTATCTCTCCTATCTACATTCTGACTATCGCAGACACTTATGATCATTACCTATCTCTCCTATCTACATTCTTACTACCGCAGATACCTATGACCATTACCGATCTCTCCTATCTACATTCTAACTGCCGCAGATACTTATGATCAATACTGATCTCTCCTATCTACATTCTGACTACCGCACACACCTATGACCATTACCGATCTCTCATATCTACATTCTGACTACCCCAGACACCTATGACCATTACCAATCTCTCCTATCTACATTCTAACTGCCGCAGACACTTATGATCATTACCGATCTCTCCTATCTACATTCTGACTACCGCAAATACTTATGACTATAATCGATCTCTCCTATCTACATTCTAACTGCCGCAGACACTTATGATCAATACCGATCTATCCTTTCTACATTCTGACTACCGCACACACCTATGACCATTACCGATCTCTCATATCTACATTCTGACTACCCCAGACACCTATGACCATTACCTATCCCTCCTATCTACATTCTGACTACCGCAGACACTTATGATCATTACCGATCTCTCCTATCTACATTCTGACTACCGCAGACACCTATGACCATTACTGATCTCTCCTATCTACATTCTGACTACCGCAGACACTATGATCATTACCTATCTCTCCTATCTACATTCTGACTATCGCAGACACTTATGATCATTACCTATCTCTCCTATCTACATTCTTACTACCGCAGATACCTATGACCATTACCGATCTCTCCTATCTACATTCTAACTGCCGCAGATACTTATGATCAATACTGATCTCTCCTATCTACATTCTGACTACCGCACACACCTATGACCATTACCGATCTCTCATATCTACATTCTGACTACCCCAGACACCTATGACCATTACCTATCCCTCCTATCTACATTCTGACTACCGCAGACACTTATGATCATTACCGATCTCTCCTATCTACATTCTGACTACCGCAGACACCTATGACCATTACTGATCTCTCCTATCTACATTCTGAATACCACAGACACTTATGATCATTACCGATCTCTCCTACCTACATTCTGACTACCGCAAATACTTATGACTATAACCGATCTCTCCTATCTACATTCAAACTGCCGCAGACACTTATGATCAATACCGATCTATCCTTTCTACATTCTGACTACCGCACACACCTATGACCATTACCGATCTCTCATATCTACATTCTGACTACCCCAGACACCTATGACCATTACCTATCCCTCCTATCTACATTCTGACTACCGCAGACACTTATGATCATTACCGATCTCTCCTATCTACATTCTGACTACCGCAGACACCTATGACCATTACTGATCTCTCCTATCTACATTCTGACTACCGCAGACACTATGATCATTACCTATCTCTCCTATCTACATTCTGACTATCGCAGACACTTATGATCATTACCTATCTCTCCTATCTACATTCTTACTACCGCAGATACCTATGACCATTACCGATCTCTCCTATCTACATTCTAACTGCAGCAGATACTTATGATCAATACTGATCTCTCCTATCTACATTCTGACTACCGCACACACCTATGACCATTACCGATCTCTCATATCTACATTCTGACTACCCCAGACACCTATGACCATTACCAATCTCTCCTATCTACATTCTGCCTTCCGCAGATACTTATGACTATAACCGATCTCTCCTATCTACATTCTAACTGCCGCAGACACTTATGATCAATACCGATCTCTCCTATCTACATTCTGACTACCGCAAATACTTATGACTATAACCGATCTCTCCTATCTACATTCTAACTGCCGCAGACACTTATGATCAATACCGATCTATCCTTTCTACATTCTGACTACCGCACACACCTATGACCATTACCGATCTCTCATATCTACATTCTGACTACCCCAGACACCTATGACCATTACCTATCCCTCCTATCTACATTCTGACTACCGCAGACACTTATGATCATTACCGATCTCTCCTATCTACATTCTGACTACCGCAGACACCTATGACCATTACTGATCTCTCCTATCTACATTCTGACTACCGCAGACACTATGATCATTACCTATCTCTCCTATCTACATTCTGACTATCGCAGACACTTATGATCATTACCTATCTCTCCTATCTACATTCTTACTACCGCAGATACCTATGACCATTACCGATCTCTCCTATCTACATTCTAACTGCCGCAGATACTTATGATCAATACTGATCTCTCCTATCTACATTCTGACTACCGCACACACCTATGACCATTACCGATCTCTCATATCTACATTCTGACTACCCCAGACACCTATGACCATTACCAATCTCTCCTATCTACATTCTGCCTACCGCAGATACTTATGACTATAACCGATCTCTCCTATCTACATTCTAACTGCCGCAGACACTTATGATCATTACCGATCTCTCCTATCTACATTCTGACTGCCGCAGACACCTATGATCGTTACCGATCTCTCCTATCTACATTATGACTGCCGCAGACACTTATGATTATTACCGATCTCTCATATCTACATTCTGACTACGGCAGACACTTATGATCATTACCAATCACTCCTATCTACATTCTGACTACCGCAGACACCTATGACCATTACTGATCTCTCCTATCTACATTCTGACTACCGCAGACACTATGATCATTACCTATCTCTCCTATCTACATTCTGACTATCGCAGACACTTATGATCATTACCTATCTCTCCTATCTACATTCTTACTACCGCAGATACCTATGACCATTACCGATCTCTCCTATCTACATTCTAACTGCCGCAGATACTTATGATCAATACTGATCTCTCCTATCTACATTCTGACTACCGCACACACCTATGACCATTACCGATCTCTCATATCTACATTCTGACTACCCCAGACACCTATGACCATTACCAATCTCTCCTATCTACATTCTAACTGCCGCAGACACTTATGATCATTACCGATCTCTCCTATCTACATTCTGACTACCGCAAATACTTATGACTATAATCGATCTCTCCTATCTACATTCTAACTGCCGCAGACACTTATGATCAATACCGATCTATCCTTTCTACATTCTGACTACCGCACACACCTATGACCATTACCGATCTCTCATATCTACATTCTGACTACCCCAGACACCTATGACCATTACCTATCCCTCCTATCTACATTCTGACTACCGCAGACACTTATGATCATTACCGATCTCTCCTATCTACATTCTGACTACCGCAGACACCTATGACCATTACTGATCTCTCCTATCTACATTCTGACTACCGCAGACACTATGATCATTACCTATCTCTCCTATCTACATTCTTACTACCGCAGATACCTATGACCATTACCGATCTCTCCTATCTACATTCTAACTGCCGCAGATACTTATGATCAATACTGATCTCTCCTATCTACATTCTGACTACCGCACACACCTATGACCATTACCGATCTCTCATATCTACATTCTGACTACCCCAGACACCTATGACCATTACCTATCCCTCCTATCTACATTCTGACTACCGCAGACACTTATGATCATTACCGATCTCTCCTATCTACATTCTGACTACCGCAGACACCTATGACCATTACTGATCTCTCCTATCTACATTCTGAATACCACAGACACTTATGATCATTACCGATCTCTCCTATCTACATTCTGACTACCGCAAATACTTATGACTATAACCGATCTCTCCTATCTACATTCAAACTGCCGCAGACACTTATGATCAATACCGATCTATCCTTTCTACATTCTGACTACCGCACACACCTATGACCATTACCGATCTCTCATATCTACATTCTGACTACCCCAGACACCTATGACCATTACCTATCCCTCCTATCTACATTCTGACTACCGCAGACACTTATGATCATTACCGATCTCTCCTATCTACATTCTGACTACCGCAGACACCTATGACCATTACTGATCTCTCCTATCTACATTCTGACTACCGCAGACACTATGATCATTACCTATCTCTCCTATCTACATTCTGACTATCGCAGACACTTATGATCATTACCTATCTCTCCTATCTACATTCTTACTACCGCAGATACCTATGACCATTACCGATCTCTCCTATCTACATTCTAACTGCCGCAGATACTTATGATCAATACTGATCTCTCCTATCTACATTCTGACTACCGCACACACCTATGACCATTACCGATCTCTCATATCTACATTCTGACTACCCCAGACACCTATGACCATTACCAATCTCTCCTATCTACATTCTGCCTACCGCAGATACTTATGACTTTAACCGATCTCTCCTATCTACATTCTAACTGCCGCAGACACTTATGATCAATACCGATCTCTCCTATCTACATTCTGACTACCCCAGACACCTACGACCATTACAGCTCTCTCCTATCTACATTCTGACTACCGCAGACACCTATGACCATTACTGATCTCTCCTATCTACATTCTGACTACCGCAGACGCTTATGATCATTACCGATCTCTCCTTTCTACATTCTGACTACCGCAGACACCTACGACCATTACAGATCTCTCCTATCTACATTCTGACTACTGCAGACACCTACGACCATTACTGATCTCTCCTATCTACATTCTGACTACCGCAGACACTTATGACCATTACCGATCTCTCCTATCTACATTCTGACTACCGCAGACACCTATGATCATTGCCGATCTCTCTTATCTACATTCTGACTACCGCAGACACTATGATCATTACCTATCTCTCCTATCTACATTCTGACTACCGCAGACACTTATGATCATTACCTATCTCTCCTATCTACATTCTTACTGCCGCAGATACCTATGACCATTACCGATCTCTCCTATCTACATTCTAACTGCCGCAGATACTTATGATCAATACTGATCTCTCCTATCTACATTCTGACTACCGCACACACCTATGACCATTACCGATCTCTCATATCTACATTCTGACTACCGCAGACACCTATGACCATTACCGATCTCTCCTATCTACATTCTAACTGCCGCAGATACGTATGATCAAGACTGATCTCTCCTATCTACATTCTGACTACCGCAGACACCTATGACCATAACCGATCTCTCATATTGTCATACTAGTTATTGGCATGATCAAGTTGTCATATGAGAAATATCCTATGACTAGTGGTATATAGTGTAAATCCTACAGGCTCTTATAAATAGTGTTATTTCCAGTTATCACTGGTTTATTCAGCTTTAGACAACATGTAAGAAATATCAATCATACAGTAGTTAGTATGTAGGTAATTTGTACATACAGTAAACATACAGTAATTTATAAGGTATAATGTTCTGTTCCACTCCACCTGTGAGGTAATAATAATACAATGTCCAGCATATTTCTAGGTGGGTTCCCACACCTAGCTCCTGACCTGCTGCTTAGAGGAATACTGTAATAATGAATAACTTTACCCTCTGGTGGATGTCTTGAGGAAGATACCCCCTGGCCACTAATGATAGAAACCAATGCCTGTCTAGCATAGTTTCACCATAGTGCAGTGGTATAGCAGGTAGCAGGAGATGACTGGAGATGTTACCTCTAGAGCGGTTCTTGGTGTTCTGACTGTCTAGGAGGTGCAGCCAGGCTATTTGAAGCAAATCCTGGAAAAGCACCTCCAGACTGACTGGAGCCAGTAGCATTTGCCTAACTCTGCAATTGTTTGAGGGGAGTCTTTCATGTGTCACTGGGTGACAAAGGACCCCTATGGACGCCGCTGTGTCCCCCTTTGTCTTGGTCGGTTCTGCATCTTCAGACCCTCATATCTCGGTCGTTTATGCGTCTATAACCGCCATTTTGCGCATGCCCAAAGTTGAATATGCCAAGTTTATAATGCCTGCTGGATAGGCGCGTAACTCACGCCGGTTTGTCTGTAGTGCATTCGGAGGTTGATTCAGTCTCCACGGCGTAACTTCCTTAATAATGGGAGTTCCGCCTTGATCTTGGGCTCATTCTAACCGTCTAATTATGGGCTTTCCATAAATGCTTTGATATTTGACCTAGGTTGCTCAGGAGCGACGCTAGAGCGACCGGAAGGTTATGGTGTCGTGCTTATGTAACCCATTGTTCAGTCATTAGAGTGCTCAGACACTCATGACGGCGTCAGCGGTGCTCAGGCACCCGTGACGGCCGGTTGCATTCACTTACAAGTTATTAGTTTGTGCACTGAACCATGAGGTCGCACACTGAGACCCTCATTTTTATTATATTGTGCAGTGAACCATTAGGTCGGACCCTTTGATGTCATAAACTCTGTCTAACTGACTTGGTTTGGTGTGCAGTGGGGCATGAACGCTCTTATACAAAGTTTGAGCGCTCTTATAGCTCTTAGAACCAACCTATGTATTAATTTCTTAGATATTCTTTGATTAATACAATAATATGTTAGAATTTATGGAATAATAAAATGGTATATCATAGAATACTCCCTCTCCCCCGAGAAAATGCGAAACTCCGTCATTTCGCCGAGGGAATGTACAATCTATATATATTTTTACCTTATTTTGGAGTTATATACTGTTTTGTAAGAGGATTTGAAGTAGTGGGGAGTGCTTCAAATGCAATTTTTGTGGTAGAGCTTTGTCAGTATAAACAATTTTCTCCTGGGTATAAGTACATTTCCGAGTTTCTATATCTTACCATACCTGAGTGTATTTGCTTATGTAACATCACTTTTGGGTACAATTTTCCATTTTTATGTACAACATACAATTTGGCAAATAGTGTGCAATTTTGGCATTCAATGTTCAATTTAGCGTGCAAATTGAACATAAATGACAATTTTAGTGTGCAAATTTACAATTTCGCGTGTAATTGCGTTCAATTGACAATTTTAGTATGCAAATATATAATTTCGCGTACATTTGGCAATTTTAGTATGCAAATATATAATTTTCGCGTATATTTGGCAATTTTAGTATGTAAATATATAATTTTCGCGTACATTTGGCAATTTTAGTATGCAAATATATAATTTTCGCGTACATTCGGCATTTTTAGTATGCAAATATACAATTTCACGTTCAATTCACAATTTTAGTATGCCAACATATAATTTTGCGTTCAATTGATAATTTCTGTATGGATATGTATAATTTTGTGTACAGCTTGGTTACACCTAAAACGTTGATTTTGTAAAAAAAACCTGATTTTATTGTATGAATTGGGTACAGACATACAGTATAATGTGCAACATACAATTTAAGTGTGCAAATTAGGTACAAACTTACAATCTAGTGTGCAACATACAATTTTAGTGTGCAAATTGGGTACAAGCGTACAATCTGGTGTGCAACATACAATTTTAGTGTGCAAATTGGGTACAAGCGTACAATCTGGTGTGCAACATACAATTTTAGTGTGCAAATTGGGTACAAGCGTACAATCTGGTGTGCAACATACAATTTTAGTGTGCAAATTGGGTACAAACGTACAATCTAGTTTACACTATACAATTTTTGGGATTTGAGACAAATTTTTCCGAGGACCGGAAAAACAAAGTACTTCATGTACAATAGGCTTGTTTGTCTCTGAGTTACTCTTTGATTTTGCTATATGGGTGTATTAATTGGCAATTTCGGCAGTGGGCCGCTGCTTAATTGACTTTTCCCTAGCCTCTTTGAGTATGTGTCCCTGCAAGAGATTATTTGGTGAGTATCTTAAGTAAACATTTTTCATGTCAACAATTTTTCTCAACAATTTTTTTTTTTCATTCATTTTTTTTTTTTTCAACAATTTTCTTGGATACCTAAAGTGTGTTACTTTAAGTAAACCTTGGTATAGTATACAATTGCTAGTGGGTACAAAAACTGTCTTAGTTATCTACCTGCATTCATGTATATTAATGTTAGATTTGTACAATTTACAATTTGTAGTTTGCAATTTCGCAATTTTGCACGTATATGCGCGCATTAATCATCGATTTTGTGAGAATACCATAGATTTTCATATTATACATCAACAAGTGGCTGTGTATATATTTTTTTTTCTAATACTTTGATAATTTCATTGACAGTGGAGGTGTGTCAGGAGTGAGATGTGAGTCTCCTCCCTGATGTGCTCATGCAGTGGTGGCACTTGAGGTGTTAGGTGCCAGATTCTGGCATGTGTCTGTGTCAGTGCCTAGCTTGGTGTCAGTGGACAGTTCAGGGTGGGGGGGTGTGTGTGTGTGTGTCCATTTAAGGAGTGTGTGGCTGGTATTGGAGTATCAGTTCCTCTCTGGAAACCTCTGTTGTAACACCATGGCCCATCTTCAAGCTCTCTTTGCTTTGCCTGTCTCCCAGGTGATGGAGGTGGGGAGTCCGGCTAGGGCCCTGGTGGAGGCCAACCAGACCATACACTATGGTTACATAGTGAGGAATTTCAAGGAGATCATTGAGCATGGTGATGTGTTGGTCTGCAATTACTCCTGCCACTATTTCTTAGGCTCAGCCTTGTGTCGGGGGGCCACTGTGGCCCTTCTGGCTAGGGCCTTGGGTAATATGGGGTTCTGGCCCATGGACTATAACTTCGGGCCGCGGGAGCGAGTGCTATGGGATTATCTGTTGGCAGCGTCCCTCATCGATCTTGCGGCATCCGGGGACCCATCCATGGCCGCCGAGTATGGACTGGGGTTGATGGAGGCCCGGCTTGTTGAGTGGGAACATGACCACGGCCACATGATTGGATCGGATTCGGACTCCCACTCTCCCATCGATGTTGAACCCGAGGATCTGTGGTAGGATCCCGACTGACTGAAACCTAGGGTGTAAAAACCCGCCATCCCAAAGGCCCTTTTCAGGGCCGGCAAATTGTCCGAAAAGTTCTGAATACTGTCTCTGATATGTTGTCTCCTGGTGGTGGACTGGGGGCAGTCTAGGCTGAGGGCAGTCTAGGCTGTTTCCACAGTCACCGGGGAGGGCTGGTGGTTTAGAAAATTAGCAATAGTCTGCATGTTTGACCTTGCGGTCTCCTCCTGTTGTTCGTCAATAATTATATCTGTTGTATTTTCCAGTGCTGTCATGGTCACCGGGCTGGTGCCACAATCATTCTGGAGAAGCATGGAGTAGTACAGTCCTTTGTTTTTAAGGGCTGGTATGGTACTGAACCTAGTGCGCCAAGGTAGGTGTATCACCTGAGGGAGGTGATAAGCAAATTCTCCTCTCTGTGTTGTTATAACTGCTGGTCCATTCCAGGTAAATATAGCCTTAGGTAGTGGGAAGGTTTTAACCACTATATCCTTATAGGTAGGGGCAGCTGCTGATTTAATCTCATCAAATTCATGTGGTATTGGCCTCAAGGGTAGCGCGAAGTTTGAGTCTCCACAATATATTTTAAAATATATTGTGGGATTTGTGCGCTTGGCCACATTTTTCTTGCCACAGTGTGTCTGTGCAAATTTCTTAAGGTACTTCATTATTCTGTAGGCTGAGTAGATGGTCAGGGTGAATAATATAGCAATTATCAGGGTGTGGGTCTCCTGAATTGTGAGGAAAGGGGTGTGGGTTTCCTCTGTAGGGGTTAATTTGGTAGGATTCTTATCTGGGAGCAATTTGTGTAGGGGCAGCTCGGTGACTAGTCTAAATGCTTTGGCTGTAGGCAGGTAGGCTACAGTCCCTCCTAGTCTGTACAGTTTGAGTAGTATGTATACTATAAAAATGTGAGCTGATATCCCTAGGATGAGTCCTAAGCTTTGAAAGATTGGATGCTCTGTAACTCGACGTAGGTGTGACTCTACGTAGCGTGTTTCCATTGCCTTATCAAGGTTGGAGGCATCTTTTAATAATGTTTTTGGCAAAGGGCTCTAGATTTAGTTGAGTAATATCATCCATCATTGGATTTTCCTGTAGTTTTTCTAAGGTTCTAGAAAGGTTTACTACTGGGAATTTTGGAAGATTCTCTCTTTCATCTGGTTTGGTTTCGGAAATTTGGTTAAGTGCTGCCATGAATGGTAAATTAATTGTCTTGAGGATGTAATGAAATGATAAGGTTGAGTTACAGGGCAACCTTGTGTTTGGAAGAGAAAATTCTCCTACACTGATTGTGCACCCACAGGGTACACCTATGATTGAGTAGGACTGGGCTTTTCGAGTCTCAGACGTTTTACCATGGCAGTTGATAAAGTAATGGGGTTCATTAGTAGTGACCAGATACTCATCTTCAGAAATGGAAATAGCATGGGTGGTAGGTGCTTGCAGTGGTGAAACTGTAAACTTGCAATGTTCCTTAATCTGTTGAGCCTGGTTAGTAAAAATGGCTACAGGGCATGTAGGCCTGTGTTTATAGATTCTACCATTTACATCTCTGCATACCTTTACTGTAGTACCTTCACATGCCTGCATATCTGCTGAGTCCAATTCGATGAATAATGATTCGTCGTAAGATACTGCTAGAAACTCAGTTGTGGTTTGCAACTTGGTGACTCCTCTGGTGGGGGTCTCCTGTGTGTCTATAGGCATTGGTGATGTAATCATTTGGTACAGTTTGAAGGTTGAGGTGGTAGATTGTATTATAATGTCCAGATGAATGTATATATGGTGAGCTGAGTAAGTGTATGAGGTCAGCTTCTGTGAATAATAGAAATCTAAGTCATTAATTGCGACTTGTGCTCCAGGGTGTGTAATCCTAAGTTTGTTATTAATGTCAATTAAGTATCTAGCAAGGTCTGAAGGTGGTACTATATCAGGGGTTAGGATCCCTGATGATAGCATCCTCAGGGCTGCATTTGTCCTTTGCAGTGATTGAACTGTATTCATTCTTGCTGCTATGATAATTAATGCATAATTTAATACTTGCATTTTCTCCCTTTGAGTTTTTCTCGTGCCTTGAATATGAGTCAAGTGACCTGGACATGTTAGAGGCCCACAGGTTGACGGTGTCACCTATGGTGTTGATTGTGCTGTCTAGTACCTTCTTATCTTGGATGTATGCTTTAACAAACTTATCTTTTCTGTCTGTGATCTTTTCAATGAGATTAGCTGCTTCCTGATCCTGTTTAGCAAATTTTCTTAGTATTTCATCTATGTTCTTGAGCTGTCCCATTACTTGGTTTACATCTTCTACTGTGGCTAGACCTAGCACACCGCGAAACAGGGGTGCTAGAAAACCCAGTATGGCCTCTCTTTTGGCCTTGTCCAATGTGTTTATGGGGTTGGATAAGAACAATTTGATGGAGGCTAATGTTTCATTTATCTCCTTGTCTGCAATTTCCAGCAAGGTGTCTAGCTCCTTAGCTTGTTGGATAATTTGGCCAGAGGTATGATCTTGTAGAGTAGGAGTGGTCAACTGGAGTATTCTATCCCTTATGGATCCTTGGGTAACAGGTGCC
The DNA here is from genome assembly GCA_949317995.1 of Acholoe squamosa. Classification (NCBI taxonomy): domain Eukaryota; kingdom Metazoa; phylum Annelida; class Polychaeta; order Phyllodocida; family Polynoidae; genus Acholoe; species Acholoe squamosa. The sequence goes on along the minus strand of OX439048.1, from coordinate 67,724,152 downwards.
CGAGGTATCTTGTAGGGGATAGCTAACAACAGTGTTGTGGTTGTATGTCCATTGACCAATGGTTGAGGGCTAGGTTTGAATACTACTCCTATGTTTTGCCTCACCACAGGTGTATAACCTGCAGTAAGTGGTTCTATAGTATATAATAACAGCACAGTTAGCAGTATGGGTGCAACTCTCAGTCTCCCCATGGTGCTTGTGTAAAGCAAGTTTGCTGTTTAAAGTCTTGTCAAATTTGTAGTGATTTGGTGCTGGTAAAGTCTAAGTGTATGGTGTAACACTTTAAATGAAGTGGTTCAAACTGTACCTTTGCAAGATTGAGCTGTCTTGGCAATATGTCCGGTGAGTCTATAGAGATTGACCAATAAATGGTAAGGTCAGGTTGAAGGTGAAGTAGGTGTGTTCTTTATCCTAGTGCAGTCTCTCCTAATGGAGAAGTGGGCTGGGTAATTCCCAAGTGGGGTCCTGTAGACTTGTGTTCCAGACTGCAGCTGGATGAAGACTGATGGTGGGCTATGGTCCACAGTGCTTCTTATGTAGCCTACCCTACCCACATCCATTGTGGGCCTGGTAGTGTTTCTCTGGAGTCATGTACCTAATCTCCAGTGTCTGCAACTGTGGGGTTCTATTGTGTAATCTGTGTACTGGTAATTAGCTCCTCCTGTCATCCAGGACAGCCATCCATGACCGTCTAGACAGTTGTCTGAGTGTAGCTTATAAGGTCAATTGATCTCTATAGACTGCTGTGTTGGCATAGCGCGCTCTTTCATGTGGGGATTAGGCTTTAGACACTCCATTGTGTTACCCTTACTCTTCTTAGACTTCATGTCTGCTTTACTTGGAGGGTCCCAGTCTTTGACCATTCAGAGGCAATAACCTACTGATATATTTACAAATTTGATTGGCTTTATATACATATAAGTAATTCATTATCAGTCACACATGTCTTATGTGTGGATGAAGAGAATTTGTAATACATTTTGAAAATCTTATGTTCTTTTGGTATCTCAATCTGTTTCTAATTTCTTGAAACTGCACCACACCTAGATGTTTTTCTTAGTATGTGGTGTGCAGGCCTAGGCTTGATAGGGCCTATGCCTGTGGTTTCTCTTGTAAGGGTGATATCATTTTTGTTCCTTACAATTTTGTTGTAGTATTTGGCCTCATGTGGAATAAGCCTGTGTGCAAATTCATTGTTTCTGACAGCCACAACCTTTTTCAGTCTGTCTATGTGCACTGGTCTGGCCACCAATAGATTGGTGTCCAAGTTTTTGAGTTTGGCACTTGTCAAACTAGGTCTATCTACTACAACATATGGTCCCATAAAAAGGGGTTGAAGCTTCTTACACTCTGTGTTGGTCAGGATTCTTGGTATGTTTAGGTACACCATGTCGGTGACCTTGATTTCCTGTGGTGTAAGTTTCTTATCATATCTATCCTTCCTTTCCTTTTGTAGCTTGGCGACCCTTTCTATAGCTTTCCTCCTAGAGGTATCTTGATTTGTTATCATGTTAGCTACATGGTCTGCTACGGTGGATATGTCTTCCTGTATTCCCAGCCCTAAGTCCATTGGGGTGGCTGGGTTTCTTCCATGGAGCAGGAAGAAGGGGGTGAATCCTGTGGTTTGGGATTCAGTGTTGTTTAATGCAAAGGTTATGGGTTCAATAAATGAATCCCAATTGTTTTGGTGCTTTGAGCAGAATGCTCTGAGCGCTGTGCCGATGCTAGCATTGAATCTCTCTACAAGCCCATTATTGTGGCCTGTATGGTGAGGAGAATTTATGTTTGATCTTGAGGTGTTTAGTTAACTTTGTGAACTTTGCACCTGTATAACATGTTCCATTGTCTGGTTGAAGAGTGGCTGGTGTTCCATGATGACAAATTATGTTCTTGTAGAACTCTGCTGCTGTTGTTTCAGCCTTTAGGTCAGTAGTAGCCCAAGCTGTTGCATATCTGGTAGCATAATCTATGCAGACTTGTATATGTTTGTTTCCCCTGGCAGTTGTGGGAAGTGGTCCCACCGCGTCTAGGTTTAGGAACTTCATTGGTGAAGCCATGTACTCTCTCACTGTCATTGGTGTTTTGTGTGAGTGTACTTGCCTTTTTGCTGTGAGGCATGTGTGGCAGGTGGAAACATATTTTGTTGTGTCTGCTAGCATAGATTTCCAATATACCCTAGGTCGGAGTGCTGACAGCATCCTACTGGAACCAAGATGGCCGCCAGTAGGTGAGTCATGGAAATACTGTAGTGTACTTGTTACCCATTGCTGTGGTATAACAATTTGAAGTGGTACAGTATTGGTTTTTCTCCAATTTATGGGGCATATATGGACTAATGTACCATTTACCAAGGTGTATGTCTGGCCTTGGTTGATGATTCTATTTCCTTGTGCTTTTGGTGCAGGCAAGGTCCCATCCTCAAGATATTGTATGAGGGGCAATAGTTCCTTGTCCTTCCTTTGTTCCAAGCCAAGGTTTGTACCTGAGATGGATGTGTCGGGAATCTGATCCAGTAGTTCATTTATATCTAGCACATGTTGTTTTATTCTGTCTCTTTCTTTTTCTTTTTCATCGACTATTGGCCTATCTTGTGCCTTTTGTAGGGGTGTGTCACTCTTGTTTTGGTGTGTAGGCTCCTTTGGAGGGCCTATTCTCGCCTTGGTGGGAGTGGCAACCTTTTTCTTTAAAGGCACAATTTGCTTTTTGTCATTCTTCTTTGTCTCAGAGTTCTTTGACTTATTAGATGCAGTGTCTTTTGTGACATTTTTCCTGGCAGGTGGGGTTTTGGTAGGTTTGTTTCCTGTGACCTTTTTCTCATTCAGAATAGTTTGTGATTGTGTGGGGGGTTTTGGTGTGCCCTCCTGAATCGTTTCTCTAGTCTTTGAGCGTGTGGTCATAGGACACAAATGGTTTGATGTTCCCTCTCCCTGCATTGGTTCAAAGAATCTGACTGATTTGGAAGTTGCTTGAGTAATAGCATATATTGTGTCTTCTGAATCCTCATCATCTGAGTCAGGTGGGGTGAAGGGTGGCTCCTTAGGAGTTGCCTTCAGCATCTGATTGAGTGATGAGAATTCGATAGGCTCGAAGTCATTATCTGGAAAGAGTTGTGAGTATTCTCTCTCACAGTGGCAAAACACATAGTGTGTAGATTGCTTCAAGATACCCCTAATGGGTGTCTCTGGCCTTTCAATGGTGTTGGGTGGGTCATCCCTTTTGAATGGTACTTTCTTTGTTACTTTTGCAAACTTGGTTCTACTGGCTGCTCTAACTCTCCTTGGTGGGGGTGGAGGGTTAGTCATGGGTCCAGAATCAGGGTATTCTCTTCTAGACATAGCATCTGGTGGTGTGTTATCATCACCTTTCACGTGTTGGATGGTGAATGAAAATTGTTGTATGTCTAGAGCCCATCTGGCCCATCTATGTGTGAGTCCTGTATTGGTTAATAGTGGGATTAGGGCTGCATGGTCTGTGTATAATTGGAAGTGTCTCGTCTCTAGATAGTGTCTGAAATGTAATACTCCATACACTACTCCCAGTAGTTCTCTCTCTGTGGTATTGTAATTTCTCTCATGTTTGGAGAGGGTTCTACCTGCAAAGGCTACTGGTCTTAGCACTCCTTCATTATCTCTCTGTGAGAGTACAGCTCCTAAACTCACATTGGAAGCATCAGTTGCCAAACTGAACTCTTTCTCATAGTTTGGATATCTGAGAAGAGCATTGGTACAGAGGGCATGCTTTAATGTTTTGAAAGCATTATCTGCATCCTCTGTCCAGACAAATGCTTTGAGATGTGTCTGTAGATCATACAATGGTCTAGCAATTTGGGCATAACCTTTGATAAACTTTTTGAAGTATTGGCATAGGCCTGTGAAGGATCTGACATTTTTGACTGATTTTGGTGTTGGGAAGGTTTTGATTGATTCCACCTTTGTGGGAGATGGTTGCAGTCCCATGGGTGTCACTCTCATTCCCAAGAAGTCTATTATGTCTATGAAGTATTCACATTTTGATTTCTTCAGTTTGAGTTTACCAACTCTTAGGCTGTTGAACACATCTTCCAGGTCATGGAAGTGTTGTTCGATTGATGGTGATAATACCAATATGTCATCTACGTATGGTAGGGCACATTTGTACTTGAGTTTGTTCAGAATTAATGTGACTAGATGGCAGAATCCCGCCGGTGCCGTCGCTAAACCCATCGGCATCCTTTCATAGACATATTTTTTGTCATTTGCTATGAATGCGGTTTTATGCTGGTCCTCCTGTCTTATAGGAATTTGAAAAAATCCCTGTTGGGCATCTAGCTTACTGAATACTCTTGGTCTGAGTGACCCTATCATGTCTAGAGTGTCATCGGCTCGGGGTGTAGATAAGGCTTGATTTATCGTGTTCTGGTTCAAATAACGAAAATCTGTGACGAGCCTATGGCCTCCCGATGATTTTTGTACTAAAAAGGATCTGGAAGCCCAGGGGCCCTCAGCACATTCTCTCAGAATGCCCTGTTGTACTAGCCTTTCACACTCTTCCCTTATTGCGGCCTGTTTTTCTGGTGTTTGTCTATATGGTAGGAAATGACATGGTACTGCCTCAGGTTTTACATGTATTGAGTGGGTATACAGGTGTGTAGCACCAATGTCTCCATCTTTTCCTACAAATATATCATCATACTTGGTCAGCAGTGATCCTAATCTATCATGCTGATCTTTGGATGTGAGCACAGATTTTGGTGGAACATTCTCTTCCAATTCTGGTTCGAGGTCATGTGCCTCACTATGTATAGCAGCTATTTCAGAGAGTCTGATTGAGTTGGGTTCAGGGTCAGCATATGTGGACACACAGTCTGAGTCTGTGTCACTGAATTGAGTTACATCCTCAGGCCGTATGGCTGAGATGGATTGATCAGTGTGTGGGGTAGTGTCTGACACCTGTTGAGGTTTTTCTAAATCAGATTCCTTGACTTCCTGAAATAGAGCTATGATGGCACCCTTTTTTATTTTATGTGGGCGCTTGCTGGTGTTGAGTAACACTAGGGGGTGTTTGTTATTTTCCCTGGGGGTTACTGCTGCCCTTTGAACTAGATATGGGGCATTGTTATTTCGTTGGAGGTTATCTACTACTCCAGTTTTCCCTTGCAGTGATTGAGTAGAAGTGATTTTACCCAATACTGCAAGTTCAGAGAATGGAGGGATGGTAAAATCCCTCACTGCCCTAATGGGTTTGAGAATTTGTTCAGGATCAACATTAAATTCAATTTGAGATTTTGTAGTGCTTAAGAAATCTGTGCCGAGAACAACGGGCTGCGTGAGGTTGGGTATTACAGCAAATTGGTATTGGAATCTGACATCTTGGATTCTAAAGTTCAGCATAGCTGAATGTCTAACATGACACACCGATCCATCTGCCAAATGGATGTTGATTTTAGATTTCCTCAGTTGGATATGGAATCTCTTTTGGAGATCCATGAGGAATGATTGTCTGACACAGGTGATAGTAGCACCTGTATCAACCAAACATTGTACATCTGAAACATCATATAGATTTGCATTGATACAGCCATTTTGAAGAAGTACAATAGAAAGCTTGGTACTCTCACCTGTATCCTTTGATGATGAATCTGGTGGGGTGATGTGTATCACTGATGGACGTCTCTGTCTGTTAGATGGTAGATTGGCACTAGCAATTGTCTCTGGTTGGATCTTTGTTAATCCTGATTGATTGTTTGTATTTGGGGTGTCACAGTGCACTGGCCCATCGGCACTGTGACATCCTAGTTTTCCTGGTTCTGTGGGGTGGTTGCGATGCTTGCGACCAGGAGCTTGGAGAGTTGATCCATCACTTGAGGTATTGTTTGGGGGTTACTGTGTTGGTTCCCCTGGTAACCTCTTGTGTTAGGTTTGTGATCCTCCTGATGTGAGTTGGAACCCTTGTTATAATGACCAGAGTTGCTGTATTGCCCAGAGTTATTAGAACCCTGGTTGCTGTAGGATCCGGAGTTGTTGGATCCCTGATTGTTGTAGGCACCGTTGTTGTTGTAGGATCCACTGTTGTAGTTCCTATGTGGACTATGGCTTCTACCGTTGGATCCTTGACTATAGGATCCAGAGTTGTTGGAACCCTGGTTGTTGTAGGAACCATTGTTGTTGTAGGATCCACTGTTGTAGTTCCTATGTGGACTGTGGCTCCTACCGTTGGATCCTTGACTATAGGATCCAGAGTTGTTGTAACCCTGGTTGTTGTAGGATCCGTTGTTGTACTTCCTATGTGGACTATGGCTCCTACTGTTGGATCCTTGATTATTATAGGATCTGCCATTACTTGGGGTTCTGTCTCTCCTATCACTGTATGAAGAGTTACCATTGTTGGAGTTGGAAGAGCTGTTGTCTTTTCTACTGTTGTGACCCCCCCGGTTGTTGCTGTTGCCCCCTCTACCTCTACCTCTACTGGAGCGGTAGTTAGGGTCATAGTTATTTCCTCTATATCTACCGGTAGGGTCTTTGGATGTAGCCTTAGCTTCCTGTTGCCTTACATGGGCACTAGACATTAGGTTAACATCTTCATCTGAACTAGTGGTGATTTCCTGGACCTTTTTCTTAGTAGGCTGTGGGTTAGACTCTGCATATAATGTTCTCCTAGATCTTTCTTGGGTCTCAACCTCCAAGGCTAGGTCTAGGGCTTGGTCAAAAGAGTCTATTTTCTTGTTTTCAAGAGCTACAGAGATCCAGGGCCTCATGCCTTGGGTGAATGTTTTAAATAAGGTGTCGTCCTTTAGGCATTGGGCATTACACGCTTTTCTGAGATACATTGCATAATCAGATACAGGTTCATCTATCTCTTGTGCACGGAGTGCAGTCCTGGAGATAATATTGTCTTGAGTAGCAAAATACTCTTTTAGTTCATGTACTACATTGGACCATGTCAACTTATCAGGTGTGGCACTTTCCTTGAAGGTTTCAAACCAAGCCAATGCTTGTCCTTCAAGGTACTTGGGTAAATATGTTACCATGGTGTCACTGTCTGTTAATTTGTACCTGTCCTTCAGATACTCTGGGAATTTGTGATCAATAAATAGTGCTGTTGACATGAGTGGTGATGGGTGAGAAAAAGTTTTGGGTTTGGTTACCTCGTGTTGCCTGATCTTCCTGTCGTCGTGTTGTTGTCTGTCTAGGATCCTGGTCATGTTGGACATCATGGAGATCATGACATCCTCCTTGGATCCAGAGGCAGGTGGTGTGACAATAGGTGTGGTGGTGGGTGTGGGAGGCTGTGAGGTCTGGGTTGATACCAGCTTCATGAGATCTGATATCTGTTGTTGTGCCTGTTCTAGGGCCTTCCGATGGTCATCTAATTCCGCATTCCTTTGTGCCACCTGTTGACTGAGGATCCTCTCCCTTTCCTTTGAGGCAAGGGCATGAGCATCCTGTTGGGCTCTGTTTGCTTCTAGGGCAGTAACTGCATCTTGGATGGTCTTCTCATAGGCCCTTATCTTCTCAGCTGCCTGATTGGGTTGAGGACCTTCATCGGCGTCGGCCATGGTGGAAGGTGTGGGATCACTGGTGTGTTGTAGATATCACTGACATGTTGGAGATCACACTGAGATTGTCATTGGGGAGACCTCACTGATGTTTGGGAGACCTCAATGATGTGTGGGAGACCTCACTGACGTGTGGGAGACCTCACTGACGTGTGGGAGACCTCCCTGACGTGTGGGAGACCTCCCTGACGTGTGGGAGACCTCACTGACGTGTGGGAGACCTCACTGACGTGTGGGAGACCTCACTGACGTGTGGGAGACCCCACTGACGTGTGGGAGACCTCACTGACGTGTGGGAGACCTCACTGACGTGTGGGAGACCTCACTGACGTGTGGGAGACCTCTCTGACGTGTGGGAGACCTCACTGGTATGTGGAAGATCTCACTGGTATGTGGGAGATCTCACTGATATGTGGGAGATCTCACTGTCGTGTGGGAGATCTCATTGATGTGTGGGAGATCTCACTGGTATGTGGGAGATCTCACTGATATGTGGGAGATCTCACTGTCGTGTGGGAGATCTCATTGATGTGTGGGAGATCTCACTGATGTGTGGGAGACCTCACTGACGTGTGGGAGACCTCACTGACGTGTGGGAGATCTCACTGACGTGTGGGAGATCTCCTTGATGTGTGGGAGATCTCATTGATGTGTGGGAGATCTCATTGATGTGTGGGAGATCTCACTGGTATGTGGGAGATCTCACTGGTATGTGGGAGATCTCACTGGTGACATTTTTGAACATGGTGTCAAGGTCACTGGGTGGGTGGAGTGGGGTTTACTGTGTGTATGATTGTTTTTAGTAATGTTGCCAGCTTAATTTCTATGAGCCTGTGAGAAATGGGATCTTAGTAGGATGTTCTCCACCACTTTGTCATGGTAGAGTTTATGCATGATCAAGTTGTCATATGAGAAATATCCTATGACTAGTGGTATATAGTGTAAATCCAACAGGCTCTTATAAATAGTGTTATTTCCAGTTATCACTGGTTTATTCAGCTTTAGGCAACATGTAAGAAATATCAATCATACAGTAGTTAGTATGTAGGTAATTTGTACATACAGTAAACATACAGTAATTTATAAGGTATAATGTTCTGTTCCACTCCACCTGTGAGGTAATAATAATACAATGTCCAGCATATTTCTAGGTGGGTTCCCACACCTAGCTCCTGACCTGCTGCTTAGAGGAATAATGTAATAATGAATAACTTTACCCTCTGGTGGATGTCTTGAGGAAGATACCCCCTGGCCACTAATGATAGAAACCAATGCCTGTCTAGCATAGTTTCACCATAGTGCAGTGGTATAGCAGGTAGCAGGAGATGACTGGAGATGTTACCTCTAGAGCGGTTCTTGGTGTTCTGACTGTCTAGGAGGTGCAGCCAGGCTATTTGAAGCAAATCCTGGAAAAGCACCTCCAGACTGACTGGAGCCAGTAGCATTTGCCTAACTCTGCAATTGTTTGAGGGGAGTCTTTCATGTGTCACTGGGTGACAAAGGACCCCCATGGACGCCGCTGTGTCCCCCTTTGTCTTGGTCGGTTCTGCATCTTCAGACCCTCATATCTCAGTCGTTTATGCGTCTATAACCGCCATTTTGCGCATGCCCAAAGTTGAATATGCCAAGTTTATAATGCCTGCTGGATAGGCGCGTAACTCACGCCGGTTCGTCTGTAGTGCATTCTGAGGTTGATTCAGTCTCCATGGCGTAACTTCCTTAATAATGGGAGTTCCGCCTTGATCTTGGGCTCATTCTAACCGTCTAATTATGGGCTTTCTATAAATGCTTTGATATTTGACCTAGGTTGCTCAGGAGCGACGCTAGAGCGACCGGAAGGTTATGGCGTCGTGCTTATGTAACCCATTGTTCAGTCATTAGAGTGCTCAGACACTCATGACGGCGTCAGCGGTGCTCAGGCACCCGTGACGGCCAGTTGCATTCACTTACAAGTTATTAGTTTGTGCACTGAACCATGAGGTCGCACACTGAGACCCTCATTTTTATTATATTGTGCAGTGAACCATTAGGTCGGACCCTTTGATGTCATAAACTCTGTCTAACTGACTTGGTTTGGTGTGCAGTGGGGCATGAACGCTCTTATACAAAGTTTGAGCGCTCTTATAGCTCTTAGAACCAACCTATGTATTAATTTCTTAGATATTCTTTGATTAATACAATAATATGTTAGAATTTATGGAATAATAAAATGGTATATCATAATATCTACATTCTGACTACCGCAGACACCTATGACCATTACCTATCCCTCCTATCTACATTCTGACTACCACAGACACTTATGATCATTACCGATCTCTCCTATCTACATTCTGACTACCGCAGACACTTATGATCATTACCGATCTCTCCTATCTACATTCTGACTACCGCAGACACCTATGATCATTACCGATCTCTCCTATCTACATTCTGACTACCGCAGACACTTATGATCATTACCGATCTCTCCTATCTACATTCTGACTACCTTAGACACCTTTTATCATTACCGATCTCTCCTATCTACATTCTGACTACCGCAGACACTTATGATCATTACTGATCTCTCCAATCTACATTCTGACTACCGCAGACACCTTTTAACATTACCGATCTCTCCTATCTACATTCCGACTCCCGCAGACACCTATGATCATTACCGATCTCTCCTATCTACATTCTGACTACCGCAGACATCTATGATCATTACCGATGTCTCCTATCTACATTCTGACTGCGGCAGACACCTATGATCGTTCCCGATCTCTGCTATCTACATTCTGACTACCCACTAGGATGTCGGCTATCTAATCAGCTAATGACAGTTCAGGAAGGCATTTCTGAAGATGTTATGCCAGGAGCGTGTTGCTCCTATAGTAAAAAGAGCTGTCAGGAGGTACCCTCTTTTCAAAAGAAGTCCCGCTCTGCTTCACCATTCAACTTGCACTCACCACATTAGTCTGAAAAGTCACCTGCCTTGTTCAAAACAGAGAGAGCAGCACTATCAGGTACCTACTCATGTCACACACCCTATAGTATATCATACTGACTGACTTCTCCCAACTAGGTACCTACACAAATCCCCCCTTTTTAGCACCATAATTGCATGACCACTTGTGAGCAACAAAAGGGACAAGTTATATCTACATGAAAGAAAGGACTGGAAATGAGGGCATCTTTAGCCAGCTCTTCCTTTTACTATAGGAGCAACACCCTCCGGGATGCAACAATTTGATGCCCTCAAAGTTGGAGTTGGTGATCAGAAGTAATGCACTACAACAAATCTTCATTAGATTGCATTCAAAACATCAGAACATTTAATTTTAATGGTATTCCATCCTGTATGGCTTTTCAAAATAAAAAGTAACATGAAAAAAAAACGTTTGTGTCCGATTCCGTCCCTAGCAACCAACCTTCTCATGCAAGGAAATTGAAAAAAGTAAAATGTGGAAAGAGGATTATTTGCCTAATATTGGGTTGGTAGGAAATCAAAATTCCTCGAGAGTCGACTGGTTTTGATGTAAGACCCATATCAGCAACCTTTCCTTTTCTTGTAGTCAACCGGCATGATTGCTATTAAAATCATGTAGACCAAAGTGCATTTTGTTTCAACTATTCACCATGATAAGCTGGAACAAACGTTGCATCACATGATACTGACACATGACCTCAAAGTCTGGGTGTGCTTTATGTGTAAGGTGCACCTTATACGGGGGGCAATACTCTTGTTGTACTTACTGTGTATGCAGTTTGGTGACTTTTTACTTTATGTTCCTCTATCCTTTTGAACATAAATACGAGCAGGTTCTGTTGGTGTATCTCGTGTGTGCCTTGGATGTACCAGCTAACACTATGTAACTAGATGTGAGCAGATCTATGGTGCTGTGTGTCTCCATAAGTGTGAGCAGCTCTGTGGTGTTGTTTGCCTCTATAAGTGTGAGCAACTCTGTGGTGCTGTGTGTCTCTAAGTGTGAGCAGCTCTGTAGTGCTGTGTGCCTCTAAGTGTGAGCAGCTCTGTAGTGCTGTGTGCCTCTCTAAGTGTGAGCAGCTCTATGGTGCTGTGTGTCTCTAAGTGTGAGCAGCTCTGTGGTGCTGTGTGCCTCTAAGTGTGAGCAGCTCTGTGGTGCTGTGTGCCTCTAAGTGTGAGCAGCTCTGTGGTGCTGTGTGCCTCTAAGTGTGAGCAGCTCTGTGGTGCTGTGTGCCTCTAAGTGTGAGCAGCTCTGTGGTGCTGTGTGTCTCTCTAAGTGTGAGCAGCTCTGTGGTGCTGTGTGCCTCTCTAAGTGTGAGCAGCTCTGTGGTGCTGTGTGTCTCTCTAAGTGTGAGCAGCTCTGTGGTGCTCTGTGTGTCTAAGTCTGAGTAGCTCTGTGGTGCTGTGTGTCTCTATAAGTGTGAGCAGCTCTGTGGTGCTGTGTGTCTCTATAAGTGTGAGCAGCTCTGTGGTGCTGTATGTCTCTATAAGTGTGAGCAGCTCTGTAGTGCTGTGTGTCTCTCTAAGTGTGAGCAGCTCTGTGGTGCTGTGTGTCTCTCTAAGTGTGAGCAGCTCTATGGTGCTGTGTGTCTCTATAAGTGTGAGCAGCTCTATGGTGCTGTGTGCCTCTAAGTGTGAGCAGCTCTGTAGTGCTGTGTGTCTCTCTAAGTGTGAGCAGCTCTGTAGTGCTGTGTGTCTCTCTAAGTGTGAGCAGCTCTGTGGTGCTGTGTGCCTCTCTAAGTGTGAGCAGCTCTGTAGTGCTGTGTGTCTCTCTAAGTGTGAGTAGCTCTGTGGTGCTGTGTGTGTCTAAGTGTGAGTAGCTCTGTGGTGCTGTGTGTCTCTCTAAGTGTGAGCAGCTCTGTGGTGCTGTGTGACTCTATATGTGTGAGCAGCTCTGTGGTGCTGTGTGCCTCTAAGTGTGAGCAGCTCTGTGGTGCTGTGTGTCTCTAAGTGTGAGCAGCTCTGTGGTGCTGGAGTAACATAAGCCCCACCCCGGCCGCAGGCCCTATTGCTCCTCCATTCATTTAACAAATCGTTCTCCTCTTGAGCATACTCCAATTTGCCAGACCCGGGAGTCTGGGCAAACCGAGCCTTCAGCTTCTGGTTAGTACCAGGAACCGTTGGCGCAAACTGCTTCGTACTCGGTGTGAGAGAAGCAAGTTTCTCAGCATTGAGGCCCTTAAGGTTGCCATAGAGTTCAGAGTGAATTTTCATCACTCTATCTATGGCTGCCTCCAGACCCTCTCCATGCGAAGTAACATAGTGCCGGACCATGTCTCCGCGTCGGGGAGTGACACATCCTGTGCATTTAGCACATTTCTTGCCAACTTCTCGATCGCAGACATATTCCGGCCTCTGGTGCATATGAACTTCCACGAGATGACGAAGGAACTCGTCTTTCTCGATGAAGAATTCAACCTCACCTTCACTGTGAGTACAACGTTGAAAGGGACAATCCTTACAATCCTCCCCGCAGTACTCGTCCAGAGCAAATTTTAGTTTACCCTTCTGGTCATAGTTGTACAGGCCATTGGGTGAATTCTTAACGAATTCCCAATAGATCCAGGACATGTTGGCCGGTTTCCTGTCAGAGAGCTTCTTGCGAAGCCACTCCTCCATATCCTCACGCCTCTCATAGGTGATCCGAGGGGGTAGCCTCCATACAGTTTTGCTCCCCTTCAGGTGTCCCCTGTGTAGAGAAATGAAGTCGGCAAAGTCGCTATTGGCATTTTCCCACATAGCAGCCTCTTGCTCGTCGGTAGGAGTGACATCCACAACTGGGTCAACTGGCTCCTCTCCCTCAGGGTCGGATAGTACATCCACAGGTTGCACAACAGGTTGTTGACCTGTGAGAACCTGGGCTGCGGCATCTTGAGCGTCTCCACTCAAATCGGCCATTACGTCGTGTAGTTTGATGATTGGCACACCAAAGTCAATCTTTACGGTTGAGACAGCCAATTCAACTTCTGGAGTTTCAGGTTGAATGTCTACCTCGATAGGTTCAGGTTTACGTTGGTTAACCTTCTTCTTATTCCTTCTGCGGGATCTGCCGTTAGTAGAGGTGCCAGGCTCGGATGCATCCGTCTCGTTGCCGGAGACATCCGAAGCCTTAGCTCCCTTCTTATTGTCCGAGCGTGGGGACACCCGACGGGTTCGGGTACTATCGGCCACACTCATGCTGGTAGAGGGTTCGGTTCCTGACCGCTTCCCTTTACCTTTATTCTTAGTGGGGGTTCCTTTACCCTTTCCACTAGCTGTTTTCCCTATCTTCTGTTCAGTCTTCGTAGGGGTAGACTGAGCAGTTTTAGGGGAACCATCTGCACCAGGTGGAGCCTCCTCAGGTACTTCTGCCGTATCTCCCAAAGTAGGAGTTTCAGCAGAAGACATGAGATGATCCATCCGATCAGCCATTTTGGCGGGTACCTGCACGGGTGCTGGTCCGGGGAAAGCTCTGGGTGCGCCAGTGCATACTGCCTCTCCAATAGACATACTACAAGGTCTTGTATTACCCCGAGTCTGTCTAGTGGAGACACACCAATCCGGGCCTCCTCTGCCTCAATGGTTTGAGATGTAATAGGGACCCCTGGACAGTAATCCACAACAGTGTTACCTGCTGCTTCATACTCCTCCGCTGTTCCTAACATTAGGATCTGGTCTCTATCTATGTACCTAGAGACCTCATCTGCCTTGACACTGGTGTAACCCGTTTTGTCAGACACATAGGAAGGCCTAAAGAAGGTATTCCTTCGGAAAGCCATTTCTGCGTCCCAGAGGGCTTTATGAAACCATAAATGGACTACCAGTCTTTTGGCCATCTGATGGTAATCCACCAGCCAGGTTTCCGGAAAGGTATTAGCCCATTGCGCATGAGCACATTCCCAGATCGCGTTGACAACAGGCTCGTCAACCTCTCTGGGCGTCCCATAACAGGTGGGTATCAGCATTTCCTCAGAAATAGCTAACATCCGTCTGTCATAGGGACCGGCTACATCATGCCACTCGGGACTGTCTGGTAGGGGTAGCTCTAGGTACATTGGCCTGTCAACCGGAGAAGCAGGTCCCAAAGCACCGGATGAGGTACTCCCACCCAGACGAGGCGGTAGTTGAGGGGGAGGTGGCATTAGAGCCCTGTCGTGAGACTGAACTCCTGCCACCTCTCCACTCAAACCTTCGGATGGAGGGGCTACATAAGGCTCACCTACATCAATTGCTTGTTGAACACTTCGGCGTTCAGGACTCACTTGTCTGGAGTTATCCAATGCGTCATAGAACGAATCTACGTCGCTATCGTCTACTCTAGAAAAGTACTGATCAACATTCATTTGTTGATCCAATTGATCACAATCAGCATCATATTGCTGATCGTCGTATGTATAAGTGGGACTCTTGGGAGAACCACTTCCATACTCCGGCGGGGTGCTTGCACCGGCACCACCGCCAAGGCGGACAGCCTCTTCCGCCATCGGCAGAAGTGGCTATTCGGGGATATAATATTCCAATCCACCGGATAAGCAGTTAGGACTGCTTACCCAGTGAAAGGCCGGTGCCTTTTAACGAGGGCACACCTCGAAACACGGCTGTCACAGGCTATCAAACTCCAAAAAGAGTAAGACCACCCTCGGCCACGTCCTCTTCCTTCGCAGGAATAAGACAATATGGCGGGATACTCGAACTTGAATCGCTGCGCATGATCAAGCCGGCGCCTCACGTGACCATTCGAAAATGGGTCAACAACTTATGCCTTTAATTAGGTCACGCGTTCTTACATAAAGACAATACAATACCCGATCGGTCGTCTGTCTGTACTCAGGTCTCAAACATGACAACTCGCTAGGTATTATGGAGTTTATGGATAGCATAGGCATATCCACCGGATTATCCGTCCAAAACCATGGGTACATTGTCATGGGTCCTTTTCCAGAAACTCATGACCAGCTCAAATATACATTGAACAAGGTTACAACATATAACAGTACACAGTAAAGGACAACACACTCGTTGTGTTAACAGGCTAGGTTACGGCAGTCTTGAGCAACCTTGGACTGTGTTTTAAGGCCTCTTTTATCGACCTGGTATCCATAAGAGCCTTTTCCAAGGTCTCCTTAGCCTTAGAAGGACCTTTCCTCTTATTTTTACCTGCACCTGCTGAGACTTTTTGTATCTTCCCCTGTTTTCCAGATGTTACGACAGGGGGCACCACCCTCTTCAGGTCTGCAACTTTCCGTGGCCGCCTGGGTCCTCGCTTTCGGGTCGGTACCACTTCGAATTGCTTAACACGACTTTGTTCCATTACTTCAAATAGACCATCGCCGTACATTTCGGTGGAGATATCCCTCCCTCTCCATGGGCGTAGTCTCGCTACATTTGACTTGTAACATTTACCAAGCTGTGATTTAATAATCACTGTGCAATCACTAATAACCTGAGTTATAGTGAAAGGTCCATCCCAATTGGTGGCTAATTTCAGGTTGGCAAGAGGTTGGTGTAGACGCAAAACTCTATCCCCTAGATTAAAAAATCTAGCTTTTAGACCTGTGTCATAGCCAACTTTCTGCCAACGTGCAGTTTTCTGCAACTCATCTCTAACCCTCTCATAGGCTTGTTTGAAGTTATCTCGTAGAGACTCCACAAACATCACCTGGCAAGGGGCTTCCGGATTCATTCTTATTACGCAAAACACCAAATCTGCTGGCATAATCAAATCCTCTCCAAAAACGAGGAGATTAGGAGAACAGTTTGTGCTTGAATGTACAGTGCCATTATAAGCATGTACCACAAATTCACACTGTTCATCCCAATCATCCATTTGCTCATTTACTAGAGACTTCAATACTTGGATCAGAGTCCTATTGAATCTCTCCACTTGTCCATCACTCTGTGGTCTATAGGGATTAGTTCTTGTCTTGCAAATTGCCAGACAATTACACATCTCTTGCCACAGACTAGACTCAAATTCTCTGCCCTGGTCACTATGTAACATGAGTGGGACACCTAGGTGAAACACCTACCCTTTTACAAAGGCCATAGCACAAGTAACAGCCTTATGATCCGGTAAAGGAAACACTCAGGTGTACTTAGTATAATAATCTGACACGACCATCATACATGTGTTGCCACTAGGAGTGGGAGGAATCCCACTAATAATGTCAACAGCTACTCTAGCAAACCTTACACCAAACAGTTCCTGGGATAATGGCAGTTTGCCTAACCCGGGTCCTGGTTTGTTCTTACAGCATTCGGGACAGGTCTCTACCCATCGGGTAAGATCTGTACTCATGCCAGGCCAATAGTATCGTCTGGATAGACGTGTAGAGACTGTTTCTTTCCAAAGTGTCCACTAGTTCTATGCCTGTGACAGAAATACATAATATCTCGTCGCATAGCACTAGGTATGACAACTTGCAAGATTTTCTTCCTATTAGAATAGTTCTTCCATCGAAATAGAATACCATCCTGGACTTCTAGCTCGGCCCATTGAGCTAGGAATCATCTCATCTCTCTGTTCTCCAATGACACGTCGGGTCTTGGAGGACAGATACCCTGATTAAGAAACTTAATCAAACGTGATGTGACTGCATCAGTCTCCTGGAACTGTTGGATGGTCTCCACGGACCAATTCAAAACATGTTCCGGTTGGGTTTCGAAAGGGACTCGAACCCCTGCCAATACAGCATTGTGTGCTCCACAATCAGTGCACTCAGCATTTGCACATTTCTTCACCGGGATTCTAGACAAAGCATCTGCATTCAAATGTTTTGCCCCGGCTCGGTGTTCAATCTGGCTGTGATTTAGACCGAATTCAGATAGGTGCGCCAACCAGCGACCTATCATACCCTCTGCATCCTTGAAGTTCAATAACCATCTAAGAGAAGAGTGATCAGTCCGTAGAGTGAAATCACTTCCCCACAAAAAGTGCTTGAACTTCTTTGTATAGACCACCACAGCCAGCAACTCACGTTTAGTGGTACAATAGTTTCTTTGAGATTTACTCAACGTGGTGCTAGCGAAGGCTATAGGAACTTCAACCCCATCCTGGACCTGGGAAAGGGCAGCTCCTATGCTTTCGTTACTAGCATCAGTATCTAGAATGAAATGATCATTCTCCGTAGGGTACTTCAACACAGGTGTACTTGCAAACAAACCCTTTATTTTCATAAAGCCCTTGTCTTGCTCGGATCCCCAAGGAAATCGTTCCCTCCTCACTCCAGGTGTCCAGTGGGACAAACTCTGGATAGGAAAGGTGACCCTCGAATATCCTGGGATCCCTGTAGTAGGAACAGAATCCAAGAAATGATCTAACTTCTTTTGCATTCATGGGTGCCTGCCAATTTGACACAGCATCCAGTTTCTCCAGATTGGCTTTAATCCCTTCATTCGAGATTATTCGTCCCAAGTAATTAATAGATCTTTTAAAAAGATCGCATTTCTTGGGCTTCAGCTTCAATCCATTAGCTATGATCCTTTCCAGAACCACACCTAAATTTTCCAAGCATTCCTCGTATGTCTTCCCAAAGACTATCACATCATCTAGATAGACGAGACATTTCTTCCATAATAGGTCACTTAATAAAGTTTCCATCATGGCTTCAAATGTCGCCGGTGCATTGCACAATCCAAACGGCATCACATTATATTGGAATAACCCAATATGACTGGAAAAGGCCGTCTTCTCCATGTCTTTCGGATGCATACCACTTGCAAGTACCCAGATTGTAAGTCTAGAGAGCAATACCATTGCTTACCTCCAAGGGAGTCTATAGTCTCATCAATCCGTGGTAAGGGATATGAATTCTTCTTGATCATACCATCCAATTTCTGGTAATCTATGCAAAAATGGATGGTACCATCTTTCTTAGTCACCATGCACACAGGGCTAGACCAAGGACTGGTTGATGGAATTATTACATCCTGTTCAAGCATTTTAGCTATCTCCTCCTCAGCTATCCTTTTTTTGGCTAGTGGGAGTCTTCTATAAGGAATCTTAAAAGGTTCATTCTCACCAGTGTCAATCGTATGCAGTACCTTATCGGTACGCCCCAATTGTTCACTCGGTGCTGCAAAAGCTTTACGGTACTTGTCTAGCAAGTCAGTTAGAGCGTCACGTTGTTCATCATTTTCGACATGGCTTTCGGCTATTAGAGTATCTAATTCCGGATTCCTTTCGGATGAGGAAGGGGATATAGGAACCACTGTCCAAGCAGTGTTAGCTACTAGAACGTCTGCGGATTCCAATCCGATACTTGACAACATTGCCATATCTGGCTCTACAACTCCAGTTTTTCCTGAAAATTTTCTGTCCGCTCAACATAAGACATCACAGGCTTAACAGTCTGGGCTACACTGGCTACACTGCTCACTTGTCTAAGTACGCATTGTACTTCAAGATGATACGGGTCTCTCACTTCCAATATTCCCCTCTGGGAATCTAACCTTGCTCCATATAATGCAGCAAAATCCAGACCAAGTATACCATCATCCGCGATGTTCACCACAGTAGGAGTAAGGATGAAGTCCTTATCCTCCTGTAGACTGAACGTTTGCATCGTGCTACTGTCGGCCGTACGAGCATTTCCTTCCATTGTCAAAAGTTTCATGATTTGTAGGCAAAAGATCATAGAATCTCTTAGCAATACAGGAGTGGCTAGCACCCGTATCGACAAGAAACTCAGCAGATCTACCACTCACAGATACAACTGCGTACCACCTCCTACCTTTCAAGTAGGTAGGACAACTTGCGTACTTGGCAAGTTCCGTCTTAGCGCCAAGGTCAAATCCACATCCCTTCAAAAATTCGAGACAAGGATGACCCGGGGGAAGCTGGGCACACCCCACCCTGGCCAACTCATTGGCCACTTCCTCTGGACTGATATCGGGTTTCCTCTCTGTGTTCTTCTGCCGGTTCTTGACACCTGGTGTACTATCAGTCTCCCCAGCCTCTTGAGTAAGGAACTGATCAGGTCCCTTAGCTTCACTGCTGGGCGAAATCGCTAGAGGATTCTCACCAGCACTGCAAGCGGCGATAGGCTGGCAGTCATGGCAATCACTCATTCTGGGTTAATCCAGTTGCCTCCATGGACACCCCCACTCAGTTTTCCTTCTTCACTGAGTCCTCCTTACTCGGATTGTTCCGGTAACGAGCGTTTCTGTAAACTGGCTTATCTGCCTCACACTAGGCAGCATAATGTCCAGTTTCCTGACATCGAAAGCACATCACTACACTCCTATCAGGCCTAGGCCTTCTAAGATTTTCAGTGATCTTCAAGTTGGTAACCAGGTCTTCTGATAAAGACGGACCGGTGTTCGGTTTGGAATTGGGTTGAATCACAGGAGGTTTGGTGGTAATCACTTTCTCCTTGACGTAACCCATTTTCTTTCCCCAGTTCCGCTTGTACCGGGGGTTCCCTTGGCCAACGGCCCCAACGTTTTTATCTTCATCAGGTTCTCCTGATTCGGTTTCGGGTATCTCATCCCGGATTATCATTGCTGACATCCGTTGAGGTACCTTCCCGGCAAAGATCCGGGCCTTACGATCATAATGATCTAAGGACTGGAACAAATCTGTCAAAGAGGCATCATTCTTCCAAGCTTCACAGGCCACTGTCCTATGTTCCTGATTCCGCAATCCTTCGATGAATTGTTTAAACATTTCATCTAGGAGGCATTCATCATCTAATCTCCATTGAGGTCTGGCTTTATGCAGCAGTCGTTGACATTCTAAGCCGAACACTTTGGCAGATTCCTTAGGTTTTTGCGTTCTTTTAGTGAACGTCAGCCAAGGATCTTCCCCAACTATATTTCCATATAAACATGAAGCAATCTCTATGAGTTCATCATATTTCATATGGGCTGAGAGTCCTACAAATCTCTCCATTGTTCCACGGCTCCTTTACCGTCGCCTTCCTTTAACCAGCATACTAGATAAGGGAGAGCTTCCGCTTTACCCCATCCATTGCAGTTAAAGACATCTGCGCAGCCTTGATACTCTTCCTTCCAAGGATTCTTGGCATTAAAGGGAGTAGGTATCTTAGCTACTCTACAAGCCAGATTAGTGGATCCAGTAAGGGTTAACCCCCTACTCCATTCCATGATCTCCGTATCGTCCAGACCTTGATTGTAACAATCAACACCTAAGTTAGCAATCGCTTCATTGGAATCATGCAGTGCTTGTAACCCTGGAGAAAGAGATACTCGGCGACTGAGTCTCTTTTTCCTTGGAGGATTCGTACCATAAGTACCTCCAAAGCCACCGGGTGGTGGTCCTCCTCCACCCCCTGATCCTCCTGTTCCGTATAGAGGCACCTGTGAGAAGGTGTATCCGCCGGCTTGAGGAGTTGACCCTGGATTATTGGTGGGTTGTGCATTTCCACCAAAACTAAAGAAACCACTATTGTGATTAGTGTTTCCTCCTGTTCCATACGACTGATTTCCATTATTGGAACCAGTTCTACCGGCAGAGGGTCTGCTTCTGGAACTATCTCCCGAAGGTCTGGATCCTTGATCGTATCCGGATTGTCCTCCAGCTGTACTGGAATTCCCGGATGTTCGTCTGGTTGTTCCTCCGGATGTATTCTGGGCGTTACCATTAGACGGATTCGCTCCCGATTGGGATTGATTCCATCCATACTGGGCATACGGGCCATTTGGTCCCCCTAAAGGTGACTGTTGTGGCCATCCGCCATCAAAGGTGGAGGTTCCTACTGAGTGGTTTTGTTTAACTCCACTCGTGGAAGCACCCCCAGCATTTCCCGTACCTAAACCAAGAGGTTTCGAGGTATTATCCGTAAATCTAACCTGATGACTTCTTTGCAACGAGGTACAGTTGCCTCATCTTCACCCCTCAAAGAGTACATCCAGTTACACGTCGTGTTTAGGGCAATTTCTGAAACAGTGAAGTCTGGTTCAAGAGTATCCTCTAGATACTTTGACATCTGGATAGCTTTAGCTTCCAGTTCAGAATAATCATCCAGCATTTTTGTCTGCTTAGCAGTCAAGTCTGCGGATTCACGTATCCATTGACCTCTGAGTTTTTCATGCTCTTCGGTTTGTTTATGATACGTAGTTCGTGCATCTTTGAAGGCTGATTCTATTTTCTTCAGCTCTTCTTGATACTTGCCATGGGCCGATTGAGTTGAATTTAACTCTTGTTTAGTTTTATTCAACTCATCACACGAGGCTCTGTATTACAGATCCGCCGTGTATAGTGCATCACGATACTGTTCGTGCTGGAGTTGGAAATCTTGTTTTTCCTTCTCTATTCGATCCAATGACAGTTGTTGTTGGCGTCTACAACTCTGATCGTAATCAAGACGTTCTGATATCAACTGTTTGTTTTCAGTCAGAATTTTGTCTAGAGTTCCGGTCAGTGTAATGAGATCCTTTTGGATCTTCTCGTATTCAGCTCTCATATCTTCAAGCTCGTCCATTTTGTTCTTTTCGAATCCACATTTTTGGTGTTTAATTCGAGAACTATATGGAGTTTCAAACATACCTGCACTAGGCTTCGGTACCTCAAATGGTAGTTGACCAAATTGAGCGGTGCATAGGTGCAGGTTTCAAAAAGTACCTCCTGGCATGAATAAGGAATCTCCAAATTCTTCCAGTTCATCGTGTAAGTTTTTTCTTACATCCGCTAACCCATCAGGGTAGTGTTCCTGTGGATCTCTCCACTCCGTACCTTGGGATGGTGACTTGATTTCACCATCTTCCATCGGGGAATTTAGCTCATAATTTGGGCCATTTCCCCTAACTGGGCTCAGCTCAGTCATTTCTGACTGCGCTTACCCGAAGACCAACTGGTCACGGCACCAGTGTAGTGGTTCGTCTCGTTAAGTTAGATTAAGTAATCATAATGAAGAAAGAGAAAGTTTCCGGGTAGGCAACCGAGCTTTTATTTCATAGCTTATGTTACATACGATCACGGCCTCAGAGGACTACATGCTGCTAGGGCATTCGGTTACCCTTTCGGGTAACGACCTGGTTGAGCAGTGGGTAAAACCACTACTAGAGAACGTAGGAGTAGAAACAGCCTTATATAGGGGAAAAGCCCGCGGAACTCAGACCGGCCACATGACGTGTGGCGGACGAGTGGTAGGTCCCCTGGTGTAATGGATACGAATCCAGAGGCAGGTGCTGCCACCTGCCATCCGGATTCCCCCACTACACCCGAAGACCTAGGTCTGAGTCCCATGGGTACATGAACGTAAAAGTGTAAATACCATACCCCTACATTAACATACTTGTGTCCTACTGTACTAAGTTGCCTATTATGTACAATTGTAGGGGTTCATTCCCTCCCCAGGTGCATTGAGCCTCCAGAGTCCGGCTCACTTGGTGGTCACTCCACCTATGTATACCATACCGATCCAGAGGTAGGCAGAAGTTGAAAATAGAGAGTTTAAGATTTGCCTATTTGAAACTTGCACGGCAACGTCTAGGCTACCATTTCCTACCATTCTAGACTTACACTTTGCCGTAAAAGTCGTGATCTTAAACTCTCTAATATCAGTGAGGCCATGTTGGTGACAGGGTATGTCAGGCTAGGGGATGTAGCTCAGTGGTAGAGTTCTCGGCTTGCAAGCGAGAGACCCGGGTTCATATCCAGGTGTCTGCAGAGATATTTTCACTAACCTCTACACAATGCACAATGTACTTGATTAATTAACAACTGTGTTGGATTGTGCTTTTGTGCCGGATGGCTCTCATCTATGTCCATTTAACAACAAGGCTTCTTAAAATAATTAGCTTTAAACTGCTAAAATTGCAGCCCTTCTTATATTCAATGTGACAGTAATATCTTATATTACATTGTTTCCAATACTTGTACTACTGATTATGCCAACTATTACTGAATAAAGATTAATGAGCCTCAAGTATATTGTAATATTGTATGCTTTATTCCATTTTTGGATTGTATGACTACCCTACATGGGTCAGCAACAAAGGAAGGAAAGGAGAGACGAAAAGGGAGAGTGTGAAAAATGAGCATTTATCCCTTTATTCTGTGCTGCCATCTAGTGTTATCTGATAAAATCTATGTATTATCTCCCCATTTAGGTGTGATAGGCTCCCCTTACCCCTTAGGGTGGCTAATAAATGCATGCATCACATGCTTGTATAATGCGTCCCCTCTGAACAGATATCATGTGCCTCTGGCGAGTGCCACTGATCCTGTAATGCTATAGGGAATGAGATCACTATGTACTGCTATAGGTAGGTAATCTTTTCTTTGGATACACAACAAATCCTCGATTCACGGCCAAATGACGGCTGTCAGTCACTGACAGACAGTGTAGGGACAGTATCATTAGCCCTTTAATTGTTTCTAGCTCTATTAGACCTTGAAGCATGATTATTTGGTTCACTATTAATCCCTAATCTTTGTAATTCCACTGTCACTGCACATCGGCAGCTGACTCTGGCAGCCGGTCCGCCACCATCACTGCTTGTGAAGTCATGACCTCTTCACCTAGTCTGGCCTCAAAACGAGGTTCGCTCAGATGAGCTGCCTGTAGCATCAGGCTGATCCAGATCAACTGCCTATAGCACTACAAGTGATCTAATTCCCCATAGTGTTACGGTGGATCAGTGGCACTCACCAGAGGCATGTGATATCTTTTCAGAACCACGCATTATTATAGGCCTGGCATCGTATCATCCCGCCCCCATGAGACTGATAATCCACTCACTTGATTGGGGCATCATGCCGACCCTACAGGGCTGATACGCTCTTGGAGGCTCGACATGAAGTGCTGGCGAGTAGTCTTGCCAACACCTCATTGGTGCATCATGACGACCAATCGACATGATGCACTCTTGCATCAGCAGCCAACGAAGGGTTGAATGTATCCCATCCCTATATGAGTGTGTTCTAACCACATCCTACATCCCACACAGTGCTGCATGTGTGTGACGCACCCAGACCTATCGGGAGTTGTATGGTCAAAAAGGGAAAAAGCATACATCCCATACACACCATACATCCCAAAGAGCTGGTTTCACTGAGTCTGTCAAGTCAATTTTCTGCTAATCCAACCATTTCTTGTGTACATTTCCTATATAAAAATTGTTTGGATTAGTATGGAATGAACCGAAGCAGTGGAACCAGCATTTAAGGTAAACATTGTCGGTTGTTGTCAACAGCATTCAGGCATCATAACTACCAATGAGAATGACACATTAATGCATCATGATACCCCAGAAGGTACCAGCACACGGGCATCACACCATGTACCAGGACATGATACTGGAAATTATCAGCACTTAACCCAGATCCCGGACATTTATGACAAAGTCGCTTTTCGATGACACTCTCCTACCTCTGACCTCATATAAACAAACAAACCATAAAACCATGCATATATCTATAACCTGTTTTCTGCTGTACCTTGTGTTTGGGAATGGATAAACCAATCTAGCTTGTTTAAGCATCGGCGTCTCAAATAAGCGCTAGTCCTGAATGAGAAGTAGGCGTAAATCCTTTTTAAAAATGAAACTCACACACTTAAATCAGTATCAAAATAAGGGCCGGTCCCAAATTAGGGCTCGGTGAAGGGATAATGAAATAAATAATTTAGTATACAGGCTTATGTAGCAAAACAGGTCAGGGGGGAAGTTTTTTAGGGGGTTGATTGTTGTTGACCCTCATAAATCTGACCTAAAAAGTGCGCTGATTAAGAATTTTGATGTTGCCATTTTACAATTCCCCCCCCCCCCCGCAGGGGTGTAATCACACAAAATTCAAAATTAGTTTAATAGTGGTGTTTTGCCTACTTATGTAGAGCACAATCATTTCATTATCTATTTGTGTACAGCCACATTAGACATTAATTGGAATTAGATATGACAGGGTATGATTGGGTATGACTGGGTAATGACCAAGCTTGACTGCATATGACTGGGCTAGGACCAGCCACATGTGGGCAGTGACTTGGCAATGACTTCAGAATCCCATCTTTAAGCAAAAGGCCCTGTTCATTAGAAAAACTCTACATATCACAGACGGCCCTAGACTGGTCTATAAGGTGCACCTCATACACTATGGTTTATGGTAGATAGTGACACACAGTGACACTGGTTCCCCTTGGTTTGTAGGGATAGATAACATTGAAGGTATAACATCCTTGGGTATCACCAACTGTACGCGGCCATTTTGTCCCCTGTTACCACAGCTGGTTACCCTACAGTAAGTCATGTCGTCCTATGTGTATGGGACCCGCAAAACAACTGAGAAGATTGTCCATTGATTTGGTTGAGAGGTCATATATACTCACATCAGAGTTAGAAAATCTTATCATATCTTTTGTCTTTTTGTTTTGAGTGTAGCAACTGACATTTCTAATTTTATCTTCCCCCCTATCCTTTACAATTTCAATTTCTTTTACCTTACTTGTTATTCTGATCTTGGGAATTGTTGAATATGATATGTATGTACACCTTCTACAGTAGCGATACAATTTGAGGGAATGTGACAAATCATTCAGTCTGTTGATCCTCTATATGTAATTCAGAGGATATCCTAGTCTCTATTTTATTGAGGGCATACTATCCTACTACTTTAGCTGCTGATATAAACTGATAGCACCTGTTAACACGGGAATGTACCATAACTACACATTGTAGGATTATACAGGGAATACACCAGGAGGGCTGTGGGACATCACTATCCTGTTACACACATTGAAGGTAAGTGGACTTTGAATTTACCGTCAGTTCTCCTCAATGTTGGTTATATGTCAATGTTAATATATATCGTCAGCACATTACGTAAATAATATATAAAGATTAGTGTGTACTCTCTATAAAGGACTGGTTCCACAGCGTCGGTGGGGTCCATTTTTTGCCAATCCATCAATTTTCCTCCATACATTTGCTATACAAAAAGCAGGCGGATTAGCAAAAATGACTGACGCTGTGGAACCAGTTCCTTACATGGGTATGTATCGAAGAATAATAAACAGAATATTATAACAGTTACAGAGCCCCCTTGATTCCCAATAATATACCCTTGATCAATAGTAGCCTACATTAGCGCATGCGCTGCTATGATTGCTCTTCCAAAAGCTATTTGATGACATCATATTTAGGCCTGTCATCAGGAGTCATGCACTACCATCAACTACCCCAACCCCTCTACACCTTGGGGGCCATCCATAAATGATGTCATGCAAATTTTGAACATTTTTGATCCCCCCATGTCATGTTTTTTGTCAATTTTGCAATGCAGAAGGTATAGGGGAAATTAATTCTGTCATGCCCGACCTGTCCCCCCCCCCTCCAGCATGATATCACTTGTGGATGGCCCCTTACTGTCAGGAAATACCTGGTCCTGATCAACACTATATAAATAGATGGCATACCTTAAAAGGGACTTGTCATTATTCATCAACAGGGGTGTTGATGGGTTTGAGGGGAGGGGGGTGAAAAAGCTTTTGACATCTTATCAGGAGAGACAGTTTTGATCCCACTCCCCCTGGTACTTAAGTAACACAGTTAAAAGATCAGTTTCAGTGGTTTTAACTCTCCAGACATTGACTAATCTAACCTTTCTTAGTGATGTCTGTTATAATTGTAGACAACCATGTTACGGAATAAGAACGTGCAGCAGTTGGAACATGACCACCTGTACCACTTCGCACTCAACAACCAGGATCATGATCTTAAAGCCATGTTTGGGGATGTAAAGGTAAAATAATTGTATTATTCAAGATGGATTTAACCCGTACTACGCCGATACAGTATATCGATGCCAGGTTACTCGCATTGCTGGTCATGATACTTAAATGCAGGCCTGGCGAGTAACTCAGCAAGGATGCATTCATACATGCGGCAGGGGGGTCCAAAATCAAATCAGGACCAGCCTAAAAAGTTTTTGGGTACATATAGTATAGGTGTTGGGGCTTAGGCTCCATATATTTGGGTAGGTTAAATATCGTTTTGTGATCCAGGGTAGAGCGGCGAAGTTGCTAGAGTATCTGACGGGTGCCGGGTCTCTGACGGGAGCCGCCAGCGCCACTAAGTCATGTTGGCATAGCTCTGTCCAATGGTGGAGGATGGGGTTGATCCTTACTGTGTGAAATACCTTGGTAACAAGGTCATTTATCATATATAACACATTAGTTCAATATGTTATATATATTATGGAGAGATGGACTGCTAGTAGGGTCTCTGATGGGAGCAGTAGGGTCTCTGACGGGTGCCGCAAAAAAACTACCCCAAATGTATCATTGGAGCACCCAAGGTAGGATATTAGAGATAGGCCCAATTTTTTTTGTATGCATATATAGACATGTTAACGCTTTGCATGGTATATCTCTCTCATACCCCTGCTATATATAAAATAGAGTAAGGGAGCCATGTTAGGGTCTCTGACGGGAGCCACGCGAAACTGCCCAAATACATTTCTGGCCCCAGTATAAAACATTATTTGGCTACATACACCTTTATGGTCTTAAAATTTTCCATTTGCTATGGGGGAAATACCAAAACAAATTAGGGGACCCAGTGACCTTTAATTTTTATTTTTTGCAACTTTGCAGTACAGATTTTTATTTTTTCTTATTGAAAAACCCTCATTTTGGGCAGTTTTAGGCCCCCAGCTCTCTAAATATGCATCGTAGATAGGCAAAACCCATATACCACTTGTAGCTCTGTCACATCCTGACCAGAATAAATGTTAAAGACACATATATAACTTTGTTTGAAGAATTTATCAAAAGGGGAACAAGAACAGCCCATCTCTGGAAGATTCATGACAAATGGTCATATGCAGCCCTGGTGCATCATACTTACCCTACAGGGTGAATACTGGAGGGTCGGCCTCATTCTGACCCTACAGGGCGAATACTGGAGGGTCGGCCTCATTCTGACCCTACAGGGCGAATACTTGAGGGTCGGCCTCATGCTGACCCTACAGGGTGAATACTGGAGGGTTGGCATCATACTGACCCTACAGGGCGAATACTGGAGAGTCGGCATCATACTGACCCTACAGGGTGAATACTGGAGGGTTGGCATCATACTGACCCTACAGGGTGAATACTGGAGGGTCGGCCTCATTCTGACCCTACAGGGCGAATACTGGAGAGTCGGCATCATACTGACCCTACAGGGTGAATACTGGAGGGTCGGCATTATACTGACCCTACAGGGTGAATACTGGAGGGTCTGCATGATGCTGACCCTACAGGGTGAATACTGGAGGGTCGGCATCATACTGACCCTACAGGGTGAATACTGGAGGGTCGGCATCATACTGACCCTACAGGGCAAATACTGGAGGGTCGGCATCATGCTGACCCTACAGGGTGAATACTGGAGGGTCGGCATGATGCTGACCCTACAGGGTGAATACTGGAGGGTCGGCATCATACTGACCCTACAGGGTGAATACTGGAGGGTCGGCATCATGCTGACCCTACAGGGTGAATACTGGAGGGTCGGCATCATGCACCAATGAAGCCCCAGCAGACAGATCCTATGAAGAGTAGGCTATATATAAAGATGCCAAAATGATAACCATGTAATAGATGTCAGATATAAACCGTTTGTTAACATTACCATGTTCGAATTTCTCTTATAAAGTTTGTGTTGGTTGGAGGCAGTCCGCGGAGGATGGAGCGCACAGCTCGCTTCCTGATAGAAGAATTAAAGATGGCGCTACCCACGGGGTACGACCTCGCTGACATAGCCTCCGCCACTGACAGGTACGCACTGTACAAGGTGGGACCAGTACTACTAGCCAGTGTGAGTACTTTAGTTTTCTTTTCTTTTTTTTCCTCAGAAAAAGATACTGGTTCTGATGAAGGCATATCAAATATGTGAAAATAATGAATACCTTTCTATCAGAAAATCAACCATATTTGAAATAATTTCCACAAGTCAACAGTGATTGTTATACTTAGACATAATTTTAAACCTTTTGAAATTTTGAACCTGTCTTAATCAGTCCTACATTTGGTATTTTTTCTCTCCCCCCCCCTTTTGATCTTCTTTTGTATTTATTTCTAATGTTACCCTTGTTTGTGAAAGTTGTGAAAGACTCTTACCAATTATCCTTATTTTAACAGCACGGTATGGGGATGCCGTCAGCCTCCATCATGCTGCATGAGATGATAAAGTTGGTTCACCATGCGGGCTGTATACAGGACGTCACCTTTTTACGCATCGGTACCTGCGGGGGGCTAGGTAGAACTTTTATAAAGTTTTTCATTCAATATTTATCCTGACATGTTTAGCTAAGTAGCTTCATCTAAACTTTATATAACACAGAGGAAGTGTACTAATACAGCCTTTGCCGAAACCCATTGGACGCCAGCTATAGCGAGCCGTCAAACTGCTGAACTAAATTTCTGGCTGTCATCCTCAGCTGCAGACATTTGGCTACATGAATTCAAATCAGACAATTATTAAGGGGTTTACTGTGTAAAGCAATAAGCATTAACATAGCATCATTTTTTTCTCAGAACTTTATGAACCCTAATGGATTTTATGATAAACATAAAATGTATGTTCTTGCTTTATAGTATTCATTTTCCCCAGAGAATGTCTTTAGGTACTCATTATGTTTTGGTCCTGCAAAAGTTGAAGCAGGCCTGCAGAATTAGAAATCTACAGGACTGAATGTTCTGCATGGCAAAAAAACTTTCACAAAAACTGTTAATATGCTCATTGTATTTTGTGTTAAAACCAGATGGTTGTACATCGGTTTCCTTAATTTCAACATTGGTACCGCTTAAAAGAACGTGCACAAATCCACGGGACCCATTGAAAAATTTGTGAAGACCTCATTGGTTGAGGATTGGTCACGTAACTTGCTAACACGGGTACGTCTTAACCTGCTAGCCCCGCTTTAAGCCATATGTAAAACTTGCTGAGAGTTTAAAAGGGCACAGCATCAAGTGGACTTGATAAAAGGTGAAAAACTGACATAGTGGCAAAGTGTTGGACTATCACACACACTGTGGATGCTTATTGCACAATGCCCAGCGGGCCCGCACAATGCCCAGCGGGCCCGCACAATGGCCAGTGGGCCTGCACAATGCCCAGCGGGCGCTTGCCATCCAAGACTGCATGACAATTATATCACTCACAATAAGCTGCCATTGGTCTATATAGGAATGTAATTATGTGCCATGAAATGAATTGTGCTACTGCTTTGCAGTATAGATAGATACTAGTGTCATCAAAGATTGAAGGTAAGGAAGTGTAAAAATGACCAAAAATGACTTTATGGTTATTATATTATCATCTTACAGGACTAGAGCCAGGTAGTCTAGTTGTATCCGAAGCAGCTGTCAATGGAACCCTGGAACCATACCAAGAACTGGTGAGAACTGATATCTTAACTTTACCATTTTCCTTTCTTTTTCAGAAATCTAAATCTAATTATATGCAGAGTGAGTAAACAAATCATAGGATACTTTCACAGGATGACCAAATATGGGTTGACAATTTCGTCTACCCCTAGGTCACACATATCGAGACCCTCTCCCCTGGGGACAGCGGGGTCGACTGATGCAGTAGGGCTCTAAATCAGTAAACCTATGCAATAAAAATATTTTTAGAAAAATATCTTTCTAAAAAAGTTTCTTTGAAAATCAAGATATAAATTACTGAAAATATGAGAAATAAATTGGGGAATATTTTTAACAAAGGAAAAATAGTCAATCTGGTAAAGATGTCCCTTTTGAATAATGAAAGCGGAAAGACTAGTAACCTAGGGGTCAGTATAGTTGGGGGCCCTAATTGGACCCTTATCTCGTGTGACCATTTATATATATATATATATATATATATATATATATATATATATATATATATATATAGATATATATCACAGGACTTTGAACAAAAATATTTTGTGCAACTCACCTCTCATAGAAAATCTTTTTCAGGATATCCTAGGTAAGAAGGTGCGTCGTCCAGCCATTATGGATATGGACCTAGCGCGGGAACTACAGACACTGCAGCTACCGGACGATGACTTCAAGGTGGTGCTAGGGAAGACAATGTGTACCGATGACTTCTATGAAGGTATGTAGAAACTTTCTGACCAAAAAGTGCATTCATGTTTTCTATTCCCTATATTTGTGTGTGCTATTACTGCAACAACATCCCCAAATTGGCCTTACCACCAGGAACTCTGCCTATTTTTCCTCCCCCCATTCAACCACCCGAAACCCCTCCCCCTATAAGTTATCAAGTTATTGCCATTACACCTTTGCTACAGAATACTTAACTAGATATGAAGGTATAGAAGGCCTGGACAGCAAATCAAATCATAGGAGAAAACTGACTTTGACTATAAAGGGTGAATGGGCATCAGATGGACAAAGGTTGGGATGGATTAAGATATTAAAATTAATCAGTTTTTTTTTATCAATGGGGGATACTCTTTTTATTGGTCAGGAGTTAATTTGATATTCAAGGGACTGGTTACTGGTGAGTATTTTATATATTGTTTTTTATTCATAATAAATGTCCTGCGTACATCCTATTTAGTTTGGCATTGCTCAATGATAGTCATTAGCATTATGGAGAAACGCTCATAGATCTTCCTGATAAGTTATTCAAAACATTTTATAGTGCAGTTTATTCAGTCAGTAATAAAATAAATCTTTTACGAGTAATAGAATGTTTTCTGAAATGTACAGGTTTGAGTCGAAGCTTTGCTTCTGTTAAAATCTGTGAAATTAACACAAGGAGTTTTGAAAAAGTAAAAAAGAGAGACAATTCTATAATACCTAATTCTGACTTGGACTAATGAATATCTCTTTCCTCAATAATTTCAGGACAGGGCCGGTTGGACGGAGCGATATGTGAGTTCACGGAGGCAGACAAGATGGCGTTCCTGCAGGAGGCGTACAATAAGGGAGTGCGGAACATTGAGATGGAGTCTCTGTGTTTTGCTGCCATGTGTCACCATACAGGCATCAAAAGTAAGTCACTGAGGGCCTGGCTACTACTCATATGCTAAGGAGTGATCCTTTTTTAACAACAAGGGGGGGGGAAGGTTGGTGGGTTTGTACATGGATGATTGAAAAATAATTTAACGCCCCCCCTCTAGAGAGAATAAAAAAAATTTGATCCCCCGTAAGGCCCTTTTAACCTATAGTTGCAATGTTAGGGAAAGGCTGATTGCCTACCGTCACTATCTGGAATATCTATCCTATAATAGCAATTAAGCCAGGTTTCTCACAGTGTGCCCCCTCAACAGTTCACTTTTGTCTCTACTTGTACCTCTCTCAGACACACATATCAGACCAGACCCCTCTCAGTATAGGCTGGTACCTCACTACAGATATGTGGTCACCACAATGCCTGAGACCGGGAGCGTGTTGCTCTTATGGTAAAAAGAGCTGTCAGTAGGTACCCTCTTTTCAAAAGAAGTCATGCTCTGCTTCACCATTCAACTTGCACTCACCACATTAGTCTTAAAAGTCACCTGCCTTGTTTAAAACAGAGAGAGCTGCACTATCAGGTACCTACTCATGTCACACACTCTATAGTATATTATACTGACTGACTTGCTTCCAACTAGGTACCTACTCAAATCCCCTTTTTTTTAGCACCATACTTGAATGACCATTTGTGAGCAACAAAAGGGACAAGTTATAGCTACATGAAAAGAAAGGACTGGAAACGAGGGCATTTTAGCCAGCTCTTCCTTTTACAATAGGAGCAACACCCTCCGGACAGGCTCGGACGGACACAGTTAAGTAGCAGACAAAACAGCAAACTCAAACCTCCACCAAAATATGTGAAATTATTTTGACCCCTCATCAGATGGGTTAAAAGAATTCTGACCCTACCAGTCAAGGGGTCGAAAAAATTCTGACTCCCCCCTCTCAAACCCACCCCCCCCCTATTGTTAAAAAATGATCACTCCCTTAGGTGATGAACTGATGACCTTTTAAAGTTGACACCTTACCCACAGGCCCTATAATGTTTGGATGTACACTTAGGCTATTTCTTAAGGGACTACGATTATAGACAGTCACTGCGACTTGAGACTCCTGTAGAGTATGGCAGGTGATTGTAGGTACTGCCTTATGACTGCTCTGTACGATGAGCACCTACTGGTGCAGACATTTGTAACCATTAGCGTAAGATACTGCATTGGTATTAGTATAAGGCACCTCACTATGATTTGAAGGGCAGCAGTCGTAGTGTGTTAAGAAATGGCCTCCAGAAAATCTTTGAATTGCCTTTTTCAGTATTGAAAGGTTACTGTCCCCATCAAGACAAACATCTGCTCTATATATGAAAAGTGTGTGGATGATGGATCCATATTCTTAATGAGAGCAAATTATCCTATTTTCGAGATGCGAGAGGAGGCATCTACCCCCCATTCCCTCTGAAATGTGCCACCAAATATCAATGACCTCAGAGTTCATCACTGAGTCTTCATAAAATGTCATATAAATGAATGATCAGCACGGTAACATTAAAAAATTGAGGTGAATAAAGAAAGATTATGTACTAGTAGGCTCTCTAAAGTAGCCTACATGTAGAGATATGCTGACATTCAGCTTTCTTATTGTAGAGCAAATGTGTGAAAACTTTTGCAGACTCAACAATAGCTGCATATACAAAGAAAATGCACATTACATATTCCAGGTGCTGTGGTGTGTGTGGCCATCGTGAACAGGTTTGACGGAGACCAGGTGACGACATCTAAGGAGACGCTAACAGAGTGGGAGTGGAACCCCGCACGACTCGTTAGCAGACTCATCACAAAGAGGCTGACTGCTAAATAACATTAAGTTTTAACTAACCTTTAACTCTCACATGTACTGCACTAGGGACACATGCACATATTGGACTCTCGTCACACTAATTGTGTCAACATTCAGACTTGAAAAGTCCTCTTTTCATAAACCAATATTGCAGCTATTCCGGATCAACATCACACCATTGACGTACCGTAGGCCTGTATAAGTGTCTGGGCGCTTAGGGAGTGATTATTTTTTAACAACAGGGTGGGTTTACGCACAGACGCGCGAAAAAAACTCCAGCCCCCCTCTCGAAGGGTCAAAAATTTTTCGACCCCCCTCAGGAGGCGGAAAATCGCGTTTAACCTATAGTAACACGCGGGCTTTTTTGCTGAAAACAGGTAAAACTATTCCGACCCCCCCAAGTCAAGGGGCAAAAAAATTCTGACCCCCCCTCAAACCCACCAGCCCCCCCCTGTTAAAAAATGATCACTCCCTTATAGACTTCGAACCCACTGTACCCCCACCACTTTTATAGATCAGGCGCTTATTTGAATACAGTTTTTTTTAGTGGTTAAGACAAATTTCAGTACCCCCAGACACCTGACGCGTATTCGAGACCGGTGCTTATTTGAGACCCCGGTGCTTAAACGGGCCATTACTGTAGTCAGTGTTACTACGAACCAAAGGTCCTAAATAAAGCCTCTATGTTTTATATAGGACATAGAAGCTGTATTTACAAATGGTTGCTAATATCTTAGGGTCGATGTATGCACTCACATAGGGTTGTTAGAAGACCCCTGGAGCTTAATTCAAAACATCCTGGGATCCCAACCCCAGCGATCTTAGTGTAGGCACATATCATAAGACCTGGCTGGTCTACCCTATGTAATGCAGTGGTTGCAGGCCTGTCCAGAATAGCTAGTCCTGGGATCACTTCACTATTCCATTTCCACCACTAAGATCACTGCGATCTTAGTGAAAGAAATGCATAGTGGTTTCACCTGAGTACAAGAGCACTTACAGGGAACACTCCTGATCGAAAGAGTGAATAGCCTGCTGCATACATAAAGAGGGGAGGGAGGACGTTTGCTGAGTGTCCTTGAGGGCTCTTTGGGCTACTCAAGCGTTAAGTGCACTGTAAGGTAATTCTTCCCTTCTCTCTCTTTGTCCTGGGGGGAGGGCACAATGCTTCTAATAGGCATGCATAAATCATACATTCATGGGAACAACTCCCGAATACTGCACGGGGGTCAACTGCACCCTGTGCTCTTTTATTAGCCCATATGGGGACGGGGAACGATGGTATATAAGCACTCTTGTGAAGAAGAGTGACTCCACAGCTATTCCTTTATTTTGGGACTCTTACCCCTGTGCCTAGTCAGTTCTGCTTGGAATAGTGTATGAGGGCTGAGGCTAAGATCGATGCGATCTTAGTGCTGGCTAGGATATCTGAACCCAGTCAACTCTTAAGATCGCTTAATAGGATAAGAGATTTCTGGCTGGTAAGTGAATCAGCCGACCTTTTGAAGACTGATATATTGAGACATGACTGTACATTGTGTAGCGATATCTGCCAAAGTCACAAATGTCCAAACTCCACCAGCAGCTCAGCTGTAACAGCGTTACATGAGACACAAGGTATAGTTTACATTACATAACACAGTGGGATATCCTTTTTGCTTGTTTACACAACAGAAAATGTAAACAAGAACAAAGGGAAAGGTGTGTTGCAAGGAACGCTGCCACAGCTGTATAACAAGTGATGCCCTGGTTGTTTGTGTGTGGTGAAACAAACCCTTTGAGGGTCAGTTATGTATTATTGTGCCATGTTCATTGGTTGTCATGGTTATCAATGCAGCACTGGAAAATACGACTAATGACCACTTTGCGTTACTATCGCATCAAATATTTCATGTTTGTCAAAGTACTTTCATGCTTCTCTTAGCCTTGTAAAGATATATTCAAAATGTCTTACCCACCCTTTTGTCAATGTAATTATACAAAGTCATATATTTTATAAACCAGGTGTAATAAAACGAATGCTAAAGGAAAATCATTTCATCCCAACTTTACGTTTTGTTATTGATTGATATTAGGGTTATAATATCATGGTGCCGCTAGTCGGATTATCATATTCTTTAAACAGACAGACGTACCAGTGGAGGCCTAAATGTATCAATAGAAACTGTACACATTTTGACAACCCTGACCCCACAAAATAGGGTCACAGCAGCAATTCAAATAGTTGGTATCCAAAGTGACCAGAGTTCAGATTGGGAAAGTGAAACCCTTTATTTTTTCGTTTACTTTAGACTAGACCTAGTTTAAACATTTTCTACTCCAATGCTTAATCTTTTTCCAATTCCACCATTTTCTACCTCCACCTAGATCTTTGCTCCTTGCTTGCACTATTCCATCACACCCACAATGCACCAATCAATACTCCACACACATGGAATGCGTCTAGGGGTTCATAGTCCGAGGGAAAATAAAAACAAGCACAAATAAATGCAGCGTCAGCAGATTATTGCTAATTTCCCTCGATGCCCTGTGTATTCTCACAATGCTCTGAAGTTTGAAGCAAATTTAGTAATGAATACGAAATTAGATCTTAACACAACAACCTAGAGATCTCCATACATGATATACGTATTTGGTGCGAAGGTTTGTGTCTAAAACCAAATCTTTAGGAGGGGGGGGGTTATTTTAGGATTTCGTTAGGGTGGGTGAATATAATTTTATGTTAGCTTAGATAAGGGACCCACCTTTTTTTAATTTTTTTTTTTTTTTGGGGGGGGGAGGGTCACCTGCCCTTTTCCTATGTTAGTACAAGTGAATAAAGTTGAAATCTTCCTCAGTATCAGTCTACATGTTTACAATTAAAATTACTAAAATGTATAGCGTCAGAGGCATGGTTGTCGGTATTGCATCGCATTTATAAACTGTCAGCCCGCCCAAGTAAATAAATAGTGTGCAACGCTTTTTATTGTACCTTACAGTATTACCTTGTATAGGCATGAAGGCCTATACTGGATGTATATAGTGCTGTAGCTATGGTTGGTTTGACTGCCTACTTACAGGCGTAGTTAGCGCCGATCAACAATTCGGGCTGAGAGTATAATCTTTCAGCAACCAAAACAGAGCATACCGTCATACCCTCCATATAAGGCGTGTCATATACAAGAAAATCAATTCCTATAGTGTGCTTTTTAAGTATCAATATTATCCTTATATTGGAGGTGCACTTTATTTGTGAAGTATTATGGTACTTTAAGTCAAGTACAGTATTTATTTATATTTCTATCCTTTTTGTTGTTGTTTCATTTGCAGGTACCACTTGTAGTGAATGAGTGATCTGTGAATGGTATGTCTTCCTCAGGCTCCTACTTGTACTAGACGGTTACCGGGTCCAAGTCAGAATCCAGCGTCTTAATGATGCAAGGTCACTAGCAAAATAATCAATACAACTGGTGAAAAAATCACAACACATGGAGGGTCTTGCACACAAGGGAATAGGTTTCGTTTAGGAAGTACCTCACCTGCACTTTTTTTTCATCTTGCAATGGTCATAATGTTTCTGGCTGCTTTGCCCGAACTGACAGTGGCGCTTATTCTCTTCGCATGTTGGTGCTTGCACTGTTATGAGTGCTCTAGAAATCCTAAACACTGATTATATAGGGACATATCAGAGGGGCTTCTATAAACTGTAATGGCCTGTTAAAGTTCCAGGGCCTCAAATAAGCGCTGGTCTTGAATTATATAGGCCAATATACACTGCAAAATGGTGTTTAGATCCTAAACACAATTCTAAACATATTCTTGCAACGTTTTTGTAATCACATTAATTTCCTAAACATGTTTAGCCAAACAATGTTCTTAGCTCAAGTGTTTAGAAATGTAGGTGTTTCGGTTAAAACTTTGTGTTTAGATTCATGAATTTTTGTTTATGAAATTTTTTGTTTAGATTTTTAAATGATTTGATGGAGAGTTAAGGTGTGCAGACATGTATGCATTAAAAACAGAGATATATTTTGGTTTTTTTCTCATTTACTGGGGGGGGGGACATCAGCAGGTATTTACTTGTCAAAGTCTCCAGAGATATCAGCCACAGCTATATTCATGTACATGTATTACACACTGCCTCAGAATGAGAGACTTGAGAAATTACAACAGCTTGGCAGGAAGGACATTGCCTTATCTATTCGAGAATAACATCAAATAGGTGTCAGTCATGGAGCTTATTGATTATTTTATGCTAATGAGGGTGGCATAAGGTGAATGTAGTTAATTTTCTATTGCCCTTTCTATTCACATGACATTCTATGAAATCAAACCATGATGAACATGGGATTTGGGGACTTTTTCACAACAATTGATTATAACTGTGCACAGATAGTACATTCAAAGGTAGTGCTGCTACCTGGTGTGGATTCAACATCCAAGTATCTAAACATATTGATGTTTAAATCTAAACACCTATTATTCAACTGTCTCAACTCTAAACATCTAAACATGTTTAGCATAAATGTTTATGTAGTTAGAATAAAAGTGTTCATTTCCTAAATGTGTAGTCTATGACACACCTAACTGACCTATATGTTTAGGTTTTAAACATGTTTAGACCTAAACATGTTTAAAATCTAAACACCATTTTTGCAGTGTATGGTAGTATGATCACTTGTCCGACCAAAAGCAGTATTTCCAGATTATTGAAGGAACAGCTGTATTGATTTTTACTTTCCCTTAGGAAGTGATCATTTTTTAACAACAGGGGGGGGGGACTGGTGGGTTTGAGGGGGCGGTCAGAATTTCTTCAAACACTCTGATGGGGGGGGGGGTCAAAATAATTTCACCTGTTTTCAGTGGAAAACCCCGCGTGTTATAGGTTAAAAGGGTACGTTCGTGCCCGATTTTCATCCCTTACAGGGGTGTCAAAAAATTTATACCCCCTTGAGAGGGGGGTCAGAATTTTTTTCACGTGCCTGCACGCAAAATCACCAGCCACCCCCTGTTGTTAAAAAATGATCACTCCCTTATGATAAACAATAGACGTGATGCATTATTGCAGTACATTTCTATCAAAGGGGGTATGGCACTAGGTCGGTGGTTAAGCAAAGTGTAGCATTTTATTGGTGGTCAGTATGTAAAAATCAATATAACTCAGTAAAAAGTCTAGCGACAAACAACAAACGCACGCAGAGAGGAACAGTGGGCGGATTGCATCATGAACACAATCATTGAAAAAACTACTTTTTTGACACACATCAAAAACAGATTCACCAGCCTATTTTGCAGGTATATATTTGACAAACAAAGAAGATAGCTTGTGCTGGGCCTGGAGTATTTCTGTTTGCATATAAAATTCACATATAGATATTGTTGCCATAGTGCAAGAACGTTGTTCAATAAGGTGAAAGGCCTCTGGTAGGGGAGTAGTGGATCGCCCCCTTTAGATCTCAGAGTTTGGGCAAATTATTACCAATTTCCAGTTTACCCCAGAAATGACATATGGAGTTTGCAGTACCTCTACCTACAGTAGTTATTATCATAAGAAATAAAGATGAATACCGAAAAAGATCAAAAAGAGAAGACTAAGTGGAGGAGTCTCAAGGGTCGATACAAGAGTCATTTAGATAAATATGTTTGATATCTTATGTGTCTGGAGATCATATCCTACTAAATGCCTTTTACCACCAAATAGCCAAAGCAGATGTTGTTCGGTTCCCATTGATACCAACATAATGTGTTTCTGTCGTCTCGGTAGACTTGGCCCTTTGACATAAAGAGACCGCTGAGGGTCCTGGAACTCATCATTATGGATATTTACATGTCTGTGTCATTATGTGCGGGTGAGCAGCCACTCACTGTTAGTAAAAGACAAAGTCTAAAACCTAAAGACATATTACATTTAGCCCTAAAAGGGTAACATGGTGCCTCCGAGTACATGTGGCCGGTCGTCATGATCCACTATACGCCTGCCGTGCTGTAGGCATTTCTTAACATGGTACAGCAAAGCACAGCTTTTCAGAAAATAAGAGTGGGTGATTGTAGGCAATGTGCTACAGCTGCTCTGTACGATCAGCACTTAATGTAATAACCATATATAGGGTTTGTACGGGCATGCGTGTCAGTGTACCACTAGATGCACGGCTGTAATGGCATACACTTGAGGGATCCTAACTATGACTTAAGGAGTTGTGCCATCTTGGGAAATGCCTTCCAGGCCAGTCTTAATTTTAACACATGCTAAACCAAGTACATAATATCATTCACTTGTCAAGAAAATGTTG
Organism: Acholoe squamosa; assembly: GCA_949317995.1. Lineage (NCBI taxonomy): Eukaryota > Metazoa > Annelida > Polychaeta > Phyllodocida > Polynoidae > Acholoe > Acholoe squamosa. Next base: position 67,683,643 of record OX439048.1, on the reverse strand, counting down.
GTAATAAGGCATCTTGTGCTGAAATATCAGCAGGAAACCAATAACCTTATGGGTCCAGTAACTGGGTACTCTTTTTACTATAAAAAAGAAAGGGAAATTAAATGAAAGCAAAGCTGATCTTGCAACCTTGGCAAAGCTTTCAAGATTATATTCACAGATATATTTCAGTTAAGTACTATCACTGTACCACTTTGTGGGGTTTAGCTTTATACATAACACTGCCTTTACTGCATCTCAATTAGTGTTACTCATTCCAGAGTTTATAGGGATATCGAGTAGAATCAATTCTCATATTTTACAGCGCATGTAGAGTCCGTGTGTGAAGGATAACTTCTTATTTCATGGTAAGAACGTAGTCTACTATAGAGTTGTACAGGAAAGTCATTCCCAGTGCAGGCGGGTGGAAAATGTTTCTCTTTCTTCACAGTCCATGTTTTCCAACTGCTCCGGGGTTCACGCATGTGCGGCTCACTACCTTATGATATCAAAATGGCACCAACAACATTGCCGGGTGGGGAAGATGGTGAATAAAGTGTGAGTTTTTCTGTGATTACTACTGTAAAACCATGAAATAAATACAGAGTTCCACTATAAAGTGTCTCGACGGCCAATTTTCTTCACGCGTGGGTGACAGTCCGTTCCCAAATCCTCCTCCAGGCTTGTTGGGAACAGACTGTCACCCGTGTGAAGAAATGGTTGTCTCATCACTTTACCATGCAACTCTGTCTATATCCATATTGCCAAATGTAATCTTCCATATATCAGCACCCCTATAGGCTGTCCCTTAGTGATATTTAACCCTCATGGATATTCAGACAACTGTAATCAGACTAAGACAGCAAAACAATCCAATTGGAGCTAATACCAATCAGAACCATGCACTGGGTAGGTGATCTGCCTAATCACCTGCCCAGTGGTAGAAATACTCTTAAGCCAGAGTGCTTAAATCAATACTGTCCTTAGAAATAGTGTTCAATCTTCCATTATTATGAATGATAGGACCTAGAAAACTAATGTAGATCACTGACCATCCCCTGTGTGGAGAGGCTGAGCTGTGGGACCACTGCTCAACCCCTCCACACACAGTTGTGATCAGTTAGGCCACCCTCCCTATTTCAACCCTAGTTCCACCTTTACCTGTGTGGTGGCTCTGCTGTCAGTCAGTGAGCGAGCAGGTAGTGTACTCATGATGCAGTCTGTTGGGGGTGCAGTGAGTTTCAGCAGATGGTGAGGAGTAGAGCGCTCAGCCATTATACTCAGTGTACATACAGCATGGTGGGACTGGAGTACCTATAGTGGCACCAAGTATCTGTTATATCTCACCTTTACCTAACTATATGCACAGGAGCCGTATGCCATGATGCCAGGGGAGGCACCCGAAGGCACAATGGTGTGGAATACGTAACATGCTATTAGACCGGATGCAAGGAGCACGGGCGGCCATGATTCTACGTCTTCTACTCAACTTATCAGGTATGAGCATGTAGTTTTGGTTCTAAAGAAGGGCACTTAAGTGTCCGAAACTCCAATTGCTGTTTTAACTTTCACCAATCTTTCACTATAGACGGTACCATTTATGCTTTCATTGTATAAAAAATTCAAATCCAACAGTTTAAATTTAAATGACCTTGTCGGGTTTTATGTGATATCACTTAGTAATTCAAGTTTTATGGCTGAAAGGAGGGGGAGGGGCTGGCTCTGAGGGGATGGCTGATGAGGGCGAAAGTTAGGGAGGCGGAAGGAAGAGTTGTACTTAAGAGGAATTGAGGATCAAAAACAAGACGGGATGGATTATCAGTTGATGCTCATTCTCTTGTCCTCAGGCTCCCTTTCAGCAGATATAACAAACCTTTCTATTAAGTATGGATCATGGGGAGGAAATCTCAAGGCAACATTACTAATATCAGCCCAATGATTTAGATAATATATACAGTACATCCCCCATGTGTGGCGTAATCACCGACTACCATAGGAAGGTAATACACACGGGGGTACATCAGGACCGGACGACTAATGTCTCCCCGCCCCCATGGGAGAAGGAGCGGGGGACAGGGACTACGGGAGTGACCATTCCTTAACAAAAAGGGTTTGGGGAGGTAGTGGGTTGGATAGTGGGGGGCATATCTGTTTTCAAGTCTTAGAGGGGTCTGGAATATTTCAGTTTTATTTCGTGGTGAAGTGCTTTTTTTTCTGAAAATGGGTAAATTATTGTTTTCTCCCCTCTCCCAACATAGGGCTGATATTTTTTGTCCTTCTATCACCATGAAAAATGACCACTGCACCAGGGCCCTTGGGGCCTCAGGACTTCCTTTGAATTAGACCTGGAGGGTGTTGCTCCTATTGTAAAAGGAAGAGCTGGCTAAAAATGCCCTTGTTTCCAGTCCTTTCTTTTCATGTAGCTATAACTTGTCCCTTTTGTTGCTAACAAGTGGTCATTCAAGTACAGTGCTAAAGAAATCCGCCTTTGAGTAGGTACTGAGTTGGGAGAAGTCAGTCAGTATAATATACTATAGAGTGTATGACATGAGTAGGTACCTGATCGTGCAGCTCTCTCTGTTCTAAACAAGGCAGGCTACTTCTGAGACTGATGTGGCGAGTGCAAGTACTTTGGTGAAGCAGTGCATGACTTGTTTAGAAAAGAGGGCACATACTCACAGCTCTTTTTACAATAGGAGTAACACCCTCCTGCAGAACCCGTGCCCGTGCAGGTACCTATTGCATCCTACCTTCAACAGGTGAGGTAGGATGACTATCTTATTGTAGGAAATTATGATTTCTGGTTGTTTTCAAGGTTAGTAGTGAACAATTCTGAGGTTACCCTGTTTTTTCCCACCAACCCTTGTTTGTCATTTGTTTTTAGTGTAGCTTATGAAGGGCTCATTGCATTTGAAATCAGATATCGATGAGAAAATGGAGCTCGCGGCCTACTTTACCTTTTTTTCAAAACATTTTTCATATATATGCCACTGGTTCCTAGATATATCAAGTAAGGGAAATATAACCTGTTTTTTTTTAGATAAGGCAATAGTTGTTCTGAGCTGTTTCTACAATCCACAGGCTTTCAATATGAATGTATAAACTTTGTTCTTCTGTTGTTCAAAGAATTCCTTTCAAATACCCTAATGAGGCTGTCAAGAGGGAAAACATAGAAGGAAAGTTATTCCACCCGAAGCATTTTCACTGATTTTACCTGAACACTTCCTGCCAATAGGTTTATAGTGATACATAAAACAGCATGATAAAAGCGGATCCATTAATTTTGTAGATATAAAAAAACATGTTTATAACTTGTTCCTTTTTACACTCTATAGTATGACAGCCTATGCCTCCTTGTTTTAAGAGTTTAAGTACATAGCTCTATTTCACCCACAGAGTGCATAAATGCATCTGTTCTTACCATTTATTGTCATGATGCATAATTTATGCAGCCATGGTGAGTAACTCGCCAGGACTACAGTCATGCATCATGCAGACTCTTATTGATTGATACAGTCTCTATTGGTCAGCATCATGCTCGACTGCAGTGCAGGTGAGCGGACCAGGACCAGGGATTGGTGTATTGCGATGACCATGCATGAACATACAGATACCATTAAATCCTGCAAGAGCTGACCTCCCCCCATCCAGTCTGACCATCCCCTAGGGAGTCAGGGTACATATGTTACATTAACTGTGGGTAAATAGTTAATGCGGCCAGCTTATGGGCTGGTGGTAAATTGGATGGTAGTTATGGACTAACCCTTTAAAAGCTGCTGATGCAGGAGTGCATCATGCCCATTGGTTGTCATGAAGCACCAATGAAGTGCTCGCCAGCAATTCATTGCAGCATCATGCCAACTCTATGGGGTTGATGCATATATTCCCGGAGGGTCGGCATGATGCTCCAATGAAGTGCTGGCGAGTAGTCTCGCCAGCACTTCATTGGTGCATCATGGCGACAAATTAGCATGATTCACTCCTGCATCAGCGGCCCTTAAAGGGGTAAGAGTAAAATGTGAGGTAATACGGTATCGCGACCCTCGGTGAGCAATCACTTAATGCTGTATGAGCACCAATAGAGGATCAAGAGTTTTGAAACAGGAGGAGGCGGCTAAAATGGCCTGTGGCCTGTTGCACAACAATCTGATCTGTTAAAAAAATGCTACCATTGCGAGACGTTTTGAGCAAAATGCATGTCTCTTAAGCGATATGCTGCCATAGAAAACAAGGTAAATGTCAGGTACGGTAAGATAAGATAACGACTTCTCACTAAGCACTTAACACTAATGAGTGGTCATAATGCATCACTGACAAGAGGAGTGCTGGTTCTGTGAAAGACCACAGTACAATGACTATTGGTCAGAAATAAAAGTAGAAATAAAGTTAAACAAGGGAAAATCTAAACTATAATGTTCGTCTTGTTGGAAGATGCACCAATACATTAGTGAAAATATCGGTGCAACTATAAAGCCACTAACTATACGAACCACCAAATATATCAAGTATAGCTGATTCCCTTGATCCACAAGTGTCTATAGACCCATGCAGCAAGAAAAAGGGCTTTTCCATGAATGAAGTATTTGCCTGGATTGTCCGCATATTCAAACAATTGACATTAGAAGATTGACATGAAAATTATCTGTCAAAAGCTGTGTATTACATGGTAGGCTTGGCAATTGATAGTTGTATTTTCATTTGGTTATCCTCAGAAAAGTCCAAAAACCTCACCAAGTGTTGGTTTACTGAGATAGTTGTCCACTTCCGTCTGTCTACTTTGTGAGGCCATTTCTTAACATGCTTTGACTGCTCACCTTCAAACCCTAGTGTCACCTCTTACCTTACTAACATAACAGCCTAATATTGATGGCCCTGCCTTGCAGGTATCATAAATAATCAAGTGTTGGGTCATCAGAATGAGCAGTCACAGCTCTGACACATTACCAGGTGGAGGACAGGATAAACCTCAAGTTTTACTTGGGTGGGGTTGGCGGATAAGGGGTGTCAGGGTCAGAGTCAGAGTCAGAGTGCAGTATGGAGAAGAAAAGGCTATCAATATACCTACCTGTGAGCTGTCAAGCAGAAGCAATAGCCCATGCTCCCAAAGGTGGGCCACCTTTTGTGCCTGTCTGCTGACAAGGTCCTGTGATGTACCCCAGCAAATTGTCATCATCTGTCGCCATGATTGGTCATCAATGGTGACTCCTTTTTGAGTGATAACTCATTCTGTCATCTTTCGCCACTGTGTGTTAGACTCACGTGGCATAGCAATTGCTATTCCTGGTGATCTTGTGCTATAACGACGTCGTGTTCCATCTAGCAACATGTGTGAGCCACTTCACACAGGTTGACGAGGACTCTCGACAATTTGCTGGGACTGATGGTGGAGGACGGCCAGAAAAAGGTACAGGGTCCTCTGTACAAGAACTCACCACACATGGAAAGAGTAGAGTGCAGAAAGTGCCTTGTCGAAGCTGACCCTTATATGCGATAAGTTATGGTAACTAAGACTCAAATGTCTGAGCCTTGAAGCTGTATGATAACTCAAAGAACCATTTTGTGAAACATGGTAAAAGGTAGGCCCGCGCACCCTCTCGCGGGCGTACCTTTTACTGTGTTGATCCAATTTAATGAATGGAATACCATGTGCAAGTACTGAATGTGGCGCAAGGTGAGTGTACCCATTTCATGTTATTTTGCCTAAATAAGCTGTAAATATGACTTGGTGGTGCAGGAGACTCGGTCTATGGGAACATATGATCTGTTTTCTCTACATCCCGATAAAGAATGTTTTTTCCCAAACAAACCTATAATAATGCTTGTTCTTAATATAAAATGAGTATCGAAGATCCCTGCACAAAATACACGCAATGCAATCATTTTTTAGGTTACCGGCTGAGGTGCTTTAGGTCAGGATACTGATGTATACAGCTCAATCAATAATGCTAGTTTGCGATTCATTACATGCTAAGCAGTTAAGGAACTTCCATGACTGCTGCTCGGCTGGTTTTTATGCCGGTTCTTTGAGGCTGGTTTTTATGCCTATTCTTTTGCCTTTCCTACATTCAATAGAAGCATGGGCTGAGAGCGCCCGCATGCATGCTGTGAGCTTCATTACTAAGGTAGGAGGGAGGGCCAGGGGAATGGGGGCACAAACCATCAGTAGTTTGAATGATGCCTCTAGGACTATTTGTATTTCATGCCAACACTGTAAAAAAAAACGTAAAAAATAATGGTGAAATACTTGTCTCAAAGTTTTCAGAGCTCGGTCGTTATTTGTGATGGAGATTCTTTGTACCACCGCACTGCCATCTGGGGTTTTATTGTATAAACTACACTGCCTCACTGCAATATGATTACGATGGTCCACTGTTCAGTTTCATGAGAACTAAAGTGGCCCACAAGGGTCAAATTGAAGTTGGAGCAAAGAGTTGACTTTCACAAAAAAAGTTAAAGTCCAAAAGCAAAATCAATGTTCAAAGTCAATTTCATTTCATTGCTGTCAAGCTGTCAAGGTGTCAACTCATGAATGCAAACCGACTTGTGACAGGTATCTTTTGGCTTTGCATGGTACACTCTATGTCTTTCTATATGTCTATACCAGCAACTACTGGGTAGCTATTGGTTCCCTCACACAATAACTGATGGTTCCATACCAAGTAGCTGCTGGTTCCAGCATCCCATAACTGGTGGTTCCCACCCACTGTAACTGGTGTTTCCACACCAATCAGCTACTGATACTGGATCCCATACCAAGTAGCTGCTGGTTCCCACACCCAGCACTTGGTAGTCCCATACACATTAGTTGCTGTTTCCTGTACCCAGTACATGCTGGTTCCCACATACAGTAGCTACTGCTTCCCACATCAGGTAGCTGCTGGTTCCCATATAAACTGGTTCCTAACCCAAGTAGTTGCTGGATCCCACACCCTTGCTGGTTCTTGTACCCAATACCTGCTGGCTTTCACATAGAGTAACTGGTAGTGGTTCCCACATCCATTAGGTGCTGGTTCCTGCACTCACTACCTGCTGGTTCCCAAATAGAGTGCCTGCTGGTTCCCACATCAGGTAGCTGCTAGTTCTGAAAACAGTAGCTGTTGGTTCCCATACAGTAGCTACTTGTTCCCATATCCAGTAGCTGCTGGTTCCGATATAGAGTAGCTACCTGTTCCCATACCTAGTAGCAAAAGAGTGATCTGGATAAATTCTGGATGAAAAAGGTCATATAAGTCAAAAATGGGCAAATTGGGAAAGTTGCGTGAAACTAGGTCATAAGCAGTCAAGATAGTTAAAATTTGTCGAAATAGGTCAAATTGGTTCCAAGTAGGTAAAATTGAATGAAATTAGGTCAGACTAGGATAAATTATGTCAAATTGGTTGAAAATGGGTCAATCAGGTCAAATTCTTTCAAATTAGGTCAACGGTGGTAAGAATAAATCACATTGGTCAAAATTAGGTCTAGTAGGTCAAAGTATGCTAAGGTAGGTCAAATATGGCGAAAATAAGTCAATTTGGTTAAAGGTGGGTCAAGGAGGTTAAATCAGTTCAAATATGGTAAAAGTAGGTCAAATTGGTCAAAGGTAGGTCAGTAGGTCAAATCAGGCTAAGATAGGTCAAATTAGGTCAAATAATGGTGAAAATAGGTAAAATTGTTCAAAAGAAGGTGAATTAGGTAAGGATAGTTCAAATTAGGTCAAATATCTTAAAATAGGTCAAATCTATCAAAAGTAGCATGATTAGGTCAAAGTAGGTTAGAATGGGTCATATTAGGTCAAATATAGTCAAAGTAGGTCAGATTGGTCAAAAATAGTCATAGTCGACCTTATATTGACAAATTTCGACATAATTTGACCTAAATGACCTACTTTTACCTATTTCCAGCATATTTGACCTTACTTCACCTATCATACCCTACATTTTGACAAAATTGAACTACTTTTGACCAATTTGATCTATTTCAACCATATTTGATCTATCTTGACCTTATTGGACCTAATTGACCTACTTTTGATCAACATGACCTGTTTTCACTATATATGACCTTAATTGACCCATCCTGACCTAATTGACCTACTTTTGACCAATTGGACCTATTTTCACCATGTTTGACCTAATTTGATTCACTTTGACCTTATCGACCGATTTCTGACCAATTTTACTGGTTTTCACCATATTTGACCTAATTTGACCTATCCTACCCTTATTGACCTACTTTTTACCTTTTAGACCTATTTTCACCCTATTTGACTTAATTTGAACTATCCTGACATTATTTATCTTTTTTTGACCAATTTAACCATATTTCACCATATTTACTTTAATTTGTCCTATCCTACCCTATTTGACCTGCTTTTCACCAATGTGACATATTTTTCCAGCATATTTGACCTAATTTGACCTATCCTACCCTTATCGACCTACTTTTCATCAATTAGACCTAATTTCACCCTATTTGACTTAATTTCAACTATCCTGACATTATTTATCTTTTTTTGACCAATTTGACCTAATTTCACCATATTTACTCTAATTTGTCCTATCCTACCCTATTTGACCTGCTTTTCACCAATTTGACATATTTTTCCAGCATATTTGACCTAATTTGACCTATCCTACCCTTATCGACCTACTTTTTATCAATTAGACCTAATTTCACCCTATTTGACTTAATTTCAACTATCCTGACATTATTTATCTACTTTTGACCAATTTGACCTAATTTCGCCATATTTACTCTAATTTGTCCTATCCTACCCTATTTGACCTGTTTTTTAACAATTTGACATATTTTTCCAGCATATTTGACCTGATTTGACCTATCCTACCCTTATAGACCTACTTTTTATCAATTAGACCTAATTTCACCCTATTTGACTTAATTTCACCTATCCTGACCTTATTGACCTACTTTTGACCAATTTGACCTATTTTCACCATATTTACTCTAATTTGTCCTATCCTACCCTAATTGACCTGCTTTTGACCAATTTGGCCTATTTTCACCATATTTGACATAATTTGACCTATGCTACCCGAACAGACATACTTTTGACCAATTTGACCTATTTTCACCATATTTACTCTAATTTGTCCTCTCCTACCCTAATTGACCTGCTTTTGACCAATTTGGCCTATTTTCACCATATTTGACATAATTTGACCTATGCTACCCGAATAGACATACTTTTGACCAATATGACTTATTTTCAACATATTTGACCTAATTTGACCTATCCTGACCCAATTGACTTATTTTGACAGCTACTCTTTTAAGAACTCGCAATTACCTGATGTAGGAACCAGCAGGCACTCTATTTGGGAACCAGCAGGAAGTGGGTGCAGGAACCATCACCTAATGGATGTGGGAACCACTACCAGCTACTCTATGTGGAAGCCAGCAGGTACTGGGTGCAAGAACCAGCAAGGGTGTGGGATCCAGCAGCTACTTGGGTTAGGAACCATTTTATATGGGAACCAGCAGCTACTGGATGTGGGAACCAGCATGTACTGGGTACAGGAAACAGCAACTAATGTGCATGGGAACCACCAAGTGCTGGGTGTGGGAACCAGCAGCTACTTGGTATGGGATCCAGTGCCAGTAGCGTATAGGTGTGGAACCGCAGTTACAGTGGGTGGGAACCACCAGTTACAGGATGCTGGAACCACCAACTACTTGGTGTGGAACCATCAGTTATTGTGTGAGGGAACCGATAGCTACCCAGTAGTTGCTGGTATAAACTTTGTTCATATAGAAAGACATAGAGTGCACCATGCAATGCTAAAAGATACCTGTCACAAGTTGGTTTTCATGAGTTGACACCTTGAAAGTTTGACAGCAATGAAATGAAATTGACTTTGAACATTAATATTGGTTTTGGACTCTAACTTTTTTTGTGAAAGTCAACTCTTTACTTCAACTTCAATTTGACCCTTGTGGGCCACTGTAGAGAACCCAGTGTAGATTCAATATTTATTTTTTAGAGTAAACTTTTTAAGACTCGTCAGTGTGGGTTGATGCTTTTTTTTCATCAGGTTAGCACTAGATTTAACATTGAAAATTAACCAAATTTATCCAGCTCATTCCCTGTTCCATCATTTCTATTAACCATACATAGTCAGCATGACACAAGAATCTAAAGACTGACTTAGCTACTCACCAGGATGGGGAAAGTTCATCTTAACAAATCTAACCAGAATCTAAGCGCCATGCAGCACTACCAATTATTTATGATGTAAAACATATAATTAAGCAGAGGGAGAAAAGGAGAGTTCTCAAGGCTATAAAGTGTTTATGATGCACTTCTAAATCAGACCAAAGTATTGGCAGGCATTCAAAAAGTTCTTTTAAAAATTATGCAAAATTATGACCAAAATAATCTAATCAATGCCCTCCTGTGATGTTTAGTCTAGAATTAAGAGAATCGAACAATATAAAGGTAGAGGGAGGCAGTGACTGCTGCAACACTGTATAGTCTATTTATGTAACAATAAAGGGCCCAGAAGGGAAGTCAGATTGACTCCTAGGGAAATCAGAGGAGAAATCAGCTGACACCTGGAGCGTGTTGCTCCTATAGTAAAAGGAAGAGCTGGCTAAAAATGCCCTTGTTTCCAGTCCTTTCTCTTCATGTAGCTATAACTTGTCCCTTTTTTTTGCTCACAAGTGGTCATTCAAGTATGGTGCTAAAAAAGGGGGATTTGAGTAGGTACCTAGTTGGGAGAAGTCAGTCAGTATTATAAACTATAGTGTGTGTGACATGAGTAGGTACCTTGTAGTGCAGCTCTCTCTACTTTAAACAAGGCAGGTGACTTTTCAGACTAATGTGGTGAGTGCAAGTACTTAGGTAAAGCAGTGCACGCCTTGTTTAGAAAAGAGGGCACATACTCACAGCTCTTTTTACAATAGGAGCAACCCCCTCCTGTCCTTAATGACCTGGGTTGCATTTCTGAACATGTTACACTTCGGATTGTTCAAGCTGTGCCAAAAGCATTCTGGTCAATTTGAATACAGCCTCGTCGTACAGAACAGTCAGAGCATCTACAACTGTATTTCCATAGAGGTTACAGCTATTTCCTTAACCACTTTTGATTCATTTTAAAAGGGAATTGTCATTAAGGGTCCCGTGTCAATAGAGTCCGGTATAATGAGAGCTCTCCTGGAGGGTGTTGCTCCTATTGTAAAAAGAGCTGAGAGTATATGCCCTCTTTTCTAAACAAGTCATGCACACCCTCTTGGCTGTATTCCGTCCTTTTAGGACTGAAGTGGTTCCTGGGAGTACCATGTGAATGCTGAAATGAGTGACTTCTTGCAGGAGGGCATTTCAAAACCATAGCTATAGACTTGTTCTTGGTAGGCCCTGTATTTTGGAAATAGGGTACCTATATGAATAATGAGAGAAGTTCGGAGGTTGGAACTGTCATGACTGCACACAGATCCTCCCAAGTAAGCGCTATATTCCCAAATGGTAGGAAATGACCTCCAACTCTCAAAATCTTAAGAGGGACGTTGTGCCTGCCATAATTTTCTATTTGGTCTTAACTGAAGAAAAGGAATAATAGAATAGTAAAACTTTTGCAAAGTGGGTGGTGGGATTCTGAAGGAGATATTAGAGCAGAGATCCTGACCTCCTTGTTCTATGAAACCTTGCAGTGCCGATAATCAGTTTCATTATTGTTTCAATGACCCTCCATAGCTCATTCACCGCCCCAGGCTAACCCGGCCCGTGGGACCTGGAATCCACTACCTTACCATGCTTCCTATACTACCCCTTAGTACACGACTTCTGTGATTTTGGGTGCTTTATTCCCATTCTGATACCTGTCGATATTGCATGCCATGATGCATGCATCATGACCTTTGTAAGGTGTGCTGTTATCCATGGACAGCAGGCACCCAGTGCTGTTATATTGCTGTTATCCAAGGATAACAGGTACACCTTACACGTCACATGTCACATGTTAAAACCTACGAAAATTTCATTGCCACAGGAAGGGGTCGAACCCATACCCGACTGCTCTCTATGCCACCATCCTATGGATTACGCCACAGGGGCTGACAAGTAACAGTGTGTGTTTTCCTGTATATACACAATGCCATAAGTTTGGCCTGGTCAGTAGCGACCCCAGCTTGTCAGGTGTGCAAGGTGAGAATGGCATTGTAATTTTAGAGGCAATCACACCAGTATCACACCACGACAACATCCACACGCCTGTGGCTATGGTATAATGGATAGCAATCGCGCTCCTAACCCTAGGTACAGGCGTTCGCGTCCAGGTCTGGTTCATCTTTTTCGCAGTGCAAGCTATCAAACCTTGTGTGTACACACACTATGGCAGGCTTCGAGCCCCATGGGCAGGTGAAGAATTTTTCTTTCAAATTGAATTTATTGATATTCTATTGATTATCTATTGATTAATTGTGTAATAAAATAAGTAGTTAATGGATATGTCATGACTAGGGCCTGATATCAAACAATAACATGCAACTTGGGGGGCTTCACCCCCTCGTTGCATGTTATTGTTTGATATCAGTCATGCGTCATGACATATATCCATTAATTACTTGTTCAATGCATGCACTCCACCTCTGTTCTAGACCTTTTTTACTCCCTTGATACGTTAACTGCCAATTATGGGTTACTGCATTATGTCCATTGGTAGCTCTAGCGAGTAACTCGCCAGGGTAACATTTATGCATCATACAGATCCTGCAGATTTGATACAATCCTTGAGGGTTGGCATGATGCTTCAATGAAGTGCTGGTGAGCAGACTCACAAGTAATTCATTGGTACATTATACTAAACAATTGACATGATGCGTTCAGAGCGGCATCAGTGGCCCTTAAAGCGGTAACCATACTCGCCCTATGTACCTGCCCCCTACCCTTAAATTAATACCAAACCAACTTTAGTTGGAGGTAGCATGGGGGCTAATTAGGGGTTAAAGTTTCCAGGTATTTCTAAGCAGCTGCAACATCTACTGACAACTTTGTGCCCCATAGTGCTTTATTCCATGTTAACAATAACAGCCCCATAGGTTTAACAAAGGCATCCTGTACCATACGGTCCTATTTGATACAACTTGAGGCAATGGCTGATAGACTAGAGCTTATCTGGTTTTCTTTTTTTCACTTTCCTGATTCACATTGTTGATCACTACATGAAAAGGGTACTGAAGTACGCTCAAATTGGTCACCATATTTAAGGGATACCTTTTAAATCTATATCTTGTCAAATGACGCTCTGTGTTGAGAGATCATAATGCAATTATTTTGCACTGTCATGGACATCTGTCTATGAACCAGATATAGGACACTGATTAAAGGTGAGTTCCTGAACAACATAAACAATATATGTATCCACAAAGTCATGCCCCAGCGAGTCAGCAACGGCACCCAAAACTACAGGGTTAACCCTTGACAGGCTTCAAACAATGTTCATAAAGATTCATAAAACTCCTCATAAAGGCCCCATTTGCAAGCTGCTAAAACTAGAATGTAGCCCAACATCCCCAGTTACAGGCAGATATTTGGTCTGACAGCCTGGTAATTACCACCGGTCCGGCAGATATATAGCCAGCCGATGTCAGGTTTTTCGTATTGACAGATGTATGCATATGGATGCAGTGTCGAGTGAGTTAACCAGTGAAGTAGAACCTACACATTGTCCTCCTGTACTAGTGGCATACATAGGTCTATGAGGTAACATGGATCATTTATACAATGAGTTATGGATTATAGATACTAGACCTCATTCATGACTTTTGGCTGATGCTGGGGTGTGTGTACTATTTAGAAAATAGACAATGCCTCAGATGCATTATAGGAAAAAAGACAGTGTCAATGTGAAGAAGGAGTTGTAAAATGGTGTACATTTCCTTCCAAACAATCAAGTACCCTATTGAGGTATGTCTAAACCAATTAAGGGTACTTGACTTGTTTACCGCTATGCTAACCTTGCTCAGGCGTGGAATTCAGTCCTATAATGCACTCAAGGTCACATTTACCATGTAGCAGCGCACTGCCTGCCGTTTTATAAAGATTCATAAAATAGGTACGTGATTAATTGGACTGTCCTAACTGTTTTCCTGAAAGTTGCATATTGCTTGGCCTTTAACCCCTTAAGAGCTGCTGATGCAGGAGTACATCATGCCTGTTGGTGGTCATGATGCACAGATGATTCATTGGAGCATCATGCCAACCCTCCAGAACTGTATCAACCCTGTACGGCTGGCATGATGCATGAAACATAGGACTGTTTGGCCTACGAGTACACTGTATGGTAGGCCTGGTTTCCCTTACAGCTACAAGTCACAATGCCTATGTTTTCAGCTTCACACTCTCCAAACTCAGGGATGGTAAAACCAATTCCTGTAATGTTTACTCACATGTACATCCTGAAACAATCCTCTGAATCCCTCCATAAATACATTTCATCTGTAGAACATATTTACCAGGAATAATACAATTTCAGGTTAGTTCCTTGAGCAAATGTTCAGAAATGCATTCAAAGTCCCCACCACCAGGAACTGGAAGTAGAAATCATATCACAACAAACCTCCTCTAACTTTGGTACTCAGACTGTAAGCAATGGCCATTGCCAGTAACCAGCTTAGACACTTCCCCTTGCACATGCTCCCTGAGGCACTTCCAGTCAAAACAAAATGGTGGTGGATTTAAAAGTCAGGAAAGTGATACATTCAATTTGGATTCTGACCAGGTAGTACAAGGCATTTATTTGATAATACCAAGACCTAGATTTATATGTGGGGATGCCAACAGTATAAAGAGGGAAACTGAAAAGGGGACCAGCCACACTTTACAGGCTCCTCAATTGTCAGCCCATTACCCAAACCAGAACCCAGAAAAGCTATTTTCTGGGTTCGTAACAACTACATGAAACACTGTGGTTGGCTATTGACTGAATACACTCCCAAACAGCCCATAGTGCTGTACTGGTACAACCTAGTAACGAATAGCTATGCAATTATTACACTGAGATATGCTAAAGCAATAGTATAGATGTGATTAAACAACTTTTTGACTCCCATAGGAAAGTGGTTTTTATATATCTGATTAGCAAATAATGCGACTAGATTTCCAAATTCACTTTAAGAGTACAAGTATTCATAGTTTATGCCAATGACTCTTTTCCAGTTGAGTTCTCATAAGTCCGGTCCAAATTTAATTATGTGCAAGCTGTGAACTATGGATTTTCTAGTCTATATTTACACCTCCAGGAGAGGAGAGTTCTCCACTCTGTGAGTACCATTAATATGAGCGTCAACAGGTGCTATCTAGAGTTGGGACCCATTGATTCAATTATAGGTGCACTCTGAAGAATAACGGTGGGATCAACCATAATGACATTGTAGTGAACCAGTGTAGTTTCAGCAATGAAGCCCCAGATGGCAGTACAGTCTTACAAGAACTCTCAATGAAAATTCAAACATATCTTTGGCAACTTTCGGACAAGGATATCGCCATTGTTTTAATTTATTTGTTTACAGTATGTGTGCATGAGGAAATAATTAACGTACAGCAAGGCCTCAGGTAATAGGGGTGTTAGGGAGTGATAATTTTTTAACAACAGGGGGGGGGCTGGTGGGTTTGAGGGGGGGCCAGAACTTTTTCAACCCCTTGATCAGGGGGGTCAGAATTTTTTCAATACCTCTGATGGGGGGGGGGTCAAAATAATTTTACCTGTTTTCAGTGGAAAACCCAGCGTGTTACTATAGGCTAAAAGGGGACGTACGCGCTTGATTTTTGTCCCTTATGGGGGGTCGAAAAAACTTTACCCCCTCAAGAGGGGGGGTCGAATTTTTTTTGTGCGTCCGTGTGCAAACCCAACAGCCCCCCCCCCTGTTGTTAAAAAATGATCACTCCCTTAGCTGCAAACAAGGTGGAGGGGGGCATTTCTGCATATGCTCAGACTGCACACAGTGACTTCAATTTGAAGCCTTCAAAATAATAATTGGGTTTTAGATAATAGATAATTCCAAGTGGTAAAATTATTACAGTTTGACATAAGGTACACCTTTTGGGCATTTCTCCAGATACATGACCTACGACTGTTTTTCTGCCGGCCACTGATATAGCAACAAGACAGGATTTGGTAGAGCTGCCGTACCCATGCAATGATTGCTGGTGAAAAGATAGACAGAACTTAGCGACCATGGCAAACATTGTCATCGATCTACCCTGAAAGGGGTGTCTCCTCTGAGGATGAAGCCCGAGCAGTAGAGGACAAAACCCAAGAGGGGGGGGGGTAAGGTCAACACCCCTCCTCAAGGGGTGAATTGATGATAATGTCTGCCAGGGAGTTTAGTTCACTATTCATTTTATGGTTAACAAGGTTAGAATGAATAAAAACGAACCTTTTTGAATGTTTAACTGTACCCAAAATAATGCAGGAGTGGTGATCGGTTGGGAGTGGGGATCAGGACATGTTCTTCCACTGGGAGAGTGGCTATTGGCCCTTTGACATTATCTCTATAAGCTATCGTTATAAGCATGAAACATGATCTATTAGGCCTAAATGAAAGGTGTGTTTCCAGTAACCCAACCGACCCTAGCAAAGCAAAGGTCAGACCTTAAACTTTTCTTTTTAAATTTGGGAATTTTAAGAAATGTTTCATACTTTTCATGAATGTTTAGCCATTTTTCGTGACTTCTTTTGCATATTTTTCTTAGATTTTCATCAATTTTCTCTAGGTCTCGAGTCAATAGTTTCCATAGACATATTTTACCACAGTTTCACATTTCTCATATGCTTTCCATAATTTTCTACCTTAAAAGCAAAAAATCCGGCATATCTACCCACACATTTCTATATAAAATTAAATCCTACCTACCGACCCTAGATCTTTGGCCCGTGTGACTGGAAACACACAATATATTCTTTTTTTGGCCTAATCATACCACAGCGAGGGTTCCAAATATAACTTGAACTGTGACAGTCATACTGTGTTGAGAAATACCCTCCTGGCCTTGTACAGTGGGTAATATGACATTGTGTAATATTATGACATGCATGTGTAGCGACAAATGCTGTCAACACGTTTTAAACCCAGATGGTCCGCTTTATGTCCACTGTACCATAAAGTACATATCAGCTATGTATAATATGCCAGGCTCAATGTTGAAACATTTCAACCTTTTGAAGGCCACAGATGTATCATACCCATAGGTCATCATGATGCATGAATGCAGCCCTTATCAATGAGTAACTCAACAGGAAGCCATTTCTCAGGATGGTACGACTAGACCCCCTTCAAATCCATCATTCAGATCCCATTGCAACCCTGCATTTAGTGAAGACTATTGATTGCACTGGTACAACTGCCCTACCGAACCCTATGTAAATACTGCATTAAGTGCTTATCGTACTGAGCAGTCGTAGTGCATTACCTACAGACACTAATTATGAGGGTCTCAAATCATACCGGCTGTGTTCAGTTGTACCATCTTGAGAAATGCCTTCCAGGGCTTCATTCAGGCATCATGCCGACCCGTTGGATGCTCTAATGAAGCGTATGGTACACCAATGCAGCGCTCTTGAGTCTGCGCTCAATTTGGGCCATTGTGCTTACCCTCCACAGCTGTATGAATCCACAAATGTCAGAACAACGCATGATCACCTCCCATGTCATTATTTCATTTGACCCCTCACTTTATTGGCATTACAAAAGGCATATCATACTGGTACAACTGCCCTACCAAGCCCTAGCTATGTGATTACTACTTTAAACGCTGCAGGCCATTTCTTAACACACTATGACTGCTGTCCTTCAAGTCGTAGTGAGAAGCCTTGAGTTATGCCATTACAGTATTATGCACTAGTAACCACTAATGTCTGCACCAGTATGACTGCTCTACCTAACCTTATGTAATTACTGCATATGTGCTGATCGTACAGAGCAGTCGTAGGGCCTTACCTACGATAGCCTGGCTTATTCTTAGCAGTTTTAAATCCCAGTGCATGTGTGTAGTCATAGTACATTAAGAAATGGCCTCCTGATCATACAGAGCAGTTGCACTGCATTACTAACAACCACCCATTCTACTGTGGAGGGTTTTAAATCATAGTGACCGAGTTCAGTCATACAATCTTGAGAAATGCCTTTCATGGTTTTTCACCTATGTATTAGGGTAGATTAACCTAAAGATGACCATTCCTGTGCAGGTTTTCAATAAGGGAAATGCAGTAGCTAATATCTTGGCGTCTAATAGGTCCATAGGGTTCCCCAAGGTACCAAATGAAAGACAATTATTTGGGCTTTTTGACCAATTACTTTTATCGAATCCATGTGTAAAGTTTATCTATTGTTTTTCATCATATCTAAGACCATCTTAGTCTATTTTCACCCTGAGATGACCACCTTGCACCTTGAGTGGACCACTAGATAATTACCCTTTTAATGGTGCTATGATCATTAAACTATTATTTGAAAAAAGAATAAGTGTCTTCTACAGATATGCAGTAAAATGGCTCAATTAAAACTATTGCCTCATAAGGAAATGTATGTTTTTACAGTGACCCAGTTGGAATGGAAATTGGAGGCAATTTTATGGCCATGGATATTGTAAATCTCATCAAAATAGAAGTGTTATTTCCAACCCTGCTCTTTAGAGGCTTTGCTTTTTATGTTCTTTTATAGACCTTCAATATGGACTATAATAATCCATTCCTTAACTTTATCATCACAATCTCAGTATCAAATACTTCCTCTACACAGTAATAACCATAGCACTACAGTAAAGGCCGATAGGCCAAGTGCGGAGCAGACAGGAAGCGCGAGTGAAGAAACAGGAAGCTCAAACTGATCAGAGTTCATCTTTACATTTATGTCAAGGTGTTTGAGTGGAAAATCAATCGATATTTCATCAATATAATCCATAATTAACTCTTATTTACCCATCGTCTTCACGAAATGCTGACCGCCGCCATTTTGAATGTTTACGTTTCAAAAATGCTGCGCATGCACGATAGACCTATGACATTATCGTGCGGATTTGGTGCCGGTTATTCAACGCAGGGGTGCAATACGCGGTCTCAGTGCTTTCTCTATGGAACTACGATATTCACCTTGACATAATTAACATTTCTGCACTTTTCCTTATGCTATCATTTAGCAAAGATATCAAAATGTTGTATATATGAGCACTTGTCATCTTCAAATTATCAAACCAAAGTTTGAGAATTCTGATGAAATGGCCAGCTGGTCATGGTAAAAACAATTCAAACATGGGAACTTTAATATATTATCATGCAATGACAATTACTTCATATATTCCAGTACATCATTCTATGGGGTACTATAACACCTCTATTTCAATAATATTAGGATTCAAGACCAATGCAGTACATGTGAGAGTGAGAAAATCTAGCTGACAGATGGTCAACTCTAGGTATGTGGTCGTCTTTAGGTTAATCTACCCTAATAAGGTCATGCACTAACCACTCTGTACAGACCCACATGCGATGGGGCATATTCAAAATGGAAACTATTTTCAATATTTGCAATAAGCATTATTCAAAGTTCTATATCAGTCTTAGTCCATTCATCTCATTATCTCTTCATCACTAATGAAACTTGATGAAAGCTTTTTAGCTTTCACTATACCTTATTGATCGGCGGTTCAGGCATTATAATCGTTATTTGAAATGAAATAATCATTCATAATGTAACAAGTTTTTGCTATTAACCTTGTTGCTGTACAGACTAGAGTGGCAAAGCCCGCGATGGCCACATACGGGCCGTATTGTATGTATAATTGATAGCTGTTGTTAGTACCCACATCTCAACACTATCGAAAAAGTGGTGTCGAAATAATGGCAGCATCCTTGTCCCAAAGTTGTCAGAGATCCTCCATTATTTTCCAAGAGATTCCTTGTACTACCATACTGCCACCTGGGGCCTCTTGTAAAAACCAGACTGAAAAAATTCGTTGAGACAACAGCAGAATCCTTGTCACAAAGTTGCCAGAGACCGTTTGCTACTTTCACAAAGATTCCTTGTACTATCATACTGCCACCTGGGACCTCTTGTAAAAACTACATTGGTACACTGCAATACAATGACGGTGGTTCACTATTCAGTTTTATGAGGATCCCTGGTAGATTCAGCAGTTACCTTTTTACAGTGTATAGTCGCCTCCAACAAAATATGCTATATGTGCACATCTCCACATTGAGTTTATCATGCCACATATATAGTAGCAGTATTATCCAAATTGGCTAAAATTGTGCCCTACCAATTAAACTCTTTATCGGCTTCTACTGCAGATTTGCATTATGCCCATTGATAGTCATGATGCACCATTCTAAAACAGGTGACCGTGCTCTGCTGCATGGTAGAAGTGACCTTGAGTGCATTATAGGAGTACAGTGCACACCTGAGCAAGGTCATCATAGCTGTAAAGCAGTCTAGTACCATTAATTGGTTGGGATATACCTTGATTTGGTATTTGATTGATTGAAATGAAATGTACAATGTTTTATAAAGACAATAGACAACTCCTTCTTCACATCTGGACTGCCTGTTGTCCTATAATGCACTCAGATGCATTCATGCTTTATAGGACAACAGACAGTCTCAATGTGAAGAAGATCATTGTCTATTCTCTAAATGAAGTGCCGGTGCGCCTTCTCACCGACAGCACCTCACTAAAGCATCATGCCAACACGTCAGCAATGTATCAACCCCATCGGGTCGGCATGATGTATGAATGGGGCCCTTGTGAGTTACTCTGTAGGGCTGTTTTTATCATTATAGCAATGACACATTAATGCTTTAGCCACCCTTGAAGGGGATCAGTAATGCGTTGGCATATCGTACTCATTATTTGTATTAATTAAGTGTTGGTTTGCACTCTCCAGCACTTTATTCATGCATCATACTGACATTATATTATACCAGTCTTGTAGGGATAAACCTCGGACATTATAATATACCCCAGCAAATTGTTGTGACTCCTCGTCAACCTGTGTGAAGTGGCTCACACATGTCGCTAGATGGAAAATGACGTCGCTATGGCACAAGATCACCGGGAATAGCATTGGTGGTGATCACATGGCCTCACCTCAGAGGGGATGATGGTGATCACTTAAACTCATGAGGGATGGCGACGCGGGTGATCACTCACCTTGCTAGATGAAACATGCACCTCGTCATAGTGCATGTTCATCAGGGATGACTAGGATTGTGATCACTCATCCTCACCAGGGCTGGCAACATGAGTGATCACTCACTTCGCTAGATGAGATGCACACCATGTCATAACTCATGCATGGATGGCAAGGATGATCACTCACACTCGAGGGGGATAGTCACTTGGGTGGTCACTGACCTCACTAGATGAAACGCACACCATGCCATAGCGCACGTTCACCATGGTTGGCGAGGATCGTAATGACTCACACTCACCAGGGATGGCAAGGCGGTTGATCACTCACCTCGCTAGATGAAACGCGCACCACGTCATAGCGCAGGTTCACCATGGAAGGCGAGAGTGGTGATCACTAAGACTCACCAGTGTTGGCGAGGCTGGTGATCACTCACCTTGTTGGATGAAAAGCTCATGATCATCGACATTGGTAATCATGCAGCCTCACATCTGCCAGATCAAAGTATGTTTTGCCAGAGAAGGTATTGCCATATGTATCTTCCCTCTAACCACAGACAAGGTGTTCATGTAGATATTTCCCTATGTATTTTTCCTGTAACCAGAGAAAATGTGTTTATGGAAAGATGCTTTCATTTTAGAGATACCTTTATCTAAATTCAATTGATATTTTCTCTATATAATCTTGTTTGATTCAACTCTGAAGTATTACATGGAAATCAGTGTGAAAAAAGCACATTTGATACATATGGGACTTATACTTCATGCCCACACTTCCTAGATAGGCTACATGTTGAACAGTGGTGCTGTCTCAACAACTTTGCCAATGGTGGTGATAACTGGCCATTCTGAGTGAGAGTGAGTGACAGATGATGCAATCCACAGAGAGCATTTTGTGTGAGAGTTGTTGACAGTGGCACACACTCACACAGCGAGTGACATCCATGTCAGCGATGGTGGTGATAATTCGCCATTTTGAGAGAAGATTGACTAGGAGTGACACAAACTCACGCAGTGAGTGAGAGCCATGTAGCAATGCAGGTGAAAAGTCACCATTCTGAGTGAGAGCTGACAGACAGTGGCACATATTGACGGAGTGAGTGAGATCCATGTTGGCGATGGTGGTGATAAGCTGCCATTCTGAATGAGAGTTGACTGGGAGTGGTGCATACTCACACATGGAGTGAGATCCATATTAGCGATGTCTCCACTCTGAGTTAGAACTGACTTGGAGTGGCACATTATCACATAGTGAGTCAGTTCCATGTTGGCGATGGTTGTGATAAGCCACCATTCTGAGTGAGAGTTGACAGGCAGTGGCACATACTCACGCAGGAAGTTAGATCCATGTTGGCGATGGTGGTGATAAGTCACCATGCTTTGTGAGGGATGAAAAGGGGTGGCACATACTCATACAGTGAGCGAGATCATGTTGGCGACTGTTCTGATAAATCGCCATGCCATGTGAGACTAGCACACAGTGGCGAAAGATGACCCAGTGAGTTATCACTCAAAAAGGAGTCACCATTGATGACCAATCATGGTGACAGATAACGACAATTTGATGGGACCAGTCTTGTAGGGCTAAACCTCCGACATTATATTATACCAGTCTTGTAGGATTAAACCTCCGACATTATATTATACCAGTCTTGTAGGACTAAACCTCTGACATTATATTATACCAGTCTTATAGGACTAAACCTCCGACATTATATTATACCAGACTTGTAGGGCCAAACCTGACATTGTATTATACCAGTCTTGTAGGACTAAACCTCCGACATTATATTATACCAGACTTGTAGGGCCAAACCTCTGATATTGTATTATACCAGACTTGTAGGGCTAACCTCCGACATTATATTATACCAGTCTTGTAGGGCTAAACCTCCGACATTTTATTATACCAGTCTTGTAGGACTAAACCTCCTACATTTTATTATACCAGACTTGTAGGGCTAACCTCTGACGTTATATTATACCAGACTTGTAGGACTAAACCTGACATTGTATTATACCAGACTTGTAGGGCTAACCTCTGACATTATATTATACCAGTCTTGTAGGACTAAACCTCCGACATTTTATTATACCAGTCTTGTAGAGCTAAACCTGACATTGTATTATACCAGACTTGTAGGACTAAACCTCCGACATTATATTATACCAGTCTTGTAGGACTAAACCTCCGACATTATATTATACGAGACTTGTAGGGCCAAACCTCTGATATTGTATTATACAAGACTTGTAGGACTAAACCTCCGACATTATATTATACCAGACTTGTAGGACTAAACCTGACATTGTATTATACCAGACTTGTAGGGCTAACCTCTGACATTATATTATACCAGACTTGTAGGACTAAACCTGACATTATATTATACCAGTCTTGTAGGACTAAACCTCCGATATTATATTATACCAGTCTTGTAGGGCTAAACCTCCGACATTTTATTATACCAGTCTTGTAGGACTAAACCTCTGACATTATATTATACCAGACTTGTAGGACTAAACCTCCGACATTATATTATACCAGACTTGTAGGGCCAAACCTGACATTGTATTTTACCAGACTTGTAGGGCTAAACCGCCGACATTTTATTATACCAGTCTTGTAGAGCTAAACCTCCGACATTATATTATACCAGACTTGTAGGGCTAACCTCCGACATTATATTATACCAGTCTTGTAGGGCTAAACCTCCGACATTTTATTATACCAGTCTTGTAGGACTAAACCTCCGACATTGTATTATAGCAGACTTGTAGGGCCAAACCTCTGATATTGTATTATACCAGACTTGTAGGGCTAA
Organism: Acholoe squamosa; assembly: GCA_949317995.1. Lineage (NCBI taxonomy): Eukaryota > Metazoa > Annelida > Polychaeta > Phyllodocida > Polynoidae > Acholoe > Acholoe squamosa. The sequence goes on along the minus strand of OX439048.1, from coordinate 67,659,720 downwards.
CCTCCGACATTATATTATACCAGTCTTGTAGGGCTAAACCTCCGACATTTTATTATACCAGTCTTGTAGGACTAAACCTCCGACATTATATTATCCCAGTCTTGTAGGACTAAACCTCCGACATTTTATTATACCAGACTTGTAGGACTAAACCTGACATTGTATTATACCAGTCTTGTAGGGCTAAACCTCCGACATTATATTATACCAGACTTGTAGGACTAAACCTCCGACATTATATTATACCAGTCTTGTAGGGCTAAACCTCCGACATTTTATTATACCAGTCTTGTAGAGCTAAACCTCTGACATTATATTATACCAGACTTGTAGGGCCAAACCTCTGATATTATATTATACCAGTCTTGTAGACTAAACCTCCGACATTATATTATACCAGACTTGTAGGGCCAAACCTCTGATATTATATTATACCAGTCTTGTAGGGCTAAACCTCCGACATTTTATTATACCAGTCTTGTAGAGCTAAACCTCCGACATTATATTATACCAGACTTGTAGGGCCAAACCTCTGATATTATATTATACCAGTCTTGTAGGGCTAAACCTCCGACATTTTATTATACCAGTCTTGTAGAGCTAAACCTCCGACATTATATTATACCAGACTTGTAGGGCCAAACCTCTGATATTATATTATACCAGTCTTGTAGACTAAACCTCCGACATTATATTATACCAGACTTGTAGGGCCAAACCTCTGATATTATATTATACCAGTCTTGTAGGGCTAAACCTCCGACATTATAATATACCAGACTTGTAGGACTAAACCTCCGACATTATATTATACCAGACTTGTATTGCTAAACCTCTGACATTGTATTATAGCAGTCTTGTAGAGCTGGCTTGATGCATTAATTTGTCGATGTATCACGGCCAGCAATGGATATGATAAATCCAGTCAGTTAAGAATTATCATTGCAGTTGATTCTATTCTATTTCGTTGGTATGCCTTGAAATGAATGTAAAGGTCCAGTCAATAACACCAACACTTTAACTCACCAACGCATCAACTCCGTAATCAGCAGCCCCTTAAGGGTTAACTCCTTAAGGGCCGCTGATGCATCGATGCATCGTGCCCATTGGTCGGTATGATGCACCAATGAAGTACCGGTGAGCCTTCTCACCGACAGCATCTCACCGGAGCATCATGCCAACATGTCAGCAATGTATCAACCCCATTGGGTCGGCATCATATATGAATGCAGTCTTGCCAGCACTTCTTTGGTGCATCATGAAAACCAAATGGCATGAGACACTCCTACATCAGCGGCCCTTAAAACGGGTTAACACATGACAGTATCTGGCGTTAATATGTCCAATGCACACCAGGTGGCAGCACTGTGCTGCTTTAGCTGCTGGGGCTGGTTCCTGTGTCCTTGTCCAAGACGATGCTGCCCCCTGTTGGTCACTATTGGTACTAACTAAGAACTGGGTATTAAAGCTTTCCAAACCAGGGGGGCAACGGATTTTAGTTAGATAGAGAGGTAGGGATGAGAGACAGACAGAGAGAGACAGAGAGAGACAGACAGACAGAGAGAAAGACAGAGACAGACAGAGACAGACAAAAAGAGACAGACAGAGAGAGACTGACAGGTAGAGAGACAGAGGGGAACAAAGATGGAGAGAGAGGTGTGACGGAGCAGCACAGGCAGATAGCCAAAAAACAGAGGCATACAAAGGCATAAAGGAAAACCGCAGAAATGATGGGTTTTGCCATACATTCACAGGAAAATAGTTTTCATTTTGAGTATGCCCCATTGCATGCGGGTCTGTAATCTGAACACTTTATCTTTCGCAAGCACAGATTTTGTCCCGATTGAGTGGATTTTTACTATTTTGAATCTTTTTATCCAAAAATAGCAAGAATCGACTGCAATACACCAATGTACTGACCTCTATGGACTAACATGGTCTGTTTAAGTCAAACTGATATGTCCAATATTCATACATAGTTATGGAAATACCCATAGACAGCTATCATTCTACCACTTAATTATAAATTTATATCACAAAAGCTAATACACTATTTACATGACACAGTGATCTATGATTCTTTTATGTTAGCAGGATATATTTGATGAATTCATGAGGGGTCTCCATCCCCCCTGACCCCCCCTCCCCTGCCTTTAACTTTTGCCCCCCCCCCTCACCACCAACACCCAGATACCCTACACTGACATATTAATGACGTCAGTGTAACCATGGCTACGGCCCAGTGCATGTAGCGGTCATCAATTATGTAAATTAATATCACAATGCGGAGTGTAAGTCAGTGAGGCATGGCACTATGCTCGTGTCGATACACGCTATATGCGTGCGTCAATACCCATGGTACATACCTATACTCCCATGTGTCTGCCCTATATACTGTGTTGATATCTTATTCTAATGTAGGCACATAGTCTGGATGCACGATCAATGTGCTGCCATACAAGATTTACCATTTAAGGGCAACTAAAACATCGTGTACATTGGTTGTCATAATGCATGAATGTAGCCGAGAAGGTTTCTTAAGATGGTACGACTAGACGCCTTCCAAATGGTGGCGGGATCCGTCACTCTAATACCATTACAATCCAGCATCTAGTGGCTACAAATGATTTCACTGTAATTCCTACAAATATAAGGGCTGATCATACAGAACAGTCGTATTGCATTACCTGCGACCATCCACTCTAGTTTTGAGGGTTCCGAGTCATATTAGTAGCTGTGTATAGTCGTACCATGTTCAGAAATGCATGCATAGTAACATAGTAACCTTGACCATGATTATTGCTCATGCTATAGACCTACAGGTAGCAGGGGGTTCAGCAGTTGGACAAAATCAATAATTAATCAGAATTAATTTGTCTGATTAGTTTAACCCTTTAAGAGCAGTGCACCTACCAAGAAGGCATTTCTCTAGATGATACGACTGAAAACAGTTATAATATGATCTGGAAGGCATTTCTCAAGATGGTACGACTATACCCCCTTCAAGTCGTAGTGAGATCCCTCAGTTAAATGGCATTACAATTACCATGCATAGGTACTTTCACCATGCATAGGTCCATGCAGACCTCTGATCCCGGCCTCTGATTAACTCTGTACTCCACCATTCTACAATTTTGCATAAATTATGCTAACTAGGCACAATGCAAATGGCTGAAATTACAACTTCTCTGATCAAAGAACTCAAACTACAGTCAGGGTAAAGGTGTATGCACGATACCTGACACTGCTAAAATAGTTAATGTGTTGTTACTTGAATATGAGCACATTATGTAGATTTTATGCAAATCATTATTATTGATCATCTAGACTCTATATAAATGAATGTACATTTTATATTTCGTCTACCCTATTTATCAGGTCAGAACCTTTTGCAATACAATTGATTTGTATTTATCAAAATAATTAAAAGGTGTTATTATACTACATATTTCTGATACCACATTAATAGTAGAAACCTTCACAAAAGCTGATGTACCCATTTGGATTTGGATATGGATACCCAAAAAACCCTGTAACCTAAATGTTATGCTTTCTTCTGAAAGTGCCAAACCATTTCACATAATGACTCCACTATTGCATCTAGTGGTTGCTAATAATTGCACTGGTACGACTGCCCTACCAAACCCTATGTAATTACTGCCCTAAGTGCTGATCGTACAGAGTAGTCTTAGTGTGTTACCTACGATCAGCCACTCTGATATTGAGGGTTTCAAGTTGTACTGGTCGTGTCTTGTCGTACCATCTTGAGAAATGCCCTCCTGAAACCCTCAAAACTAAAGTGGGCGATCACAGGTAATACACTACAAGTGGAGGCATTTCTCAAGATTGCAAGACTAGGCCCGTTCATATCTTGTTGGCATCCCTCACCAGGGGCGTAGGAAGCAAAGTTTTATTGGGGGGGCCCAGGGGTCTCCCATGGCGGGCCTGCTATATTTTTATATAGGCTTATATAAGGAACCTCCTCATTATTGGGGGGGCAGGCCCCCCTGCCCCCCCCCTTTTCCTACGCCCCTGCTCACTCTAATGCCATTACATCCCTTTATGTAGTGGTCATGACTGCACAATGATTAAGCTTTCAATTGTAGAGGCTGTATACAGTCACTCCATGTTGAGAAATGCCTTCCCGAACCTGTATAAATTCTCAGCAATACCGTTTCATTGTAGCAGTGGTCTCTGTCTTATCAGTTTGATTTGCACATTGAGGAACTGATTATGTATGTTAGGAATTGGGTCTAAAGTGTTAGCTTTTTCAGCAAGAGTCAATATCCTTACTACGTTGCTGTTTCCCTATAGCTATATCATACCATTCCATGACCTTATACTTCAACCAGTACCAGAGATGAAGGCCTTCTCTACTTCTACACTCTGTTACCAGACACAGAGTGGTACCAGGATTCAGAGTAGTCTCTATTGGCCTGATGCCATATGCAGATAACCAGTATTATCTATATTTTGTTGCCTTAGTGCAAGAAGATTGTAACTTTTTCTTTCAAGTTTTGCAGGAGAGACAAAAGACGTGTTCCACTTATTATAGCACAGAGTGGATACAGCAATACTGCAAAGCGGCCTGTAGGCACGCACATTATAGACAGCGTTTCAAGATTTCATTGGAGCTAGAAAAGGGTCAAAATATGGTAGGGCCTACAATAAAGGAAATCTCATTTTTAAGCAAAATGTCAGTTAAACCTTTAGCCCATATAATTCAAGCATAACTTTAATGAGAAAAATCCCATTATAGTCTTTTCCAGAGATACGTATTAGTTCGCATGGCACTTGTTCAGAGTGCATCTACCTCCCTTGCCTCTCGGTCAGATGACTGCCTCCGGCCACATCCCCCTCAATGCTGTCCAACCCACATCTTACCCAGCATGCCTTGCAAAGGAACCGGAAGTGGACGTCGATACAGGCATGCGCGGTGCAATCCCAATCTCTATAACCATTCATCTTAGCTTCCCGTCCCACAGTGTGCGGCTGTATCCTTCTTATCCTTAACCTTTTAAGGTCCAGCACGATGCACCAATGAAGTGCTGGTGAGCAGACTCATCAGTACTTCATTGGTGCATCAAGACAACCAATGGGCATGATGCACTCCTGTGGCAGCACTTCATCCATGGAAGAGTGATCAATTGCTATTACTGTAATGGCCCGTTTAAGTGAAATTACTCACTGAAATTATTCTTAAGCACTAAAACCAGTATTCAAATAAGCGCCAGTCTCATATAAGCGCCATGGGTACAATGAGCGCCTGGGCGCTTGTACGAGCCACTATGGTATAGGTTTGAAGAGTAAGTGTTTAATGCGACAACTTCATATTGATTGCTGACAAGGAATTACTGTATTACAAGATTGCTCACCGTTTAAGTACTGCTGATGCCCGTTTATCATAATGCACAAATTAGGTGCTGGTGAGTGTGGTCGTCAGCACTTTGTTGAAGCATCATATCCATAGACCAGAAGTGTACCAGCTGCATCGGTTTAGCATGATGCATGAAAATAGACCTGGTGAGTTACTCACCAGGGCTGCATTCATGCATCATGATGACTGATGGGCATGATACGTTAATGCACTAGTGGCTCCTACACCATTAGTAACATAAGATGCTGAACCAGGAGGCATCAGGAGGCCTTCACAGGTCTAACCCACATTCCGCCATGCTAGGATAACTGATTGTCATATATCATTCCCTCCAACTGTAACCAATCTCTACCATGCCTATCAACTCATGGCATTCTACAATACCTCCTCCCTCCCTCTCTCCTTCTTCTTCCCTATTGATCTATCTTGCTTGCTCATGCGATGATAACAATTTACTTGGACCTATTTGTTGTAAAACCCTTACCTATAGTTGTGGTAGGAGTCTAGGTAGGATTAGGGACTCTTACTTATTTATGTCAGGAGTCTGGATAGGTCTAGGGCCCATTACAAAATTTGGTGTGCTTCTGATGGAGAATATATTGGCTGTACCAGGAATGCAGTTGTCCCTTGTCGATTTTCAAAATTTGGCCTTGTTCCCTTGTCGACTATACCCATCTAGGGCCCTGCTAGAGACGCGGGTTGCTCTGTACAAGACACCCCCATTTGCCATCAGAACCAGCCGTAGACCATTGCTTCCTCCGTCAGCCGTCTTCCTGCTGCCGCCAGCACCAAGAACAACCCGGTACACCCAGGTCTAGGCTACCTAGTATCATCAGCACTACAGTCTGCCTAGGGTGCACACTAAAATAAACAGAATGTTCAAATTTGTGTGAAATGAACAAAGCAAAGCCTGTCTTATTCCACATACCATTCCAGGCACTCTTTAACCTTTTCAATCCCTGTGTTTCCCTAATACAGTGTTATAGTACTGCATATATGCAGTACAGGGAGCTAAAGGGTTAATTGAACTCAGGTCTTTGCAAATCAAGGGTTGTCAGGTAGAAGAATGACGATGGTCGTGTTAAAATGTTGTAAACATGGAGGGGCTGTGTGAGGGCTAGCACATCAAATCGACAAAGTCGTTCAACATATGCTGCTCACTTGGAAGACCTTAGCAGCCCTACATATTTTAACACTTTAAAAGCACTGCTGATTGCATGATGCATATTGGCATTATTGATGCAATGAAGTGTTGGTGAAAGTGCTAGCCAGGACTTCATTGGAGCATCATGGCGACCCTCAGAGAATGTATCATCTCCATTGTTCGGCCTGATGCACAAATGCAGCCCTGGCGACAAGGGATGCATTCATGCATCATGATGCCTAATGGGGGAGATGCATTAATGCATTAATGCATTAATGCATCAGCAGTCTTTAAAGGTTTAAGAGCAGATGGTGCTAAGGTGAAGGTCGTCTATCGTCCCAGGCACCCACGTCCTGCAGGCATTGTGACCAAGCGTACTGCAGGCGTACTTCAATTCCCACCTTATAAGGTACAGCTTATACAAGGATAACAGTGATAATAGTGAAAAATGCAATATCAGAATAAAGGCTTACTCATTTCAACCAACTTAAAGCCTCAAAGACCTGGGAATGGTGCATCAATGTATAATTCTGTGTCATGATGCATTAAATCAGCATTTCGTCATAGCTGCAAAATAATGTATCATTCTGACCAGACGGTTGATACAACCCCCGACTGCGAGATTATTGGAATGCCTCAGGATCATGAAGCATGAATGCAGCTCTGGAGAGTGACCAATGCATCGTGATGCATCATGACGACACATATACATGATGCAATAATGCATCATCCGATTCAAAATATGGTTTATTTATTCGTTATAGTCTCTGGTTGTCAAGATTTATAGTATTTAAATGTCTAGTATGAATAGAATAATTTACATGCTTACAGTTACTGGCAGGGGCAGCATACAAGTCTCATTCCAACTGCAACTTGAATTCATCAACCGGGCATCCAGCAATAGTCTAAAGTAACCAGTTAAATAAAAGGTTACAAAATGGAATTATTTGGTACTGACATTATCTACATGTAGCATAGAGTGGTAGGTATGAATAGTAAAACACTGTAGTGCTCACCTTCTACCCTACCTGTACATACCCTACCCACCCTTCACACCTCATCAACCTTCACACCCCACACTAACACAATGTATGTTGGGGCCAGCTTGGACACTGGCCGGTTGTTCTCGGTGAGGCAGCAAGCAGCTGAGCGGGACGGGAAGGAGATGAGCTTTTATGGACTCAACGCTATGGGGATGGCAAAAAATGGAACTGTAGGATTCAAATTGAGTCTGGGATGAAGACCTTTGGTATGTGAGGGGGCTATTATAATAGCAGTCTGGTACATTTGGGTGAAGTGGCAAGGTGGCAAGGTGGCAAGGTGGTGCTAGCACCAGCTCAGCGGATTCCTTCCAAGTAAATGACAAGAACCGACAACCTTGGGAGTAGCAGAAGACAGGCGGTGTGTGTCTTGAAGAGGGGGAAGGAGGAGTATCGATGTTTCAGACTTCTACTGGAGAGGTGCGGATTAACGTCTCGGATTAACACAAGAAAATGGGGGCAGATCAAGGAGGGACAAAATATGGATAGCTCCCTAATACATCCTCACATGATGCCATTTACTGATGGTTTTGTAATTACAGCATTATAAGGGCAACAGGGCACATAGATATAGGGTCCTCACTCAACCACAACTGCTGCTGCACTGCGCTTAATATCCCAACCATCACCAGGACTCACCAAGCAGTCCAACCAATAGCAGCAGCAGTAACAGCAGCAGAAGCAATAGCAGAAACAGCATTAACAGCAGCTGCAGCAGCAGTAACGGCAGCAGCAGGGAGGGGGGCAGCCAAGCATCCAGCCCCAGTCTACCATCCATGCAGCACAGAGCAGTCTGATCGTCCACTCGTCTCTCCAATACCACCACCACCACTGCCACCACTACTACTGCCACCACTATACAGCTGCTACAGCTGCAGGACTACCACCCAACCACCCACTACCACCACTATAGGGATGTTATAGCAAGTCCTACCTATAGACCTCTCCCCCACCCAGTACACTACAGACAACAGGACAACTACAACAAAGCCCCTCCTGCAGCACTGGCTTAAAAATATACACCCACAGTGAGGGCCTCCTCTGTTTATATATAAATACAGCCCCTGTGTCCCCTCCTAACTTACACACTCACTTACACACTGATATACACGGTACATAGGGCCACCATGGAGGGATCAGCCCCAGCACCAGCTGTAGGAACAGGAGCAGCAGTAGGACTAGGGTAAGAACCAGGGTGCTACCCACTACCCCACACCCACCAACCCACCCTGCCACCCACAGTTACCTAGGGGAGCAGCTCAGGGTAGGCTGGCTGGTAGGTAGGACTGGATGGCTGGGCGGTGTGAGGAGCAGCTCAGTCAGTCTGTGAGTAGCAGGGGAGGTGTATGGTGAGCAACTCACTCTATATACCTAGCTTACAGGGTTAGGAGGTACTGCTCAGTCACTGAGAAGGAGAGGAGCAGGTTTGATGTGCACTGCTGATTATGTGAGGAGGTGCTCTTTGTACATGAAGCGAGCTGCTCCTGTATGGATTGCTGCCGTGTGAAGTGGGACCCCGGCCGACACGCCTCTCGCTGCCTCCGCTGCTACTGGTGCTGCAGTGAACCTACGCCAGGTTCTGTTAGAGATCAGAGCACGGTCGCTGATACCGGCTACAGCAGCAGCTACCGCAATCTTGAATTCTTCTGTCCGTCTTCAAACTGAGCTGCTGTGAGTTGCTCCTGTGGATTGCTCATCCTTATTATCATCATCATTACTACTATCAGTGAGCTGCTCCTTGATGGTGGATGCATACATGAGCTGCTCTCTGTGAGTGTGGGTTGAGTGGTAGGGTGGGACGCCATCTGCTGGGCACTACTTGGGACTAACCACTGCAGGATCTATAGTGCCACTACAAGGAGTAAGGACAGGGTAGAAACATCCCCTCTACTACAACTACTACTAAAACTACCCTGCTACACCCCAGGTACTACCCTTGTCCATAGGAGCCCCAGTCTTTGTGAGAGTACTGAGGGGAGCAGCTCATGGTGGTGGTAGAGGCATGTCTGCAGTAATCTACTGCAGCTATAGCAGCAGCTGTAGGCAGCAGCAGGAGGGGCCAGGAGCAGGTCTAGGTCTGCTACCACCACTACTACCTTAATCTCCTACCTACCTCTCACTCACTCACCCCCTGGATGGAGGATAGGAGTGTACCTATATACCCTCACTGACTGACTGACTAATATGAAAGGCCTTGCCGGTAAGCACTTTGGATTCTTTGTGTAACATAAATTCTGTTTGTTTGTAGGGGCCTAATAGGGGAGGGATAGGAAGAGAGAGATTGGGAGAGAGAGATGTACATGAGAAGCATAGAATGTGGATTGGAAGGGTTGGAAGATCACATAACACCATGAGTTGTAGTATTAAATCTTCATCATTTCCCATTGGATATATTTGTCTGTTTAAAATGGAATGAGGGAAGAGGAGAACAGAGGACAGTGGATAAAAAGAGACCAGATAGAAAGAGAGACAGAGAGAGACGGAGCAGTAAGAAAAAAGGAAAAAGAGAGGGAGAGTATAGGGAATCAGAGAAAATGAGAGTTGCAGAGCTAAGAGAGACATCGGATCCAGAGAGCTAGATATATGTGGCCAGGACCCTGGGGGCCCCTGGGGTTTGCTGGTCAGTATGAAATTAGTAGCATGTATTAATAATTTAGTGGTATGCCCCACTAACACAACCCGTTATCAGATGGTAAGCCATGATAACCCTTCACCTTTTAAAGGTCACTGATGCAGGAGTGCATCATGCCCATTGGTTGGCATGATGCACCAATGAAATGCTGGCAAGCAGTCTCACCAGCACTTCATTGGAGCATCATGACGACCCATAGGCATGATGCATAAATATATCAGCGGCCTTCAAAGGTTAGGGCGGTTTTCATCAAATAGCACAAGGCAATAGCTACAGGGTCTCAACACTAAGGGAGCTTGCCAGCAAATCGTGCAGGGGTAATAGGCATAGGATCTCAATACTAAGGGACATTCCCAGCAAATCGTGCAGGGGTAATAGGCGTAGGATCTCAATACTAAGGGACATTCCCAGCTAATTGTGCAGGGGTAATAGGCGTAGGATCTCAATACTAAGGGACATTCCCAGCAAATCATGCCAGGGTAATAGTCGTAGGATCTCAATACTAAGGGGCATTCCCAGCAAATCGTGCAGGGGTAATACCCAAAGGATCTCAATACTAAGGGACATTCCCAGCAAATCGTGCAGGGGTAATACGCAAAGGATCTCAATATTAAGGGACATTCCCAGCAAATCATGCCAGGGTAATAGTCGTAGGATCTCAATACTAAGGGACATTCCCAGCAAATCGTGCAGGGGTAATACGCAAAGGATCTCAATACTAAGGGACATTCCCAGCAAATCGTGCAGGGGTAATACGCAAAGGATCTCAATACTAAGGGACATTCCCAGCAAATCATGCCAGGGTAATAGTCGTAGGATCTCAATACTAAGGGACATTCCCAGCAAATCATGCCAGGGTAATAGTCGTAGGATATCAATACTAAGGGACATTCCCAGCTAATTGTGCAGGGGTAATAGGCGTAGGATCTCAATACTAAGGGACATTCCCAGCAAATCATGCCAGGGTAATAGTCGTAGGATCTCAATACTAAGGGACATTCCCAGCAAATCGTGCAGGGGTAATAGGCGTAGGATCTCAATACTAAGGGACATTCCCAGCAAATCATGCCAGGGTAATAGTCGTAGGATCTCAATACTAAGGGACATTCCCAGCAAATCATGCCAGGGTAATAGTCGTAGGATCTCAATACTAAGGGACATTCCAAGCTAATTGTGCAGGGGTAATAGGCGTAGGATCTCAATACTAAGGGACATTCCCAGCAAATCATGCCAGGGTAATAGTCGTAGGATCTCAATACTAAGGGACATTCCCAGCAAATCGTGCAGGGGTACTAGGCGTAGGATCTCAATACTAAGGGACATTCCCAGCTAATTGTGCAGGGGTAATAGGCGTAGGATCTCAATACTAAGGGACATTCCCAGCAAATCATGCCAGGGTAATAGTCGTAGGATCTCAATACTAAGGGGCATTCCCAGCAAATCGTGCAGGGGTAATACCCAAAGGATCTCAATACTAAGGGACATTCCCACCAAATCGTGCAGGGGTAATACGCAAAGGATCTCAATACTAAGGGACATTCCCAGCAAATCATGCCAGGGTAATAGTCATAGGATCTCAATACTAAGGGACATTCCCAGCAAATCATGCAGGGGTAATAGGCGTAGGATCTCAATACTAAGGGACATTCCCAGCTAATTGTGCAGGGGTAATAGCTGTAGGAGGTCAACAGTGAGGGACAGGTAGTGTGTGCATACACTGTAAAAGGAATGTTGTCGAAATTAAGGCACAATCCATGTCATTATTTCAACAGAGACTTCTTGTACTCCCACTTGGGGCTTCTTTTAAAACTACACTGTTTCACTGCAATGCAATTACGGAGGATCATTTCTTAGTTTTACTAGGATCCCTGGTTGATTTAACAGTTTTTATTTTACTGCGCAGAACTAGGGAAAGGACATGTAAACGATAAAGGGTGTATGGGTGAGAGAAGTAGGGAGAGAGGGAGGGAGGGATTGAGAGAAAAAGAGACAGACAGAGATATTCAACCCTTTACTGTTTGATACAGGTGAATGTGAACTGCTTTGCTAGTATACGGACAAACATGTGTACGTCATATGTATAATTCAGGACATTTAAATGAATACAGTAGGTAAGTGCATGTTGCACGGTTAGTATCAAAACCATCCTGTGCGCCAGTACCCAGGCCAAAAGCCCTTTGTTAAGCTATCAATAGATTGTAAAGGTTCAAAAACTGCATATGTATGACATAGCGGGTATGGAACACATAAAATGGACTCGAAGCACCCTGGACTAGGAGCATTTTAAGTGGTTTATTGCTTTTATCCCAATTCAGGCCGTATATGTATATATTATTAATTCTCAGGTGAATGACTACATCACAAACAGATAGTGTAACGGTGCTGATCGCCAAAACCTTTTTGCAATAACATGTCTCGATTGGCACTCCTCATCACAGGATCATTTAGATGTAATATTAAGTGACTTCAAACACTTTAAATCAAAACAACATGAAATAAAGACAGAGCTGAACTCTCTGGTATACATTGTCATTGACCTTCCATGAGGCTTGATCAATGACATGGTTGTTGACATCTGTCTCTTTATAAATGCATCGTACCGGCAATTCTGGACTATCTAGATATAAACCCAGGAGGCTGTTGCGTAAAGATTGGAAAATCAATTCTGACTGTAGCTAATGCATCTTCCACTTCTCCCCGATCTGTCACACACACAGAGTGATTCCCACTTTATACTGTAATGGAATTGACTTGCACTGTATAACATTACATTGCGAAAAGTTGGGGAAGTGGTTCCAAGATTGGTTCCACCTGACTGCTTCCCATAGTAGATAGGCCAGGGAATTGGAGGAAGGAACTAGCCTGGAATTGGTTCTCGATTGGACAGCATTCACCAGTTCCTGACCATTTCTACGACGATTTTTTGCAACCCAACAGGGACATAATTCCCTGAGGTCAGTCAGCTCCATTTTGGGAATAGCACCTCTGATTCCCAGTTTTTTCTACAAAGGCCTTCTGGAGGGTTAGTATTATAAAAGATGCATATAATATTATACATGCAGATCTGGAAACAACAACCAATTTACCTTTAATGGCAGATGCATTACAATCTGCTGAGGGTCAGTGCAATACCAGAGTGGCCAATTTAAGCGTCAGGGTCTGAAATAATCGCCATAAGCACCAGGGGTGAGGCATGTTGAGATCAACCGTAGGCAGTGAAAACTATTCATATAAACGCCTGTCTTTTATGAGCGCCGGGGAAAGAGAAACTTGAGAAAGACTGAAATGTATGAGCGCCCAGGAATACCCTCATACATACCACTACAGTTTGACCTGTGTGCACTGAGGGCTGGATGGATGTGAGGTCCTGCACCAGTCATTCTGCCCCGAGCATGTCATGTTTTAAACCACCATAGAATCTTTATGCGACATTACCATTTATAGGCCCATAGCGCATTGATACATCATACATTCATGATGCATTCATGAAGGGAGCCCTGGTGAGTAACTCGCAAGGGCTCCCTTCATGAAGGGAGCCCTGGTGAGTAACTCACAGGGGCTCCATTCATGAAGGGAGCCCTGGTGAGTAACTCGCAGGGGCTCCATTCATGAAGGGAGCCCTTGTGAGTAACTCACAGGGGCTCCATTCATGAATGGTGCCCTGTGAGTAACTCGCAAGGGATGCGCTCATTTGCCATGTCGACCCTATTGGGTTGACATATATACTGGTGGACTTTCATGAGATGCACTGGTCCAATAAAGTGCTATCGAGCCACCACTTCATCTATGCATCATGCCAACCGATGGGCATGATTAATGCATCATGCCCTTTGGTCGTCATGTTGCACCAAAGCAGTACTGGCAAGCAATCTCGCCAGTACTTGGAGCATCATGTCGACCCTCTATATGGTCAGCAGGACACACTAATGTAGCACTGGCGAGTTACTCTCCAGGGCTGAATTTATGCATCATGACGGCCAATGGCCATACATCAGCAGCCCATGTTAATGGTAGGCCCAGGACCTGTCCTGGCTTGCAGCAGGAGACCGCGCAGGGCATGTCCTGCTCTGGATGCAGCTGCTGCTACTGCTGTGGTTTCCACTGCTACTGATGCCATTGGTGCTGCTGCTGGTCCCAGTATGCCGGCTGAATCTTACCAGTGCCCCCCCCCCCCACACACACAGTTTGGTTCCCTCTGGGCCAGGCAGCACTGGAAATCACCCTCTCCTCAAACTGGTATTGGAGACTGCGTTCCCGGCCCCACCAGCAACTGTCACACGACACTGACAGCGGTCGACATCTATGTCCCAGCATTGTATGACACCACTGTGACGCTACTGTCATACCCATGAATACAGCTGTCCTAGCCTTTATTTACCTAATACAAAGACTTTGACAATGCCTCACACTGGGGGGGGGGGCTTGACCCTTTGTTGCAATATATTAACCGTTAAGGCAGTGGAAAAGCCTTTTTTTCTCCTGTTCCATATTCATTTTTATTATTACAGGTAGAGATGATCAAGAGTTTAATTACAAGTAGTAGAAAGTACTATAATCAGTGCCCAATGTTCTGATAATCAGTAGATTCATGGATACCCATTCCATCAAGCCAGGAGTTTAGTCGAGAACATGGGCGTGAACTAGTTACCAAGTTGAGTCTGCATAGTTGTTATCTATATACTAAGGACAGGGTGTGACACTCTAGGACTGATGCTGCCCTCTGGCAGCTCTATTTCTATACATAGCCATTGGTGACAGAGGTGAGGGGGGACTTTGGCAAAATCCCCCCTCACCTCTGTCATTCATGGTTATATGTATAGGAACTAGTTCAAAGGGTATCTGCCAGAGGGCAGCAAATGCCCTTGAGTGGCCAACCCTCTCTTAGTATACTGATAACACCTACACAGACTCGACTTGGTAACTAGTACACGTCCATGGTCGAGAAGATATCCTGTAAAGGTTAATGTATACATGAGAAAGGAAAACATCAAATATTCTTGATTTCTGCAGCGCCTGTCAGACCTGTTTTGGATTTTTGTACTTTGACAAAATACAAGAATCCTTAACAAACCTTTCTCGTTGATTTTCATTTTAACTATTTGGATTCACTGCACGCTCATTGCTTGGACCCCGTAGGCTTTAAACAGTCCTACAGGCTATTTGCAGTCTCTGTACTAAAAGAAATAAAAACTCCTAATTCCCCAAGAGACTATTTCTTGAGGTACTGCAACTGCAAACAGCAACTATGATTTAAAAGCCTCAATGTTAGTGTCAGTGATCATAGTAAAGTTCTACGACTGATATGTCCGATCAGCAGGTATGAAGTAATTATGTAAGATTTAGTAGGGCAGTCATAGTGCTGGAGGCACAGCTTCTCTCCTACCATGTGGCCATAATGCCCCTAGGTTAAGGACCCTCATTATGATTTGAACTGGGACAGTCGGAGCAAGTTAAGAAATACTCTCCTGAAGATACTACTCTAAAATAATGATGAAAATATGAGCCGAGGATGTGAGTAACTCCCACAGGGGCTGTTCTTGTGATTTCCCTGAGCACAGAATTTTGATATTGCCATGCGTAAAGAATACCATATTGAAACAGTGCTACCGCAATCTTGCCATGAGGCACATTCGAGGAAATACCTCTCTAAAGTCTAATGTTAGTGGTACCCATTTATTGAGAAATTTACTATGCACAATACCTGCCTACATATCATTACTACAGCTACCAACAGGCAAAATGGTAATGATGGAGGTGGGGCCAGCTTGGTGCTATCCACAGACGGCCATCATACAGGTATATCAGCATCATAACACACAGCACATCTATAGCTGTACTAAAAGCGGTATTCTTGAAAACTATTCTTAAACCAAGACTGCATTTCTCCTAAATACTGACTTTCTTTTTCTTTTAGAAACTAACGACCTTGAGACTAATACGACCTTGAGACCAATGCTTGACATTGGTTAGAATATGACATCTAGCTGGGCACCACCACCTGTGCTTACATCACATGGCGTCTAGACGTATTGAGTATATGTCAGCTGACATGACAAGACCAGCGTGCGCTGGCAGCCATCTTGTTTCTAATCGTACATTGATTACTGTGTGGGTGTATGGGTATCTTTTTAAAGAACTGACAGGTAAGGTCACTTTGGCCAATTATGGCCAATGAAATCGTAGATTTTCACGGGAATTGATCTTGGTGAGGGTTTATCTCATTAGGTGGAGCCGAGTAACCTAGCATTCACTCAGAAAAACTCCAGCAAACATTTACATTTCATGTTGTTTTAGTGAGATATATTCTAAATTTCATTTATTTGGCACAAAATAAGGCTTTGGTCATAGTTATTTAGTCTTTTAGGATGAAACAACTGGGTGTGAAATATGGGTAAGGTATATTGCACGGGGATGTACAGTACATGGCTCCTTGACTATTACCTATGAATCTTAAGTTAAAACTTGAAATAAAGACCCTAAGGTCTACACTAAGGCCTGGTTTAAATGAAAATCAGGTGAAATTGCTCTTGAGCAATAAACAATATATCTGAACTATGTGGTCATCACTCAGATTTGAATATGTTTGAGACAAACAGGGGTTTATTTGGTTTCAGTACCATAGTACATCGACTATAAGGCGCGCCACGTTTATAAGATGCCCCCTATGTCCTGCAGAGTCAGCTTGCCAGCGCTTCATCCGAGCATCATACCAACCCTGTGGGAGTGTATCGTTATGACATAACCTATAATGAAGAAACCTGATGAGTATTCCAATTGATGACATGATATGTGTACTAAGGTGGAAGAGGCCCTTATTTATATGATACACAAACAGGGTGAATGTAGCAGCTCATGGCATACAATAGCAGTAGGTACAGTATGTAAAATACCCAATCTGCCAGTTACATATAAATCAGCAATCAATACATTGACTAACATGTGGGTGTGTACAAGGTTAAAAACTGACAGACATTACTAAGGGGTCAATTTCTGCACCCTGTGCATAATGCATTTGCCTCTGTGTTAATAATGAATATAATCAATAAATATATAAATCCTGTCAGGGCCAAATGAGTTCTCCAAGCTCATGCCCTTTAGTCAGGATGATGCACCAATGCAGCAATGGCAATGAACTTGTTAACAAGGTATTGGTGCATCATGCTGCCCCCTCCTCATCCCTGCAGGACAGGGATGATGCATTCATGCATTGCTTCAGCACTGTTTAGCCAATTGACATAATGCATTGACCCTTTAAAGGCACCTAACACAGGAATGCATCACTGGTAGGCATCACTGGTAGGCATCACTGGTAGGCATCACTGGTAGACATCACTGGTCGGCATCATTGGTGGGCCTCGTTGGTCGGCATCATTGGTCGGCATAATTGGTTGGCGTCATTGTTCGGCGTCATTGTTCGGCGTCATTGTTCGGCGTCATTGGTCGGTGTCATTGGTCGGCATCATTAGTTGGCATCATTGTTCGGCATAATTGTTCGGCATAATTGTTCGGCATCATTGGTTGGCATCATTGGTCGGTATCATTGGTTGGCATCATTGGTCGGCATCATTGGTCAGCATCATTAATCGGCACAACACCCCAATCAAGTGCTGGCAAGACTTCATTGGGGCATCATGCTGACCGTACAGGTTTGAAATATGAATACTCCCGGAGGGTCAGCATGATGCTCCAATGAAGACCAATAGGCATAATGCATTAATGCATCAGCAGTCCTTAAATTGTTAATGCACCAATCGGTGTTTAAAGGACTGACCCCTTTACTGACAGGGTGAACCAGTGCGCTATGTTATCTAAATGGCTTGTCATTCTTGGATCGGCGTGATATGCAGGTCGTTTAACAGTTTATCAATCTCATAGAGACAGCATGGTGCATTAATCAATTAGTATTATGTGTAACAAGCCGTTCATGCTAGAAGCCATGAAAATGCACATATATTCTTTATCATACTTTGTTGACCTACTCTGGTGCCAAATCTAAGTGACCTGGAGAGTGTTGCTCCTATGAGAAAAGATAGTACTGGCTAAGAAGTGCCTACTCCGGAGAACTGGCTTTCCATGTAGTGATAACTTTTCACTTGTGTTGCTCACAAGTGGTCATGCTAGTGCAGTGCTAGAAAAGGGTGATATGAGAAGTCAGTCAGTCTAGTATATAGTGTGTGACATGAGTAGGTATCTGATAGTGCCGCTCTCTCTATTTTAAACAAGGCAGGTAACTTTTCAGACTAATGTGGTGAGTGCAAGTTGAATGGTGAAGCAGAGCATGACTTGTTTTGAAAAGAGGGCACATACTGACAGCTTTATTTACCATAGGAGCAACACCCTCCTGGAGATTATAGCTGTCAATACCCCTGTATGGGCAGCCATTGTGCAGAACAATAACTTATTCAAAACATAGATTATGGTAAATTTCATCAAAACACTGACGCTTGTTCCAGACTGGAGCTTAGTCAAAAACCCAATGCTTCAACAGGCAACTGCAGCAAGCATCTAAATATATTCACCGAGAGCAACAATTGCATTATCATAACATTACAATCTAATTATGCAGAGGTAAGGTTTTAATAACCAGTTCATATTGATTTGTGTGTGGGTGTGAATGTTGAGGTTGATTAAATACTGCCCCCACCCCTGCACTCTACTATACTTATTCTTCCACATGATTCATGAATGATCTATGAATGCAACCCTGTTGAGTAACTTCCCAAGGCTACATTCATGTATCATACCCACTCTACAGGGTTTCCTACACTCCCGGAGGGTCGGTTTGATGCAGCAATGAAGTGCTGGTGAGCAGTCTCATCAGCCGCACTTCATTGGTTCATCATGCTGACCAATGGGCATGATGCGCCATGTATAAGTGGCCGCTCGAAGGTCAAAGAGCGAATGATTCAGTTTGCTGTGTAATAACAGGTAAATCAATAGTAGCTAACTCACTCCGTCATTGAGGTACACCCAAGGCTACATTACTCTCATAACGTTAATAAATAATGCATATTACAACAATACAGGCCTAGTCCTGCTCTCTTTCCCTTGAAAGACAGAGCTTAAACATACACTGTAGAATAATAACTGTTGAATCTACCAGGGATCCTTGTAAAACTGAACAGTGAACAACAACAATTAGATAACAAGGGGCCAGTGTAGTTTTTACAAGAAACTCCAGGTGGCAGTGCGGTGCCACAAGGTATCAAAAATAACAAAATCTCTGTGAAAATATAGATGGACCTCTGGCAACTTTGGGATGCGGTATACCGAGTGGACTCTGTGTTAAATAACCAGTGTGTAATATCAATAATGTCTGTGTAGGCATCTACCTACCTCTACGCATACAGTGTTACATAACGCTGATTAAGCACAATGATATAATCACATGGTATTGAAAGTGTTAAACATTTAAGGACAGCTAACACATCAATGCATCATGCACATTGGTCAACGTGACGCATCAATGCTGCCGTGAAAATTAATATTGAATTGAGAATGATCTTCTAAAATAGATCATCATCGGCAATGAAAATGCCAACATTGAATAAATTGATCAACACTGTCAACCGGACATTAATCAACTGTCAACATTTATATGACATTCTCTCCTTCAGGTATTAAGAAAGGTTAAAGGGTTAAACACATGAATACTGCTTGACATGCCTGGCTATCCAGGGTGGCGAATTTAACCCCTTATGGACCTCTAATACAGCATACTCATCAGTCACCAGGAATCATTAATGGAGGCCTCAGTCTTCTCATTACCAGACCTGGTCAATACAACATAAGGATGGGGTTTTACAAAGCAGTGATGACCCTGCTGTATTAGTGCATCATGACAACAGTGCTGCATCATGGTGACAGTGCTGCATCATGGTGACATTGCTGCATCATGATGACAGTGCTGCATCATGGTGACATTGCTGCATCATGGTGACAGTGCTGCATCATGGTGACAGTGCTGCATCATGGTGACAGTGCTGCATCATGGTGACAGTGCTGCATCATGGTGACAGTGCTGCATCATGACAACAGTGCTGCATCAGTGCATCATGGTGACAGTGCTGCATCATGGTGACAGTGCTGCATCATGATGACAGTGCTGCATCATGACAACAGTGCTGCATCAGTGCATCATGGTGACATTGCTGCATCATGGTGACAGTGCTTCATCATGGTGACAGTGCTGCATCATGACAACAGTGCTGCATCATGGTGACAGTGCTGCATCATGGTGACATTGCTGCATCATGGTGACAGTGCTGCATCATGGCGACAGTGCTGCATCAGTGCATCATGGTGACAGTGCTGCATCATGGTGACAGTGCTGCATCATGATGACAGTGCTGCATCATGACAACAGTGCTGCATCAGTGCATCATGGTGACTGTGCTGCATCATGGTGACAGTGCTGCATCATGGTGACAGTGCTGTATTAATGCATCATGGTGACAGTGCTGCATCATGGTGACAGTGCTGCATTAATGCATCATGGTGACAGTGCTGCATTAATGCATCATGGTGACAGTGCTGCATCATGACGACAGTGCTGCATTAATGCATCATGGTGACAGTGCTGCATTAGTGCATCATGGTGACAGTGCTGCATCATGGTGACAGTGCTGCATCATGGTGACAGTGCTGCATCATGGTGACAGTGCTGCATCATGGTGACAGTGCTGCATCATTGTGACAGTGCTGCATCATGGTGACAGTGCTGCATTAATGCATCATGGTGACAGTGCTGCATTAATGCATCATGGTGACAGTGCTGCATCATGACGACAGTGCTGCATTAATGCATCATGGTGACAGTGCTGCATCATGGTGACAGTGCTGCATCATGGTGACAGTGCTGCATCATGGTGACAGTGCTGCATCATGGTGACAGTGCTGCATCATGGTGACAGTGCTGCATCATGGTGACAGTGCTGCATCATGACGACAGTGCTGCATTAATGCATCATGGTGACAGTGTTGCATCATGACGACAGTGCTGCATTAATGCATCATGGTGACAGTGCTGCATCATGGTGACAGTGCTGCATCATGGTGACAGTGCTGCATCATGGTGACAGTGCTGCATCATGGTGACAGTGCTGCATTAATGCATCATGGTGACAGTGCTGCATCATGGTGACAGTGCTGCATCATGGTGACAGTGCTGCATCATGGTGACAGTGCTGCATCATGGTGACAGTGCTGCATCATGACGACAGTGCTGCATTAATGCATCATGGTGACAGTGTTGCATCATGACGACAGTGCTGCATTAATGCATCATGGTGACAGTGCTGCATCATGGTGACAGTGCTGCATCATGGTGACAGTGCTGCATCATGGTGACAGTGCTGCATTATGGTGACAGTGCTGCATCATGGTGACAGTGCTGCATCATGGTGACAGTGCTGCATCATGGTGACAGTGCTGCATCATGACGACAGTGCTGCATTAATGCATCATGGTGACAGTGCTGCATCATGGTGACATTGCTGCATCATGGTGACAGTGCTGCATCATGGTGACAGTGCTGCATCATGGTGACAGTGCTGCATCATGGTGACAGTGCTGCATTAATGCATCATGGTGACAGTGCTGCATCATGGTGACAGTGCTGCATCATGACGACAGTGCTGCATTAATGCATCATGGTGACATTGCTGCATCATGGTGACAGTGCTGCATCATGGTGACAGTGCTGCATCATGGTGACAGTGCTGCATCATGACGACAGTGCTGCATCATGACAACAGTGCTGCATTAATGCATCATGGTGACATTGCTGCATCATGACAACAGTGCTGCATCATGGTGACAGTGCTGCATCATGGTGACATTGCTGCATCATGGTGACAATGCTGCATCACGGTGACATTGCTGTATCATGGTGACAGTGCTGCATCATGACGACAGTGCTGCATCATGACGACAGTGCTGCATTAATGCATCATGGTGACATTGCTGCATCATGACAACAGTGCTGCATCATGGTGACAGTGCTGCATCATGGTGACAGTGCTGCATCATGGTGACAGTACTGCATCATGGTGACAGTGCTGCATCATGACAACAGTGCTGCATCATGACAACAGTGCTGCATCATGACAACAGTGCTGCATCAGTGCATCATGGTGACAGTTCTGCATCAAGATGACAGTGCTGCATCAGTGCATCATGGTGACAGTGCTGCATTAATGCATCATGGTGACAGTGCTGCATCATGATGACATTGCTGCATCATGGTGACAGTGCTGCATCAATGCATCATGGTGACAGTGCTGCATCATGGTGACAGTGCTGCATTAATGCATCATGGTGACAGTGCTGCATCATGGTGACATTGCTGCATCATGGTGACAGTGCTGCATCATGACGACAGTGCTGCATTAATGCATCATGGTGACAGTGCTGCATCATGGTGACAGTGCTGCATCATGACGACAGTGCTGCATTAATGCATCATGGTGACAGTGCTGCATCATGGTGACAGTGCTGCATCATGACGACAGTGCTGCATTAATGCATCATGGTGACATTGCTGCATCATGGTGACAGTGCTGCATCATGGTGACATTGCTGCATCATGACGACAGTGCTGCATTAATGCATCATGGTGACAGTGCTGCATCATGGTGACAGTGCTGCATCATGGTGACAGTGCTGCATCATGGTGACAGTGCTGTATCATGGTGACAGTGCTGCATCATGGTGACAGCGCTGCATCATGGTGACAGTGCTGCATTAATGCATCATGGTGACAGTGCTGCATCATGGTGACAGTGCTGCATCATGACGACAGTGCTGCATTAATGCATCATGGTGACAGTGCTGCATCATGGTGACAGTGCTGTATCATGGTGACAGTGCTGCATCACGGTGACAGCGCTGCATCATGGTGACAGTGCTGCATCATGGTGACAGTGCTGCATCATGACGACAGTGCTGCATTAATGCATCATGGTGACAGTGCTGCATTAGTGCATCATGACGACAGTGCTGCATTAATGCATCATGACGACAGTGCTGCATTAATGCATCATGACGACAGTGCTGTATCATGACGACAGTGCTGCATTAATGCATCATGACGACAGTGCTGTATCATGGTGACAGTGCTGCATTAATGCATCATGACGACAGTGCTGCATTAGTGCATCATGACAACAGTACTGCATCAGTGCATCATGACGACAGTGCTGCATTAGTGCATCATGATGACAGTGCTGCATCAGTGCATCATGGTAACAGTGCTGCATTAGTGCATCATGATGACAGTGCTGCATTAGTGCATCATGATGACAGTGCTGCATAATGATGACATTGCTGTATCAGTGCATCATGACGACAGTGCTGCATTAATGCATCATGATGACATTGCTGCATTAGTGCATCATGACGATAGTGCTTCATCGGTGCATCATGCCAATAGTACTGAATCATGACGACACTGTTGCATTAGTGCATCATGCCAATAGTGCTGCATCATGATGACAGTGCTGCACCTGTGCATCATGCCAATAGTGCTGCATCATGATGACAGTGCTGCACCGGTGCATCATGACGACAGTGATGCACCGGTGCATCATGACGACAGTGCTGCATTGATGTATCTAATGACTGAGATGTTTATGTGCATCATGACGACTGAGCAGGACTGTTATATCAGTACAGCATTATAACGGCAGAGCAACAAAACTTGGTTGTGTTGTGCAGTCCCTATACATTTCCATGATTATTTTGTAATGAAATCAAAGACTTTGATACGTCCATTGACATGTGCCCTACCATTTCCTATATAAATGTTGATTTTTTTAAAATCCGACCTACTGACCCTACCCTTTCAAGTCATGGTACTGGAAACACACCTTTACTTTTTTCGGCCTAACTGTATGAGTTAACCATTGTCCTTGGAAATGTCCTTGTGCTCCATTGATATCTGTGATTTGATAACAGTGGCTCTTACATATATACATTTGTCATTATGACACTCAAATATAGATTCCTACTATGCCCCTGGTTATGGCAGGTCACATCATTATCATAAACTTTAGAGACAATTCAAAATTTTTTGATCTGCCCTAAGTAGTCGGTGCTACCAACCAAGTAATCTTGCTGATACTTTTTAATTGACCATTTGTTCTACCAGTCAGATTCAATATTGAGAAAGCATCTGCTCTAACCTATAACGTTATGTTATATTATTGGTTGCTATGACCACATACTCTAACCATTACTTTTGAAAGGGCCTGCATTGGCTGTGATTACCTGTACTCAGTACTGCATGATAAAGATGCTGTATGGTTGTCATGGTAACAGGATGCATCGTGACTTTGGTGCGTGTCATGTCGCTTGGTCTCCATGACGACTGACACTGACCATCATAGTTGACAGTGCCCCATCGCCGTGATTGCACACTGTACATATGGGACGTGATTCGGGATGTGATTGGGTGGGGCAGGTGTCTGTCCTACTCACTGCGACACTCGGTCACCTGGTCCCATCACACTGCGCTGCTCATCATGCATCTCATGCTAACCTAATTTGTACCTGACTGTGGGTGACATAGCAGGGCAGGCCCCTGGGGTGGGGAGAGGGGGGAGGGGTTGTATGGGATAGGGTGTAGTGAAGGGGGGGATCCATAGGCAAAGACCAAGGATAGGTACATGCCACAGGGGTGCTATACATTGGCATTGTGTTCCCTGAGGGTGCACCAGGCCAAGTGTCATGAGAAAAGCCCTAGCAAAGTACAATGCATATCTATGCTTCTGATATGAAACTTGCATTTATTTCAGGAAGTAGCTCCATAAAAATTTACTTTTTGAATGAATGAATGCTTGAGTTGCTTGCAATAGGGCCACCCTTAAAAATATGTTCGTTTCCTGTCCAGAGGCCTGGTGGATTTATTCATGAGATGAGAAAAAGATTTCCTGAGTTCTGAAATTTTTTTATTTTTTCTTCCATCAGCTTAAGAACCTATGTTTTGAATCACCAATCTTGGAACGTGATGGTGAATTCAGGCCATCCCCGCTTACGATGTTCATGACAAATAAAAATATTTTCCTAAAAAAGATTTTCCCCTACCTCCCTCATGGTGACAGTGCTGCATCGGTGCATCCCAACCTCTGGACAGGAAACGAATATATTTTTAAGGTGGCCTAGTCATGACTGCATTGTATAGCATGGTGATACAAAGATTGTTTTATTATTCTATTGTTAATGTTTAATTCATCATGGAATAAAAAGACGCGGAGCAGGGGGAGATAAAAAAACAGGAGGCTATAACACAAAGGCTTGGATGAGAAGGATTATTAAAGAGTGCTGGAGTAAAAGGAAATCGGGGCAGTGGGGAGACATGAGGGACAGGAATAAGGCAGACAATGTATACATACAGATGCCATTCCAGGGAAAAATATTTCATCCTTTTTGCATATGTGACCATTACTTTGCAAAACAGACATCTTAGAATCAAATAACATGGTTGTAGAGTTGGACCAGCAATTATAGCGACGCGACGGTTTAGTTCTTTGTGTTATATTGAAGCGCCTTATCCTCCATCAAAATGTCAGTATGGTTTAAGTCAGCCGTTCTTCTCCACGAAACCGATTTTAGTATTCCAGTCGCCATGTACATAACATGGCTTAATAACACAGAGGGGGCTATGGTAGCCTATTTACAACCCCAATGGTGCCCTCCTATCTCCCCGAACACTACACTAACTCTATTTCACCATCCCTCGGCTTCCCAGCCAGACCAAACCAACATATATCCCAGGATGCTGTGGGAAGCAGCAGGGGCTGCTGGAATACAAAATGGCCACCATGTTGGTAGAAGGCGTTCAGTGAGTTTTAATTAGGTCTACTCTAGGAGAGAGCTGTGGTGGGTCCCAGGGGACCCCACATTCCCTACACTATGGGCGGGGTGTAAATTGAGTAAACGAGAGGGACAACCTATGAATAGCCTATAGAGTTGTCTAACTGTCTTCATATAGTCTTAGTTACTTAACTGTCCTTGGGTCTCTTTAACACAGATCAGTTCACCCTCAGGTATGAAAATGCCCTTTTCTTAATAAGTCAGGGGCGTAGGAAAAGGGGGGGGGCAGGGGGGCCTGGGCCCTCCCAATCATAAAGGAGGTGGGGCCTGAGTATGTCTGGGCCCCCCCAAAATTTGCCAAGAATTCATTATGGATTGAACAAGAGCTTAAACTTTGGATATCAAATTAGATTGATATAGTAGTGGGATAGAGAAAATAGGGGCCTGGGCCTCAAATCAGATCTAAAATTCATCAAAAGTTACTTTTCTATACAAATTTAATATATGTATGTATATGCCGTACAGCGCTTAAGCCGACAATTCAAGGTGGTCGAGGTGGGGGCCCCACTGGGCACCCTCAATGAAGATTTGCTTCCTACGCCTCTGATTAGAGACATTTTTTGATGCATAAAGCCTTGGAAGCCTTCAGTTGTCATACATAATGCCTCCATGGTCCAGCCCCCCTGGTCTCAATGATGACTCATCGCACCATTCCAGTCAAGGGTCAGAATGATAAATGAATAAAGCGCTTTATGTCAAGGTGAATATCGATGCCCCATTGACAATGCACTGAGACTGCGTATTGCATCCCTGCGTTAAATAACACGCGGGAATTCTGCATGATGATGTCGTACGCCCACCCCGCATGTGCAGCCCTTTTGAAACGTAAACATCCAAGATGGCGGCGGTCAGCATTGCGCATTGGTGGTAGGTGAATAAGGGTTTAATTCCAATCTTATTGATGAAATATCGATTAATTTTTTACTCAAACACCTTGACATAAATGTAAAGATGAACTCTGACCAGTTTGAGCTTCCTGTTTCTTCACTCGCGTGTCCTGCCCGCTCCACACTCGGCCTACCGGCCTTGTACGGAAAGGGCAGGACATGCTCGTGAAGAAACAGTCAGGTCAAACTGGTCATCATTCACCTTTACCACTGGCTTCTTATTCATGGTTGACTATACCAGTGAACTTTTGATGCCTAAATCATTCATTACTGCTTTTGTATATTTGTTCTGAGTGTTGAAATAATCAATATATGCCTAAGTAACCACTATTATTAGCTCATAATAATTCCCGATACAAGTGACAGATCCATTTGTCCCTTTCAACCTGTTAATGTCATCGTCAGACACAACATGGAGATAAGTTGTCAGTATATCACTCGCTGATGACTGTGCCTTTGTCCCAGCACACTGTAAAAATCTACCAGGGATCCTTGTAAAACTGGACAGTGAACTGTGGAAACTATATAACTGTGACCCAGTGTAGTTTTTACAAGAAGCTCCAGGTGGCAGTGTGGTGGTACAAGAAATCACTGTAAAAATAATGTCATCTCTGTGAAAATAACAATGGATCTCCGGCAACCTTGGGATAAGGAATCCATCATTATTTCAATGACTTTTTTTTTTACAGTGCAGTGGATCAGTTAATATGATTTTCAATGCCATCTCTTATGTACAACATGAAACACAGCATTTGTCGCAGTAATGGATCCCGGGCTATAGTACCTGTATAGACACTGTAAAAAATGTGGTCGAAATCAAATTCTGATCCAAAAGTTGCCAGAGATCCATCCATTGTTATTTTCTAAGAAATTCATTGTACCACACTGTGTACTGTAATGCTTCATTGTATAAACCACTATGCTTCACTGCAATGCAATTACAGTGGTTCATTCTACAGTTTTACAAGGGTCCCTGGTAGATTCAACAGTTATTTCTTAGAGTGCTTTACGACGATTTGTCATCATGTGACTGGGTAAGTCACAAGTGCTACACCCATGTAAATGATATACAGTCGATACAGTCGAGCGGTAGCAGTCATCGAGCATGATCACATTATTGGGCATGAGGTGTTGAAGCATACTGTAACTGTACAAGGGGTAACCATGCACTATCTGCTCCTCCCCTTTAGTTACCAGGAGGGCATTCCTAAAAGATTGGAGTCTGTCGCAGGTGCTATTCCCAAAATGGACCAGACTCACCCTAGGGAATTCATTCTGGGCTCTGTTCGCAAAAGATAATTGGTATCAAAAGTGGTTCAGGTGTGTACTTCCCCACAATGAACCCATTCCCAGCTTGTTACTTCCCTCAATCACCTGGATCAATAAATATGATTTGAACCCTGACGCATTCTGGTGTGACCAATCATTGAACCACGTGCCGCACTTCATGATCCAACCTGGTATTCAGAGTACATTATTTCTATTACAGTATAAGGGTAGAAATTGCTTCTCAGGGTGGAGAAGGGAGGTGAACTGGAAGGTGAGTTAGCTACAGGAGGAATAAAATTTCCCATCTTTGCAAAACACCCTACAGCCCCAGACTCCACAGTCCTTTCCATACCCTCCCCAATCGCGCCACACCCTACTTCACCTATAGCCCACAGCAGCCCAGCCGGATAATTAAATTAATCATTAATCGTGCAGGAGTCTATCCATATAACGATCAAAGCATGGCCATGTAATACAGATTAACATGGACCAGTCATAGTAGGCAATTTACTACCGCAGACTAATTTGCATAATCCCTGCCTCATTAACATATAGATATTGCACTCATAAGAATAGCGTAGTAGAGACAGGGGCAGACAGAAACAGAGACAAGTTGTGACATACAGAAACAGGCATTAATTTATACTTTACAAAAACAACCTTATAGTACTATTGGTAGAAATGGCAGGACTGACCCTTTCATAGTCCAGGCAAACTATCGATATACCCAGGAAAACTTGCAATAGTTTCGTACCATGGTTTTTCTGAGTCCTTAGGCATATAGCAATGACATGATAAAAATCTACATGAATCTTACGAGGAGCAGACTGTTTTTTAGGGGTATTACATTGAAAACAGTAGAAAATGACAAAAAAACATAATGACCATGATTATAGTAGACTTATTTCCTTGTTAAATAGTCTCAATATCTCTGTATTTAGCCAGAAATATGTCGATAGTGTGCCCCTTCCTTTGTTCCCCCCCTTTCTAAATCCTACAGATGCAGATAGAGACGAATATGGGGAGACATTCAAAGAGTTTGGTAGATTCAGAAAGAGACAGACAGACAGAGAGACAGAGAGGGACACATAGAGACATGCAGTTAGACAGAGAGAGGATGAATAGTGGGTAAACGGTAGAACCAGTCTCGTCCAGTCAGGATTCAGGGAACTCCCTCTCTCGTCTTTGGGGATTGTGGGTCCCTATATTCTGGGGAATATTACTATGCACTGTACCTGCCTATATTTAACCACTACAGTAACCAGCACCCAGAACTACTTTTACCCAGAAACACTGGTCGCCAGAGACGACTCACGCTAGTGGTCAAGCTGGGGCCAGATTGCGGTAGAACAGAATACATGGCTGTGGTCCCAAAAACTACTTATGCACCACCTGGGTAGTGTACTGGCTGCACTGACGGCTGCCCTCAGGGACAGAACAGTCACTAACAGTACTGTGAGTAGTATAGGGAATGTAGGCACGGAGTATTAATGTTGACTACTGACTCCAAAGCCTGACACCCTAGAGACATGCAGAGAGAGTGAGCGAGCGGACAGTGCAGGGAAATAAGACCATAACAGTCAGACAGTCAGTGAGTATGTTACAGACATATGGGCCTATATAGTTTTGCCTGATAAGACTATACTGAAGAAAGATATATCTTACTGTAGTTAATGACTTACTTCAAAGAGTAAACAAAACTGAAGTAAACTGTGGTTGGTTTATTATGATCTAAGTGAGAAGCAGGATAATACTAGCTAAAGATGGTCTTAGATGAGGCTAGTACATGTACTAGGCCAAAAGTGGGTTCACACCAGGCTGCTATTTGTCTAGGAATCGCCAAATTAAAGTACTCAATATCAAGATTCCTTCATTTTTCAGCCCTCAGACTATTCACTACACTGAAAACATGAACGATCCGAAACTAGTCAGCGGTGACCACTTTAGGTCCTCAAGTTGACGATACCTAAAACTACAACTTTAGGTAGTCAAAATGATGACTTTAGGTTATCATCCTGATGACCTGAGTCGTCAATATGGTGACTCTGCACTGTCAGTATTGTCATCCTGACGACTCAGGTCGTCAGGATGACGACCTTAAGTCGTCATTTTGACTACCTAAAGTTGTAGTTTTAGGTATCTTCAACTTGAGGACCTAAAGTGGTCACCGCTGACTAGTTTCGGATCTTCCATGTTTTCAGTATACCTGCTAATTGTGGTCTTAGATGAAGATAGAACTTGTCTGGACACCATATCTGAACCGGCTACAAGTGCAGCACACAACGAGTTGTACCAAATTACTATCATGATAGCATTGAGATTTCAAGTCGGGCTGTGTGTGACCATAGGGCAATAGATACAAGGGTGACAAAAGGCAATGTGCAGACTTTGCTGAGACTGAGAGCAGAGAGAGGGAGAGGGAGAGGTGCTTAACCAGCAATGTTAGTTTTATCTACAAACATGAATAAACCATGAACTCGCTAAGACAAGCAGCAGGCCCGGCATACCGCCAACGCAGGAACCATGGGCCTGGATAATGGAGGGGAAAGGAAAGGGAGGGAGCGAGAATTAGAGAGACAGACAGATACAGAGCCAGGCAGACAGAGAAATAGACAGACAGACAGACAGAGACAGAGCCAGACAGATAGACAGACATGGATATGTAAAGCCAGAAAGCAGAGAAAAAGACACAGAGTCAGAGGAAAGGAGACAGTGTGTTGAGCTGGGAGGAATGAATTGAGGAAGTCTACACAGGATAGGCAAGTAGGGCTATAGATGAGGCCATGTAAGCATTTAATGAAGAGAGGGAATGGGGGGGTGAGGATCGGAAAATGTAGGATGGAACTGTATCATGACAATCCATGGCTATGATGCCTTGATGCACAATCTGGTGTTTTCGCATTTAACCCCTTTAAGAGCAGGAGTGCATCATGCCCATTGGTGCATCATGCAGAGCCTGCAGGGATGTATCAAAGCTGTATGGTCGGCATGATGCGTGAATGTAGTAGCCCTTCTGAGTTCGCCAAGGTTCACCGTACCAGTACAGGAGAGTTGGAGAGGCCCATCCGGCCAAGTCATTGGTGCCAGCCTATGCACTAAGATCTTTGTAGGTTATTGATCTCAATTCACCAATTGGGCAAGGCACGGCCCGACGACTGGGCAGGCAGAGCATGGGCACTAATGGGTAATGGGAAAACATGTCTAAAGGAGATATATATGTGTCTTCAAGAAACCAAACTTCCCTTTTTACTGAAGTAATGATTCGTGTTTAAGGCGCATTCTAATTCTATAATGGTCAGTGAGAGTTTATCCAAACATATATGGAGTTACACCTTATAGATACTGTAAACAATAACTGTTGAATCTACCAGGGATCCTTGTAAAACTGAACAGTGAACCACTGTAATAATTTAACATGGACCCAGTGTAGTTTTTATAAGAATCTCCAGGTGGCAGTGCAGTGGTACAAGGAATCTCTGAAAATAATGACATCTCTTTGAAAATAACGACGGATCTCTGGCAACTTTGGGACAAGGTATCCTTCGTTATTCTGACTTTTTTTTTACAGTGCATGGGGTATTACAGGTTTAGTTTTACATCAAATTCTTTTCTGAAGACATGGATTATTCGAAGTTTGTCTGTATACCTATAAATCTATACAAAAGTATTTTTGACTTATGTAGTGGATTATCTCCCTACTTGATTGGCAGAGTTATTAATGTCTACAAGTATAGGTTAACTTGTAAAAAGCAATCAACTTAAATAATCTCTCAGTAAAATCAGTAATCAGTCCATACATAAACCATAACACATGAGGCATACAGCAGAGATCTATATCAGTGTAAAGTTTTTGCATGGTGTGTATTAATAGTGTAACCAGGTGGTGTTAATAGGTCATATATCACATAGCGTCAATAATGTATGCGACTGTCGCTGACTGCGGCTTACTGACAGGCCTCTGATAGAACCTATGGTGCAGTCAACTGTAAAGGTGTATGATTCTTCTATATAATCATTATTGTTGAACTGTAATGTTAATGTAGCATACTTGATTATTCTGTTCTGGACATGAACAAATGTATTTTTCACATTATCACTGGAGGGAATACATAAGTGTGGTCATATTTTGAGAGAAAAATGGAATAGGGGTAAAATGAGTTCTCAATACATTTGCATTCATGTATATTGCTCGCACACCATTAGAAGTTCCTGTACATCGGCAGGCACACAGCTGCTACGAATTGACACTCTAAAAGTTGATGTCACTGTCAGTGGTCGTAGGAAATACCCTATTATTATGATTAGCACATATGGAGCACTCACATAGAGTTAGGTACAGACGGTGTAGTGCTGCAGGCACTACATGACTTATGGGGCTGTTTACAAA
This sequence comes from Acholoe squamosa, assembly GCA_949317995.1. Classification (NCBI taxonomy): domain Eukaryota; kingdom Metazoa; phylum Annelida; class Polychaeta; order Phyllodocida; family Polynoidae; genus Acholoe; species Acholoe squamosa. The sequence continues at coordinate 67,627,111 of OX439048.1, read as the reverse complement.
TGACGTCATGATTTTCCATATACCTTCAGCATTGCAAAATTGGCAAAAAGCATTATGGGAGGGGGGGGGGGGGGGTCAGAAATGGTCCAAAAAAGCATGACGTCATTTGTACACAGCCGCTATACTATTAAGCTGTAAATCCAGGGTTTCTACAATGATTTGGAAGTGAGAAGTCGCAGTGTTTTAAGACATGACCTCCTGGTGTCCATGATTCTAGTTCACATTACCCACTTTTGTTTCATCATCTGGAAGACATTTCTTAACATAGTGTAGGGGCCAGCTCTGGCTGTAAGTCCATGGCAGTAGTCCATCTGCCCCATTCCGGTTGCACCAGCCCTCAGGGGCTGGTCAACCAGTGTTAGCTGCCCCCCTTGTGTATCATACCAATCCAGGTGTAGGTGGAAGGTAGAGAACATCAGGCCAGGGGATGTAGCTCAGAGATAGAGCATCCACTTCGAAGTTGGAGGGTCCTAAGTTCGAGTCCCAGTATCTCCAGAGACGCTTTCGCCAACCTCTACAAGGGTATGACTGAACACCAGCCACTACGATTTCAAACACTGTGATTACATAGGTTTTAGTAGGGCAGTCATACCATCTTGAGAAACGCCTTCCAGAGATGTGCCATATCATATGAAAACTGACCTAGTGCTTGCTATATGTGCAGCTGTATCGGTATGTGAGTGAGCGGGTAGCGAAATAGAAACCATGCCCACATATAGAGACCATGTGTACTGCTGCTATGAATACGTAATGATGTTATAGAGCCAGTCAGACGCACAATGCATGATGGGATAACAATGGCCGGGTGGATACATATAAACACTGGGATGACAACAACCGTATGGCATTATGGTTGTAATGCTGAACTATGTATAGGTATTGTCAGGGGACCTTACCAGTTTACCACTCACCTGTAATGACCTTGACCTTGTGATACCTTCAAGGTCATGCTCCTTAGTTGTCATGATGCACCATGTTATTGGCATGATGCATGAATCCACTATGTCATGATGCATAAATACAATGGTGAAATGACCAACCCTACCCAATTGGAATATTCCAATTCAAAGGTGTATCAGCTAGCTCAGGAGCGTGTTGCTCCTATAGTAAAAAGTGCTGTCAGTAGGTACCCTCTTTTCAAAAGAAGTCACGCTCTGCTTTACCATTCAACTTGCACTCACCACATTAGTCTGAAAGGTCACCTGCCTTGTTTAAAAAAGACAGAGCTGCACTATCAGGTACCTACTCATGTCACACACTCTATAGTATATTATACTGACTGACTTCTCCCATGGTGCTAAGAAGGGAGGATCAAATCCTCCCTTCTTAGCACCATACTTGAATGACCACTTGTGAGCAACAAAAGGGACAAATTATAGCTACACGAAAAGAAAGGACTGGAAACGAGGGCATTTTTAGCCAGCTCTTCCTTTTACTATAGGAGCAACACCCTCCTGTTATGTCAAGTATATATATATATATATATATATATATATATATATATATATATATATATATATAGTAGACTGCTACGGCAGGGGTGTGGTAGCCTTGTACCAGAAGTGTGATGAAGAAACTGAACCCTGGCCAGTAGAAACACAGAAGCACAATTTGTTAAAATTCACCATTTTATCCATTAGGCATTTGTGTAATCCTAGACTGTGTGAAATCTTTACAGGGTTTAAACGGTGAACTTCATAAGTATTTTGGGATGACTGACTTCCCAAAGCATGCTCCTATAGTCCTTGTACAGTCCCTATGTTCATTATCTATTAACATACTCATTCACTAAGTGGTAGATTGTGTTTATAAATACACTGGTCTGGTGTTAAACCCAATGGACTTGGGGAATGTCTGCAATAAGTCATCCCAGTTGCTGACCTACTGACACTATGTTCCTTAGCACAACCATGATCCATATAAGAAGCTGTGCCGTGGGTACATATTGTCTGACTGCTGCAGTGGTTAGAATCTTAGTTTGAAAGTCAGGAGGGTGTTGCTCCTATTGTAAAAAGAGCTGTGAGTATGTGCCCTCTTTTCTAAACAAGTCGTGCACTGCTTCACCTAAGTTCTTGCACTCACCACATTAGTCTGAAAAGTCACCTGCCTTGTTTAAAATAGAGAGATCTGCACTACCAGGTACCTACTCATGTCACACACTCTATATTTATTATACTGACTGACTTCTCCCAACTAGGTACCTACTCAAATCCCCTTTTTTAGCACCTTACTTGAATGACCACTTGTGAGCAACAAAAGGGACAAGTTATAGCTTCATGAAAAGAAAGGACTGGAAACAAGGGCATTTTTAGCCAGCTCTTCCTTTTACTATAGGAGCAACACCCTCCAGGAGGGCTTGGATTCTGTCCCTGCTTGGGATGTTAACCACTACACTTTTATCCTAATCACCATTCTATAAAATCCAGTTACAAAATGTGGACATCACATTGATGTGTTTCCGATAGGGGGAGAGACTTTTTGTCAACAAAATATTGAGGGACATTCCCAGATAACAGATGGACACTGGAAGTGTGCGATTTATCTAAATTCATGAGAATTCCAACATGTATGACTATAATCCATAGAATATCCATTCTGTAGTGAGTTCCTCAAGCACAGAGGTAGACAAGCCTACTCCATATAACCCCTTCATACTCAGAGCTAGGTACAGAGTACCCCTCCTACCTACTCCATGCAGTAACATCACATAACTAACCAATCAGACAGCCTCTTGTACACCACATAGGCAGTCCTCTCACAAACTGACCAATCAAAACTGATGTAACAACTGTCCTGTAACAAGGCTAGGTGGACCAATTCTCTCAGGACGGATGGAGCTGTAGCTTCAGATTTCATAGTTGTTTGTTTGCTGCAGTAATGCAAAGCTGGTGAATACCGTGCTTCATTAGAGAGTTTAAGATCATGACATGTACGGCACTGTGTACATCTAGAATGATAGGAAAATCTTGTACTCTCTATTGTGTATTGGGAGTGGCTTATACGCCTATGACCCCTATAGATGTGCTTTCGACTGTAATAGCTAGTTTGAGTGCCGGGTTTCAAATAAGCGCTGGTCTCAGATGAGCACCGGGTGTACAGGGGTATTGGAAACAATGTTAACCACTAAAGACAGTATTCAAATAAGGGTCTGTCTTAAGATGGGGCCGGGGGGACAGAGGTATTGCAATTAATTACAATCCCGGGCACTTAAATTTTCCACTACTGTAACAGTAACTATTTTCTCAAGGTCTGAGTCAACTTTCTCATCTTGGAAACTGATGAGAACATGAAAACAATGTGCGATGTGCAATTTGAGAACAAGATTGTGTTGAAGAAATAGAAAGTGAAAGAGTGAGGGAGAGAGTATGTGAAAGATAGAGAGAGAGACTAGGCATGGGGAACAGATACAGACAGAAGAGAAGGACAGGGCAAAGTGGAGAAGGAGAGGACAAGAAGGGAGAAGGCCGGCAATGAGAAGGAGAGTAAATGTCGGAACTAGAAAAGGGAGGAGAGAGTTACAGTGAGGCAGAGAGAGAGAGAGAGAGAGAGAGAGAGAGAGAGAGAGAGAGAGAGAGAGGAAAGAGCAGACAGAGAGAGGAGAAAGAAGAAGTATAGAATACAGTAAGTTCTATTGGCCTCTTGCTCTAGCCGCACCATAGAGTTATGGAGTTGTTTACGAATTGGCTGCCACTGGAGGGCGCTGCCAAGTGGACGATAATGGGTGTATTTTAGAGCCTGGTGTGGCTGGGACGGACCACCGACTTGTATTGATCCCATACTGGGTGTGTGCGTGTGTGTGTGTGGGGGGGGGGGGTGGTGGCCTATAGGCAGACAGACATTCATGTACAGGGTATGTGGGGAGTGAGCTTATATTGGAATGTTTCTTTCATAATACTACCAAGGTACTTATGGTTTTCCCTCTTTGCTCAATATAACCTGCTCCATACCTGCTCCAAATAAGTAAAAGAAAAGGAAAATAGGCGTTAATCAAATGCTGTCAAAATAGCAAAGCCTCTCTGGGATTTCGCCATTTTCACAGAGACCCCTTATAACACAGTGATTTACGACATTATTTTCTGAGGCTTCATAATTTTCTTAATTGTCGGAATTACAACGCTTTTCTTTTTTGCCAAATAAAATGTTTCGATACACAGTTTACAAGGATGTCTGATAGATTCAGCAGCGATGCCTTCGGGTATAAACACACATAGCACGTTTTCACAGGTCGAACTGATATTGTCTTTGTTCAGGGAGAAATAATACAATGTATATTTAACTCCTGTTGGAGACACTATGTAAGAATTTGAATGTTATCTCAGATGCTAAATATATGACTACCTGTACTGACCATGACTGTATATCTGTTTTTCTTGTAGGTAAGTACCCATACTCTGATATCCGGGTTTGTAAAAGAATGCAGCGAGAATGGTAAGTCAAGGGAGGAACCTCCCATGAATAAACCGCTTCATCGTTTAAAAGACAAAACCTTAACAGTAGCATCATGAGAATATTGCAATTCAACCATTGAAGGATCACAAAGTGAATTAATGCAAAATATCGATTGAGGGATCCCTGCTTCTTAAATATATAAGCAAGGCTAATGCAGGAGCATATCATAGCCTTTGTTGATCATGATGTGCTGATGAAGTGCCGGCGAGTCTGCTCGCCAGCACTTCATTGAACAATGAGGCGGAAATTGTGGGAGTATATATAAACCATAAGGTCATCAGAATGCCTTAAATGACTAACCTTTCATTTGTGACCATCACATTAATTTCCTAAACATGTTTAGCCAAACAATGTGCTTAGCTCAAGTGTTTAGAAATGTAGGTGTTTAGGTATATTTTGTTTGTTTTTCTCATTTACTGGGGGGGGGGACATCAGCAGGTATTTACTTGTCGAAGTCTCCAAAGATGTCAGCCACAGCTATATACATGTACATATATTACACACTGCATCAGAATGAGAGACTTGAGAAAGTACAACATCTTGGCAGGAAGGACATTGCCTTATCTATTCCAGAATAACATCAAATAGGTGTCAGTCATGGAGGTTATTGATTATTTTATGGTAATGATGGTGGCATGAGGTGAATCTAGTCAATTTTCTATTGCCCTTTCTATTCACATGACATTCTATGAAATGAAACCATGATAAACATGGGATTTGGGGACATTTGTCACAACAATTGATTATAACTGTGTGCAATAACTCTATGAATCAAGACCACAGATGGGTGTTACAACCAGGCAGTGCATTCAACAGTTCAATGGTCACACTGTTAGGCCAGGATTGGCAGAGAAGAGTTATATGGTGATAAATATTAGATCACCTTTCCACCACCTATAGCGCTGGCAATCTCCTGTCATACATATATAGCTCACTGTATTATAAACAGCCAATTACCTGCTTATTGTACCTTCATCACAGTTTATTGTGTCCACCAAGTCTGCTCATGTTAGCCTAAGTGCAGTGGTATAAAATGTTGTCATTTTTCAAAATTGTTGTCTATAACTATAACTTGGCTGCCCTCTATTTTGATTATAAGCCAGCAAAATAATGCTTTCTTTGCTATTTGTACACACTTATATATATATATATATATATATATATATATATATATATATATATATATATATATATATAAAACCATCCCTTATAATTTAAGTATTCAGATACTATTTAGGTACTTAACCTTTCCACACTGACCTGTCTGACCGCGGCAGTTCGATTTACTGCAGTGTGGCACAACAAAAGGTTGGCAGCCACAGTTTATTTGGAAGTGCAAGTTGTACACAAGTATCGACTACTTGAATCTCGGACTGTGACTAACAACTATAGGTCCCCTCTTCATTCTCCTCTCACCTCTTCTCTGTTCATTCCCAGCTCTCCACCACCTCATCTCCATACCCCTCTCTCCCTGCTCAATACTATCCCCTGAATACTACACTACTGCTTCTATAGCCTCCTTAGCCTTGCCCTTAGACTGCCATTCCCCCCCCCTCGTTTCCATCACTGACTGCCCCATACAGTACACATTGACTGATCAATATGTCTCAATGTCACGCCAAAATGGGAGCTACTCAGGAGCCAAAGATGGGTGTCTGTATCGCCTGTCCACCCCTACCCCATACATTGCATCTCTCGCTCTTTCTCTCTCTCTCTTCTCTCTGTCTCTGTCTGTCTCTGTCTGTCTCACTCTCTATTGCTCTCTCTCTCTCTCTGTCTTTAGCTCTTCTCTCTCTGTCTTTCTGTCTCTCTCTCCTTCTCTCTCTATCCTTCCCTCATCACCTATGGAACTCCCTGTCTCTCTCTTACACTTCTCCATCCTTTCCTTTAACCCCATCAGCCTTTCCCTCTCCCTACCTACCTCCTTACCCTCCTGTTATACTCACAGTCCTTCTCAATCCCTCTCTGTCTATCCTTTGTGTCTGGTTTTCTTTCTCTCAATATATATATGCCTTTCAGGCCTCTCTTTCCACATTTCGATCCCTATGGCTATGCCTGTTTGACTCTATCTGGCTGACTCTGCCTGTCTCCATATGTAGTCTGTATTCCTCTCTTTAAATACATCTCCCAGTACGGATTTCAATACCGATCTATTTCCGGCGCTTATAATACAAGACCTGTATTCAACACATCGTCTATATATGTAAATTCTAATTTCAAAATTTCTGTGCACTCTGTCCTTATTCAAGATCTATGCTTTATCAAATCTTAAATGGCAACTATATACATAGAATGTTACTTTCATATCCCTTTCCACACTGCCCTGTACCTGTACAGACTCTACAACCATATGTTTGTGTGTCTGTATATCTCCCCCCTCCCCCCCCCCCCCCCTTTAACCTCCCCTCCCCCGGGGTGTCCCTAGTCAGACTAAGTCTGATCGATTTACACTTCTTGATCCTGAGTTATCATCAATCTGCCCGGCTTTGCTGCCTTCTTCAATCGAAGCGGGCAAAACCAAGGGTAAAGCAGGCACTGGGCAAAACCAAGGCTAAGGGAGGTACCAACAGCAGTGGCAGCACTAGTCCCCCCCCACACACACACACACTACCATGCCCATTGCCATCACTATACTCAGAACCCCAGTGGGGTGTTTCAAAGCAGGTAATGTTTACAACCGGTCATAAGGAGATATGATAGCAGTTTTAATAGTGATTGTAGGCTTATAACTGCATGTGTTTCTAAAGCATTACCATTACCTTACTGTGCCTATAACTATATATCTGGTGAGAGATGATAATGGTTGCAGTTGTAAGTTTAGAATCTAGCAGTTTTAGAAACAGATATTTAATGTTCATTATCATGTCCGGCTTCTGAAACACCCCACAGGGAGCCTATGTCAGAACCCGGTATGTGTGGACTGTTAGGTCAGTTTCAATATTGCAATTACCATCCGTATATGTAATACAGTACTGGTCTGTATCTATTAGCACCCGGGCTTTCATTTATTTCATATAGGCCTTACCCCTGGTGCTCGTTCAAGACCGGCGCTTATTCACGACATATATATTATAAAACAGCCCAATAGGGTATGAATCTTTACCTGCTCAAGTGAGCAATTTTAATGACAATATAACCCAACAGTATTGGTCACATACCTGCAGCACTACCACTGCCCTACCAAACTGATTGCAGCGTAAGTACTGAACCTAGGTCATTACCTATGATTGCTTGGACTCTCTCTTATGTTTTAGGTTGTGAAATCGTAGCGGCTGTATGCAGTCTTGGTACCTTATGAAATGACCTGTTGCTTATTAGGCTGCATTTCTTAACTAAGACTATAGATTTAAACACTAGCACAAGATCAAAAGCCAAAAACATTGAATTGTATTCTCTGAAAGTTGAAAATATAACTGGTGTGGGTTAAGTGAGTAAGTGAAGTGTAGATAAATTGGTGAGTAACACCAGGATCATAGAGAAACACCTGCAGCCTGAAGTATGGCGCCATATCTATATCTGTAACTATGAACCTGTAGGTGTTAGGTTATGCCCTGTGGCTATGGGTGATGCCCCCGGGTCGTGTGGGTTAAGAAGTCTCCGCTAACAGCTGCGCCCATCTGGTGCACACGTGCGCTGCATGCACCACGTGTCATACATACATCATGTAGGTAGGGCAGTAAGTCAATGCATACCCAGCTCCGCAGGGTGAGGTGCATGGTCACATAGCAGCTTAACTTATAAGGTTTACCATAGTAATGTGACTGACTGACACACTTACCATACTAAGGTGTCTGTTTAGTATGGGTGCCACACTAATTTAGTGAGCTATGAATATTGATGTAGTTGGTTACTATGGTTACCATACTGATGTAGCCGGTCACTGTGGTTACCACATTTATGTAGCTGGTTGCCATGGTTTCTATACCTATGTGTCTGGTCACTATGGCTACCATACTGATGCGCCTGGTTATCATACTGAGGTAGCCGGTCACTACCCAGCAAATTGTCGTCATCTGTTGCCATGATTGGTCATCAATGGTGACTCCTTTTTGAGTGATAACTCATTCCGTCATCTTTCCCCACTGTGTGTTAGACTCATGTGGCATAGCAATTGCTATTCCTTGTGATCTTGTGCTATAATGACGTTGTGTTCCATCTAGCGACATGTGTGAGCCACTTCACACAGGTTGACGAGGACTCACAACAATTTGCTGGGTATTGTTACCATATGTATATAGCTGGTGCACCCGCTGGTTACTACGGGTATCATACTGATGTGGCTCATTACTACAGTTGCTCAGCTACAGTTTCAGCTTCTATTTGTTGTGTGCATTTCACAACTCATTCATCATACAAGCCATATTTAATCCATTTAACCCCCAATCCCCATCCCTCCTCCACAGCCCCAAGTATCGGGCTCTTATCACAGCCTAGTCTACTGTTTGTACAATAAACAACCCTGTATTGGGGTAAGGTCAGGGAGACTACTCTACCAGATAAACCCTAGCTGGCCCCATCTCACACACCTAAGAGTCAGGTGTGGAGCCTCAGGAACTTCAACTCAGGCCTAATGCAACTATTGCAGCATGTTTTTATGTGTGCTTTAAAAGAAGGAAGATGGATATTGCTAGGTAGTGTTGAGTTTGGTGGGTAGTTTATTTTAACACAGGAGGGATGAGTAGCTGTGCAGACGTCCCACATTCTCAGCGTTCCCCGACCTGTATCGTGTTCAGTGTAGATAAGTAAGGGAAATAAATACAAGGTGAACCTTAGAGGGGGTGAAGCTACACCCTACACTCACCTTAGTGGCTTGATGCGGGGTACGGGCCCCATATAGTGTTGTCGATTTTAAGAAATTGGCATGCTGCCTTCTTTATTGGAAATTTTGAAAATAAAATCCCTGATTAATTCTTAAAAATTCATGTTCATATACCTCAAGCATCGTATCGAGAAAATACCCAAGATACATTTAGAATACAACACGCCAAGGGAAAGTTATTGCTTATTGAGCAGCATGATGCACCCAGGTACATGTTCCTTTGTTGTCATAATGCACCAATGCAGTCGTTGCGAGTCTACTCACCAGAACCATATTAGTGTATTATGCAGGGCAGACATGCTTCGCCTGCATTTATGGATCATGTTGCCCAACCTTCCATTGAGATGATGCATTGGTTGGTTGATTTATATTCAATGCAGTATTTGGGACTTGACCCTTTAGGGGCCGCTCGTATGGAAGTGAATATTGCGCATAAGTGGGCATGATGCCCCAGTAAAGCGCTGGTGAGTCTACTTGCTAGCACCTCATTGATGCATCATGCTAACCCTCTGGGGTGTATATATAAGCAAATGTCCACGAACATGGGGTATTTTTGGAATCCTATGGAAGTGGACATTTGCATTTATGCCTAGGGGATCATTTTGCTTTTAAATAAAGAAAAACAGCTCAGATCTGTTCAAAATCCAAGATGGCGGACACCCATTGAATATGGACACATTGTCTGCAATGCCCCCCATTGAATACGGCAGCTCTAGTACTAATCATTGGTGATGTTCGTATCAGCCATGACATAATAATTAATCCCTTAGGGTTGTCATATGAATGTAGCCCTGGTGAGTTATTTGCCAGGGCTGCATTCATGCATCATGACAACCAATGAGCATGATGCATTTATACATTTTTGTCCTAGAGAGTGTTAAAGGGTAAGCCTACTTTCTGTGAGAGTGTATGTGTGTACAGTACATGTAGGGGGTGGGGGTGTGTTATGATCTGTCAGCATTTCTAACTCCCACCATATGTCTGGAGGCCATTTCTTAACACACTACGACTGGTGTCCTTAAAATCGTAGTGAGAGCCTAATAATTTGGCCTTAACAGCACCATGACCTAGTAGTCCCTAATGTCTGCACCAGTATGACTGCCCTACTAAACCTTATGTAATTACTTCATAGCTGCTAATCATAGCGAGCAGTCGTAGGGCAGTTCCTACGATAGCCTGGCTTATTCTTGGCATTTTTAAATCATAGTGGCTGTGTGCAGTCGTAGTACATTGAGAAATGGCCTCCTGAGTACAGTTACTTACCTCTGAGGTCATGTATGAAGATCCCCTTCAAATAATTCTTACACTTCTTCTTTCAGAGTACATGGCGTGAGCAGGCAAGCAAAAAGGATCATCCATGCGGCCTACATTGGATGTCCCCTTCTGCTTGCCTACTCATTGCTATAAGACCATTATCATATTCACTGTATTATAAACACATACCGTCATAAAGCCCAAACCCACTTTCGTTGCTCAAATTTCAAACTAAAAATACTCAAAAAAAAACTTAAATCAAATTAACTTCTAACTCCATAATTATAGATTTTTGATATTTCAGTACATAGTGTGCTAATTACGCCGAATATGATATATATGTAGATTGCTGGTAGTTCGTTCATCCTATGTGTGTGTTATTCCAACCACAATCTGCAGTACATGCAGCCAGATTGTGCTCGCAAAACATGGATTCCACTAAAGTAAACGCCTCCTCCCTTGCTACATGAAAAAAACACACACACACACAAAAAAAAACCCAAAAAAATCACAAGTGTCCGTGATAAAATCCTGCATTGTGAACCAGAGGAAACTGTTGCTTTTAGAAAGGTCAGAAACAAGGTAGCGTGGGGTTTTAAGTAGGTATCCCAAACTATAGAACAGACATAAGAGGTTAAGGTTTGCCTACTTCTATCATCTACAGCAATGTCTACCCTCCCATTTCCTACCATTCTAGACGTATATGTTACCATAGAACCTGGTGGTCTTAACACGTCTACTATTACTTAAGCTGCTACAAATGCACATGGCACTATGAATGCAAAGTCAAGAGCTGTTCCTATGGAAGGTCAGGTATGACTTGAAGCAAGCATTTTCTAAGGTCCTGTTCATTGTGGTGTTTCTTATTTCAACACAGACCTACACTGTAAAAAAAGATGTTGTCGAAATAATGAAAGATTCCTCATCCCAAAGTTGCCAGAGATCCGCCGTTATTTTCATCTTTATTTTCACAGAGTTTCCTTTATAGCACCATGCTGCCACCTGAGGGTTCTTGTAAAAACTACACCGGCCTCCTGCTATATAATTACAAGGGTTCACTGTGCAGTTTTTCAAGGATCCCTCGTCGTAGATTCCACAGTTATTTTTTATAGTGCAGCCAATGCTTTGTCGGGCAAGAAATTAAGAAATTGGTATTTGGAAACCTTTCCGACTACCAACTGACAATAAGGCAAAGTAATTTCAAATTTGGAATCACTTAAACACACTTATGGAAAGAATATTGATCATGGAGCAACTTTCAGTGAGATTGTTATAACAATTTCTAATCAAACATCAGTCAATGCCTTTGCTTATATCTCTTTGATTCAGGTTTCCTTTTAGAAAACCCTAGGCCACTTAGGGACAGAGACTGTAAGGGGCAATTGGTCAGACAGTGCAGGAGGCCATTTCTTAACACACAACGACTGCTCACCTTCAATTTGTAGAGGGTCCCTTAATTTAGTGACATTACAGCCCAACAGTATTGGTCATGTAACACCTGCAGCACTACGACTGCCCTACCAAAGGCAATGTAATATCTACATAACTGCTGATCTTACAGAGCATGCAGTCGTAGGGCACTACCTACGATTGCTGACACTAAGTATTGGGGTCTCAAGTCGTAGTGACTGTGTGCAGTCGTAGTGCCTTAAGAAATGGCCTCCAGGGCCTACAAGCCAATATCCTAACCTTTTCACCTGATCCTTTTTACTGAGTCCAGTGCACAGCCTTCAACAGCAAATAGGGAATGATCCATGTAAAGAAAGAGTAACTCTCTGTTTTAGGAACAGTGCACAAAGTGTCTATGTGGACACTATACAAAGTTCTAGCATACGGACGCAGACAGTGTATCCTGGAGCAGTGAAATGTACGAAGTTGCCCTTCATAGGAGAGTCCAAGCCAAATGGCTCTGCTATTGTATTGACCTACCTTCACTGTAGGAAACCATGCATCAAAAGTATTTAGATTGAGGTCATTTGGACTTAGTTCAAAGTCCTACACTAAGGTTGCAGGTCCTAGAGGTTCAAAAGGCCCAAATCATTGATAGCAGATTCGACAAGCGGCAGGTTATTTGCCGCTCTATCATGAATCGTCTCGACCAGTATATATCGGAACGTAGATCAATCAATGAGAAACAAGGGTATAGCCTTGAGCTAGGCTACAGATCACGGTTGGCGTAGGTCTTTAATTGAACTAGCGCTTCAATCTACTCCTCTATGCTTTGATAGTCCTGTTATTTGTACCGTCTCTTGGTATGCCGAGTATAGGGGAAAGACAAAGATGTCAATAAAAATACGAGGATCTTCTGTTTGGGTGTGTAGAGATAGAGGCATTTTGTTTCTTGATCCTAACCACCAAAAGGTTCCTATCTTGTACTTGGGAGTCTATCCAGGAAGACCTGCTCAGTATTATCTTCATTTAGGCAAAGATTGTTCATCCATTGATAGAAGAGATGGTAAAAAGGTACCTTCCAAACTTGGCAATTCCCACAAACGTTTCCCTCAGTCGAAAATATACATTGTATTTCACTGGTTGCAAGTCTGACAACCTATTGCAAATTTCTAAAATGACAAAGAGGTATACATTTCTAACCGTAGTTGAGAAGACTAAGAATGGGTGTGAATGATACAACCCATTTTCATAACAAAGCGACAAATATAAAGAGTGATATATACATAATAAAAGACTCTAATAGATATCACACTTGTATAGTTTAGCCTCTATTCTTCCCACATTAAAAAATAAGCATCTAAATATGGCCTAAGTCATACGCTAGGGAATGCTCGACTATCGATTGTGTGCTTTTTATGCAGGTTATGACAACAAGACGTGCTGAGTCAGCGATACATGCTACAACAGCTACTCTACATGATGCTATATTACTATACGTATAGACTGTAGAGGTCGGCGGAAAACGTCTTTGGAGAAACCGGGACTCGAACCGGGGACCCTCCAACTTCGAAGCGGAAGCTCTTCCTCTGAGCTACTTCCCCAGACCTGACGTTCTCTACCTTCCACCTACATCTGGATCGGTATGACACAAGGGGGCAGTGTTCACTGGCTGACCAGCCCCTGGGGGCTGGTGCAACCGGGGAACAGGGACAGATAGCATACCGCCATGGACTCACAGCCAGAGCTGGCCCCTACAAGACTAAACACACGGGGCTGGAGGTGTATGCTTTATCCCTATCAGGAGGTCATTTCTCAAGTACTACGATCACTGAACTGTGCTAAAACTACACTCTCAGGTGCAATTGTAAATGGGCTGAAAATTCCCTTGCTGTAGCGACAGTAAAATGTACACCCAGTTATTGGTGTTATATCTACAGCAGGTAAAACTGTATTTCAGATTCTCTACTGTAATATCCATGTGGCGTGTTGGCAGTGTACATATTGCAATGCTATTCCTATGGGAATTTCGATACTATTTGAACAGTACAGTAGCTAGTATAACATACAGGGCTGGTAATTCAAAATATCATTACAATACATGATTAGTTAATATCTTCCATATTGGGATGTTTCCATGGTACAGAATCTGAGTGGAGGGAATATTTTATAGCATTTTTTGCGTTATGTACTTTGGCATATTTGTAAAGTAGCAATAAATTGTAAGGTAAGATATAGCTACCAAAAATGCTTTTTCTTCACTTTTCAGATATCCTTTTTACAAACTTAAATTAGCAAGTTGTTGACCATTCGATTTTCCTTAGTTACTAAAAACAGTGATTATTTGCTATGTTCTCTTTACAGTAAGAGGTTTTTGATCCCTCTGCTGGTAATGGGTGCACTATTTAACTCTTCTCATGCAGTAAAACAAGTATTAGACAAATAAAGCATATCTGAAAAAAAGGAACAGTGATACAACAACAAAAACTACAACAACAGTAACAACCAGAAAACACAAATGAAACCTTTAAAAATGAAAACACGAGTGAAACAATTATTAAACATGCTATTAACTGCCCTCCCTCAGGTGATAAGGCCAATAAAGGAATCACATCAAAACCCCAGCTAACCATAGAATTGATGAATAATACAATCTGAAATACAACGCTCCACTAAAAACCACCAATGATAACAGACAATAAAATCCCCACGATAAAATCATACCCAGCAATGTAACCTGCAAAATACTGCAACCTGGCCGTATAACCAATGATGGCCAAAAATAAACGATCTGTATACAACCATTGGAAAGCCCCAATGAAGACAATTTCTGAACCCCTAGCCAGCAGTACACCCAATAAATAGCACCAATAAAAAATAACCCCCTCCCTCGCTGCCTTCCTCCGCTCCTCCGGTTAGGAAGTGGTATTGGCAGAGGCGGAAATAATAATCAATATTTTGTCATCGGGAGGGTCGGTCTGCCTGCTGACCAGGCAGTGCCGATCAACGGCGCCACATCAATCTGGTGATCTGAGTATTGAACAACAAGGCTGTGGGTGAGTGGGTTGGAGCGGTGGGCAGCAATTGGATATGTTACCCTCCCTCCGTTCCCATACACTCATACCCCTCCATACCACCAGGCTCCGACAGGGTACAGCGTACTTAATCAGACTACGCTGTATGCAATAATGAGGGGTAGGCTGGGATGTATAACACTTTGGTGGGCAAGGCTATGTAAGCAGCCATCTTGGATCAATAAGTGCAATATTTCCCCAAGGGTCGGCATACTTCTAAGTAAGTGCATTCAGTAAAAATACATTTACACATTTATATATAGAGTATTATCATATCCAGGAAGATGAAATTCCAGGAAAATTATGTTTCACAAGGTAATGAAGCCTGTAATGATCCATTCAAAACCATTGAAACCTTTATGAATAGTGGTAATATTGAACGGTAGTCAGACACGCGCACTATTTACCCTTGAGGCTACTTCAATAAGCGTGGAATGGATTTTTGCTATTTTCAGAGAATTGTGTAAATATATTGACAAAGAACCTTCGGGCCTGCTGGTCTGGGAATGTTTCAATGTGGTTGACTGAAGTGAAAAAAAAGTGGCTGATGCCCAGCCATCTATAACTAATGTTATCAATCGGTATCAGCAATCTTGTAATGACTTTACTAATACTAGACACTGTTTTACAATTATCTGCACGTTGATACTAAATTCTTCATTGCCATTATCTGCAGATTAATGCTGAATGCTGCATTACAATTGTCTGCAGGTTAATTGTAGATGCTCTAATAGAATTATCTGCAGATTAGTAATGGATGTTGTATTACAATTATCTGCAGATTGATTGAATGCTGTATCAAATTATCTGGAGATTAATACTAGATGCTGTATTACAATTAGCTGCAGAGCAATATCGCATGCTGTTTTACAGTTACCTGCAGACTAATACTGAATGCTGTATTGCAATCACTATAAGACTTCACATCCACCTTAGACTTGAATGGTCAAATAAATTTAGAGAACCAAAACCCTATGCCAGTATCGTTTTGAAGTTAAAAAAGTTAACTTTGTGTGGTGTGAAATAATGACATAACAGGAGGGAGATCACCTGCCATGACATTCAGCCTCAGCTCATACTATCAAGGCCCTGATATTTCAACAAAGCGGGGCTTGTATCGGCCATGTGATAAAACAAACAGCCTGATTGGCCTTAAGCTGCAGTCTAAGTAGTGTCTATTTAGAGCACTGATCATTGATTGTTTGTCAGGGAGGGAGGATAGTGTTTTGTCTATGTTAACTCTTCAGACAGTCTGGGTACAAGCACTCATCAAACAAACAAAACAAGAAGCCGCCCGGCCGGAAACTTACACTACAATAACAAGTACACCACACATCAAGCACCCTGTGTATGGGGAGATAAGGGCTGGGGGGGGGGGGGGGGTAGGGGGGTAGAGAAAAGGGATCAAAAAAGGAAGTTGAGATTTAAGAAAGTAGGAATGGTAGGAACAGGGTAGGAAGAGGGCTCAAGCAGAAAGTGATAGAAATGTCTGTGAAGGTAGATGATGGGGAGAGTGAGATAGGTTTGGCAAAAGTAACAATGGCTTTCGGTCGTGGATTACCTGCTGCAACAAAACTAACATGAATTATAGGCAGTGTGCAAAAAGGTTCGCGGTAAATCTAAACTTTATAAATCTGTTACAGCTGTCACACATCCTCTAGATATTGATAGCCTCAACTAAAAACACAGTAGAGCATCTCTGGCTAAAGATTTATCATAGGATGAAGTACAGAGGGGAGACACTGTAACATTTTTGTGTTTTTATAAAACATGCAGTAGAGTAAAGAGAGTCAGTGATTGGTCAGGTTCACAAAGTTGTAGATGTGTAAACAATGCCCACACCACACAGACCCCAGATACAGTTATCACCCTGCACCAATACACAGAGGCACCAGCACACACAGAGGAGACTAAATACCAGCTATGTTGGAGATAATAGGGAGACATGAAACATGTATTGGCTTCAACACTAGATAAAAAGCGAGGATAAAACTAGGCAGACATTCTCATAGTAACAGAACAAGCAATGATATACTATAAAGACCCGTTTGAGCACCGGGGCCTCAAATAAGCGCTGTTCTCTAATTAGCGTTTGGGGTATAGGAGCACTGAAATTAATCTTTACGAACTAAAACAATAGTCAAAAAGGCACCTGCCTGGTGCAAGCAGGGATTGAAATAATTAAGCACCTGGGTGCATCTACAGGCCACTATGGTGTCATAGTGGGTACCACTGTCCCTAAAATTCTCTCGTAAAAGACGAGGGTAGTACCAGTACCCAAATCAAAGTGCAGCTTATTAATATGATTGGTCCAGGGTCGGGGTGTGGCTTGTAGGAGGGAATCAAATGCTATCAACCAGTGTTAAATCATTAGTTGTAAAGTGTCGTGTGTACATCTTGTAGGTTCTCCCAAAGGCTGGGGTGTGGGGCAAGAATAGAATAGAATCAGAAATAGAATCTAAGGTATTCTCCTGTCATTTTAAAGTTGATGCAATTCAGTACCTGATTTCTTCAATTTGTTTTATTATTAATTTATATTTGAATGATCACACAAAACTTGAAGACTTGAAATACAAGTTAAAATTTTATTTCAACGAGGGAAACAATTAAACTTCACCGGTAGCATCTCCTTGACCTTTCTTAGGGCACTACAACTGCACATAGCTATTCTGATTTGAAACCCCAAAATTGGAGAGGGTGATCAGAACTAATGTTGTATGAATGCTCTATTTGATCAGCACTTACAAATATAGGCATCATTTAGGCTTTGGTAAAGCATTTGTACAGCAAGCATTAGTGACCACGAGTTTATAGCATGGGGTCCACTGCTGCGAATTTCTTGCAAACCTGACAAGGATATCTGAGCATTGTAGCAAACTCCTGACAGCTATTGACATTGAAACATCCCTATAAATCACTTAGCAGTGATCAATCTTGGGAGGAGCTCTACTGAAAAATCTGGCGGGACGACCACAAAACCAAAGGTGTGGGTTCGCGGGTCGTGACTCGGCCTCTCCTCTTCAGACACAGGGAGGAAGCGGAAGTTCTGAATGAGTGACGTGACCATCAAGAAGAGCCTGTTCTTGGCGAGTGCCTCGCCCACACACACTCGTCTACTTGCTCCAAACGCCATCAACCTGTAGGCAATTCATGAATTCAAATTACCGCATTGTCATGTTTTAAGAACCAGCTTTTGAATAGACACCTTAACCCTTTAAAAGGCCCTGATGCATTATTGCATCATGCCCATCGGTCATCTTGATGCATGAATGCAGCCCTGGCGAGTGACTCGCAAGGAGTGCATTCATGCATCATGCAGACCCTATAGGACAGAAACACAAACTCCCAGAGGTTTGGCATGATGCTCCAATGAAGGGCAGGTGAGCAGTCTCACCAGCACTTCATTGGTGCATCATGATGACCAATGGGCAGGATACATTAATGCATCAGCGGCCCTTACAGGGTTAAACTCTAAAAGATAGACTTCAATAAGCGCTTGGCATATATGAGCCAGGGGTCATGAAAACATGGTATTAATTTTGGCAGATTTAAATATTTTCAAGTTACATGCTCTAAAAGTTAGGAATTTTCTTTTCAAATATCCTTTAACCCTTTAAGAGAGTGTAGGGGTGCATCATGCATATTGGTCGCCATGATGCACCAACGAAGTTTCCTTGTCAGCACTTTATTGGAGCATCATTAGTATACAGGCTTATGTAAGTGCAATTTTTTCAGGGGGTTGATTCTTATGGACCCACCCGAATCTGACCTAAAAAAGGTGCAGATTAAGAATTTGGATGTTGCCTTTTTCTCAATTCACCCCTGGGGTGTAATCAAGCAAAATTCAAAATGGCCGCCAAAATATCAGAATCCCATCTCCTGCACCCTAAATATTGATTGTTAATCAAATCTGACTTCACCTACCCCCACTTAATCATACCTGGGCAATTTGTTGTTACTGCTTTGAATCTCCAGAGATATTTTAAGTGCTATTGCTCCATTGCTAAGACAATCAGTTGCCTAGCAACATTGATTCTTGCTACTTAGTTACCTAGCAACACACAGAATGATAAGCTACAAGCTTATAATGCGCTCTAGGGTAGGTGTGATGTTACATAACCCCACTAAATCATACTTGGGCAACTTGTTGGTCACCTTGGTTTATTGCTAGTGACAGTGGTTGCCTTGCAACAGCCATTTTGCATAGCAACATATCCTGTCTTGAAGGTACACCTACAAGACTATAATGCACTCCACAGTAATACTGCTTCACTTACACCCAGTAAATTGACTCTTCACAGATATTTCAAGTGTTATTGTCCCATTGCTATGACAAATAGTTGCTTAGCAACATCAATTCTCTGTATTTACCTGCCTAGCAACACACAGAATGATATGCTATAAGCTTATAATGTGCTAAAGGAGAGCTATGATATTACCTACCCACACTAAATTAGACATGCAGACATTTGTGGTCAAATTGGTGTATTTCTAGGACCAGTATTTGCCTAGCAATAGCCATTTTGCATAGCAACATACCTTGATCACACTTGTACACACCAGGCCTACAATGCACTCCATGGTAATGCAGATGCCACTCGCCCCTGCCAAATTGATTCAAGAGATATGGCAGGTGGCATTGCCTTATGGCTAAGTCAAATAGTTGCATAGAAATAGTAATTCTAGGTCCTTAGCTGCCTAGCAAGCAGGGAATTATATTTTTCAAGCTTATAATGCTGTAGAGGTACGCATTGTCTAACCATAGAGTTGGGTACCGTCTGACGTGGCGGGTGAGTCGAGTCGTCGGACGTTCCTCAGGTTGCGGATAGGTGGCAGCACCGATCCGGGTCTGTGGGGACATCTGACGACGGACACCTGGGTCCTTATATAAAGCCCAGGGCTCAGTCGCTACGTCAGAGGCCCTTCTGTCCTCCGCACCATGTAGACCATTATCCATCAATATTAGCTGCCTCTTCTATACCATCCGGCAGCCGTGAGTGTACACTAAGAAATAAAACTAACCGTTGGCATACACTTGGAATACTGTCTTACTCTTTCTTTCCGAATCGTAAGACCCGAACCCCCCAGGTCCGTAAGGCCACAAATCCTTACAATGCTCTCTAGGATAGCTGCGTTGTCACCTCAACCCACTAACCATACCTTATGATATTATTGATGGCACTTGGCCATTTCTCAGACACATTGGTGTCCTTTTTGTTTATTGCTCTAGAACCAGTGGCTGTTTAGTAAAAACCATCATGTACAGCAATAAAACCTGATACACTAAGCACACAGTACATAAGGTCAATGGGCACGACTTGTCCTGATTTGAGCTGAATTAACCCCAAAAATAAATATAATGGCATATACAAAAGATTTTATGGGTGAATATTACAGAAGTTGGGCAATAAAAATCATGCATTGGAGTAGGTTAAATATGGAAACTAAAGGTACAGCAAAGCAGCAAAAGATTGACTCTATATGGAGGATGGGAGATACGTCTAACACCCTAACTTTGTGCAGTATGACACCCCTCTATATTATGCAAAAATAAATTTAAAAGTACAGTGGTGATAATTTTGGTTTTACTTACCCCTACGTAAATGACACCCACGGCCTTTTAGTATTAATGGATTATTTCTAAAACAGATAAAATTTATTGGTCACCTTGACTCATTGTCAGGGTAAGTTTATAGTAACCGTGACTTTGTATATCCCAACCAGCTGATCCACAGACTAACAAGCTTACATTTGAATATGTAATAATACTGAGGTCACTTACTCCTACTAAATTGATACCAAAGGGATAGTGTTAGTGCCTCGGCTGTTGCTATTCCTGTGACAAAAGGTTGCTTAGCAACGGAGCAGGCCTAGTAACACAGAGAATGATAAGCACAAGTTTGTGATAACATCTAGGAAAGCTTTCTTACCCTTCCCTTCTATATAAATCCTAAGGATACTGTTAGTGCTATTGTAGGTGTTTAGCTGCCTACACAGGATATCCAAGTCATAAATTGTATTAACCGCATAACTATAGCAGCCTCAAGCACAATCCTTTTTATACCACCCGTATTTATACCTTTGCAATGTTCCCAGGTTTACCTGATTTCCAACTTAGGTATAAGGTTCCTTAGTTCTATCAGTCAACCATAAAAACTGCATTGTTTATTTTGGCTTGTTGCTAGGTAATCCAGCTGCTCATCAAAAACCTTTCTATGCTTCTGTGCATCTATTTGCATAGTCACACAGGCTACATACACATATAATGATTCAATTGAGTATTTATAATGAATTTAACTTATTAACGTTAGAAGTTTAATGAGGTTTGATGCTAAGAAATACATGTATATAGTGCAGCACGAAAAACCCAGTCTATACCCCAATTAGCATCACTGTATACCTAACTCTGATTACTACCCATACATATTCACCATATATATTATGCCTATGAATATTACATGCTCTCAATATATAAGACAAACAGAGTGCAACCAAGTCATGGAATTCATCGTACTGAACTTTATCTTAAAACAATAGGGATCGTGATTATCCTGAGGGGACGGTACAACTTATCACCCTTATCAATGACCATTGACTGTTGATGATGAAGGGTAGACAGGTGAAGAACCATAATCAATAATTAGGATCCATGATTGCTGTGAGGAACTGAAAATCAAAATGGCATCCATCCAAGGATGACCATGCCATGTATGTTCCCTACATTAACTTATTAAGCAATGTCTTGCCATGTCATATTGATAGGATGTTTAGTAAACAGCCTGTATCCTATTCTTAGACACTGCGATACTCAGTTCACTCTTTTCAGTACTGGGGAAGACTATGCCTTTGGGAACATACATGTATATGCACTGGGCTAATTAGGAGTATCATATAGCCAAACTAGTTTACAGGCTCCCTTTGAAATGATAGGTGCCATGACCTTCATAGGATCTCTACTGATGAAGTGGTTTAGCTCTGATTCCAATTACCTTCCCAGTCTCGTCACAAAGTCACTGTTGCTCATTTCATGGCATTTTCTCATCAGTTTATTTTTCATCTAAAACCATTCACCAATAGTTTATCCATTAAGGACAAAAGATTCCATTTGACTTTTGGGTTCCTTCTAGGTAAACATTTACCTTTACTAAGCACCCATGTATATCTACAATAAGCCGGTAATACTGAAACACCTAGAGGGTTACCTTTGAAGGGATAGATAAAGCCAGAATCATCTCATAGTGTTAAACTGCACCCAATGAGGATCCATTGACATGCACAATGGTTGTTGCTTAACGAACACTGGTTCTAGCAATAAAATACAACAAGGATCAATGTGTCTGAGCAATTGTCCAGTGCCACCAGTATTGTGAGGTATGGTTAGTAGGGATATGTGACACCATGGTTATCCTAGTGAATATTGTAAGGTTGTAGCATATCATTCATCCCCTGTGTTGCTATAAAACACCTATCAGTGTTGCTAAACAGCCATTTGTCTGTGCAACACCAACAGTATCTCTAGAGAGCCAATTTAGCAAAAATTAGCTGGCCTTAATACTGGCACACTCTACAGGCATGTTGGTGGACATGCTGATCAGGGTATGTTGTTATACAAAATAGCTGTTGCTAGACAAGCAATGGTCATAGCAACAAACCGAGGTGACCAAGAAATTGCCCAGGTATCATTTAGTGGGGGTAGGTGACATGACATCTAGCCTAGAGCGCATTATAAGCTTGTAGCTTATCATTCTGTGTGTTGCTAGGTAGCTAAATACCAAGAATCAATGTTCCTAGACAATTGATTGTCTTAGCAATGGAGCAATAGCACTTGAAATATCTCTGGAGAGTCAATTTAATTGGGTGTAAGTGAAGCAGTATTACTGTGGAGTGCATTATAGGCTTGTATGTGTTACCATATGCTGGTGAGGGCATATGCAAAATGGTTGTTGCTAGGCAATCACTGGTCCTAGCAATGAGCCATGAACAAATTGCCCAGGTATGACTTAGTGGGGATAGCTGAAGTTAAATTTGATTTACAATCAATATCTAGGATGCATGAGATAGGATTCTGATATTTTGGTGGCCATTTTGGATTTTGCTTGTTTACACCCCCGGGGGGTGAATTGAAAAAAATGGCTACATCAAAATTCTTAATCAGAACCTTTTTTAATAAATGCTGACCCTCCGAGACTGTATCTATCCCGTAGGGTTGGCATGATGTATGAATGTAGCCCTGATGACTAACTCATCAAGGCTAAATTCCAGCATCAGGCATGATGCACTATCACAATCAGCCTTCAAAGAGTTTAAATCATAATTACCTTTTTCTGTTGATGTGGTTGGCTGTAACTAAAGTACCAGCATCATCCAGAAACCTCTCGGGTTTGAACTCCCAAGGTTCGTCCCAGTAGTTGGGGTTATGATGCAACTTCTACAGGTTACACATGACCTGTGCAGAAATAAAACTTGTATGTACAACGACTTAACCCGTTTAGCATTATTGATGCAGCAGTGTCGAAATAACAATGGAGTCCTCGTCCCAAAGTTGCCAGAGATCCGTCGTTATTTCTATATTGTTACTGTCACAGAATTCCTGTGTACCACCATACTGCCACCTGGGACTTCTTGTTAAAACCACACGTGTTCAGTGGTTTATAAGTATGGTGGTTGACTCTTCAGTTTAAAATTACAAGGATCCCTTGAGAGGGGGTGCGTGGGCATACCTTTTACCATGTTGATCCACATATATAGAAATAGTCATCCTTCATCCAGATATATGCAGATTGGGCAGGGTGTAATAGTGCAATAGCGGCCCTTTGGGGGTCAAGGTTAATCTTATAATATATTTTTCTTTTTATAAATTTTGTTCAGATCCCTACTGATTCTTTACCTACATTACACATTTATGTTTTCTAAATGACTCTGATGTATGAATGCATCAGCGGCATTTAAAAGTTCAAATGCACCCACCTTCAGAGCCTGCATGGTTGATTTCTTATGGAAAAGCCACGTTTTGGAGTATGTTGAGAATGCTATATCCCCAAAATTCTTCTTTAGCATGTCAAGTCGATAGAACCGCGAGTAGACTACCGCAGACGACCAGCAAAATCAGTAGCCTTGGTAACCAGGCATTCATATATGGCCTCGAAACTGCTTGGCACCACGACATCATTCCCGAATGCCTGTAAAAAGATCCATCAATACTACATATACCCTAAAACCCCGGTCATAATCCGGGGGAAGACGTTGAAATAATGATATGAGTTAACTTTTACTATTCTCTCCTTAACCCCTTTAAATCCCTGTATGTTATAGTACTGCACATAATGCAGTACCGTGTTGGCCTGTGTAAGCGCCCGGGCACTCATTGATTTCAACCAGGCTATACCACGGTGCGTATACCACGGCCCTTATTCAAGACTTAAAATATAGTAAAATTTCAAATTTCAATACCCCTTTCATGAAAGACTTACATGTATGACTGTTTTGCAAAATCAAAATATTTGAACTGAACTAAACTTTGGCCCTGGTACTCGTTTGAGACCGGTGCTTATTCCACACCCGGCGCTTATACAGGTGAATATAGTAGATGGAGAGAGAGGGTTAACCTATTGTGATAGATCCCTCGACATGAGCCGGGGGTGGATTTTGGGAAAATATCATAAGCTCATTTTGACTGAAACTAGCAAAAAAGGATCGGCTTATCACCAGGTTTTTAAGGTAGTAATGGTTACTTTGTGCATAAGGTGCACCTTGTGTTGAGGCAAAGACTATTTATTTCACAAGAATTCAACAGTCTGATAGGTTTAACTAAGCAGTGTCAATCAACAAGAGTATTTTAGCCTCTATAAATTAGATGAGATGGTTCGTACTTATATATCTACAACAAAAACGCCATAATCATATAATATACTTTTATCTTTCTTTCCTAACATTGAGCCATATTTTATGGTTACATCATTTAAATGGAGAACAACACTTTTTTTTTCTTTTTTTTTTTTTTTGGGGGGGGGGGCTTTTTCTTTGATCAACACTATGGAATAGAATTCTTTTTATATATTTCTGAGCTTCAAGTTTTGATAATAAAGGCATAATGACGGAGTATGAATTTACAGGTATAATTTTTTTGCAGATTAAACTGTTCTAGTGACCAACAAAGAGGCATAAATGTACTTGTTATATTGATGGGCTCCCTGTTTGCATGTGCAATTGCCTATTCTTCATCAATTACTCAAAATCAATACAGATTATGTATAAAACTAATCATAGTGCATTGCATCATATGAAATATGTTTACTGAGATTTGAAGTATTGGGACAACTCGGACCATTGTGTCCCCCAAAAGCAGCCTAAATAAAGAAGATTAAATTGAATTGAATTGAAATATTTTAACAATAGAAGGTGGTGGATTTCCACATGGAATCGCAAAAAGCTAAATAAAACTTGCACCTCCCCCTTGCAGGTCAGAATTGTCTGTTCCCCTCCCCCGTCAGAGGGGTTGAAAACGATTTGCCCGCCCCCCAGTCAAGGGGTCAACACAATTTTTCCCTGGCACCTCTTCAAACAACCACCCTATCCCCCTGTTGTTAGAAAATGTTCACTCCCTTAAAGCTTTCCTAAAACGTACCTTGAACTTCATAACATCTCCGTACTGGTCAGACCAGTCAGTGATTTTACCATGTGGAAACTTCTTATCTAACTGGAAAGCATTCCCGATGAATGGTAGACCCCGTGGTCCTGGGGGGAGACGATACCTCTTCCTCGATACTAACCACCACAAGGTAAGGCAACCAAGGGCAGCACCGGCCAGAGTAAGACTCAGCATTGTTATCTGGTTAGGAGAAAGAGAGGTTCAGGCTGACCCTGCAGGATCAATATACTCCACTTACATGACCCTACATGGTCAATATACTCCACTCACATGACCCTACAGGGTCAATACACTCCACTCACATGACCCTACAGGGTCAATACACTCCACTCACATGACCCTACAGGGTCAATACACTCCACTCACATGACCCTACAGGGTCAATACACTCCACTCACATGACCCTACAGGGTCAATACACTCCACTCACATGACCCTACAGGGTCAATACACTCCACTCACATGACCCTACAGGGTCAATACACTCCACTCACATGACCCTACAGGGTCAATACACTCCACTCACATGACCCTACAGGGTCAATACACACCACTCACATGACCCTACAGGGTCAATACACACCACTCACATGACCCTACAGGGTCAATACACTCTACTCACATGACCCTACAGGGTCAATACACACCACTCACACGACCCTACAGGGTCAATACACTCTACTCACATGACCCTATAGGGTCAATACACTGCACTCGCATGACCCTACAGGGTTGATACACTCCACTCGCATGATCCTACAGGGTCAATACACTCTACTCACATGACCCTACAGGGTCAATACACTCCACTCATATGACTCTACAGGGTCAATACACTCCACTCATATGACTCTACAGGGTCAATACACTCTACTCACATGACCCTATAGGGTCAATACACTCTACTCACATGACCCTACAGGGTCAATACACTCTACTCATATGACCCTACAGGGTCAATACACACCACTCACATGACCCTACAGGGTCAATACACTCTACTCACATGACCCTACAGGGTCAATACACTCTACTCACATGACCCTACAGGGTCAATACACTCTACTCACATGACCCTACAGGGTCAATACACTCTACTCACATGACCCTACAGGGTCGATACACTCTACTCACATGACCCTATAAGGTCAATACACTCTACTCACATGACCCTACAGGGTCAATACACACCACTCACATGACCCTACAGGGTCAATCCACTCCACTCACATGACCCTACAGGGTCAATACACACCACTCACATGACCCTACAGGGTCAATACACACCACTCACATGACCCTACAGGGTCAATACACTCTACTCACATGACCCTACAGGGTCAATACACACCACTCACATGACCCTACAGGGTCAATACACTCTACTCACATGACCCTATAGGGTCAATACACTGCACTCGCATGACCCTACAGGGTTGATACACTCCACTCGCATGATCCTACAGGGTCAATACACTCTACTCACATGACCCTACAGGGTCAATACACTCCACTCATATGACTCTACAGGGTCAATACACTCCACTCATATGACTCTACAGGGTCAATACACTCTACTCACATGACCCTATAGGGTCAATACACTCTACTCACATGACCCTACAGGGTCAATACACTCTACTCATATGACCCTACAGGGTCAATACACACCACTCACATGACCCTACAGGGTCAATACACTCTACTCACATGACCCTACAGGGTCAATACACTCTACTCACATGACCCTACAGGGTCAATACACTCTACTCACATGACCCTACAGGGTCAATACACTCTACTCACATGACCCTACAGGGTCGATACACTCTACTCACATGACCCTATAAGGTCAATACACTCTACTCACATGACCCTACAGGGTCAATACACACCACTCACATGACCCTACAGGGTCAATACACTCTACTCAAATGACTATACAGGGTTCATACACTCCACTCACATGATATGTTCATATGCTAATGTCTTTGCAGTATTTCAATGGAATACTTTTTCAGTTGAATCTTATCTTAAGTAATATACTGTGTCGGCTATGATAAATTGATCACCTTTCTATTAAATTAGCTGCTTGCACATATAGAGGGCTGGTTCCTTTTTCTGCTGATCCGACCAATTTCTATATAGTAAATGTATGGGGGGAAAAATTGTCGTATTAAGCGGTTATTCCACTGCCATGGGTGGGCAGAAATTATGCTAATCCGATCATTTATGATAATACAAAAATATTTTTGAGTTATTAAAAATGATCGGATTAGCATCATTTTTGCCAACCGATGGCAGTGGAATAGCCGCTTTAAGCGTTGGTTCCTACCATTTTTTTTCTATACTTTTGATATATTATAAATCGTCGGATTAGGGTAATTCTGACCGATTGTACGCCTGTAGAACCAGTGCTTTAGCAGAAAATGGACCCAGCCAATGCAGCCAAACCACCCCTTAAGTCTCAAATATATTCAATACCACAGCCACCTACCTGCAGGTATTGTACCACTGTATGGTAGAGGAGCCCAACTTAAAGTCCATGTAGATTCTGGTCCTGAGATACTTATATATGAAGCAATAAGTATTATATAACCCTCCGGGCAAAAGAAACGTTTTTCAACATTTGGGAATGTTTCAATAATGTTTGGGTAAATTGTATATTATCTGAAAAAAACGTTTTTCTAATGGTGAAAAAGACGTATTTTTCACCTATCTTTCAAATGTTTGCTCTTTTGAACATTATTTAACGTTCTTAAAATCATTTTTAGTTACATTTTTAACATCAAAAATACGCTTTTTAGAACTAAAATAAAACCTTTTTGTTGAATGTGAAAAACAACTTTTTTGAGTACATGTTTTGATCATATTTTATGTATAAAACAAACATTTGGATCATTTAGGAACCAGAAAGGAACGTTGAAGAAACGTTGCTTTTTGGCTAAGTTGGAGCCCACACATACCTGATATAAGAGGCGGGGTGTATAGTTGGCCCACCCAGTGACAGCTTGCACCTACGATGTTACATTGTCCTCTGTGCTTGTGGTCACAGGTACTTGTATATAAGCCCTTATTACATGACCTCTGTGATTTTGGGTGCTTTTTCTGGATATCCCAGTTCTGATATTCCTGCATATTGTGCGACCCTTTATGAGCAGATCCTAGGTGGATATCAGCACTCTTTGAGGTGGATATCAGCACTCTTTGAAGTGGATATCAGCACTCTTTGAGGTGGATATCAGCACAGTTTGGGGTGGATATCAGCACTCCTAACATGTCATATGTCACATGTTAAAACTCACGAAATTTTCATGGCCAGGGTAGGGCTCGAACCTGCAGTCTCAGATCCCTAATCCAACTCCTTCATTGATATGGCTGTGACGCCCGACAACAACTCTTACATGCGCAAGGTTAGAATAGCATTCTAATTATAGAGGACTGCTGGACGCGTTCAAACCAAACCAACGTCTGCCGGGCGCCGAGGTGTGTGTCCAGTGGTCTAGTGGTTAGCGGATTGTGCTCAGCCGTTAGAGGTAGGCAGGACGAGTCCCAGTCCGGGCGCATTTTTTTTTCGCCGTGTGTACAGATATGATACAAAGCCCGGGGAGTACTGCATTGGTGCATCATGCTGACCTGTCAGTGCTACATTGGTGCATCATGCTGACCTGTCAGTGCTGCATTGGTGCATCATGCTGACCTGTCAGTGCTACATTGGTGCATCATGCTGACCTGTCAGTGCTACATTGGTGCATCATGCTGACCTGTCAGTGCTACATTGGTGCATCATGCCGACCTGTTAGTGCTGCATTGGTGCATCATGCTGACCTGTCAGTGCTACATTGGTGCATCATGCCGACCTGTTAGTGCTGCATTGGTGCATCATGCTGACCTGTTAGTGCTATGTTGGTGCATCATGCCGACCTGTTAGTGCTACATTGGTGCATCATGCTGACCTGTCAGTGCTACATTGGTGCATCATGCCGACCTGTTAGTGCTGCATTGGTGCATCATGCTGACCTGTCAGTGCTACATTGGTGCATCATGCCGACCTGTTAGTGCTGCATTGGTGCATCATGCTGACCTGTTAGTGCTATGTTGGTGCATCATGCCTACCTGTTAGTGCTACATTGGTGCATCATGCTGATCTGTTAGTGCTGCATTGGTGCATCATGCTGACCTGTCAGTGCTGCATTGATGCATCATGCTGACCTGTTAGTACTGCATTGGTGCATCATGGCGACCTGTCAGTGCTACATTGGTGCATCATGCCGACCTGTCAGGGTTAAAGAATTAAGCTTTACACTGACACTCTGCACCTGTTCCTGTGTGCCACACTAAGACATCAACCAGGTGTCCAAGGTCCCCGCGGATATCATATTATACAGCACAGTGACAAATGGCGCATCTTGGCCATCCTGATACCCGTGTCTCTGCAGTATTGCACGACAACTTACAGAGGCACTTGCTTAATCACATACCGTAGTGCTCTGTTTAACTGCTAATGCAAGAGTGCATCATGCCCATTGGTCGGCATGATGCACTAATGAAGTGCTGACTGTTCTCCAGCACTTCATTGGAGCATCATGCCGACCCTATCGGGTTGAAACATAATCTACCGGAGAGTTGGCAAGTGCTGGAGAGCAGTCTTACCAGCACTTCATTGGTGCATCATGATGACCAACAGTCATGATGCATTAATGCATCAGCAGCCTTTTAAGGGCTAGGATCCTGGGTTTTTATTGATTTGAATACCTCTGTATGCTTGGCCAAAGATACAGGTGCTTATTTGAATACTGTTCAGTGCTTAAGATTGTTTTCAATACCACTTTACCCCCTTCATTTTTATTTGAGACCCCTATGTTTAGTTTAAATGGGCACTGAGCTGAGCTGTCCTCCAAAGTTGCTTTGCAAGTAAACGAAAACAACTTGTATACTGAAAACATAGATATATTCGCGCTGTACATATTTTCAGGATTTTCGCAGAAATTACAAATTCGCGAATTTAAATACATCATGAAAATTTGTCCCCGGCAGATAGTCTAGTTCAGATGAAGTCTGAGTGGGTAATCCAAGGTCTTAAAAACAAAACAAAATAGATGTATTAATAAAATGTGTACCAGTTATATTGTTGACAGGCTGGGGGAATAAGAAAATCGTAAATTTGCTTATTTAAATACATGCGAAAATATGTTTTTATGCAAATTTCGAAAATTTATACGCATGAGAATATATATATACGTTTACAGTACTTACATAAACTTACAAAGTATCAGATTTAGAATGGTTTCCTCCATTTTCACTCTAATACTCATCCCTTAGGTCAAGCCCATTGAAAAAAAGAAGTAAATTTTCACATGATAACTACATTAAATACTATCCTAGTACATCTCCATTGCTCCCTTTGATCTTTTTAGTCTAAAAAACTGAAGAACCAACACACATAGTAAAACAAATACTGATGTTCCAAGTAATCACAGTGTATAGTTGTAGTTACCCTACAAACCATCAGGCAGATACGGGGGTGACACGGGATTTTATTGAAGTAATGTTTTAAAAAGCAAAACAAAATCAAGGCCATCTAGAAAGTTGATAAGCACATTATCACTTTTATCTATATGTATCAAAACATGCTCTAGGCTAAGACATATTCAGAAAAATAAAGGAAATTTCAATTCAATTCAATTCCAGGAATGACCAAAAGCTTTTATCCTTTGATATGCAATTCAACTCTTAAATAATAAATAAATATATACTCAATATTTTTTTAGTGAACTGTGTCATAGTTTGATTAAAAACTACCTAGGATAGGGGAAAAATGTATTGTAGAAAAACAATGTATCTTCATCTGGAGACATTTAGAGCTGTCAAACACATGTGTTGCTAAATACATGAGTAGGTGGAGTGGCCAGCTACAAGTAGCCTCAGATTTCCTACACTCACACTGTCCTGTCAATCTACCTCAAGGCCAGCAGGATTGTACTGCCCCAGTTTTTATGTACAGTTTGGCCACCACTAGAGACCAGGAGCGATATTGGCTACGAGCCCTGAACTATTATAGAATAGGCACGGTAGTGATCCTTGTGGTACACCAAAGTGTTCATGTGGGCTGAGCACTGATGGTCTCTGTGTGTATACGCAGTAGAAAGGTTATCTTAGTCCTATAGAGGGAACACCACTGAATCATTTGATGACTCCAATCCCATAATCATATTCCATCATTGGTTTGGAAAAGTTGCTCTCTTGTGCATTGTAGCAATAAGCTGGAGGGGTGAAGGGGCATTAAAAGGGGTACTGATATGTATAAGTGCCCGGGTACCTACACGGTTCAATACGGTATAGGCATTTTCATCATGGACAATCTGATTTAACCTTCCCTCAGTCCTAAAACTGACCCCTGCAGTAAAGGACACCAACAGGGGCGTAGGAAAAGGGGCGGCCAGGGGGGCCCAGGCCCCCCCAATCATCAAGGAGGTGGGGCCTGAGTATGTCTGGGCCCCCCAAAAATTTGTCAAAAAGTCATAACAAAATGGAAAAGAAACTAAAACTTTGCACCTCAAATTAGATTAATACTGGTGATGGGATAGGGAAATGGGGGCCTGAGCCTAAAATCAGATCCAAAAATTACTTTTCTATACAAATTATATATACAGATGTATAGGTGTAATCGCGCTTGAGCCTACAATTCAAGGTGGTTGTGATAGGGCACTTGCTAGGCCCCCTCAAAGAAGATTTGCTTCCAACGCCCTCAGTCCTAAAACTAATCCCTGCAGTACAGGACACCATATTGTATAATGGCCCTGGTCCTATAAGCAGCTGAACTCTCTTCATCGCCTAGTGCAAGGGGGGTAATGCAGTGCAACAGAATGTGGTAGAACACCATTTTTATGAACAAAAAAATCAAATGCTTTGAAGAAGTCAATAAATGCAATCGTGCATGCACAGTTCTTAAGGTTTTCAGTAGTATCAATGACATTCACAAAACAAAAGCAGCTAATATATGTTTTCCCTGTTGTTGTGTGATGGGTATAAGGGTTCTTAGAATGTTGTAAGTAGCACTACAAACAACATTCTAAGAGTCGTTATATCTATCACTGAGTAGAACACACACACAAATGATACGATAGGTTGCAAGAGGTACATTTTTCATCTTGATGACTGATGTGCATCAATCGGCAGCTAGTGCCCCAGTTGTCAGCTCCTCAGTTTCTGGATGAACTCTTGATGATGGGCCCCAGAACCACCCAGTAAAAAAATAAGCACAAGTATGTGGGGTGAGGGCGAGAGAAACAGGGCGGGTTCGAGAGTGGGGGCCTGGTAGTCCGGTATTCTTAGATCCTTGGTTAAGCAGTAGATGTATGTATACATAGTGTGTGATGGCTGGTGTACTGGGTGTACAAAGGTAGAACTATGGCAGTAGATGTATGTATACATAGTGTGTGATGGCTGGTGTACTGGGTGTACAAAGGTAGAACTATAGCAGTAGATGTATGTATACATAGTGTGTGATGGCTGGTGTACTGGGTGTACAAAGGTAGAACTATAGCAGTAGATGTATGTATACATAGTGTGTGATGGCTGGTGTACTGGGTGTACAAAGGTAGAACTATAGCAGTAGATGTATGTATACATAGTGTGTGTTGGTGTACTGGGTGTACAAAGGTAGAACTATAGCAGTAGATGTATGTATACATAGTGTGTGCTGGTGTACTGGATGTACAAAGGTAGAACTATAGCAGTAGATGTATGTATACATAGTGTGTGCTGGTGTACTGGGTGTACAAAGGTAGAACTATAGCAGTAGATGTATGTATACATAGTGTGTGATGGCTGGTGTACTGGGTGTACAAAGGTAGAACTATAGCAGTAGATGTATGTATACATAGTGTGTGCTGGTGTACTGGATGTACAAAGGTAGAACTATAGCAGTAGATGTATGTATACATAGTGTGTGTTGGCTGGTGTACTGGGTGTACAAAGGTAGAACTATAGCAGTAGATGTATGTATACATAGTGTGTGCTGGCTGGTGTACTGGGTGTACAAAGGTAGAACTATGGCAGTAGATGTATGTATACATAGTGTGTGTTGGCTGGTGTACTGGGTGTACAAAGGTAGAACTATAGCAGTAGATGTATGTATACATAGTGTGTGCTGGCTGGTGTACTGGGTGTACAAAGGTAGAACTATAGCAGTAGATGTATGTATACATAGTGTGTGATGGCTGGTGTACTGGGTGTACAAAGGTAGAACTATAGCAGTAGATGTATGTACACATAGTGTGTGATGGCTGGTGTACTGGATGTACAAAGGTAGAACTATAGCAGTAGATGTATGTATACAGTGTGTGTGTGTTGGTGTACTGGGTGTACAAAGGTAGAACTATAGCAGTAGATGTATATATACATAGTGTGTGATGGCTGGTGTACTGGGTGTACAAAGGTAGAACTATAGCAGTAGATGTATATATACATAGTGTGTGATGGCTGGTGTACTGGGTGTACAAAGGTAGAACTATAGCAGTAGATGTATGTATACATAGTGTGTGTTGGTGTACTGGGTGTACAAAGGTAGAACTATAGCAGTAGATGTATGTATACATAGTGTGTGCTGGTGTACTAGGTGTACAAAGGTAGAACTATAGCAGTAGATGTATGTATACATAGTGTGTGTTGGCTGGTGTACTGGGTGTACAAAGGTAGAACTATAGCAGTAGATGTATGTATACATAGTGTGTGCTGGTGTACTGGGTGTACAAAGGTAGAACTATAGCAGTAGATGTATGTATACATCGTGTGTGCTGGTGTACTGGGTGTACAAAGGTAGAACTATAGCAGTAGATGTATGTATACATAGTGTGTGCTGGTGTACTGGATGTACAAAGGTAGAACTATAGCAGTAGATGTATGTATACATAGTGTGTGCTGGTCTACTGGGTGTACAAAGGTAGAACTATAGCAGTAGATGTATGTATACATAGTGTGTGTTGGTGTACTGGATGTACAAAGGTAGAACTATAGCAGTAGATGTATGTATACATAGTGTGTGTTGGCTGGTGTACTGGGTGTACAAAGGTAGAACTATAGCAGTAGATGTATGTACACATAGTGTGTGATGGCTGGTGTACTGGGTGTACAAAGGTAGAACTATAGCAGTAGATGTATGTATACATAGTGTGTGTTGGTGTACTGGATGTACAAAGGTAGAACTATAGCAGTAGATGTATGTATACATAGTGTGTGCTGGTGTACTGGGTGTACAAAGGTAGAACTATAGCAGTAGATGTATGTATACATAGTGTGTGTTGGTGTACTGGGTGTACAAAGGTAGAACTATAGCAGTAGATGTATGTATACATAGTGTGTGCTGGTGTACTGGGTGTACAAAGGTAGAACTATAGCAGTAGATGTATGTATACATAGTGTGTGTTGGTGTACTGGGTGTACAAAGGTAGAACTATAGCAGTAGATGTATGTATACATAGTGTGTGTGTGCTGGTGTACTGGGTGTACAAAGGTAGAACTATAGCAGTAGATGTATGTATACATAGTGTGTGCTGGTGTACTGGGTGTACAAAGGTAGAACTATAGCAGTAGATGTATGTATACATAGTGTGTGCTGGTGTACTGGGTGTACAAAGGTAGAACTATAGCAGTAGATGTATGTATACATAGTGTGTGCTGGTGTACTGGGTGTACAAAGGTAGAACTATAGCAGTAGATGTATGTATACATAGTGTGTGTTGGTGTACTGGGTGTACAAAGGTAGAACTATAGCAGTAGATGTATGTATACATAGTGTGTGCTGGTGTACTGGGTGTACAAAGGTAGAACTATAGCAGTAGATGTATGTATACATAGTGTGTGCTGGCTGGTGTACTGGGTGTACAAAGGTAGAACTATAGCAGTAGATGTATGTATACATAGTGTGTGCTGGTGTACTGGGTGTACAAAGGTAGAACTATAGCAGTAGATGTATGTACACATAGTGTGTGTGTTGGTGTACTGGGTGTACAAAGGTAGAACTATAGCAGTAGATGTATGTATACATAGTGTGTGCTGGTGTACTGGATGTACAAAGGTAGAACTATAGCAGTAGATGTATGTACACATAGTGTGTGTGTTGGTGTACTGGGTGTACAAAGGTAGAACTATAGCAGTAGATGTATGTATACATAGTGTGTGCTGGTGTACTGGGTGTACAAAGGTAGAACTATAGCAGTAGATGTATGTACACATAGTGTGTGATGGCTGGTGTACTGGGTGTACAAAGGTAGAACTATAGCAGTAGATGTATGTACACATAGTGTGTGATGGCTGGTGTACTGGATGTACAAAGGATGGTTAGTGTGTAGCCACAGTAACTACATCTTTATATCCTCACCCCTTACCCCTGGCCTCTACCCTACCCCACCCTCCTTACCCCGCTCCCCACTCAGCCCAACTCACATACACACAAGCACTCGCAGCTATTGCCATCTTGATATAGATAAGGGATAAACGAAGAGCAAAGTTTGTTTCAGCCAACACCCACCCTAGGCCTACTTAGGAGGAAGGGTTACCACTGACCCTGTAGTAACGTGTCTAGGACATCTTTCTTAAAACTCCAATGGTGAAAATGGTCAATAGATGCTAAGATGATCTAAATTATTTTCAGATATCAGAGTAAAGAACACTGAGTGTTTAGAAGCATCCTCCTGCACTACAAGCCAAGACCTGCACTGATTTGTGGAATAATACCATGAAACCCCGGTCACCAGCTATTTATGGTCGGAATCATCTCCGCTTCTGTTGCCAAAGTCTACCACCGCTTATAACCGGAGTTTTATTGCAATTGAGCTTATAATATTACCTGAAAGTCTACGCCTGGCTTTTACCCGTCGCTGGCTTAGGTTTAGTTTGTACAGCTTTATACAAGATTTGTCTTCTGTATGACAACTCAGTTTTAGTGCAAATATGATCAATTTGATGACAATGTTCAACGGTTTTAAAGACTTATTTTTCACTAAGGATATACAACAGTTTACTAACATGCAGGTAAAACTTATACAAAGATCCAGGTGTCTAAGTTAAAAATGTCTGATACACTGTAATTTTAAAAAAAAATTGAATTTAGCAGGGACCTACATAAAATTGAATAGTGAGTGACCCACCAGGGTTGTATTGCAGTGAACCAGTGTACTTTTTACAGCATGTCTCATGTGGCAGTACAGTGATACACAGAATCTCTCTGGAAATGATGGCAGATCTCTGGCACCTTTGGGACAAGGATTACGCCTTTTTCTCAACAACATTTTTTCACAGTTTAGAGTAAGGCCTAGAGATAAGGATGAATTTACTAAGACAGTAATCTAGATGTAGATATATAGGGAGCCTATTCACCTATATATATATAAGTACCAGTATAGGGGATAGATACATCAGTGTTAGATATAGTGCTGATCCCCCGGTATCCCTGGGTGGTCCGCAATGAAATATTACCCTATTAAACTACCAACAGGGGGAGCCCGCTGTATGATGTTGTACACATGTGTTATAACGCTCTAACTGACTGGCGACTGTAAGCGGCCATTTTGTCCATTTACGTACAGCAGTAGATTGATTTTAGAAGCCAATAGAAGTAATTGGTCTGATTTGAACCACATTTTAAGACAAACATAGATGAAAGTAATTCAATTTTTCTTTTATGGTGTATTCCTGATTTCATTGACTCAAGCTCTTTTGAACACTCCTTTCTGATTGGCTGCCAGAAGCTAATTTCTAGTAACCTGCATAATTATGTATTGATGAGGTAAATAGATGGCTGAGGTCTCCATCCATATTGTACCCTTGTAATCTGGTGATGCAATTTGTTTAAACTTATTGACCACTAAAACACCATTAACTTTTGTTCTCCCCCCCCTCCTAATCTATACTGGTTCAATTGGTTACCTGCTGTGAGTCACCATTCAGCCTTCCTGCATATGTCAGCCCTTCTGATATAATAATAGGTGGTAGAAGTGTACTTTTAAGTAGCAGTGAACAAGATGGGAGGCCACATAGCTAAGGGTACCAAGATACCTAGCGACCCCATGTTGCATCCATTCTGCCTGGGGGGTGTTCCACAAAGAGGAAAAGGTAGTTTTGCCTTTGAAGTGGCATACCTGAAACAGTCACTTTCTATTCAGTCCTGACTTCTTTTTCTTTTTCTTTTTTTTTTTGGGGGGGGGCAGGGGGGGGGTTGCACAGAAGTACTTATGCTAGTCAGGTACAAGTTTACCTTTCAATGAAGATGACAACTACTCAAAACAAGAGCACTCCAAAGTTGGTCACACACTAAGGTGCTTGCTTGTACAATACGCATTATTTTAAACAAGGCATTAAGCTTTTCAGTCTAATGTGGTGAGTACAAGTTGAACGGTGAAGCAGAGCATTGTTTCTAGCGGAGAGGGTACCTATTTAGTGCTCTCTTTAGCTTACATGTAACACCCTGCGGTAAATCATGATGGTACTGTAGCATTCCGCAGGGTGAAGGGGGAGGAGGAGTGTCGGGCGGGTGAATAGGGCTGACGGCACCCAATTATTGAGTGATGTATGAGGAGTGGTGTATGATGACTTTCTAGCGTACATATACATGTACATAACCTGATGCCCCTAAACTACACCGCCATTGTACGATTAAACATAATGGCCTGTTTAAGTGCCAGGGCCACTCAGAAACACCGCTTTCAAATTCACATGGGGTATAAGGGTATCAAGATCAATCTTATGCACTAAAAACCTCTATTCAAATAAGCGATTGTCTCATTTAAAAACATGGGATATTGAAATTAATGAATTCCCGGACTCCTGTACTGGCCACTAAGATACCTTGTTTCATGTAGATAATAATGGCCCATGGTAATAACATTGCTTTGTATATTGCCACCTCCCGTGGGCAGTAACAACCGATTGGTTACCGTGATGCATGAATGTAGCCCTGGTGAGTAACTTGCAATGGCTGAATTCAAATATCATGACAACAGAGTTGATACACACTCCTGCATCAGCCATGATGCACTCCTGCATCAGCCATGATTCAGGAGTGCATCAGCCATGATTCAGGAGTCCATCAGCCATGATTCAGGAGTGCATCAGCCATGATGCACTCCTGCATCAGCCATGATGCACTCCTGCATCAGCCATGATTCAGGAGTGCATCAGCCATGATTCAGGAGTGCATCAGCCATGATGCACTCCTGCATCAGCCATGATGCACTCCTGCATCAGCCATGATTCAGGAGTGCATCAGCCATGATTCAGGAGTGCATCAGCCATGATGCACTCCTGCATCAGCATCACTTATAGAGGGATAGACATCATCTAATGGCTCTTTTCTCTCCTTACTTTCAGGTAAGTACTGCGGATGTGAGAATTGGTTTGTGAACGTTACGCTGAAGAGTGGTGAGTTAAATCAATGGTTCTGTTGGACTGTTCTGTCACACTTCAAAATGAAACGAGAGTCCAGATGATAGTGGCAATAAAGCATTATAAAGGTCATTTTACCACAGTTAGTCAGCATAATCTCAGGTGAGCAAACTGTATACACGGTGTAAGGTACGGATGGAACCTGCAATACTATCAGTCACTGTGGTATAAATGTGTAATGGTTCGTATCGACTTATATGTTGGGTGGCTCTTTGGCTCGCTTACCACTAGATATACCAACACATTAGAGTAGTTCGGGTTGGGCAAAGCCCCAGAAACCCCTACCTCTCGGGTAGGACTTTATTCACTTGGTTATGCAGTTAATGCTTTAGCGTCCGGACTGGACCACGTCCAGTCCCCTTCTGCCGCTCGTCCGGCTCCTTAGTAGAAGCTGGACGCGAGGCATGGTGCTGCCCCCTCTTGTACCAACGAGGTATAGCAAAGCGACACCTAGCTGGCATAGAAGGAACAAGCACCACACGAACACGTCTCTCGGATGAACGGCACTAATATATATACAACGATGCCGGCCCCTACAAATGTAACACCTTAGCCATCAGTAGACAGCACTCAGGCTGAATTAGACATGTATTCCTTTACTAATGTCTCCACTACTACAACCACCCTATCAATCTCAACATCAAACAGTACTGCAGTCATTGGTCACTACGATTCCCATACCAGTAGGATTTGATGGGTTTCAAATCATTGTGGCAGTTATTGTTACACATGGGTGCTTGAATTATGAAAAATCACTGGTGGTGGAGAAAACCTCTTAAAATTGTATTTAGTAAAATAATAAACAGCAACAAATTCAACGGTAAACCTATTAAAAAATTGCACACAGAAGTTATATAACTACAATAAAAATAATTTAGCTTTGAGGATTTGTATCTTCCTTGAATCATTGACCCTGGCTTTGATCCTTTTAATTGTGGACTAATTTGGAATCCGAGTTATGTAAATCGGGGACCTTATTGAAAATTAGTCTAAAGGTCAAAGAGTAAAGAGGCAGCCTGTCTGGTCAAAGCGATATCACCCCCCTAAAA
Source organism: Acholoe squamosa (assembly GCA_949317995.1). Taxonomy (NCBI): domain Eukaryota; kingdom Metazoa; phylum Annelida; class Polychaeta; order Phyllodocida; family Polynoidae; genus Acholoe; species Acholoe squamosa. The sequence goes on along the minus strand of OX439048.1, from coordinate 67,586,986 downwards.
CTGCAGTATGGATGACCGTTGGATTGAATTAGCGGTTGCTGTTCTGGGCCAAGGGACTGGGGGCAGGGGCGGGGGAGTCCACGCATCCATGCGATGAAAGGTAGTACATTGCATTTTTAAGACAATGATATATAAATTCTAGAGTATCAAGTATAATGATCTTGAAATGCTTGTTGAAACAAATCCAAGCTGGTCTGTTACCTTTTTTGAGGTAGTCGTATTTCTGTGTATTTTCGTCAATGGTTTACACTTTTTCTAGACCTGAATAAAAAAAAAGTAAGACACCATTCCCATGAGGTATGTATCAGTGGATGTTCTCCCCCTGTCTTACGATAAAGGTACCTGTAACACAAGGGGATTTGTACCCACTGATAGTGCTTCAATAATTACCATGGGGGCGCTGTGAGGCAATGCCTCATGGGTAATAAACCTTCACTTCCGTTAACCTTACTGTCAAATTCACCTATCATCGTCCAATAAATAAATAACAATCACCAAGAAGTGAAATGTAAAGGTCACTTGAAGGGGACAGTCTCTACAAGCCTAAGTGAGCAGGATGTGAATAATGAACGAGACAGGTTGATGTGGGATTTCATAGAAATGTGATTCTGTTTTAAATTCTGATGCCATTTTGGCGCTGCTCTTCCAGGAAGCAGGCACAGAGTAGACCTCAGAGACTGTCCGGGTACCAGTGTACAGCCAGGTCTACTGGGTACAAGCAGAGGCGGCTATTCTGAAAACTGAGTGCTGACTGTAACTTGTTCCTGGCATGTACCTCTGTATAGTGAGTCAGCCTACATCCCATATATATATGCCTGGACGAACAGATGTTTCTCACCTTTGCCACTAGATGTTTATAGTACATCCACCGTGGCAAATGCCATGGAGCTCGGGCAGCTTTCACAACTCTACCTTGTGGCCCTGTAGTGATCTATATATATATATATATATATATATATATATATATATATATATATATATATATGTATGTATATATATATATATATATATATATATATATATATGGGTCAGGTCGTCAGAAAGTGTAAGATTTGGCCCTTGAAGGCCTTGAAAAACTAATTTGCTAATAACTTTATATAAACTTAACAAAATTGTCAAGGTACATCTCCTCAGCTCAGAAGACCAAAAGTACCAATCTAGGCCATCCGGTTCCATTTTTATTGCTTGTTTTGTGTCATGTAACGTCCGGTACCAAAATGATGAAATATGGAGGTAATTGAAGTTGCTCTCAGTAATATAAGAATGTCCCATTATGCATAACAAACACATGAAATAACAAGGCCAATATGTCTATTATTGACTTCAATTACAGAATGGAACAAAATTTGAGTTATGCATGCACAGTAGACTGCCTCCTACACGATGATAAAAGTAACGGACGTTACGTAACGTCCGGGTACTTTTATCAGAATTATTTCACATAAGCTGCTCTCATATGGAGACAAATCCTGGTAGACACACAATTTCTTCACTAAAGTAGGGGATGATAACCAATTTAGATTTAGGTACCGGACGTTACAAATTACAGATTTCCATTTTGAAAGACACATCATGAAAAATTATCACTTAGTAACATGTCCAAACCTTATGGAAATGATACCTATGATAATATACAATACAAAAAATAACTTTGGGATACTTTATAGTGTTTTTTATTCAATAAGTCCTTAAGTTTTTGATGGATGACCACAAATTTACATATTTCTGATAGCCCTAAGTGTTTTCTATCAGATGAGTCTATGTAAGACAAGATTGGTTCACAACTTCTTTCTCCAGAGCCATAAAAGTCCAAAATGACCCAAAAACACAAAATCTACTGCCTTCTGGCGACCTGACCCTTGTATGTGTTTGTGGCATGGCAAAGCTTTGAAGTATCAAAGAGCACCCATTGTCACTCACTTGTACTACTAAAGATTTATACAATAGCATTATCACTCACATTTAGTCCATTAGTAATGTGGCTGTCAGGACATCGTTCTGCATGCAGAGAATGTAGCATTTGCCTGTTTACCCTGTCACAAGGTACCAATGGACCAACCTAAAGTCACCCCAGAGGCTATCAGCTATTGCTAGATGATCAATTACCATACACTGCAGGGAAGGTGGCCCTAGGTTTTAATTATTGTCTAGATATTCCATTTTAATAGTAGCGTTTGCCATGATTTAGTACAACACCTACTGGAGGTAAGAAAAACCACAGCTCTCCACTTGGGGACGAAATATGCCCGAGTCACGTGACCAGATGTACTATAAGCATCTAGTGGCAAACCCTTGCACTATCTGTTCGTGAAGGCATATAAGGCAAACCGTGGTGGCCCATCGAGGTGGCTGGGAGCTTACCCATATCTTTGTACCCCCAGCCTTTATTTCACTATTTGAGGCAGGCACTTATTTGAATACTTCTTTAAAGGCCTAGGATAGATTTTCATACCCCCTGTACTCCTAATGCTCTTTTGAGAATGGCATTTATTTGAGACCCTGGAACTCAAAAAAGGCAATATACTAACTCTTGTATGATGATAATTGAATGTGACTATGCCCTGGCTATAAGATGTATCCTGACTGTGGAAGGTTTCTATCAGGAATGGCTGAGTCGTTCCTCGCATATATATATATATATATATATATATATATATATATATATATATATATATATATATAGGCCATACATTATAGTTTAAACAATGTAGCTCTAGCCATGCCATGCATGCCTTGACGTTTGTAGAGATTAAATCCAGAACCCTATCTAAATCCGATTCTAAATCCTAGTGATTCAAGACTATTTAAGAAGGACATCCTGCTCTAAATTTCCTTTTCTCCATTACGCAAAGCCCATTTATAATACTAGCTCATCACCGATGCCACACTTCATTGGTGCATCACAACAACGAATGGGCGTTATGCACGGATGCCAGCACTTCATTGATGCATCATGACAACCAATGGGCATGATGCACCAGTACCAGCACTTCATTGGTGCATCATGACAACCAATGGGTATGATGCACCAGTCCCAGCACTTCATGGGTGCATCTTTAGAGTCGATCGGCATAATGCATTGGACTATACTGCTCGTTAGTCTTACTAATGGCTTGGTCTACGCTGGTGCTTTGCACGGACTCTCAGGGAATGCATTAACCCTATAGACATATGATTGAGAATACACATGTATTTATATCATGGCTGAGTCCTTTAAGTGCCTCTGATGCCCATTCATGCATCACTATTACCAATGGGTATGATGCATTAATTAATGGCCGATCGGCTTCAAAAGGTTAACCGCCTGTCTCCATGTACCATCTATTTACCATGTAATCGGTTCTTGTCCCCCTCTCACGCCTGCCACCAATCGATTTATACTCAGTGACTTTGTAAATTTAGAATGAGGTATGATGCAGCAAATATCCAGGAATGGATTTTTGAGATTTAAACTGCTCATAAATGAAAGTCTACGTCTTATGAGATTAAGGCGAAAGCAGGTTTCTGTCATTATAAATATTAGGTACGATTCCTCTAGGGTCATTAAATCATGAAACATCCGGTTCAGGTTTAGATGACTGACAGGGCAATTTTCACTCTGCCATCCATAAGTTACGATTCCAATATCGATTTGGATTAACTGGCTGATCGTAATTATTGGAAAGAAAATTGATCAGTTGTCTAAGAAATAGACAAAGGTTCACTCGTATTGGGTATGACTAAGGGTTATCTGACTCAGACATCTTGACCTGACTCTTTTAAAATGACATAAATAGATACTTATTCACATGTTTTATGGCCATTTGAGCTGCTGTTACTGGCCGTCAGATACGGGGAAGGGTTATCTCCCAGGGGGTGTGAGATATAGAGGTCCTATAGGTTAAGTATATTAGCCCTCTGTATTCCACTGCTCTAAACATGAAATAAATGAGCAGGGTATCTCCGGAAGGCATTTGACAACATGGTATGACTGAACAAAAAAGAAATCCCACATAAATTTAGATTCGCATTGATTTCTAATGACTGCGAATGATATATACATAATAGATATCATGGCCTCTAACTGCTGGGTCGTACATAATGGCCGGTCTTACATGAGGTCCTGGGTTAAAGGGTGTTGGAATTATTCTTAGGCATTGAGAATAGATTTTTGAAAGATGCCCGTCTTTTATAAGGACTCGAGGTAATCACGCTTCCAAATCTATTGGTGCAGGGAGCAGTGGCGGAACCAGGATTGTCTAGAAGGGGAGGCCCAAGACTTTGGTGAGAGCTGATGAGGTACTGTATGTGGCCCCGAGCACCACCAGCCCCCTGTTTGGGGCCCCCCTCTACATTTTTCATTTCCCTTTTTCCACCTCTTTCTCCTTTTTTCCTCTCCCATTTTCTTTTTTTTTGTGGTGTTGGGGGCCCACGCCCCTTGGACCGCCCCCTGGATCCGCTACTGGGGAGGTTTTGCACCATGATGCAGTATATGCTACATTTAACTACAGTCCTGGTGGGTTGAGTCAGAGGCGTAGGAACCAAACCCATGTCTGGTGGGGACCCAGGGGTCTCATTGGGGGATGGGGTGTTTACTTTTATCAATATACATATGGAACCTTACCATTTTTTGGGGAAAACAACCCCATTGCCCCATGCAATTGTTAACCTACTGATGTATCAATGCATCATGCACATTGGTCCATATGATGCATGGATGCAGCCCTGGTGAGTAACTCACCAGAGCTGCATCCATGGTGAGTAACTCACCAAGGTTACATTCATCCATCACTTGTCAGCTTGTCAGCACTTCATTGGTACATCATGCTGACCATACCAAAACTGGGGAAATAGGAGATGTCACAACGCTGCGCTGCTATTGGTTAACTTGACATTGAAAGAGTCCAATCCGCAGGTCGGCCATCTTGGTATTGAGCGGGGTTAAGGTACGTCTCCGTGCCTCATTACGACCGGCCTGTACCCGGACCCCCAAGGAGCACTGCAGGGGGTAAGTATTGATGATGACCATGTGACCAGTATTAACCAATGGGCTGTGAGGAGATGGGCCATCAGCCTTGAGGTAATTGGGAGTACTGGGTATTGGGTGGTATTGGGCCATATAGTCAGATGATTAAGTCTGATGTGGGGTGCTAGGACACGCGGCCGGGGTCAATACGGGAATTAGATAACTCATACTATATACCGTGTGGACTGGGGTTATGTGTTGTATCCATGGATACCTGAGGGAAACTAAGAATGTATGTATTATAGCTCAGGCGACTCATAGAAATAACAGGATTACCATTTTCACTCTGAATTTTAATCTATTAATGCAATTGATGAAAACAGTCTTGGTGAAATGATTTGACCTTCCAACATGTTTGAAAATCTTGCTAGAGGCCATTTCTTAAGGTACTACGACTACATATAGACACTGCGCTTTGGCACCCTAAAAGTTCGAGCCAGTTATCTAACGTACTGCCTGACGACTGCTACATATGACAAACAATCACATAGAGTTTGGTAGGGCAGGCATAGTGCTGCAGCTACTATAATGACCAATACTATTAGGCTCTACTTTCACTAAAATAAGAGTTTCCACTACGATTTAAAAGTTGACAGTTGCAGCCTGATAAGAATTGGCGTGCAGGCTTAGTCATACAATGGCTACCAATGATAACTGAAGTACTAGGTTGACATGATGCAGCACCAATGATATACTCACCTGGAAGGCATTTCTCAAGACGGTACGACTAAACCCGCTTCAAATCGTATTGAGTTCCCTCACTCTAATGCCTCTACAGCTCTGCATTAAGTAGTCACTAATGATTGCACTGGTACAACTGCCCTATCAAGCCGAATGTAATTACTACATTAAGTGCTGATCGTACAGAGCACCCACACTAACTTTAAAGGCCTTCAATTCGTAGTGGCTTCATGCAGTCGTACCATCTTCAGAAATACCTTACAGGGCTGGATTAGTGCATTATGACCAATAATGTGCATGATTCATTAGGCTTTAAAAGGGGCAATACAAGCCCAACGCGCTTGGCACAATTCAACAAAGCACAGCCAATGAGGCACAAGGGAACAATTCATCAATAGCTTTTTGTACTAAAATAGAGGTAATCACATCATGAATAAACAGGAGTGTCAATGGGGTGGGGGAGGTGATGTGGACCTTCTATATTATAACACGGCTTGCTTTACCAATGATGTAATATGATGAAAAGTAGGTACTATAATACCTCACATTTAATGTGCGGCTTATACACACAGGTCGAACCCTGGTGCACCTTATATAGACAGTGGGGTGTGCCATATAGCATGGAAGAATTACAGTACATTGACACTAAACCTTTTAAAATCAAAATCAAAGTCTCCACATCTGCCTAATAGAGTGTCCTTGAACCCAGAGTGTGTCTTATATGCAGGGTAAATCTGATATGCTGGGTGGGCATTATACTCTGGGTAATAGAGTGAATGGGAATTGTTAATCACTAATTCATTCTGTGTACACTGCAGGAGTTATTGTGACCAAAGAACTGAAAGGCATCAAGCCATACAGCCATTTCGTATAAAAAAAGGCGTAGAGTAATAACGCAGCCTGCTTATTGACATATTATTAATTAGAAAGGCATAAAAAATGAGAGATTCTAGAGAGGGTGCACCCAAAACAACCAGAAAAAAAAATCAAAGACAGACTTCATGAATATCAATTTTGGAGACGAAAGATTGAAAGAACATTGAAATGCACTGGTAAGGCCCGTTTAGGGATTGCCATTGATAACTGCAGACGAATTCTCTTAGCTCGTATAAGCGCTCTGTTTTTCAACAAGCATAGGTTGAGAATAAGTAATTGAAGCAAAGAGATATTGGAACTGATAAAAGATAGTATAAACCAAGTCTTGACCGAGCATCAGTTTTGTATTGCTTACGACATGGTTGATATAAGTAAACAAGTTCTACTTATATAAGTACAGACGAGTATATCTATACTAGCCTCTCTCCGTCTACCTCTATTTACTAATACAGCCCCAGTATAAGCTGTACCACTATACTATAGCTTCCATTAGTGCCAAGTAGCATACACCCTTGTCGTCCTGAGGCCGTGTCTCCTTCCCCCTCCATGTCGTGACTGGCCACCATTCGCCAAACCCCCGCTCCTCACGCCATAGTCCCATACAGACGCTTGTATCCTCAGCACATGTAGGAACCAGCAGCAGCACCAGCAACACCAGCACTGGAGTAGTCCTCTTGTACGAGGCTTATAGTGAGTATTGGGGTCTGTAATAGTTTATAAGCAGCCATCTTGTAACAGACCAGCAGTGTTTGTTATATACAGTCTGTAACAGTTTATAAGTGGCCATCTTGTAACAGACCAGGAGTGTGTGTAGAGGTTTATATGCAGCCATATTGTAACATACCAGTAGTGTTTGTTATATACAGTCTGGAACAGTTTATATGCAGCCATCTTATTACAGACCAGTAGTGTTTGTTATATACAGTCTGTGACAGTTTATAAGCAGCCATCTTGTTGCAGGACAGTCATCTTTTTATGCGGTTCAAAATATAATGAACTTTAAGTATTTCATATCACCCTGAAAAGCAGCTAGAAGGGAGAGATCCCTTTTGATGGCACTAGATTACACATATGACACAGTCAGTGCATAGTACTTTTTCCTACCAGAGGTATCTCTACACTGCCATTGTATAGATAGTAGAGGGCATTAGGAGAAACCTCAATCTCTGCACCACCAATCCCTATTAGAAGGCTCGATTGCTTTTGTCAGGAATCTCCAGGACATTGCACTTGTAGTTTCTGAGAGCGTTTAGTAACATCCTGACCACAAAGCTGATCCTTTCTGGAAAATTAACTCTGGGCTTTTGTACCATGCCAGAATCACAGATGTCTCCTTCCTTAGGGTTTGAAGCCTCTCAAACAAAGGAGAAATATCCTGAATAGTCCCCAAAAACTACTGATGATGGTGAAATTTATTTTGGGAACAAGTTTTTGAGGGAGCTGGTAGAAGGAACAACTCAGGAAGGGGCTGACGGGCTATGGTTTCTGCATGCCTGGTCATACAAGTTTGCTAGAGGACATGCTACAGATCTAGATGATCACATTTAGTTTCTCAAAGGAAAACACTTCATATGCTGAAATCTGGCTGCAGTGGAAAATATGAAAAAGTCTTATTACATCAGTATGCAAGCTACTGGGAATCCCTGCCTACAAGCTGCGCTCACATCCCTGCCTTCGGTAGGGTGCTATATATGCTGCACCCGAGGCCTGAAATGGTTGCGTATAGGACGCCCCTCATGTATAGGACACACCCTAAGTTAATTTAGCACAATCATAAAGGATGAATCTGGGCTCAAATTTTGGTCACGTCAGTACTGTTATATAGTTTCAAATCCTCGCATATAAGACACACCCTAACTTGGGCTAAGTCCGATAGGGCGCAGAGGGTGTATTTGATGTATAAGCCACGTCTTATATGCAAGGATTTACGATATAGTCTATATATGTAAAACCACATGTATATGGTCAATAGGCACCACTTATCATTATTTAACCAATTTGACTTTTGTGCTAGATAAACCTTTCAAAATGAGACATATGTGTTATAATGATGTTTTCTCATCGCCCTCGGTTAAAGCTACATGGGGAACCCCAGTTTTAAAATATATGTGGCATATTATTGGACTCAGGGGCCTGAAACTATCCCAAAAGACTCGTTCTTCATTGGTAAAATCTAAATATGCACATATGAAGAGGAATCGAATAATGAAAATAGGTAGGAGGGCAGATAACTATTTCTAGAAATTTTTCATATCATTTGAGGATTCTTTTAACACCATTTGGGCATTTATAGACTATTTTTTTATTATGCTGCAAGCAAAAACGTATTTGTTGAATTTTTGAGGACATTCGTCTCACGCCCAAAGATGGTTCTCCTGCCCTCATATAAATACCTTACATTGACTAAAAAAATATGGTATGTTATTCCTTAACATGTACCTATATATTTATAGAACAATTGGGAGCCTGGGTGGTACACATAGGTGTCCAGATGTATTAATATATGCTGAGGTAGGTTTGGAGGGAGATTCGCCTCACGCCCTACCTGTACATATATGCACATTTAACTGTTAGGCTTTTTATATTTAACTATCCTTCTTATGATCCCTAAGTACATATATATGAAAGAAATAACACATGTGAATGGCATTTTCCTCCTATCACCTTGGCCAGAGAAATACCTAATATAAAGGGAGGGAGATTCGTCTCACGCCTGGGAGATTCATCTCATACCCTGTGTTTCCAGGCATATATAACTATCAGCCCATCATATTTAATAATTCTCTTTATGATGCTTAACTACTTAATACAATAAAGGTATAAGACATATGAATGTCATTTTCCTACTATCACCTTGACCAGAGATATACCTAATATACAGACTTGGCAGGATTATTTATTAGCCAATAAGTTGATCCCAGCGACTGGTACCCATCTGATAGGTCTTATCAGTAGAACTCGCTGGTAACAAGCTTCAGTAATGGCGGCGCCCATGGCACGACCTGCTAACTCGAAATAATGGGAGGGAGATTCATCTCACGCCTGGGAGATTCGGCTCACGCCCTAGCAATACTGCACAAAAACATACAATTTTCTGTAGGTGTTCTATGGCTCATATCATAGGGTAACATGTCCATTATATTTACAATTGACAAAATTGAAAGTACATTTAATATTGCGTAATGTATAGGGGTGCCATTGTGCACATGGGTAGGGCATGAGACAAATCTCCCTCCCCCTTTTACAGTCAACCTTTGCTGCTGTGCTGTGCCTTCAGTTTTCATATTTAACCTACCCCCAAATATGGTTATTTTCATCCCATCACTGTAGTTTCCACCCATAAAATCTTTTGCATATATATCATATTTGTTTTTAGGGTCCATCCAGCTCAAATGACGACAAGTGGTGCCTATCGACCATGAGCCAAAGCCTGATTTCAGGTACAAGCTATAAGGTCTATAAGCCACTGCTTATATGCAGGGTTTATAGAACATTACAGCAAAACTTACTGGTCATCACAATCCCCTTACCCTTTACTCCATAGTCACCATTCTCTATGCACTCTACCATCAATTATACACAGCCTAATTGATTATTTATACCAAGTGACCATGTCGCGTAATGAAGGTCATGTTTGCTGAGTTGATTGGCTGTGGCTAACTGCACGTTCCATGTTTATTTGCACACCTCGATTAGGCCCAACACGGACATCAAATAGTGCTCCATATAATTATTTACTACTGGCCAATAAAGCTTGGCAATCGAACACTTTACGGGCTGATAGTGCATTAATGCACAATGTCCGCTGGTCACCAAGATGAACCCTTGGTGAGTCTTGTTACCCCTGTACCACACTACCCTTGTTGGGTTGATGTACTCTAGTGTGGGCATTCAATGACTCAGTGCTATAACAGTAAGACACTCCATTTTAACCCTTTAAGGGCCGCTGATACAGGAGTGCATCATGCCCATTGGTTGGCATGATGCACTAATGAAGTCCTAGTGAGTTCCAGCATTTCATTGATGCATCATACCTACCCTCCGGGAGTGTATCAATCCTATTGCAACAGCATGATGCATTTATTATACTTTGTGAGTTACTCGCAAGCAGTGCATTCATTCATTATTACAACCAACCGGCATGTTGCTTTAATGCATCAGTGGCTTTTGACTATATCGGTCATCATGATGCATTAATGCATCATTGGCCTTCAGATGATGCAGTGATGCCAATTATTGATCATGATGTGCACCATCGATGTGCTGGTGAGACTGCTCACCCTGCACCAATGCTCCGGGGGAGTTTCAGCACTGTAGTATTGTCAAGATATATGAACATAGCCCTGCTAGTTACTCACCAGGGCTACATTCACGCATCATGACAATAAATGGGCATGTGCATAAATGCACTGTCGGCCTCTAAGGGAGGTTTATATTTGAGCAGTGACTATTCAATCAGCCCAATAGACTCAGTTGCCAAAGACTCGTCAAAAGTCACCCGAAGTGTCTCACCGCGTCAACCCCCAAAAACTTGACTGTGGTTAGTGTTTCTTAAATGGGCCTTTATTCACCCCTGCTGCACACCTAACACATCCTACAACTGCCTGTCTGTTATACTCCAAGTCCTTTCTCCTGTTCCCGATTCGCCCCTGCCCAGACCACACAGCCCTTGCTGATCGCGCCAACCGGATTTAGGCTTTGGGAATGCTGTAGCATTGGCAAGGGTTCAACCATGGCCTAGGGTCTTAAGTCGTGCCATTCAGTCAATTCAGTGATGTCTGCAAATAAAAAGGACCAAACTTGACACATAGGGGTGTACATTGAGAGAGGCAGGTTGTTTTGTGAGGGAACAAGCATTTCAACGTATATGGCCAATCTCTTACTCTAAGGTTATAAGAAGTGCCTTGAATTATGCCTTTATATGAACCTCATTGCCTCAGCCCGGGCTGGGTTTGCGCTATTGTTATGGCAGTGCCTGGAGCAGCTAGGACCAATGCCAACCTGGGGATGGGAGATGGGGGAGGGGCGGGTGAGCAGCCGGCCGGGCAGGGACGGGGGATGAGTAGAGACTGAATATTTCATTAATGCAAGTCGATCTACTCCTTCCCCCAAACGTTAGGAAGCTATGACCTCTTCAGTCGCTGTCTGTCCCGAATAAGAAAACAGCCTGAGGAGGATATAACATAGTAAAACAGCCGGCCGGAGGAAGGAACGGGGATGAACTCAAGGGGTGGTGGTTAGAAAATGGGGAGCAGGATTGGGAAAAGGTTGGGGTTAAGAGTTATCTAATAAGTAATAACACAGATGGCAAGGGGAAGGGAATGGGGATGGACATAGGGGGATATGGAAGTCTGAGAGGGGGGGGCGGAATTGGAAAAGGTTTGGGTAAGGAGGGATTTGAAGTTGTAGAACAGAAGGTCAGTGAAAGGGATGGGGATGGGCATAAAGGGATATGGGAATGTGGGGGGGGGTAGAATTGGAAAAGGGTTGGGTCACGAGCATTATAAAAGGGTAAAGGAATGGGACAGACATGTGAAGTGGGGAAGAGCTAGATTATATGTGGTCATAGTAGGATGTAAATATATATGTGGTTACATAAGGCCTATGCATATTTCTGTTTGGATTGTACAATAGTGGGACTTTTATGAATCTGTATTTAATCCATTTCACAAAAAGGACCAACTAAATTAAAATTTACACAGCATGTATCAAGGTACATAACGTAGCTGTTAGGGGGGGGGATTGGGACCAACATAGGGCAGTATAGGAATAGGATGGAGTGCAATCCAGAAAAGGTAGGGTTTGATTGGGATGTAAAGTGGTAAAATAGCTGGCCAGGGACAGCATTGGGACTAAATGATTTGTCATATAGAGAGAGAAGTCAGCTGATAGTGTTGCATCCAGTAGGTAGGTCTTCATTTATAAATGCATCATACCAACCCTATTTGATACATTGAAGAGGCAGCATGATGCTCCGATAAAGTGCTGCCGAGCAGACTTGCCAGCACTTCATTGGTGCATTTAGGTCAGCTAATGGAAAGGGAAAATTCTCGTATGACAAGCATGTATGACTGCAGAACATGCACTCTGAGCCGCAATCGTAGATAGCCTATACAGACGGCTGTAGTGCAAACAGCAGGATCCACATCAGATCATTGGTTTCGTACCTACAGCAGCTACAACTGTGTTTCAGAATACGCAGCATCCACTGTGTAAAACCCTTGTGGCAGGCTGACAGCGTACTTACGCTGACTAAACAGTCGTAGACATATCCTTGTGTGATTTCAGGCACTTTCAGTCATACTTGAATAATTGTGTCATGGTAGCAACTTGAGTAATACTATCCTGGGGTCCCAAATACTTAATCAGTGCATCGCATTGAAAAAGGACTATCAAGAAATGCATTTCTCAAGATGGTACAACTAAATTCCTTCAAGTCATAGTGACATCCCTCACTCTGATGCCATTACAGCTTGGCGGCTAGTGGTAACTAATAATTTCACTGGAATAGACTGTCATACCAAACCTTATGTAATTAATGCACACGTGCTGATCATACAGAGCAGTTGTAGCACATTACCTATGATCAACCACTCTAACTTGAGGTTTCAAATCATAGTACCTCTATTCATACTATCTTGAGACATGCGTCTCTGAAATCGAAGCCGTTTCTGTTTGTTTACAGTCCATGAGGCCTCACAAAGTAATTAGCTTCATTTAAATGAGGCGGCGTTATTTCCCTGACAGCGACACCAATTAGAGCAGAAACACAAAGGTCAGTCGTGACTTGTACCGGAACGTGTTGTGTGCCTTTGTCAGAGTCCATGCCATTGTTGATGGTTATTAACCCTATTAAGGCTGCTGCTGCATTAAGGCATCATAGTCATTGGCTCATCGGTCATCAAGATCTTCATGATGCATGGATGCAGCCCTGGCGAGTAACTCGCCAGGGCTGCATTCATGCATCATGATGACTCTATGGGTTTGATACACAAACTCCCGGAGGGTTGTCATGATAAACCAATGAAGTGCTGCCAGCACATCATTGGTTCAATGAGTATGATGCAGTGAAATGCATCAGAGGGTTAGTAGGTTAATAACCCTTTACGGAGCGCATCATGCCTATCTGTGGGCAAGTCTTCTGTTACATCATGATGACCCAATTTATGTAAACCTCTCCTGATCAGGGCTGCAGTCATCTGTCATGACAATAGATTCTCAACAAAGATTAACACTATCAGCCTCTAATGGGTTCAGCCGGATCTTCCTCCAAAACCGACACAGTTATCCAATGTTTTTGTCAAGAAGCTGTTTTCATGACAAGTTTGAGTAGGGGAAAATAAGTATATCTGTGAGCACATCCAATGTCTGACACTTCCAGCTGTCACCCAAAACACTATTCAGGCTCTTCAGTTGTTTTTTTGTTGTTGTCAATGTTGAGGTTTAATGTAGCCTTAGTAATATAGCAATTAGGCCTTAGGATGGATAGGCACTTAGAAATTCATTATTGAACCAGTTTGAAGCAAAAACAATCTTACATTGTACCAAAAGGAACAAGTGAAAGTCAATGTGGACAACACTTGTCTACTCAAAGCTGTAAAACTGACATAGGCAAATCACCAGCTACCAGTACAGATAGGTTTTCTTCACTCATCCAGGTGGCCACAGAATGCAGTCATAGTCCTTATGTCAAGGTGAATATCGATGCCCCATTGACAATGCACTAAACCCCCGTATTGCACCCCTGCCGAGAAAAAAACAGTGCCAAATCTGCATGATGACGTCATACGCCCCCTGCGCATGTGCAGCCTTTTTGAAATGTAAACATTCAAGATAGCGGCGGTCAGCATTTTGCATTCGTTGTAGGTGAATAAGGGTTAATTTTGAAGAATATTGATCAAATAATGAATAATTATCCACCCAAGTACCTTGACATAAATGTAAAGATGAACTCTGATTAGTTTGAGCCGACCGTTTCTTCACGAACGTGTCCTGCCCGTTCCGCACGAGGCCGTTCACCTTTACCATTATGCTCATTGATGGACATGATGCACAGGTGAATAGACCAACATGTAAAGCAATGTATTGGTGCATTATACCTCCATTATGGAGTTGATGTATGATGTATAAACGCAGAACTAGAGAGGTGCATGTCCGCCCTGTATCATTCTTACATCGGAACAACAATAAGGCGCAATGCACTAATATAAGACTTGATCCCTGAAGGGTTAAAACCATTTAACAAGAATTATAACCAACAAGCTGCGGTGTAGCAGCCTGCCCATAATGGACCTGTAACAAAGACTTAAAAATAAAATTATCAATAAATGATTATACACTAGTTTACACTTTGTCTGTACTGTTGATGTCAATGACCTTTGACCTGTGTCCTTTGACCTAGACCAGGTGTGCAGTGTTTATATGACACAGCAAGGCGGTGGGGACCAGGTGACAGGTGTAGCTCTGTGTGGGCGTACTTGGCTAAGGCAGTGCTCTTTTAAATCCTCATACCTCTATCCATAAAAATTATACATACAAGGCAAGCACCTAACCAGGATACAGCATCAATAGCCCTGTCCTTTGCTGATTGTACGAGGTTGATACACTATCAGAGGTTCGGCATTTTGCGCCAATAAAGTGCTGGCAAGCAGACTTGACAGCACTTCATTGAGGCATCATGCCAATCTATGGTTATACACATCTCTTAAAGGCCACTTAATTAGAAATTGCTTGAAAACCTTGAGGTTACTTGCCAGAATTTCATTGGTGCAACATGCCACTAGTCATAAGAAGCCCTTAAAATGTTAACACCTCAAAATGTACCTCGGTTGGCTTATCGACATAAAATGGCAAAATGTTCTAAAACATGGATGTCACAACAGTCCATATGTCAATATGCGCTAAGTTAGCACCATCGTGTACATCAGTTACAACATGTCATGTGTCAACACATGCTACATTAGCACCACAGTGCGTAATGATGTAAGTGGTATTTTCATACCCGCCCCGTGTGTGAGGTGTGGGTAGGACCAGGTGTGTACATAGGCAGTCTGCGGGAGAAGGCTGCCCGCTAATTCTGTACAATAACATTGTTGTCCAATACTGACAGATGGGGCACAAGGAGAGGATCAATTGTCAACCATTAACATCCACCTGAGACTTACTGATACAATGTGGTGGTCTCAGGCCACTGTTAGGTAAGGGTCCTGATAGTACCGAGGCCTACCCAGACTACTGCCACAACTAGGTCCGGGTCCAAATGGTACCTAGTACTACCCAGACTCCAGCCTCAACTAGGTAAGGGTCCTGATGGTACCTAGTCCTACCCAGACTCCTGCCACAACTAGGTAAGGGTCCTTATGGTACCTAGTACTACCCAGACTCCTGCCATAGCTAGGTAAAGGTCCTCATGGTACCTAGTCCTACCCAGACTCATGCCACAACTAGGTAAAGGTCCTGATGGTACCTAGTCCTACCCAGACTCCTGCCACAGCTAGGTAAGCATCCTGATGGTGCCTACTCCTACCAAGATTCCTGCCACAGTTAGGTAAATGTCTTGATGGTACCAAGTCCTACCAATACTCCTGCCACAACTAGGTAAGGGTCCTAATGGTACCTAGTCCTACCCAGACTCATGCCACAACTAGGTAAAGGTCCTGATGGTACCTAGTCCTACCCAGACTCCTGCCACAACTAGGTAAGGGTCCTGGTTGTACCTAGTCCTACCCAGACTCCTGCCACAACCAGGTAAAGGTCCTGATGGTACCTGGTCCCACCCAGACTCCTGCCACAACTAGGTAAGGGTCCTGATGGTACCTAGTCCTACCCAGACTCCTGCCACAACTAGGCAAGGGTCCTGATGGTACCCAGTACTACCCAGACTCCAGCCACAACTAGGCAAGGGTACTGATGGTACCCAGTACTACCCAGACTCCTGCCACAACTAGGCAAGGGTCCTGGTGGTACATAGTCCTACCCAGACTCCTGCCACAACTAGGTAAAGGTCCTGATGGTACCTAGTCCTACCCGGACTCCTGCCACAACTAGGTAAAGGTCCTGGTGGTACCTAGTCCTACCCAGACTCCTGCCACAACTAGGTAAGGGTCCTGATGGTACCCAGTACTACTGAGTCTTGTGTATAAGGTGCACCCTGCATTTATGCCAGAACTATTCCGTTGCTACATCTGAAGTCATAATTTTTTTTACTGAATTTAGCGTAATAACTTCGTTGTTGCACACTGTGGAAAAAATGTTCTCGGAATAATGACAAAATGCTTGCCACAAAATTACCAGACAGCAATAATTATTTTCATGGAGATTTCTTTTACCACCAAACTGTCATGTGGAACATGTGACTTCATTGTAGAAACTACCCTGCAATGAGATTACAGCGCAGTTTTACGAGGATCGTAGATTTAAGTTACTTTTTAGAGCACATTATAAGCTACATTGGGGTGGGGGTGGTGCGGGTGTGGCGTGTCTGCAGTACAAGGGCCATGGCATGTGGACCAATGTGATTAACTTTTGTGCTATAGGCCTTAGAGTGTGGACATACCCAGATTTGGGGGTTTTGCAGTGAATGATTTCAATACATCAAATATCAGCCTAAATAACACTAAAATCGATTAATATACACCCTAAGGATTAATTTGATATCTGGTTTGCCTACCCACTGTCAGATTTTAGACCAATAATCGTTGTACAACACCCTTCAGTGCGGAGCTACAAAGTGTCTCCTGCTGCCACCTCCCGTCAATTGGTGTTCTGCAACCTACAAGACCCAATCAATGAGTACATCAGGTAACCCCACCATGGTGGAAGTATCTGCCATATTTATATAACGGCATTTACAAATAGACCTCACAGCCTAGGGTCGGAATGATGCACATACGTAAGAACAAGCCAGGACTCCAATAACAAATTCAGGTTCTTCCTGATTAAGTCTAAAGCATGCTACTCTCTAGTACTGCATTTGACTGCAATTGCAGAGATCGGGGGGGAAGGGTGATACATTATGTGCAAATTGTGTGACAGCTAAGGCCATACTTAAGATGGCATGTGGATTTGATATAGGTCCCATTGATTTACGGTAGTACCAACACAAAACAGTAGGCCAGACACAGCCATGGGGTACATCTGGTCTTAGATACACATACGGTGTACTGGCCTAAAGTGGTTTGGACCTGTGGGGCAGGTTGTGCTTGACCTACTCATAAATATTGCCACTTTATAGATATATCAAAGTGGGTATTTGCAGGTAAAGGGCATTTTTATCTGCCCTCCCAAATGCTACTACTTTGTATGCTGACAGATACAAGAGTGCACTCAAACATATGCCTCCAAGCACCTTAGTCATGTACAGCATTGTACAAGATATATAGTGCTAGCGCGGCGTATGGCTAGTTATGTATTCTATGCTGTACCTATCCTACGCACCCCCCCTAAGTGCCCCTTTAGTACCACTCAGTACCACCAGGGGCATCTATTGCACCACTACAACCCCCTCAGGACCACCCATATCGGCCACTATCAGCCAATCACCTGCCTCCCTCTGATCACGTGATGTCAGATAACAGAGGCCATCTAGTGGGCGTTTTAGGAACTAAGGGATAATGAGGACTTCCGGTTTTGAAAAATGATGGGAAAAATATGAAGTGACTGATAGTATATTCTTCACTGTGTCATGAGGCGTACTGTATTGACCTATAAAAGAGCTGGGTCTTGATTAAACACCGGTCTTGAATAAGTGTTGGGGGTATAGGGGTATAGGAATTTCACTATATAATATAAGTCTTGAATAGGCACCGGTCTTGAAAAAGGTCTGGGGGCAGAGTCAACTTTAGAGTAATGAGCACTCTGGCACTTATACAAGCCAATACTGGAGGGTGTTGCTCCTATAGTAAAAGGAAGAGCTGGCCAAAGATCCCCTCATTTCCAGTCCTTTCTTTTCATTTAGCTATAACTTGTCCCTTTTGTTGCTCACAAGTGGTCATTCAAGTACGGTGCTAAAAAAGGGGGATTTGAGTAGTATAATAAACTATAGCACATGTGACATGAGTAGGTACCTGGTACTGCAGCTCTCTCTATTTTAAACAAGGCAGGTGACTTTTCAGACTAATGTGGTGAGTGCAAGTTGAATGGTGAAGCAGTGCACGACTTGTTTAGAAAAGAGGGCACATACTCACAGCTGTTTTTACAATAGGAGCAACACCCTCCAGGGGCACTGTACCTCTGGTGCGTTAATAAGACAGGAATTTATTCAATTACTGTTTTTAGTGCTGAAGATTAATTTCAGTACCTGCAGCACTTATTCCAGACTGGCATTTATTTGAGACCATGCCGCTTAAATGCATCCTTTATGGTACATCTCTGATTGGCATCACTCTCCAATCAGAGATCTTGTGCCTGATAGGGAGCTGACCAATATACATTCATTAACTTGTAAAATGGTGTTGAGCTCACAGACTTTGCGACTGACAATCATGCTACTTGGTGTCTTAAGACCCAATGTGTGTAACTGGAAGACCTTATTAAATACCCTTATTTCTCTCAGAAGCTGACCAAAATCTTCTGTGCCATAATGGCCTGTTTAAGCATTGGGTCTTTGAATGAGTGCCAGTCTGGAATGACCAGGGGGGGGGAAGTATCCTTCACACTGAGGAATACACTATAAATTGAGTCTTGAAATAAATGCTGGTCATGAATAAGGGCCTTGGTTAGAGGTAGGTTGAAATCTATTGGCGCCGGGCGCTTTAATGGGCCATGGTGGTATTCGCAAACCAAGAGATCGACTCTTGAAGGAAGTTTTTAGATATATAAATCACAGTTAAAACATTATTGAGAGGCCCCAATCGATGGTTATGATTTTCTCTCAAGTTGGCTTGAGGGCCGCATCCACTGCCGATTTCATTGATTTCTATGGAGAAAAAGAAACACAAAGGGAGACGGATGGTCCATCCTTTGGCAGTGTGATGCAGCCCTTGATAAGGGAGGTTGTCTTCTGAGGAAGGTATTACGGCACATATTACACTTACATTTACCCCTGTCTACAGTTCACTATGTCCCTCTAGTCCAACCTCTCAGCAGTAACATTATATCCCTATCCCCCAGTGCCCTCAGACAGATCTAAAAACATGCTGACTAGGCACTTTCTCGACACAGCTGCAACTATTTATAGCCTAGATAGATCACCCCCCCCACACACAGACACACAGACACACACAGACACAGAAACAGGCAGTCCCTTGTCCTCCTCCCTGTGTTAAAGCTTACAGATAACCTATATATATATATATATATATATATATATATATATATATATATATATATATATATATATATATATATACTGATAGTGGTGAGACCAGTGCACTCTGTGTGTCCTGTTTATGGGCACATGGCACTTACAGATAGGTAAGGAGGGAGGGGTGTTATGCCTCATTTCTGCCACAGCACATAGTGTCCAAATAACAAACCTTTATAGAAAACCCTATCACAGAATGAACACAGTTGGTGCTACAAAATGTCGACAGAGCACACTCTGTCCAAAATTTGCCACATATTGTCTGTGTGGAGACTTTGTGCCCTGTTGCTAAAACAGAGCATTACAGTGGGGACATTAATTTTGTGTGAAATGGAGGGAGGGGAACGCGAGAGGGAGAGGGGTAGGGTGAGAGGCCGAATCAGGGAACCGAGATTAGGAGAGGAACAGACAAGTAGTGACTGAGGCAGAGAGATTTAGGATATGGTATGGAGGGAGGAACCGATGAACTGAGGGATGAATTGAGGGGCAGGCAGAGGAACGGGCGGACAGGCGGACAAAAGGTGGAGTGGACGGAGTGGTGGAGGTACAAAGGGACAAAAAAGATAGGGTCAGAGGGAAGGATGAGGACTGGAGGTAAAAAAAGGCAGGGGCAAGTCACCACTTCCAAAAAGGACGGCAGAGAAAGGGGAAATGTTTGTTGTGGTAGCCCTTTACATGCAGGCTTTCAATTTATAACACACTCCATTTTCCTTTTATATACTAAGCATAAAATGTGTGGTTGATCTATATTGGACTCTTTTAGTACATCACCTATATTGTGTGAGTGTCTCATTTCACTTATTGCTGCAGTTATATGACCAATATAAGTAGCAGTATACAGAGTTGAGGCTGTGCAGAAGGCATAGCACACCAGGTTACACCAACTATGGCCCTAGTCCACCGTGCCCAGTCCTAAGTATGGGAATATCGTTTTATTATCACATGAATGAATATCTTTTAGATGTAGATATCAAGATCTTAGGATCTGAATGTGGATAATAGTTCAACCATTAAAATCGCATCCTTACTTTCTTTTTGAAAGTTGTAAATTTACATAAATGGCAAAACACCAACTATCAATGAGCTGGTAGACTTCCAGGGGAGCTGAGAATGGCACAGTTTTATACAGTCTCTCCCCACATTACTCAGTCGCTCCCGGTGACTCTAACTAGGTCACTGTTAGTGTTCAGGGATGTAACTGGGTCAGACATTACCTGCTTTGCTATGTCCACTTAAATTGCTCCCAGATAAAGAGATTTTTAAAATGGTAGAGCCTGGTTTAGGATATAAATATTTTATTTGAGAGCAGCCCTGAAGTAAACTAGTCTTAAAAGCATAAAGTTTGGAGATGGAACGATCTGTTGTGAGAGTGCAGGGCCAGTTAAGTTGATCTTATAGCCATCTTGTAGTTGGGGTGAGACCATTTTACGGTTCATTGAACAAAATGAAGTTCCATCCAGATAATTTGATAGCTGCAAACGGGCGCCTGGACAAGCTGCCATCTTGGACCTGCTACCATGTTGAATAAACAAATCAGGGGATGAGAAAAGCCTTAAATGCCTTATTACAGCATAATTGTGCCATTAAAACATTACACGGTGGTCGCTCATTGACCAGACAAGGCCAAATTCACTTTTGGAGCGGTATCGCTTCACATCTCGGGCAGGGCAACAGAGGTGAGTCCGTTATTCAGAAAAGGAGGAAAGGATATCCCCCTTACCTTATGGATAATATACCATAATGGCCATATAAGCGCTGGGGCGCTTATTGGTTTCATTCCCCCTGTACCCCTGGTGCTTATATGAGACAGGCGCTGCATGTCTTATTTTATTGCACCACTGGATGATGTGCAAAAGAGCAATAGCTGGGTATTGGGCATAATTTGGTACAACCATTTTAGAAATGCAAGATTTCTCAAAATGGCTTATCTACACTTTATAAGAGGTATTAGGTGACTCTGCATAGGAACAAACATGTCCATGCCTAAACAGACTGATATCTACTCCAGCATTGTGGGCCTTGTCTACCTATGTATAAGTATAAGGAGGTATCCTTGATACATTTCTATCATTTTTGGTTTTAAAAGACTGTATTTATGACTGTGCTGCCACATAGAGACTCGTCACAGAGAAGAGCGGGGTTTAACCAGAGTGTGCTGTGCAGATGGAGGGGAGTGGGGGAGGGGAGGCTGAGTGAGGTGACCTCAGGTCAGTTCCGGTCTCCTGCCTGATTTGCCCATAACAATATTGATCGACTCATCTCGGAATCTGATAATCTCCTCCTGCCAATTGTTCAAAGACAGGCCTCGATGCCCACAGTAAAAGGGGCAGCCTGAGGAAATTGGGCAGGGACATGGAAGGGATGAGTGGGTGGATGTTATAGAGGGGGGTAGGGGAGGAATAAAGAGAGAGAGAGAGAGAGAGAGAGAGAGAGAGAGAGACAGACAGACACACAGACAGACAGACAGACAGACAAAGAGAGATAGCGAAAGAGACATAGAGTGAGGCATAGAAAGATAAAAAAAAATAGACAGAGACAAAAAAACAGATATTCGAAGACAAACGGTGGGGAAGGGAGGCAGAGGAGGAAATGGGGATAAAAGACAGACCGACAAACCAATAGGGATAGAAGAATGGGCAATAATCAGGAATGTTAGGTCAGGCAGAGGGGGTGCAAATGGGGAGAGAGGTAGAGAAAGGAAGAGAGAGAGAGAGAGAGAGAGAGAGAGAGAGAGAGAGAGAGAGAGAGAGAGAGAGAGAGGGAGGGAGGAGAATACAGACAGGAAGTGTTATATGGTGTAGTCCTAAATGGACTAATTCGATTAGCGTACCATATATATTGTAGATACAACTGTACGCCTCAGAATGGATCACAAGAGACAAGCAGATTAATTATAGAACTCTTCATTAAGGCCAAATAATGTTTACATGAAGCTGCAATGTCATATCAGATACTGTGGTTCAACATATAGGAATAAAATCTCCATAGTTTAAACTATGGAGGGGTGGATGACCACAATGTACGGCATGGGTGTTTAGTTCTGTATGTATTTCATGTGATATTGAAAGTCTATGGGGAGCTGTTAACCACATGAAATTAAGTGCCTGACATGTCATCGTGTGTTTATCTATACGTGTGTAATGCCGATACTGATATTCACCATGCGTTATATCTATAGATATTTGTAGTACTGCACTAACCCCCTTCTCTTTATTTGTATTGCAGGTAAGTACTGAGAACCTACAAATGGCGTTTAGTAAAGCTGATACGTATAGTGGTAAGTTAAACATGGACTGCTTTCCTGATTTCCGGACAACTACAACAGCTTATGCCATTGTAGTTATTAGGCGTAGATACACGAATTTGCCCATTTTCTGGAGCCTCAGATTTTACTAGAAAAAAAAAGAAGGGTCCCCTAAGTAGTTTTCACAGACGCCAAACAGGGCCAAAAACATCACTTTATGGATCACCCATATTACAATGTATAGAAAGGAAAACAAAAAAGGTTTGATAATGCCACAGTAGTAAAATATGGCATCTATATATTAAGTCCACATTTGTGCATCATCCATACCCTATAGAATTGACAGTTGAGAGGACGCACCTACTTTGCAGTACTTGGAAGGCATCATCCCCGCATTGGGCATTAGTACCAGATCTGCCAAAAACCACAGATCCTTTCCACCCTTTAATGGTCGCTGATGCATTAATGCATCATGCCCATTGGTCGTCATGATGCACCAATGAAGAGCTGGTAAGACTGCTCACTAGCACTTTATTGGAGCATCATGCCTACCCTCCAGGAGTATGTGTATCAACCCCATAGGGTCGGCATGCTGCCCGATTAGCGGTAGAATCTTTGGTGAGTACTTTCACCAGCACTTCATTGATGCATCATGACGGCCAATGGGCATGATACACTCCTGCATCAGCAGCCGTTAAATGGTTAGAAATGCAGGGTGGAGTCAACCATGATAAAGCAGGAGGCCATTGCAAAAAAATTTGGAATTGGTTCTGTCGGAGGTGCTATTCCCAAAACGGAACTAAGTCACCTCAGAGAATTGATTCCCTTGTGTGTTGCGAAAAGGGAATTGGTCAGAGGAGTGGTAAAGGAGTGGTCCAGAGTTGGGGTGCAATTCCCATGTAGGAACTAATTCTCTGGGGAAGTCGATTCTCAGGGTGGGGAAGAGCGGAGAATTGGAAGATCAAATAGCTACAGTAAGAATCTGTTTCCAATTCTCAGCCTCCAGGAGTTCTATCTTTAGAAAACAGTTTCTCTATAGAGCAATGTGTAAACAAAGGCAGACTGGTATCATGAATAAAGGACGAGTTCAACTTGTATGGAATAGCTCTATATAGCAGTGTAAAATATCAATACCTGGTGGGTGTATGCTCTATCAGTACACTGTATGGAATAGCTCTCTATAGCAGTGTAAAATAGCAATACCTAGTGGGTGTATGCTCTATCGGCACACTGTATGGAATAGCTCTCTATAGCAGTGTAAAATAGCAATACCTGGTGGGTGTATGCTCTATCGGCACACTGTATGAAATAGCTCTCTATAGCAGTGTAAAATAGCAATACCTGGTGGGTGTATGCTCTATCGGCACACTGTATGGAATAGCTCTCTATAACAGTGTAAAATATCAATACCTGGTGGGTGTATGCTCTATCGGCACACTGTATAAAAATAGCTCTATATAGCAGTGTAAAATATCAATACCTGGTGGGTGTATGCTCTATCAGTACACTGTATGGAATAGCTCTATATAGCAGTGTAAAATATCAATACCTGGTCAGTGTATGCTCTATCGGCACACAATATGGAATAGCTCTCTATAGCAGTGTAAAATAGCAATACCTGGTGGGTGTATGCTCTATCGGCACACTGTATGGAATAGCAGTGTAAAATATCAATACCTGGTGGGTGTATGCTCTATCAGTACAATGTATGGAATAGCTCTCTATAGCAGTGTAAAATATCAATACCTGGTGGGTGTATGCTCTATCAGCACACTGTATGGAATAGCAGTGTAAAATAGCAATACCTGGTGGGTGTATGCTCTATCGGCACACTGTATGGAATAGCAGTGTAAAATATCAATACCTGGTGGGTGTATGCTCTATCAGTACACTGTATGGAATAGCTCTATATAGCAGTGTAAAATATCAATACCTGGTGGGTGTATGCTCTATCGGCACACTGTATGGAATAGCTCTATATAGCAGTGTAAAATAGCAATACCTGGTAGGTGTATGCTCTATCAGTACACTGTATGGAATAGCTCTATATAGCAGTGTAAAATATCAATACCTGGTGGGCATATGCTCTATCAGTACACTGTATGGAATAGCTCTCTATAGCAGTGTAAAATATCAATACCTGGTGGGTGTATGCTCTATCAGCACACTGTATGGAATAGCAGTGTAAAATAGCAATACCTGGTAGGTGTATGCTCTATCAGTACACTGTATGGAATAGCTCTATATAGCAGTGTAAAATATCAATACATGGTGGGTGTATGCTCTATCAGTACACTGTATGGAATAGCAGTGTAAAATATCAATACCTAGTGGGTGTATGCTCTATCAGTACACTGTATGGAATAGCAGTGTAAAATAGCAATACCTGGTGGGTGTATGCTCTATCAGTACACTGTATGGAATAGCTCTATATAGCAGTGTAAAATAGCAATACCTGGTGGGTGTATGCTCTATCAGCACACTGTATGGAATAGCTCTATATAGCAGTGTAAAATAGCAATACCTGGTGGGTGTATGCTCTATCAGTACACTGTATGGAATAGCTCTATATAGCAGTGTAAAATAGCAATACCTGGTGGGTGTATGCTCTATCGGCACACTGTATGGAATAGCTCTATATAGCAGTGTAAAATAGCAATACCTGGTGGGTGTATGCTCTATCAGTACACTGTATGGAATAGCAGTGTAAAATAGCAATACCTGGTGGGAGTATGCTCTATCAGTACACTGTATGGAATAGCTCTATATAGCAGTGTAAAATATCAATACCTGGTGGGTGTATGCTCTATCAGTACACTGTATGGAATAGCAGTGTAAAATAGCAATACCTGGTGGGTGTATGCTCTATCAGTACACTGTATGGAATAGCTCTATATAGCAGTGTAAAATAGCAATACCTGGTGGGTGTATGCTCTATCAGTACACTGTATGGAATAGCAGTGTAAAATAGCAATACCTGGTGGGAGTATGCTCTATCAGTACACTGTATGGAATAGCTCTATATAGCAGTGTAAAATAGCAATACCTGGTGGGTGTATGCTCTATCAGTACACTGTATGGAATAGCTCTCTATAGCAGTGTAAAATAGCAATACCTGGTGGGTGTATGCTCTATCAGTACACTGTATGGAATAGCTCTATATAGCAGTGTAAAATATCAATACCTGGTGGGCGTATGCTCTATCAGTACACTGTATGGAATAGCTCTATATAGCAGTGTAAAATATCAATACCTGGTGGGCGTATGCTCTATCAGTACACTTTATGGAATAGCAGTGTAAAATATCAATACCTGGTGGGTGTATGCTCTATCAGTACACTGTATGGAATAGCTCTATATAGCAGTGTAAAATATCAGTACCTGGTGGGTGTATGCTCTATCAGCACACTGTATGGAATAGCTCTCTATAGCAGTGTAAAATAGCAATACCTGGTGGGTGTATGCTCTATCAGCACACTGTATGGAATAGCTCTATATAGCAGTGTAAAATAGCAATACCTGGTGGGTGTATGCTCTATCAGCACACTGTATGGAATAGCAGTGTAAAATATCAATACCTGGTAGGTGTATGCTCTATCAGTACACTGTATGGAATAGCTCTATATAGCAGTGTAAAATATCAATACCTGGTAGGTGTATGCTCTATCAGTACACTGTATGGAATAGCAGTGTAAAATAGCAATACCTGGTAGGTGTATGCTCTATCAGTACACTGTATGGAATAGCTCCCTATAGCAGTGTAAAATATCAATACCTGGTAGGTGTATGCTCTATCAGCACACTGTATGGAATAGCTCTATATAGCAGTGTAAAATATCAATACCTGGTGGGCGTATGCTCTATCGGCACACTGTATGGAATAGCTCTATATAGCAGTGTAAAATATCAATACCTGGTGGGCGTATGCTCTATCGGCACACTGTATGGAATAGCTCTATATAACAGTGTAAAATATCAATACCTGGTAGGTGTATGCTCTATCAGCACACTGTATGGAATAGCAGTGTAAAATATCAATACCTGGTGGGCATATGCTCTATCAGTACACTGTATGGAATAGCTCTATATAGCAGTGTAAAATATCAATACCTGGTGGGTGTATGCTCTATCAGTACCTTGTATGGAATAGCAGTGTAAAATATCAATACCTGGTGGGTGTATGCTCTATCAGTACACTGTATGGAATAGCTCTCTATAGCAGTGTAAAAAATCAATACCTGGTGGGTGTATGCTCTATCAGTACCTTGTATGGAATAGCAGTGTAAAATATCAATACCTGGTGGGTGTATGCTCTATCAGTACACTGTATGGAATAGCTCTATATAGCAGTGTAAAATATCAATACCTGGTGGGTGTATGCTCTATCAGTACACTGTATGGAATAGCAGTGTAAAATAGCAATACCTGGTGGGTGTATGCTCTATCAGTACACTGTATGGAATAGCAGTGTAAAATAGCAATACCTGGTGGGTGTATGCTCTATCAGTACACTGTATGGAATAGCTCTATATAGCAGTGTAAAATATCAATACCTGGTGGGCGTATGCTCTATCGGCACACTGTATGGAATAGCTCTATATAGCAGTGTAAAATAGCAATACCTGGTGGGTGTATGCTCTATCAGTACACTGTATGGAATAGCTCTATATAGCAGTGTAAAATATCAATACCTGGTGGGTGTATGCTCTATCAGCACACTGTATGGAATAGCTCTATATAGCAGTGTAAAATATCAATACCTGGTGGGCGTATGCTCTATCGGCACACTGTATGGAATAGCTCTATATAACAGTGTAAAATATCAATACCTGGTGGGCGTATGCTCTATCAGCACACTGTATGGAATAGCAGTGTAAAATAGCAATACCTGGTGGGTGTATGCTCTATCAGTACACTGTATGGAATAGCAGTGTAAAATATCAATACCTGGTGGGCGTATGCTCTATCGGCACACTGTATGGAATAGCTCTATATAACAGTGTAAAATATCAATACCTGGTGGGCGTATGCTCTATCAGCACACTGTATGGAATAGCAGTGTAAAATATCAATACCTGGTGGGTGTATGCTCTATCGGCGATATGAGTGCTCCATCGGCCGATAGCTGCCCCAAACAACCACCTCAGGCTGCCATAGGGTTCAATGGTGGGGCCGAAAAAAGCATCTACTATGTGTCTAGCTGCCGATAGAGCGCCCATATCGGGTGGTGGAAAATGGCCCTTACTGAATCGGGACCAGACTGGTTCCCAAGCTCACCATATTCACGCTAGCATCAGCGATTTCTGGATCTGATCTCGCACCACACTTGTTCTTGGCTACTTGCAAGTATGGTACCTACTTAATATCGCAAGAGATTCTGAGATCAGAACTGTCTTGACCACTCATACACATAAAACAAAAAAAGTTGCTATATGCCCATAAGGTCCTTGGTTGAAGCCCTTGAGAGGTCACTTGAGTGGACTCTATCCAGACAGTATGGAGAGGTCTATTCACTCACCATGTAAAGCTGCATCTGATCTGAGATTTATTTATAAGCTATCTGTCTGCATATAATCTATGACGTCTTAATGAAGGTCATATCTATAGCTGTGTGTGTCTCTAGTCTATAATGTCTGGTTAATGGCGCTCCATCCCACACACACACACACACACACATATATATATATATATATATATATATATATATATATATATATATTTATATATACAACAGGTAATATGGAGGTTTAGCAAACGCTAGGTCACCAACATAACGTTGACATGCGGCATACCTACAGCATTTGTCCGTCTGTGTTAAAGAGCTATGGGGGATGTACGTCAGGGTTGCTAAAGCTCCCAAATACTTGAATGTACAGTTCATCCTTGTGTTTGTTGGGTGGGTTGGTGCTGTTATTTCGAATAGTACCCACTATTGCTAAAAACACATAGATGCACCATGCTGATAGGGTGTCACAATAGAAGTTACATTTATGAATCATGCAAATCCTGGCCGCCCTTTTAAGGTAAATGATGGGGGACCAGTCCCAAAAGCAGGTCATGAGCGGTGTGTTCGGTACCGCTGACAAAAGGACATAGAGTTAAGATCTAACCTTTTTTCAGGGGCTCCGAACCCCCAATCAATTTTTTGCATCTAAAATCCCCCCAAAATTAACCTTTAAATATGCCCCCTAAAATTGTAACATTCAGTCACCTTTTCTCTGAATCTTCAAAGAATCTGGCATGTGTGCAGATGTAGTAAGAGATAAAGGTTAGCAACCTAACGCACCCCTCATGACATACTTTCAAGGGTGGTCCCCCGTCATTTACGATTTAATAATTTAGCCGAATCCCACAGGTGTTATGCACCAATGAAGCTGTGGCCAGTAGACTCTCCCATTGGTGCATCATCATAAACAATGGTTTTGATGTTTGTGAGCCAATAAACCTGAATCCTCGTTCGTTGGTCGACCAGAAGTAGCAACTAGATCCAAAATCCTCATTATACATCAATCTGAATGTAACCGATTCCCAGGATCACCAGTGATTACAACTTGCTGACTTCTGGTTCAGAACCAAACATTTTCCCTACATGTCAGGCAGTGTCTGATAGTCATACTTAACTGTTGTGACAAGATGTCTGCTCATACTGGCCAACCCGAGTCAATGCTATAGCCTGTTGTACCGGCGTGTGCCATCGGCCTTGACACTAATTGACAGCGTGTTGACAGGCACGTCTTGTGTAACAGTAATTCATCAACACAACCTGTAGCCTCGATACTGTACACTGGTCAAGGTCACTGTAGGTGAGGCACACAGGGTGGTGAACCGCAAATACAGAAACTTCAAAGCATCCACATGAGTTATAGTCATTATAATTAGACTTTTTAGATATGGATAATGATAGATAGATTATACACAGTGTAAAAGCCTGGCCACCTTAACCCTGCTATAATAGTGGTGTGTACACTCAAAGCCTCGAAGATCCGAAATTAGTCAATGGTGACGACTTTAGGTCCTCAGGTTGATAATACCTAAAACTATAATTTTAGGTCGTCCAAATGATGACCTTAGGTTGCCATCCTGACGACCTCAGTCGTCAGTATGATGACTCTGTATTGTCAGTATTGCAGGGACACAGTTGTAAAACAGAAGAATATACTAAAGCAGAACTCTTGAATAAGCTCTATAGATCTTTACGCCAAGTGTGGGACTCAAAACTTAAAGTTTCCCCAGCTCATTTTGAAAAGACATTGAATTTCCTACCATAAACATATCACGCTGCTATATTGATCTACATATCTGAATGTAGGATCGTTACTTTGGAATTTTGAAAGTCATGTTACTGATTGCCATAGAAACATGGCAAAGGTTTTCTGAAATGTTCAACTTTTCTCTGAAAAGAAACAAAAGTTAGCGTGCACATGAGAAGTCCAAAGTCTTGAATAAGGACCGGGCTAGAGGAAGGTTGACATCTATAAGCACCATGCGCTTATAAAAGCCAAGATGACACACTGAATATTGTCTTAGAACTGAAATATTGAGTTGCTCAGTTGGTGCTTACATTGTCGATGTCAGCATTGAATGCCCGCTGTGGCGCCGTGTAGAGTGTACCACTAGCTGACTAAGTGTGTACACTGTGAGGCTACACTACAGGTACCCCCCCCCCCCCCCCACACCTCTATACCTACAGCCTTCATTACCGGGTGAAGATGGAACTGCCCTTTAGCAGCGTGCCTTTATTGGGTGAGCTAAAAAACGTTAACTATACAGTTTACCAACTTAACTAGTTACATCTATTCACACCAGGGGGTGTGGTGCTAATAGAACCGGAGGTTGGGCAGTTAGTTTGTATACTGAGGGTGGAGGTGATGAGGGGAAATTACTATTTAGTTTTGTGCACCAACTTGGGTGCATGGACACTAAGCAAGCTGTTAGCAGGTGCATCAATAGAAAACTTGAACTGTTCAATAGAAGTAAAAAAAAAAAAAAAGACAAAACAAAATAAAAACAAAACAAACAGAAGACATTCAAATTGGATAGACGGGATATAATGGATTATGAGTCATGAGACCATGAATTCATCAATTGGTGCTATGTTCGTAGGTGTCAAAATCCTTCGCATAACCTTTGCGCACTGCATTCGTGCATCATGGTTCAGCTGTGGGGGCCCAGGTAGAAAACATACCAAGTGTCCTGCACACATGTAGACGTTGCTGATGATGTAATCTCCATTAAATGGTTAACAGAAAATTCATTTACCCCCCCCCCCTCGTCCCCACTTCTGAACTACTTGATCTTCCGCAGGTGTACATAAATTCATCTTGGTGGGAGTAGGAGAAGTTTTTAACCCTTCGAGTGGCTGTGCCGTACACATACCTATGGCTTAGGAAGGCGTTTCTCAAGATGGTACGACTGGAAACAGCCACTATGATTTTGAAACCCTCAAAATCACTCTGTCAATCTCTACAATGCTATAGTAGAAGTCACTAACTCTTGAACTATTCAACAACTCACAGGACGGTTCCTACACAACCTAGGAGTAGTTGGTGCTATATAACATGTAGATACAGGTCTCAGGAAACTAGTGGTACATGCCAGGAACTGTGACAATGTCATTTTTTCCTTGGCTCTCTCTCACAGTCACACTATTGGAAATATTCATGCCATGGTAAACCTTAATTAGGAAGGCATATCTTAACATGGTATAACAAGACATGTATTAAATACTATTGAAAATGTGTAACCTGTTGACAAAAGGTATAGACAGCACTGCTTACTCCAGGATTGCAATCCCTAGGACCCTCCCCGGGTATGTGTACCAGGGCAAGTCTTGAGCAGCATCAATCCAAGGTACACACGGCCTGGTCTACAGCCAAGGTCAACACTATAAGTATAACATTGGCGCACCATGAGTTGTATATATACTGCCACAGTAAAAAAGGACACTGCTTTTCATGATTCTCTATAGAGAACCTGATTCATTCCTGAAGAGTTGCCAGTTTCCAAGAATTGCTTCTACGAGGGTCGCCTGTTCCGGATGATAGTTATCCTGTGAATGAGCTCCTCTACTGCATGGTCTCTACCGCATTACCCGCAATACAAGGCTAGGCTTTAGGGGGAATTTAGAAAAAGAATGCCTAATCAGATTTAGGAAAAATAAGGAATCTAGAGAACCAGCGAATCAAAGATTACATATTTGGGAGTGGATTTCAAGGGCTCAAGGATAAAATAACAAGTGGGGTTTTACAAGGTGTGCAGGGGGACACACCCCTTCCAATTTACCAATTGTTCAGAGTAAAATTTCACTTTTTAACCCGAGAAGTTAGTCACAAAACGGGTCTTAATCTAGGGCCGTCCCTAATCCTTTTCAGAGTCCTGGATCTGCTACAGAAAGATAAAACATACAATTTTTAGACCAAAACAAATGAATATATACTTGGTCCAGTCCTTTTCTTCAAAGATGGCAATTGTTAAATAAAAAAAAACATAAAAACTGTTAAAACACTCGGTTGTAAAGAGAATAAAAGTAGGAATTACATTCAAGGTTCTGAGCTAGTACCTTCACTGGCAAAGGTTGCTGAGTGCACAAGGAAATGAATATAAACAATTTGCCTGTTTATGTTTTTACAACAAGCCTGCTTGACTAAAGTAGGGCTGTGGAAAGCTGCAGAAAGGAGGCAGGGGTTGTGGTTCATCATATACCCAGTAGGAGGCAGGGCATCCCTGAATTAGCCAATCACAGGTCAGGATGGAAAACTGATGGCCGTGAGCAAAAAAGGGTACTCGGTACTCTTGTATAACAGGTTAATGACCAAGGGTGCAAGACCATTCTTTACGACGAGTCTCTTTCTTTGGCCACAAGCCTTGGAAAATGTCATGTAAAATCTATCCATAGGGCAATAAGTTAAAGACTAGTTCTGATTTAAACATCAGGGGGATTGTGCCCACTCTGTCTACCTTTACTCCTCCAATACTTGGATACAACTTTGAAGCCAATTGCAAATCAGTGTGTTATGTCTGAGGGATTACCGAGTTAATACACCCGCTATGGTTCACCAATACAGCAAACAACTCTATTACCTTTTTGCTGATTTATTGTTACACTTCAAAGATGATGTATCAAACACTTTACAGAAGCCACCTGGAATATCGTCCTGTAAATACCATTAACAATACAATCCATGCCAACTAGTAAGGGCATGACAACCTGAAAAGTATGATCTTTTTATCGCCAAATTGTGTTTTTCTGGTTGGTCGTTTCCTCTTTTCATGTCGTTTGATGATGACATGACGACAGGTGGGGTCCCTCAGGGGTCTATCCTGAGGCGGGCATTTTTGTACATCAGAAACAGGCTGGTGGTTGGTAGGATGCCAGGACCAGGTACAGAGAGGGTATGCAGTAAAATAGGAGACAGGTCCTGTATGATCACTGACCTATACACAGACATAACTGTCAAATAGATGAAGCTACTTAACTGTCTAACCCTTTAAGGGGGCACTGATGCAGGAGCGCATCATGCTCATTGGTCGTTATGATGCACCAATAAAGTGCCTGCGAGCATCATGCCGACCCTACATGGTTGAAACATATACTCCAGGAGAGTCGTCATGATGCACCAATGAAGTGTTGGCGAGCAGTCTCGCCAGCACTTCATTGGTGCATCATGACGACCAATGGACATGATGCATTAATGAATCAGCGCCCCCTTAAAGGGTTAAATAAAGGCCCATTTGTCATTATGATGCAGTAAAAGTTACATATTCTACTCCTTTTAACTACATTCAATACTCTATTTTCATACTATATACATGTAACTTTGGAATCTTCTTACTCATAAGATATGGATTGTACACATACCTTGCCACCTACTTTTCTAAATGATGTAACTGCTACTGAGATGTATTGGTGTCATGCTGCAAACCTATATAATGTATCCCTAGCCAGTCTGCATGATGCATTATAAAACGGCTGGCAGTGCTCTGCTGCACGATAGAAGTGACCTTGAGTGCATTATAGGAGTGTAGTGCATGCCTGAGCAAGGTCACCATAGCAGTAAACAAGTCAAGTACCATTAATTGATCTAGACATACTTTGATTGGGCACTTAAGTGATTGGAATGAAATGTACAACGTTTTATAAAGAGAATAGACAACTCCTACTTCACATCTCGACTGCCTGTTGTCCTATAATGCACTCAGATGCATTCGTGCATTATAGGACAACTGACAGTCTTGATGTGAAGAAGATCGTTGTCTATTCTCTTATTAATCAATGGACATCATAGCACCTCACACTGAAATGGACAGTCAGTAGCTCTAGCATTGCATCTCACTCTCAAGATCTCAATGAGAGAATCACACAGGGTAAGATAAAAATGACTCTTCCCAAGTAGATTAGACCTGAAACAAATCTTGTTTCTGGCCCAGGGTTACCGTCTCTCCAAATATGTGAAACCTGGATGCTAAGCTAAATTAATATAGGATAAATTTTGTATTTTGGTATACCCCAGGGTCGTGTTGTAGGCCTGGTTGTGTTTTAATATAGATAGCAGATTAGTGGTTGGTGCAGTGCCAGGGGTGTCTACATACACCATATAATGGGGAATGGGGCAGTGGTAATAGGTCATAAGCTGATTAATGGGGGACAAGTGCTACCCTGTGGTACAACCAGCTTCATCGGCATACGGTCAGATCTCATGACTTTGGCGAGAATATCTGCACTTGTCTACTACAGCCTCGCATCACCTCTCATCTTTGTATGGCTTGTATGGGCCTATACCGACTTAGCTGGTTTGATTATCAGCCAATGAAATCAGCCTATTTACTGCGGTCCTCTGGGGGGGGGGCAGTTGGTACTCATCTGATAGTTGTTATCAGTGGTAACCACTGGTAATCAGCTTTAGCAATGGCCATGCCCATAGGTCAATCCACTACCTTCGTATACCGTAGTCGTCCGCATAAACACCAGGCCCTTCATTGTTTTCAATCCCACTGTACCCCAAGATCTAAAAGAGGCAGGCGCATAATTGAGTTTTCAGTGCTAAATCCTTTAACGGCCCCTGATGCATTATTTAGAGAATAGACAACGATCTTCTTCACATCGAGACTGTCTGTTGTCCTATAATACACAAATGCATCTGATGTGAAGAAGGAGTTGTCTATTGTCTTTATAAAACATTTTATGTTTCATTCCAATCAATCAAGTACCCAATCAAGGTATATCTAGAAGAATTAAGGGAACTTGACTGGTTTACAACTATGGTGACCTTACTCAGCCGTGCACTGTATTCCTATTATGCACTCAAGGTCACTTCTACCGTGCAGCAGAGCATTGCCAGTCGTTTTATAATGCATCATGACTATTGGTCGTCCAGGTTCGGATCCAGGATCTGGAAAAGGGGGGGCACGGCCCTAAAAGAAGGGGAAAACCCCCATTTCTGAGCAAATTTTGGGGTCCAAAATATTTAATTAAACTCTTAAGTACTTGGAAAAAAGGGGGGGGCCTCTAAATCCGCCACTGGTCATTATGATGCATTGATGCCGCCCTGCCGAGTAACTCACCAGGG
Organism: Acholoe squamosa; assembly: GCA_949317995.1. NCBI lineage: Eukaryota > Metazoa > Annelida > Polychaeta > Phyllodocida > Polynoidae > Acholoe > Acholoe squamosa. The sequence continues at coordinate 67,551,311 of OX439048.1, read as the reverse complement.
CTACAGTCAAGTCACATGCCGACCCTATGGGATTGATACCCTTCTGGAGGGTGGGTATGATGCTCCAATGAAGTGCTGGTGAGTAGTCTCGTCAGCATTTCATTGGTGCATCATGCTGCCCATGATACGCTCCTCCCTCAGTGTCCTTAAAAGGGGCTAAGGCTAGTTATAATAGTGTAGAGGTTTAATATTAACTGGTGCCGTCTGGCATGGCGGGTGAGACCTGTCGCCTGGTGTTCCTGAGGTTCCGGATAGGTGGCAGCACCTATCCGGGTCCGTGGGACACCTGGCGACGAACCGGGAGCATCCCTACAAAAGGCTCTGCGCTCACCTACCACGTCAGAGGCCATGTAGGCCTCCGTACATAATACATGTAGATATCATGTTATCCTGATCATATACTCACAAGGGTAACCGGAAGGTGTAAAACACAATAAAACCATTGGCATACACTCGGAATACTGTCTTTGTCTTTCCTTTTGAATTACAAGACTCGGACCCCTCTGGTTAGAAAGACCGAACCATTACAATACCAATTTAACCCCAGCATTTATTCAAGACTGGTATTCAGTGCTGAATAGACGCCGTTACGGTATTACGGTATTACGCCGTTACCTGAAGTCTGGTAGCCGTGCATTATGAGTGGTGTACTAGGCCTGGAGGGTGTTGATCCTATACTTAAAGGAAGAGTTGGCTAAAAATGCCCTCATTTCCAGTCCTTTCTTTTCATGTCGCTATAACTTGTCCCTTGGTGGTCATTCAAGTACTGTGCTAAAAAGGGGGATCTGAGTAGGTACCTAGTTGGGAGAAGTCAGTCACTATAATAAACTATAGAGCGTGTGACATGAGTAGGTACCTGGTAGTGCAGCTCTCTCTATTTTAAACAAGGCAGGTGATTAATGTGGGGGAGTGCAAGTTGAATGGTGAAGCAGTGCACGACTTGTTTAGAAAAGAGGGCACATACTCACAGCTCGTTTTACAATAGGAGCAACACCCTCCTGTATATATAGCGTTAGTCCAGGCTAGTATATCAACGTAGTATCCACCACTACATATACTGTTAGTCTGGGAGATGATCCAGTCATTAGCTGCAGTCCTTGTAGGCACCTCACTAAGCCTCTTATACACAGACGGTTAACCTGCCTAGGCTGCAGTCTGACCCTGCCCGATCTCAACCCTATAGTGGGTACGGTCAATTAGTACATTCCCATAACCACGCTTAGACTAAGAAACTTATGACCTCATGATGGCAATCTTTATATTAGCTGAACATAGCTGAAGCATGTAGCTGGGGCCAGCTTGTATTGAGGAATTCTCTGGTATCCCTAGTGGCTGTACGGGAGAACTAGCTTCTGTTATATAACAGGGTATCTGTAGAGGATTCAGCATAGTGGGAATTCCTGACAGTGGTATTTCATGGTATCTACGGGCTCTGTATACTCTAAACAGCGGTGTTTGTTATGTATATTTGGGTATATCCCCCGGTGTGTGCATACTCAGTACTTTAGACATGATTAAGTAACCATCTACCCATGCCTGTTTATTGTAAGTTAGGGTAGATCCCTTAGGCTGACATGGTACTTAAAGGGGCCCTGGCACGGCAAATGCATGCCCGCATTAAAAGGTCATGTGACCACCCATTGACCAATCAGATCGTCGCAAAAATTTCCGCTGGGTCCCGCGGATTTGTGCACAATCTTTTGGTAAGTATCCATGTTGAAATTCGCCATATAAATGGGAAAATATAAACGTCTTTAACGACCGCTTCACTAATACAAGACTTGTGCTCAGTAGAAATGTTTTATGGGGGTTTTGGTGTTCTATGCACTTTGATTAGACCTACTCAACTATGAGATCCCTGCACTGAATCTTTAGGTCACCCTCCCGCACATCCGTTCATTCTCTCTGTTTCTGTCTTTCCTCCATCCTTGTCAGCTCTGTGCGTGTCTCTATATCTCTGTCTGTATGTCTGTGTCTTTCTCCTAAGTCTTTCTCTGTCTCTGCCTCTAGGTGTCTGTGGCTGTGTCTGTCTTACGCTCTCTCTCACTGTCTCCTCTGTACCAGCCCCTCTTCATTCTGCCCTCTCTCTCTATCTCTCTCTATATGTTTCCTCAGTCTGTCCTTTCTCTGTCTCTCTCGTCGTCTCTCCTGACCCCACCCCCTTTGGCCATCCCAGACACTCAGCCCGATACATACAAAACCCTGCTGGCTGCCGTTCTACTAACATTACATAATTTTGAGTAATATTGTGTAATTCCCTCAGTGAGGTGCCCTTGGCATGTCTACTGTCCTTCTTGGTGCTCCTGGTTCTACAGTGGATGGTGCTCGGGCAGCACTGGCACCAGTGGGTCCTCCAGGATCCTACACTTCAGACCTCTCTCTCTCCCATTCTACAGGCTCTATAACCGTAGTGGCCGGTATACGCGCCCCGGTTGCTTATATTGATTTCAATCCCAGCCAAGCACATAAGTATGAGAAAACTGTTTGTAGTGCTTAAGATTTATTTCAATATCCCTGGTGCTTATTTAAGGCCCTGACACTTAAATTGACCATTACAATAGTGGGGCACTTGACGTCACATGTCGATTTTAAGAAATTCTAGGCCAATGTTACATGACGTCCACAATACTGCACAAGTTAGTGCATTAAGGATGTTAACCCTTAAGGCACCTTGGAGCTAGTATTGTAAGGGGCTGTTTGGTGTTACACGGTGTGGTATCAAACTGATGGCTGTTTGGTGTTACACGGTGTGGTATCACCCTGACGGCTGTTTGGTGTTACACGGTGTGGTATCACCCTGACGGCTGTTTGGTGTTACACGGTGTGGTATCACCCTGACGGCTGTTTGGTGTTACACGGTGTGGTATCACCCTGACGGCTGTTTGGTGTTACACGGTGTGGTATCACCCTGACGGCTGTTTGGTGTTACACGGTGTGGTATCACCCTGACTGTGCTGTATGGATCTGATGCTGACTGCTGCTCCGTCTACAGATGCTATAATAGCAAATTTCCTATATCCCTTGCCCCCCACTCTCTGTCTCTTTCTCTCTCTCTCTCTCTCTCTCTCTCTCTCTCTGTATCGGGCCTCCCTTCCTGCCTCTTCCACTGTATACATACTTAGGTTCTCTCTATCACTGTATCTATGTCCCTGCCCCCGTCTCTCCCTGTCGTGTGGTAGTGTAAGGGATTGTGTGGTGTGGCTGTGACCGTGCTGTACGGATCTGCTGCTGACCACTTCAAGAGCTGCTACAGCAAAGCTTCCCTCCCTGCCTCTCCTGCTGTTAGTATAGGTGTCATTCTCTGTCTCTGTCTTTGCCTGTCTGTCTGTCTGTCTCTCTGTGTCTCTCATTTTCTCTTTTGACGGTTTCTCAGTATTTCGCTTTCTCTGTGTCTTGCTCTCTCTTTGTCTCTGTATGTATCTGTCTGTGTCTCTCTGTATGTCTCTTTCTCTATGTCTCTTTCTCTGTCTGTCTGTCTCTGTCTGTCTGTCTCTGTCTGTCTGTCTCTCTCTGTCTGTGTCCGTCTCCGTCTCTGTCTGTCTCTGTCTGTCTGTCTGTCTCTCTCTTTGTCTCTGTCCCTCTCTGTCTCTCTCTGTCTCTTCCTACAATATAAGCTCTAGTTTCATACTTCTGTAGATCTTCATCTCCTCTCCTGCCCTGGTTCTGTCCTTTCCTTTCATCTAAACCTCCGCTGTTAGGTTACACCCTCTGCTGAGGTAGAGGGTGTAAGGTGGTGGGTTTTGGGAGGTAGAGGGTGTAAGGTGGAGGGTATTGGGAGGTAGAGGGTGTAAGGTGGTGTGTATTGGGAGGTAGAGGGTGTAAGGTGGTGGGTATTGGGAGGTAGAGGGTGTAATGTGGTCTGTATTGGGAGGTAGAGGGTGTAAGGTGGTGGGTATTGGGAGGTAGAGGGTGTAAGGTGGTGTGTATTGGGAGGTAGAGGGTGTAAGGTGGTGGGTATTGGGAGGTAGAGGGTGTAAGGTGGTGGGTATTGGGAGGTAGAGGGTGTAAGGTGGTGGGTATTGGGAGGTAGAGGGTGTAAGGTGGTCTGTATTGGGAGGTAGAGGGTGTAAGGTGGTGGGTATTGGGAGGTAGAGGGTGTAAGAAGGTGGGTATTGGGAGGTAGAGGGTGTAAGGTGGTGGGTATTGGGAGGTAGAGGGTGTAAGGTGGTCTGTATTGGGAGGTAGAGGGTGTAAGGTGGTGTGTATTGGGAGGTAGAGGGTGTAAGGTGGTGGGTATTGGGAGGTAGAGGGTGTAAGGTGGTGGGTTTTGGGAGGTAGAGGGTGTAAGGTGGTGGGTATTAGGAGGTAAATGTTGTACGGTGGTGGGTATTGGGAGGTAGAGGGTGTAAGGTGTTGGGTATTGGGAGGTAGAGGGTGTAAGGTGTTGGGTATTGGGAGGTAGAGGGTGTAAGGTGGTGGGTATTGGGAGGTAGAGGGTGTAAGGTGGTGGGTTTTGGGAGGTAGAGGGTGTAAGGTGGTGGGTATTGGGAGGTAGAGGGTGTAAGGTGGTGGGTATTGGGAGGTAGAGGGTGTAAGGTAGTGGGTATTGGGAGGTAGAGGGTGTAAGGTAGTGGGTATTGGGAGGTAGAGGGTGTAAGGTGGTGTGTATTGGGAGGTAGAGGGTGTAAGGTGGTGGGTATTGGGAGGTAGAGGGTGTAAGGTAGTGGGTATTGGGAGGTAGAGGGTGTAAGGTGGTGGGTATTGGGAGGTAGAGGGTGTAAGGTAGTGGGTATTGGGAGGTAGAGGGTGTAAGGTGGTGTGTATTGGGAGGTAGAGGGTGTAAGGTGGTGGGTATTGGGAGGTAGAGGGTGTAAGGTGGTGTGTATTGGGAGGTAAATGTTGTACGGTGGTGGGTATTGGGAGGTAGAGGGTGTAAGGTGGTGTGTATTGGAAGGTAGAGGGTGTAAGGTGATGGGTATTGGGAGGTAGAGGGTGTAAGGTGGTGGATATTGGGAAGGTTAATGTGTCAGGTTTTGGCTGCTTCCTCAGGCTGCTGCAGGGCCTCCCCTAGTTTCCTGCAGTGTCAGTAATAGCAGGAGTAGTGCTTGAATGCATTCCACAAGATGGTATGACTAGACACCTCCAGATCGTAGTGAGATCCCTGACTCTAGCGTCACTAGAGCCCTGTTTCTAGTGGCCAGTGGCCTTCAAGTACAACTGCCTCCTTTGCTGCTCCTGCAGTAGGGGCTGTCAATGGCCATTTAATCCTTTAAAGGCAGCTGATTCATGAGTGCATCATGCAAATGGTTCAGCATGATTGATGAGCATGAGGGTCAGCATGATGCTCCGATGAAGTGCTGGCGAGCAGTCTCACCAGCACTTCATTGGTGCATCATGACGACCAATGGGCATGATGCGTTAATGCATCAGCAGCCTTTAAAGGGTTCAGCATCCGAGCGCTCATGAATCTTAAATACCCCTCGCTATAAAAATTGAGTCTTCTAACTGAGCAATTTGAAATGGATGAGTCAAATTTTACTTGTCTGACCTGGCACAGGCTCTTCAAGTCTACAACTTCTACGCCTATTTTGACAAGTTTATCAGGGCTCCTCACTCAAAGGTCATCAGGTTGGGCCATCTGCAATTTTAGGGGCATGTTAACAATTTCAGGGCCTCTAATGGAAGAGTGCATCATGCCTATTGGTTGGCATGATGCACCAATGAAGTGCTGGCTATACTACTTGCCAGCACTTCATTGGTGTATCATGCCAACCCTATAGGGGTGTATCAATGCTGTAGTGTCCGAATGAAGCTTGAATGTAGCCCTGGCGAGTTCCTCACCATGACTACAGCCGTGCATCATGCTGACCAATGGGCATGATGCATTAATGCATCAGCGGCCCTTAAAGGGTTAAGTCGTCAGTTTGAAGGGCCGTTCTAGACAGATTAGTTAAAGTTGACTCATTTATTTCATTTTGTCTTTTCAAAAGACACTAGTAACCCTAGGTTTAATATTAAGATAATTTTTCTTAGGTAAAAGATGGTTGAACAGAAACTTTAAACTTTGAATTTACATCAATTAATTTTGAATTTTGAGCAAACCTTTACAATTAGAATAAAAATGTTTTTTGTTTATGCTGTGAAAATTAACTGTCTGATTTGCAAGCTGAAAAAAAAATGGTATTAAGCCTATGGACTTCAAATCACAGTCAGCCATTAATTAAGTGATTTGATGAGTTCTGATAGTCAACCAGCTGTTTCGCTGGCTGGTGGGTTTTTGTATCGGCCGATACACTTAAGCCTCTGTACAGTCAGTGCACTAACAGTAAATAAACCCCAATTTCTACTGCCACCCCAACTCACCCCATCAGCACCTTGTACTTTACCCATCCCCTTCCTCAACCCCCCTATTCCTACCCGCACCCCTGGCACTATTTCAGTACCTTGTGGATCACATCCAGCCCGCGGAGGAAGATGGGGCGAAGTGCTCCGCCTATTTCTGCCCCCGCACAGGTAAATTTAGCCCTATGGTGTATACAGGGGATGCAGGCTACCAGCATACTCACCCCTCACTATGGTACTCTGGTACCGTGGGGTTCCTAAGAAGATCTTACCCCCAAACACACACAGGCCTAGGGCAGCCATTGATGCTGCTGTGTGGAAACTATGGGTCTCAGTGAAGGAAATCCAGCAGAAAACAGGAAGTCATATACGATTGTGGTCAGAGGTGAATACTGCAGGCACAGTGAATGGTCAATAACCATGTTGAAAATAATGCCAATAAATATAAAACCAGTACACATGTTGTTGAACATTTGCTGCTTTGGATAAAAAAACAGGAGGGCATTTCTCAAAGTGCTTACCCATTTTCTCAAAAGTTAGATTGGAAATAGTGAATCAGGGTGTTTTTATGCGAGAGTCCAGTGCTAAAAAATTTCGTGGTCAATTCATATCAGCCTATATTACGAAGGAAGGATGTATCTATTAATTCTGGGGTGATATTTTAGAAAATGAACATGTTCCAATGGGTGCTATCGCGTTTCGTGCTATATTAAATTATAGTGCGGAACCAATTCCTTCTATGAGACCTATGGCAACATGGCAGCCATCGGCCTAACAGGAAGTGGGTCCTTTGTCCCACAATACATCAGGTGAATAGGTCTATCAAAAAATGCTAGCGTTTGCTGTAGTGTGAGTTCAATGACATTTCTTTTCAAACTTTGAAAAAAAAGCCACCAATTAGAAGTGATATAAACTATTATATAGCTTTGATTGGAATAGATGCGCTCTCTCACCCCTTCCCCATGACTCCATCTTTTTTGCCATTTAAGCTGTCATAGACCATCTTTATCCCTTCGATCTTTTCTATCCCCAACACATATTTATCTTCTGTAGTTCTCACGCCTTAGGTATGATCTGAGCTCTCTGAAATCGGTCTGCCTGTCTCTCATCTCTTTCTCTGTCCCTTGATGAGCTACTATTGACGATTAAACAATACAGTATTTTTCTTCTGAAGGTGTTACTGCGTCTCCACCTCGTAGCTAGCCTTCTCCTTTTCCTCCCCCCCCCATGCACCTTTTACCTGGAGGGTGTTGCTCCTATTGTAAAAAGAACTGTGAGTATGTGCCCTCTTTTCTAAACAAGTCGTGCACTGCTTCACCTAAGTACTTGCACTCACCACATTAGTCTGAAAAGTCACCTGCCTTGTTTAAAATAGAGAGAGCTGCACTACCAGGTATCTACTCATGTCACATGCTCTATAGTATATTATACTAACTGACTTCTCCCCACTAGGTACCTACTCAAATCCCCCTTTTTTAGCACCGTACTTGAATGACCACTTGTGAGCAACAAAAGGGGCAGCTACATGAAAAGAAAGGACTGGAAACAGGGGCATTTTTAGCCAGCTCTTCCTTTTACTGTAGGAGCAACACCCTCCTGTGTACACTAGCCTGTATGACAGTCCCCTGCTGCAGTCCAGGCCCCTGCTGCAGTCCAGGCCCCTGCTGCAGTCCAGGCCCCTGCTGCAGTCCAGGCCCCTGCTGCAGTCCAGGCCCCTGCTGCAGTCCAGGGCCCTGCTGCAGTCCAGGCCCCTGCTGCAGTCCAGGCCCCTGCTGCAGTCCAGGCCCCTGCTGCAGTCCAGGCCCCTGCTGCAGTCCAGGGCCCTGCTGCAGTCCAGGCCCCTGCTGCAGTCCAGGCCCCTGCTGCAGTCCAGGGCCCTGCTGCAGTCCAGGCCCCTGCTGCAGTCCAGGCCCCTGCTGCAGTCCAGGGCCCTGCTGCAGTGCTCCCTGTGTTTGTGTACAAAGCCTATATCCATGTCAAAGGCAGGTAGTCTAACCAGGGGCTGTGTATACTAGATGTGTGTATTTATACACATAGAGGGGTGGGGGAGAGGAGGGATCCAGTCTGGTATTTAGAGCAGTTCTAGAGCTGCTCATAACAACACACTGTGTATAGTATACATAGGTTTATATGATGTGTGTGTACTAGATGTGTAAACCGAGGTGGGATTCAGTTTGGTGTATAGAGCAGCTGCTCATAACAACACGCTATATAGTAAACGGTATGATTATAGTGTATGTACAATATTTGCTAATGGTCACAAGTGTGAGTCTGTGGATGGGTTATCATAAGTAGGTGATGATGTCATATTGCACCCAAAGGGCAGAGTGTGATGGGTCGGCATTGCTGTAAGTGTGATAATTCTAAATTAACCATTTAAGGGCCACTGATGCATTAATGCATCATGCGCTAAGGGCCACTGATGCATTAATGCATCATGCGCATTGGTCGTCATGATACATGAATGCACCCCTTGGGAGTAACTCACCAGGACTATATTCAAGCATCATGCCGACCCTATGACATTGATATATCCTGGGGGGTCTCCACGATGCTTCAGTGAAGTGCTGGTGAGCAGTTTCGCCAGCACTTCATTGGTGTATCACGATGACCTATGGGCATAATGCACCGCTGTGGTAGCAGCCCTCACAGCCTTACATGGTCAAGACATCTAAAGGCATCATCATGATATTTTGCTGTTTGACTGATCATCTTTCCTGTCTTTTTCTGTTGCAGGTAAGTATGAATACTCAGACTGAATGACACTTGGGGGTAGGTCAAAATTATATTCCATTCCAAAAGGCAAACCAGGCCTCAAATTAGCGCCGCGGTATGGAGACTTGGTTTATTCAAAAGAGCACAAGAGGTAAAGGGTTGTTGAAACATATAAGCATTAGGGCAGACTTCTTCACAAGAACCGATATGTTGACTATCACATGGTCATGTTCAAGCGCTGGTATTTGAATAAACGCCAGTCTTGTATAAGCACCGGGGGTAAAGGGGTGTTGAAATATCTCTTAAGCACTAAACTGGAGTTTCAATAAGCACCTGTCTTTTGTAAGCGCCAGGGAAATGAAGCCGCGAAAAATAAAGACTGCCGGGGCGCTTGAACACGACAATATGGTGTGCATATGAACGGAAACTGCAGTTTACAAACAGCTCCTGTAAGTACAATATGCTCCCTGCTACAACAATCATGGAACACAAGGGGTAAGGTGTCAGTGTTTGGATGTGCGTTTCGCCATTCTATGCCATACACTCTTACACTCTCAGGTGTAATTGTAAATGGGCTATAATATAAATAACCATGCTGTGCCTACAGTAGAATGCAGTTCAGGTCATTGGTTTTATACCTACAGCAGATACAACTGGATTCCAGCATAAGAAGTACTCTGCTGTATATTCCATGTGGAGTAAATCTGATTGAGCAGCCAGCTTTCATTGGCTGCATGGCCAAACTGTGTCGACTCAATACATGTTTGATCACCTAAAACAAACCCTTAACTGCTCAATAATTGATTGTGTCATCAGGACACAAGGCATGTATTAAACTGTCAAAAGTGTAAAGTATGGCTTGAGACGATTCAGAAATATATTATTCATGTGTACCCTGAAAATTCACATCACAGGTATTCTTAGCCTCAACTCATTTAATAACACCAAGGGGATTCTTCCAATTCCCTAGCTTAAGTAAGAGAAATGAAGATTGATGAAAAAGGCCATGACCCGGTTCCCAAGAATTGCTGTCATCTTAGAACATCTTGAATGATAGGCAATGCACATGTCTCAGAGTAGAGCATCTTTTTCCCATAGCTGAGTGTAAAAATGAGTGTAGTATGTTCTGAGGTCAGACCAGGAGATAGAGTAGGAGCATTCACTGGCAGACTTTTGCTGGCGAGCTTTTTTCCGACATTGACTCTTTGTGCTTTCACCTTTAGCCATTTTTATTTGTCAGTAGCTCCATAGTTTGCATGTGTCTATGAGTTTGGCGTTTGGCTGCTTTGTGTTGGTAACTATGGGAATGTTGGGGTCACTGAGCTGCCCTACCCTGGCTTCCTGAGCTTATCTAGTTCTCGATGGTGACAGCTTGTCAGTCTAATAACCTTTCTACTTGTACCGTACCCGGCTGATGCTCCGAGCGGCCAACATTCCACCCTAACCCAATACCTTCTTTCTGCAACTATTGGTGTTTGTAGCCTATATATTTGGATGTTGTGGCCTATTGATAATCCCCTGTATTATCCATCTTCTAAAGATGCAGTAATCTTATTTTAGAAAATAAGTATAGGACTAATATGAGATTTTCAAAGAGAGAGCTTTGGGGAATTTCCTAATTTCAGTTAGTGTTTGCTTTGGACCTAAATATGCTCAGAAAAGAAACTGTGGCTGTCCTTTTGGACTGCTTCCCCCTACTTTTCCAAACTATGAACATGCCACTAAAATATTTCCATGCTTTAGAAAAGAAATGATGAAAGGTGTCAGTTTTAATTGTATATTAACAGAGAAGGAAAATACATCCCATAGATCCCTTGATGTCGAAATCAGGAATCAAAGGGTTTTGATTTCTTGATTTATATAACATTTCCCTTTACATCCAATTTTCTCTCCTCTTTCTTGTCATCCTAGAATCAACAATCGCATGTATCATGATACCAGTAGTTAGATTTTATTCAAAAATAACCAGATAGAAACTGCTTAATGTGTGAGACAGCCAACACTGTGAAGAACAACTGTTGAATCTACCATGGATCCTCCTAAAACTGAACAGTGAACCACCATAACTATCGACAGGGAGCCACTGTAGTTTTCACAAGAAGCTCCAGGTGGCAGTGTGGTGGTACAAGGAATCTCTGTGAAAATGACAACAACTCTGTGAAAATAACAATGGATCTCTGGCAGCTTTGGGATGAGGAATCCTTGATTATTTTGAAGACATTTTTTTTACAGTGTAGACCAGGTAGCTCACCATGGTAGCCACTAGGGTGGCAGATCTAGGTGAGGGGTATTTCAGGGTTACTAACTGGATGGTCTTTATAGAAACCATCAGTAGATTATAGGGCACCTATAGGATGTCTACTACATCTCATAAATAGGATAGGGGGATGATACCTAGGGCATCTCATGTATGTGTGTTGTATGAGTGACCGATGTTCTACTTTTACTATTATATCAAAATGGTCGGATCAGCATCAGTCGGTCAGATTTCAGGTCAGTGGAATAGGTGCTAAACATAGGTGTTGTAGAGCTGTATTCTCACAGCATATCATCCAAATGCACTGTGGAGCACTGGGTTGCTGTCCGGCCATCGAGCACTATGTTTTAGGGTTCACACAGTACACCGTTGTACTGGAGGGTATATAAGCGAGTTTGTTGCATCATAATTGTCATGATGCACCCTATGCTTTAGCCTAACAGTGTTAAATGAGGGTTAAGTAGGCTGGGAACCTACCCCTGAATTCTGCTCCCGCTTCTCTCCCACTGCATACCGCTGAATTCTGCTCCCGCTTCTCTCCCACTGCATACCCCTGAATTCTGCTCCCGCTTCTCTCCCACTGCATACCGCTGAATTCTGCTCCCGCTTCTCTCCCACTGCATACCCCTGAATTCTGCTCCCGCTTCTCTCCCACTGCATACCGCTGAATTCTGCTCCCGCTTCTCTCCCACTGCATACCCCTGAATTCTGCTCCCGCTTCTCTCCCACTGCATATGGGGCAGGTCGAAGCCTTGGCCAACTTATTGGAAACTGTTGGATGTGCATGAGTGAGCACACTCTCCCAGCATATGTTATCACTGATAAGTTATCTCAATGTGTGGGGGAGATTGTGAAATGAGACTTAGACAGGCAGAGTGCAGAATAAACAACCACACATCATCCCCAATTAAGGAATTAGGATAAGAATCTCTTTGATATAACAAGATTATATTTCTGTAATCCTCCCTCTCCCTGTCTGTGACCTGAACTTGACACAGGAGGAAGTAAGGCAAGAGGAGATAGGGGGTGGAGCCCTATGCCTGCGTTAGTTATACATACCGCAGAGTACCAGCGTAAGGGTTAAGCTCATTATTCTGCTGCACCTCAGCATCATGTGTGAAGACCTTGCTAGTTGTCTGCTACTCTGTTTTAGTCTATATGGCACGATAAGTTTACTACCAGGATGGAACACAAGGTGGGGTGAGTTTGTGTCCCCCTACCCTGATTGTTACGTTCCTATAGCCTATAGGGTATGGTAAGCTTAGTACCTGGGTTACACACCAGGTGGACTAATATTGTCAACCCATACCCTGTTAGCTTCCTTCCTATATCCTATAGGGTATGGTAAGTTTAGTACCTGGGTTACACACCAGGTGGACTAATATTGTCAACCCATACCCTGTTAGCTTCCTTCCTATATCCTATAGGGTATGGTAAGTTTAGTACCTGGGTTACACACCAGGTGGACTAAGCTTTTCCCCCATACAATGTTAGCTATTCCCTATAGCCTATAGGGTATGGTTAGCTTAGTACCTGGGTTACACACCAGGTGGACTAATATTGTCAACCCATACCCTGTTAGCTTCCTTCCTATATCCTATAGGGTATGGTAAGTTTAGTACCTGGGTTACACACCAGGTGGACTAAGCTTTTCCCCCATACAATGTTAGCTATTCCCTATAGCCTATAGGGTATGGTTAGTTTAGTTCCTGGGCGGAACTCCAGGAGTCCCCCATACCCTATTAGCTCCTTCCCTATAGCCTATAGGGTATGGTTAGTTTAGTTCCTGGGCGGAACTCCAGGTGTCCCTCCATACCCTATTAGCTCCTTCCCTATATCCTATAGGGCATGCTTAGTTTAGTACCTGGGCGGACTCCAGGCGGAGTCCGCCCAGGTACGCTGCACCTAATGCGTTGGGGGTGGCTGAACGGCTGACATTTGTAAAGACGTGTTTAACCTTTGGTTCTTAGCGTCTGTGTTCTCTGTAACTGCTATATACAAATACCTACCACCAACAGCTAGGTACAAAAATATATACGATCAGAAGAAGGCCGTATGGTTACACCTACACCACCCATGTACCTATACACCTGTATCTATCACAACAGCTTTACATCCTATGTTGTTTTTTTCAACACAACAGCGAATCATCCTGAGCTGCTAATGTCAAAAGACCTGCTATAATTTTACTTTCAAGTAGGGGATCCATGATTGGAGGATACTGAACTAGGGGCTACTGCAAAGGTATTGTGCGAATGTATAGATCTCCCATATTGTCCAGTGGGTACATACATTACTGGAGCTGTTGCTGGCAAACTGAGCGCTATTAACAGTCATCATGATAGGTACCAGCTGCAACCTAGAATGTTGCCTAACCATCAAACCCATCACCCCCCTCTTGTTAAAAAAAAATTACTCACTAATGGTACAAGACAGATTCAACAGTTTTTCAGAGTTTTTTTTTTTGATAAATTCAGAAATGAATGCAGTGGACTGTTTCATTGGTCTAAAACATGTCCCAAATAAAACTCTCTCTGAGATTCTACAGCCATGGAGCAAGATGTAGACTTGTAGTCTCTCTTCATTTACCTCGATTTACGAAAAGGTTATGGGCCCAGAACCTAAAGGGATTCTTAGAGAAAGAACGACATTACTGTGGCCTTCATGATGGGGATGCTGATCTAATTTATTGATACCAACATGATATTGTTTATGTGATTATGGTTACACGTTTGCAGCGCTGATGCAAATGAAACCTTGGATTGTACATATCTAACAACTAGTGCTGTCTGGCAGATTTCTGGTGAAGTAGTGAACAAGTAATCAATAATTATTTTATTCCAGGATACCAATAGATAATCAATAGAATATCAATAAATTCAACTTGAAAACAAAAATTGTTCCCCCTCCCTGGAATCGAAGCCACCCATAGTGTGTACACGATCGGTACACACACCTCATCGCCCGGCAGCGAACAGCTACAGCTTGGCTTGCTTTGAATGCGTCTCGCGGTTATGTATACACGATTGGTACACACACCTTGGCACCAGGGTAGGTTTGGCTTTGTTTGAATGCGTCTCGCGGTTATGGCGGCGGGCACACGGCGAAAAAAAGATGCGCTCGGACTGGGACTCGACCCGCCTACCTTTGACGGCTGAGCGCAATGCGCTACCCACTAGACCACCTCGTATCACACCCCGGCGCCCGTCTCGGCTTGGCAATCTTTGAATGCGTCCCACGGTTATGGTAGCGGACAGCCCACAGTCGTCGCCTGCCCGGGCTTTGTATCATATCAAGACCAGGTTATAGCCAGCCACCACTCGTCAGTCCCTGTGGCGCAATGCATAGGGAGTTGGATTAGGGATCTGATACTGCAGGTTCAAGCCCTGCCCTGGCCATAAGATTTTGTGGGTTTTAACATGTAACATATGACATGTAGGGACATGTAATGTGTGCAGGTTATCCATGGATAACTGCACCGGGTGCCTGTTATCCTTACAAAAGTCATGATCCAGGCATCATGGTGTGCAATATCGACAGGTATGTGCATGGGAATATCCAGGAAAAGCACCCAGAAATCGAAGAATAATGGCTTATATATTATGAGTATATCCAATGGCTAAGAAAGTACACAATGTAGATATGGAGGTCAATATAGATAAATAAAGGGAAATTCCAAAATTTTGAGCGGCCATTTTGACCACTATAAAATGGCTATTTTTGAAAGAGAAGTATTTATGGTTGTGTAAAGCTGGAGCATGACCAACACAGAAGTCTAATGAATCCATTAATCAGCAGTAATTAGTTTAACCAGGTCTGTGTTAAGTTACAGAGACTTATACAACACTCACATAAACTATTTACCTTCCCCTATACCCTCACTGTCACATGGCTAGAAGGTATTTCTCAACATGGTACAACTAGTTCAAATCATACTGGGATCCTATGCTATACCTCCTTTACAGCCCTGCATCTGGTGGTTATAAATGCACTGGTATGACTGCCCTTCCAAAGCCTATGCAATTGCTCCAATCATAGTGCAATACCTACAATTTACCACTCTTATTTTGAGGGTTTCAAATCGTAGTGGCTATGCACAGTCGCATCATGTTGAGAAATGTCTTCTAGAGGTTTATTGCCAAAAGGAAAGCTTGCTGTACTAGGGAAAAGTTCAGAAAGGTGACTCCATCATAGATCCTCCATGATAGTAAGTTCAGAGTTGTATCCAGCTCTCAAACTGACAAGGGTATATAGTTACCAGTGTAAATGATTTATGCTATTTTAGGAAGTTGCTGACTTTTTGCCTTTGTCTTGCCTGGTACACAACTAGGTAGATTCCTTGAAGAAGTTGCACAACGTAAAAATTGTTTTAATTGCCCAGATGCATGTTGACCCAAATCATATTGATGGAAGGATAGAACTGCCGTTATACCCTGCGTAAAAGTCGCGACCATGCATAAGCCGCACCTCGACTTTGGGAGAATAATATATGCCACAGAAGATTTCTGAAATGGTCATTATTTCTTGCTTCAATCTATGCAACTAAATGTCTTCATATAAGCCACAGTACTAGTTAGGGATGACTCTATAAGCTACAGTAGGCTTCTAAACTGGTCTATAAGTCACGGCTTGTAAGCGATATATGCATCAAGGAAATATGTCAAGATTGACAGAAGGCCAATATAATCTATGGTACCATACTGCGTATTGACACAGACAAATACCCGCAGTGAAATTGGTGTACATAAATCGTGTTTATCAGTTCCATGGCATAGTACAACCTCCACCCTCACTGTCCTCTATATATCCCACATGCACAGATAGTTTATATTTAGGGAAGTTAATTTCAGGGGTCATTGGTTGAGCGGTTAGTGATATCAAACATCAATAGCTATTTGGAGGGTAGCTAGCGTGGTACCATATCATCGTGTCTGAGTACCAGTTTTTGATCAAACACCAATTTTCCATAACACATATCATAGGCAGAGGTTGAATACTTCCACAGGAGGTACGTAAGGGTCAATAGGTGTTAAAACAGAAGTAAACACAATTTCGCAAAAATGCCAGTTACAACCTTATTGCACTACAATGGACTTGAACCTAAACTGCCCTGCACCTGACAATACAAAAGAAATGGAAATGATACACTCTAGCTTGGAGGGCCAGCATGACCCGCCAATGGGCGCAATGCGTTTATGCATTAATAGCATCCCTCAAAACGTTGTCATTTAAGATACAGTCCATTTCTCACTCCAAGTACTTGAAGATGCCCCACGTGACCAAGCAACCTTGTTAGTACCAGCAGCTGCCACAGGTGGTGCTACCCGTCCTGACCCGCTAAACACTGCTGGGTCAGAGGTCAGCGTCTGGACGACCCCTGCTGCCACCCAGCGGCTGCTGCATGAACTAAATGAGGATATAATGGTTGAGCTGCTCTACATGCTGTTCATGGACCTGATCAGAATTCTACATGTGTGTGGGCCTGGGACATGGGCCAGCTGGTGGGCGAGAGAGCAGCTCAAGGTGAGGAAAGCAGCTCAAGGTGAGGGAAACGGCTGATGGCAAGGGGAGCAGCTCAAGGTGAGGGAAACGGCTGATGGCAAGGGGAACAGCTGAGGGTGAGGGGAGAAACTCATGGTGAGGTGAGCAGCTAATGGTGAGGGGAGCAGAGGGGAGGATCTTATGGTGAGGGGAATAGCTTATGGTGAGGAGAACAGCTCATGGTGAGTGGAACAGCTGATGATGAGGGGAGCAGCTGATGATGAAGGGAATAGCTGATGGTGAGGGGCAGATCCCATGATGAGGGGTGCAGCTCATGGTAAGGGCAGCAGCCCAGTGTGAGGGCAGCAGCTCATGGGGAGGGCAGCAGCTCATGGGGAGGGCAGCAGCTCATGGGGAGGGCAGCAGCTCATGGGGAGGGCAGCAGCTCATGGGGAGGGCAGCAGCTCATGGGGAGGGCAGCAGGTCAGTGTGAGGGCAGCAGCTCATGGGTAGGGCAGCAGCTCATGGGGAGGGCAGCAGCTCATGGGGAGAGCAGCAGCTCATGGGGAGGGCAGCAGCTCATGGTGAGGGGAGCAGGTCAGTGTGAGGGCAGCAGCTGGTAGTAAGGGAGCAGCTCATGGTGAGGGGAATAGCTTATGGTGAGGGGAAATGATTATGGTGAGGGGAGTAGCTCATCGTAAGGGGAGCAGCTCATGGGGAGGGAAGCAGCTCAGTGTTAGGGAGCAGTTCATGGTGAAGGGAGCACCTCATGGTGAGCAGAGCAGCTCAGGTTGAGGGGAGCAGATAATGGTGAGGGAGTAGCTCAGGTTGAAGGGAGCAGTTCTTGGTGAGGGGAATAGCTTATGGTGAGGGGAGCAGCTGATGGTGAGGTGAGCAGCTCATGGTGAGGGGGGCAGCTCATGGTGAGGTGAGCAGCTCATGGTGAAGGGAGCAGCTCATGGTGAGGGGGGCAGCTCATGGTGAGGGGAGCAGCTCATGGTGAGGGGAGCAGCTCATGGTGAGGGGGGCAGCTCATGGTGAGGGGAGCAGCTCATGGTGAGGTCAGCAGCTCATGGTGAGGGGAGCAACTCATAGTGAGTGGAGGAGCTCAGTGTTAGGGGGGCAGCTCATGGTTTGGTGAGCAGCTCATTGTGAGGTGAGCAGCTCATGGTGAGGGGGCAGCTCATGGTGAGGGGGGCAGCTCATGGTGAGGTGAGCAGCTCATGGTGAGGGGAGCAGCTCATGATGAGGGGAGCAGCTCATTGTGAGGTGAGCAGCTAATGGTGAGGGGGGCAGTTCATGGTAAGGAGAGCAGCTCATGGTGAGGGCAGCAGCTCATGGTGAGGGCAGCAGCTCATGGTGTGGGCAGCAGCTCATTGTGAGGGCAGCAGCTCATGGTGAGGTCAGTAGCTCATGGTGAGGGGAGCAGCTCATAGTGAGTGGAGGAGCTCAGTGTTAGGGGGGCAGCTCATGGTGAGGGGGGCAGCTCATGGTGAGGGGAGCAGCTCATGGTGAGGTCAGCAGCTCATGGTGAGGGGAGCAGCTCATAGTGAGGTGAGCAGCTCATGGTGAGGGGGCAGCTCATGGTGAGGGGGGCAGCTCATGGTGAGGTGAGCAGCTCATGGTGAGGGGAGCAGCTCATGGTGAGGGGAGCAGCTCATTGTGAGGTGAGCAGCTAATGGTGAGGGGAGCAGGTCAGTGTGAGGGCAGCAGCTGGTAGTAAGGGAGCAGCTCATGGTGAGGGGAATAGCTTATGGTGAGGGGAAATGATTATGGTGAGGGGAGTAGCTCATCGTAAGGGGAGCAGCTCATGGGGAGGGAAGCAGCTCAGTGTTAGGGAGCAGTTCATGGTGAAGGGAGCACCTCATGGTGAGCAGAGCAGCTCAGGTTGAGGGGAGCAGATAATGGTGAGGGAGTAGCTCAGGTTGAGGGGAGCAGTTCTTGGTGAGGGGAATAGCTTATGGTGAGGGGAGCAGCTCATGGTGAGGTGAGCAGCTCATGGTGAGGGGGGCAGCTCATGGTGAGGTGAGCAGCTCATGGTGAAGGGAGCAGCTCATGGTGAGGGGGGCAGCTCATGGTGAGGGGAGCAGCTCATGGTGAGGGGAGCAGCTCATGGTGAGGGGGGCAGCTCATGGTGAGGGGAGCAGCTCATGGTGAGGTCAGCAGCTCATGGTGAGGGGAGCAGCTCATAGTGAGTGGAGGAGCTCAGTGTTAGGGGGGCAGCTCATGGTTTGGTGAGCAGCTCATTGTGAGGTGAGCAGCTCATGGTGAGGGGGCAGCTCATGGTGAGGGGGGCAGCTCATGGTGAGGTGAGCAGCTCATGGTGAGGGGAGCAGCTCATGGTGAGGGGAGCAGCTCATTGTGAGGTGAGCAGCTAATGGTGAGGGGAGCAGGTCAGTGTGAGGGCAGCAGCTGGTAGTAAGGGAGCAGCTCATGGTGAGGGGAATAGCTTATGGTGAGGGGAAATGATTATGGTGAGGGGAGTAGCTCATCGTAAGGGGAGCAGCTCATGGGGAGGGAAGCAGCTCAGTGTTAGGGAGCAGTTCATGGTGAAGGGAGCACCTCATGGTGAGCAGAGCAGCTCAGGTTGAGGGGAGCAGATAATGGTGAGGGAGTAGCTCAGGTTGAGGGGAGCAGTTCTTGGTGAGGGGAATAGCTTATGGTGAGGGGAGCAGCTCATGGTGAGGTGAGCAGCTCATGGTGAGGGGTAGCTCATGGTGAGGTGAGCAGCTCATGGTGAAGGGAGCAGCTCATTGTGAGGGGGGCAGCTCATGGTGAGGGGAGCAGCTCATGGTGAGGGGAGCAGCTCATGGTGAGGGGGGCAGCTCATGGTGAGGTCAGCAGCTCATGGTGAGGTCAGCAGCTCATGGTGAGGGGAGCAGCTCATAGTGAGGTGAGCAGCTAATGGTGAGGGGGGCAGTTCATGGTAAGGAGAGCAGCTCATGGTGAGGGCAGCAGCTCATGGTGAGGGCAGCAGCTCATGGTGAGGGGGGCAGCTCATGGTGAGGGGAGCAGCTCATGGTGAGGTCAGTAGCTCATGGTGAGGGGAGCAGCTCATAGTGAGTGGAGGAGCTCAGTGTTAGGGGGGCAGCTCATGGTTTGGTGAGCAGCTCATTGTGAGGTGAGCAGCTCATGGTGAGGGGGGCAGCTCATGGTGAGGTGAGCAGCTCATGGTCAGGGGAGCAGCTCATGGTCAGGGGAGCAGCTCATTGTGAGGTGAACAGCTAATGGTGAGGGGGGCAGTTCATGGTAAGGAGAGCAGCTCATGGTGAGGGCAGCAGCTCATGGTGAGGGCAGCAGCTCATGGTGTGGGCAGCAGCTCATTGTGAGGGCAGCAGCTCATGGTGAGGTCAGTAGCTCATGGTGAGGGGAGCAGCTCATAGTGAGTGGAGGAGCTCAGTGTTAGGGGGGCAGCTCATGGTGAGGTGAGCAGCTCATGGTGAGGGGAGCAGCTCAGGGTGAGGGGAGCAGCCTTTCCTCCCCAACTTTTACCTCCACACCCCACACTCCTGCCGCACCCATTTCACTCACATCTACCCACCACCAATATTTCAGATCTCCAACCGCTCTTCATGTCAGCTAAGATTTAGTAGGGGATGCCGTGCTAATGTGTTCAGAACCGGATCCAGTATGGCGGCTCTCGTTATGACAGCCAGGCAGCGGTTAGAATTATAACCGGCGAATCACGAACTGGGAATGTGAAGTAATTAGTGAGACATGCGAATAAGCGTGGAGGGTTGACTCCCGCTGCCACCCCCCCTACCACCCACCTTTCATCTCAATTTAAAATAGTGGTGGGGTAGAGGAGTTATTGTATTAGGTACTATATACCGATCTCCTAGACACTAGCATTCGATTTCTCTAGCTTGTATACTAAGAGCAATGCTAATAAAGAATCAGGAAAATAAAATTCCTAATGCATCGTGAGGACAAAAGCTAAACATGTATGAACACACTCTAAGAAATTACTGTTGAACCAACAGAGAATGTCTGTAAAGTTTGACAGTACAGCTTCCTATTGATGCAGTCAAGAAGAGTAATTTCTGCAATGAAGAAGCAGAGAACAGTATGGTAAGGCACTGTTATACAATGAACCTCTTTGTAAATGTCATGGTAAACGGGATCGAAAGATGAACAGTCTTTTGGCAAGCGGGTCTGTGCCTACCAGTGTCATGCAGATCAGCAAATGTAGAGACATGAGCGAAAGACTGGTCAGAGTTCATCTGTAGATACATGTCAAGGTGTTTCAATTGATGATTAATTAATATTTAATCAATATATCTTTCAATATCGAATCACACTTGCTCATAGTAGATGCCGAATCTGTCTACCGCTGCACCATTCGGAATGGTGTGACTTTGTGACCTTGGCCATGATGTCATCGTGCAGAATTGGCGCAGGTTATTCACCGCTGGAGTGCAATAGAAGGTTTTAGTACATTTTCAATGGATTATCATTATTCACCTCGGCATAATGGTAATGACATCATTTTTGACAGTGCATATCAGGCAGATCACAAAGCATTCATTCAGCACTACACCGTCATGGAATGAAGTCAGATTGGTCATGTGCATCTCAACTGTAGTAATTGTATAGTACATGTAGAATTTATTCTACATTTAATGAAATAAAACATGTGAATCTAATTTTATCGAGCATTACATCTAAAAGCCGTACGATATGGCATGTCATGACTATTGAACCCTTGCATGCATTTGTCTGTTTATTGTCATGATGCACCAATGAAGTGCTGGATAACACTGGAATGTGTAAACATACTCTCAGCAGTGTACATAAAGAGTATGTATGTGTGATAGTTAGGACAGACACCATCAAACCATATCATCAACACTTGAACTGCAAAATCTTCATGTTTTAGCAAAGTTAATCAAGAAGTTGTTTTAGGAAATACTTTATTTCTCACTGCACAGTCCATCTATTTGCCTGATGAGCCCACAATTTGTATACAAGGAGGTGCCTTTATATCTGGCACAAGAGAAGTAATGACACAGTTTTAGTTCATATTGTGTAAAGAATGCTTTAAGGCTAAGACAAAGGAGTTTAACAATATCAATAGCTGTGTAGCTGCTTATGTCAATGCTCTACCCGGTGGAATCTTTGGACTGGCACTAACGTAATTATGGTAGGTACTAACTGCCAAACTACACCTAAAACAATTGATTTAAGTCAATTCACTGCTTCCTAAATGTAGTATAATCTTCACAGTCTCTTAGGTCAAGAAGCCAAGTGACAGCTTTTGAATCCTTTCCATAGTTATTTTTGGCAATAATAATCAGGAAATGTAGTCTTCGAATGGAAAATGAATACTGTGGTGTTATTTTTTTTCCTCTTTATCAGATTATCTAAAAGCTGTAAAAACTCTGGCCGCAGTGGTCACAGAGCAACTGAGAAAGTTCTATTATGGCCATCACCTGTTTTACCCTTTAAGGGCCGCTGATGCATTAATGCATCATGCCCAATGGTTGTCATGATGCACCAATGCTGGCAAGACTGCTCACCAGCACTTGATTGGAGCATCATGCCCAACCTACGGGATTCCCAGAGGGTCGTCATAATGCAGTCTCACCAGCACTTCATTGATGCATCATGACACCCAATAGGCACGGTTCGGCCCTTAAAGGGTTAAGTGCCGGGGCATTTATAGGTGAGGCTCCACTACGCAATTTTTTGGTACAGTCTCACCTAGTTTTATTCCTATAGTGCCTAAGGTATAGGGTGTTGACATTCCTATATTGTAAACATGAGATTCAAAATTGTAAACATGAGATTTCAGGGGTTATTTTATGGGTGATCTGTCTCCTTGTGTGCCATATTTACCAACTAACCTGCACCTGCATAGACTCTGTGATTGGGTGGGAGTTCAATATATAAACATCAACACAGCAAAATATAAATAACATCACAGCAGTCACAAAGATCGCAGGGTCTTGTACTGCAAAAATCAAACCTGTCTGATAGTGAGTTGCAGAGAGTCATCAGTGTGAAAGTCTGCAATATCTACATTAGGTCAACTTGATTTAGTAAACAAAAACATCTTTTGGCAACAAAAATGTGCCTGAGATTGTACACAAAGCCTTCCCCACATAAACAGAAAGCTATCTCAATCTTCTATTTACACCTTGAAATAATAACAAATACCACTCTATAATCTGTGTTTGTGTCTGCTTTTGTGAGAATAGCTCCGATTTTCAGCAAAAATCGCGTAGTGGAGCCTCACCTATTAAGGCTCGATGCCCATGTACCCTGGGCCCTTATCTCAAACTCGTACTTATTTCAACAATGTGTTAGTGCCTTCAATACCCCAATACCCAGGTACAAATTCTGCGACCATTGCTTATATTGAGGCACCAGCACTTGAACGAGCCACTATGGTATATTTCATGATTATCGACAATTATATCTGAAAAAAAAATGTGTGGGGAATGCATCCCCCACATCCACCATGCCACTACTATGGGCAGAGTGCAGAGGGGTGAGATCTAGCGGAGCATGTTAAAGAGAGGCTGCCCGGGCTGTAACTATGGGATGTCTAGACTTTGTGTGGGCTATTCAATTACGCTGGTGCTCTAAGGTTTCTACAAACCCTCAGAGAACCACTATTTCAGGAAACCCAAGGCATACTGGTTAATATACAGTCTATAGATACAGTTTTTGCTTGCCCTTTGGTCCTGCAGATTTGATTATTCAGCAGGCCTGGGTTATTTTGGCAGGACCGAACGAATACCTCAAAATTATCAATTGTCATGAAGAAACAGATTACTGCTGGATATGTATTCCTTCAGTCTGACAATTACCACCTGCCTGGCAGCAATTTTGCCAGCAATAGCCTGTATCCAAAAATCAAGTTTTAGTATTGACTGATTGTAGGTGCATGGTGGACATTGGTCCTCCACTTCTGCAGGGGGGCATTCAACAGGCTGCACACCCAGCAATTGGCGCACGCCTGGACCTGAATGCGCTCGCACCCCAGCTACTAGAGGAGGTGGTGCGCCTGTGGCATGCGCTGCATGGCTGGCATGCGGCTAATGAATACCCCACGGGAGTAGGGAAACTGCACACTCTTCAAGCAGATTCTGGTTTATGCAGTCTATGAGTATCTAGGGTCATCCATCTGGGCTGTCATAGTGTAGCAGTGACCTGACATGAAGGTCAGATCCGTGTCATCTATCGCCCAGAGCTGAACAACTTCAATGCGAATCTTGGAAAAAATATCTAATATGACATAAAGTAAGACAAAGTGGTCATACCAGTGTAATCATCTGGGATCACTAGATACAGGACCGTAACAACTAGCATCAAAGTCAGGGACCTGGTTGTACCATCTTGAGAAAAGCCCTCTAGAACATGAGTGGAGTTCACACTCCACTTTGTTTTGTCTCATTTTACTGAGAAAGATTTGGCAGGTTGGGACAGCTGTGAGACCAGTTATGGTGAGGACTGTTAGGGTAGCACCTAAGTAAATACAACAGTCAGTGTGGATACATAATCTATTTTCTGCACTGTAAAAAAAGTGTCTTCAAATTAACGAAGGATTCCTCATCCCAAAGTTCCCAGGGATCCGTTGTTATTTTCACAGAGATGTTGTTATTTTCACAGAGATTCCTTGGACCACCATACTGCCACCTGGGGGTTCTTGTAAAAACTACATTGACTCCCTGCTTATTGATTGCTATGGTTCACTGTTCAGTTTTACAAGGATCTCTGGTAGATTCAACAGATATTTCTCATAGTGTGTGTAACAAAACCTGTACATACACACACATATTGGACCATAGCGGAATGCATGAATGCACACACATCTTATGTAGATGGTCTTTTGCAGGGGCATTTACAGTAGAGTGCATCTCATTTGTAACTCTCTCTCTCAGTATTTCTGTTTCTCTCTCTCCCGCTCCCCTTAAGAATTCCCTACACATTAGTCTTGTCTTTAGCATATTGCCACTGTTTCTATCTGCCTCTCCTTGTCCCTGTGTATTTTCTTTTTCTCGTTTTCAAAGTTTATGTCTTTCTTCCTGTCTCTGTTTGTCTGTCTGTCTTCTGTCTGTTTGTCTCTGTCAGTCTGTCTGTCTCTGTTTGTCTGTCTGCCTCTCTCACTCACTCACTTACTCACTCCTCTCTCTCTCTGTCTGTCTCTGTCTGTCTGTCGGGCTGTGTGTCTGCGTGTCTGTCAGCCTGTCTGTCTGTCTCTCTCTCTGTCTCTGTCTCTGTCTCTCTCTCTCTGTCTGTCTCTGTCTGTCTGTCGGGCTGTGTGTCTGCGTGTCTGTCAGCCTGTCTGTCTGTCTGTCTGTCTGTCTGTCTGTCTGTCTGTCTCTCTCTCTGTCTCTGTCAGTCTGTCGGGCTGTGTGTCTACGTGTCTGTCAGCCTGTCTGTCTGTCTGTCTGTCTCTCTCTCTCTCTCTCTGTCTCTGTCAGGCTGTGTGTCTTCGTGTCTGTCAGCCTGTCGGGCTGGCTGTCTGGCTGTCTGTCTGTCTGTCTGTCTGTCTGTCTGTCTCTCTCTCTCTGTCTCTGTCAGTCTGTCGGGCTGTGTGTCTGCGTGTCTGTCAGCCTGTCTGTCTGTCTGTCTGTCTCTCTCTCTCTCTCTCTCTCCGTCTCTTCCTCTTTCTTTATCCCACCTGTCTCTCTCGTTCTCTAGATTCCTGCTCTCCTATACCTCAGCCCCTCCTTCCATCTCCGTGTCCCTCTCATCCACCATCCTGTATACCACATACAGTGGCAGAGGTCCAATACAAGAGGATAGAGTTATTGATGTATTGATTATCAGTATTCAGCATTATTGTCCATCAGCTGGCTATAGTAGTCTCACTAGAAGCTTGTGTATTAAAAAATACACCTCTATGTGCCACTGAGGCAGGAGTGCATCATGCCCACTGGTCGTCATGATGCACCAGTGAAGTGCTGGTGAGTCTGCTCAGTAATCCATGATGCCATCCCTCCAAGAATGTGTTTATCAGTCCCGTATTTTCAAAAAAACTACAAACAGGATCTAGCAATCTCTCCGGAAACTGGTGAGGTTACTCTTTACCCTCCACCACCCTGGTAATTCGTTAATGCATCAAGTCGACCCTACCTATATATGCCATTCGTGAGAGCACGAATATATGCTTAATATGGAGCACTTCATGTACAGTGTCTATGCTAACGTGTAATTGTGAAATATTCAATAAAATTGAATAACTCATGAGAATGGTTTATACAGTGTTTGAAGTAATCATGGTCCTCTTGTCTGATTAGTCAAAGTCATCACCTGTGCACTCAATGGTCATGAGTTAATGAATAATGGCCGTGTTGACCCTTCTTAATGCCAATAGTTCATCTCATGCCCACTGGTCGGTATAGTGTACGGATACAGCCCAGGTGAGCACCACACAAGGGCAGTATTCATACACCATGCCTATCTTATAATCATGAAGTCGGAACATCCCGGGGAACAGCATCGACACGATGCTCAAAGGATATGCTCTCAAAAAGACAGGCAGTGTTGCTCCTATAGTAAAAGGAAGAGCTGGCTAAAAATGCCCTCATTTCCAGTCCTTTCTTTTCATCTAGCTATAACTTGTCCTTTTTGTTGCTCACAAGTGGTCATTCAAGTATGGTGCTAAAAAAGCCGCCTTTGAGTAGGTACCTAGTGGGCAGAAGTCAGTCAATATAATATACTATAGAGTGTGTGGCATGAGTAGGTACCTGATAATGCAGCTCTCTCTGTTTTAAACAAGGCAGGTGACTTTTAAGACTAATGTGGTGAGTGCAAGTACTTTGGTGAAGCAGTGCACGACTTGTTTAGAAAAGAGGGCACATACTCACAGCTCTTTTTACAATAGGAGCAACACCCTCCTGATGCCTGAGCAGTCCTTAATGTGTGTTAAGCATGCAAAGGTGAAAATACCTCAATGTGCTTATGACGGAGACGATAGATAGTTCTAAACCACCAAGGCAACATTAACAGATCTGTGTGTTGTAGTGAAGGTATACTATTAGCCAAAATTATATCAGACTTTAATCAACTTTAATCCTTGTAAATGCTAATTATGTCTCATCTAACCCTTGTGTGCATGAACTCATTAGACAGCTTACGTAACCATGGAAACCATATCAACTTAGCCCTGTCTCAAAGGCTGTATGATGCATGACTGCATCATGGTGCTTTGATGCATCAAAATGCTTTGATGCATCAAAATGCATTGATGCATCAAGGTGTCTAGTTGCAACATGGTGTTTTTATGTATCTTGCATTTTGAATTTTCATATTTCAGTTTTTCCCACTTCATATTTAAATAGATGTGTATTTCGCAGAGGCTGTATTTTTACATCATGGTGAAACTGAGGGCATTGGTTCACACCAATACTGGGGGCCATTTCTTCAAACACTACGCCTGCAGCCCTCTGGTCGTACTAAGAGTCGGATAGAAATAACGCAGGCATCTGCAGTTGTAGTATGTTTGTTTTGAATTAATTGCATGACTTTATGTGGGACCCAACATAGAGTGTGCCATATACTACCCACAGTTTCTGCGATTTGTAATAGGTCTGTATTGCAGCGGGCGGACTATATTGGGTCAGCCCTTATCTAAATTTTACATAGTGTTATGTCGGCAATGATAGTATTGCAACTAGAGTGGGAATGCTGATATAAAAGGTTTGTAGGACTCTAATCCCAATATATCAAATGTTTCTACTTACATCTGTTGTGTAACAAGTTCAGAAATCACCCCCTAGAACGTTTTACATCAGTGTTTATTAGTTTCAGAGCTGCCACCAATCACGTTCCTAATGAGGTTTCCTACACAAAACTACCCTCCTCTCTCAACTTCCTCAAACTGGTCTATCCATTTAGTACCATGTACTAAAGCCTCCTTCGTGTATCTTAGAAGTCAGAGCTTGAAAACAAAAAAAACTACAGGTGAAAAAAAAGAAGTCTCTGGAGTCCCCACTGGTCCCTTCTATTTGACAAGAGAAGCTATTAAAGCCTTGTTATCATGTAAAAGAATGTGTGACTTGGTTTGATTTAGTGCCTCAGAATGGATACAAAGGAGTGTCGTTTAAAATAAGAACTTATTTATCTAGCCAGGAAATATTGACTTAATATGGTATATTTTTTCGATCAACATTGAATACCTAGTTCTTAACATTGACTAAATAATATGTTGTGCCTGCTTGTCTTAAAGTTGCCAGAGAATCCTTGTCGATTTCACAGAGATTCCTTTTACCACCGTTCTGCCATCTGGGGCTTCATTGTAAAAAGCTAGACTTGTTCCCTGCCGTACAATTATCATTGTTCACTGTTCATTTCAGGATTCCTGGTAGGTTCAACAGTTATTTTTTAACGTGTATGATACAAATTCCATAATTACTAATGATAAACCTTTATTCCGATATTTTCAGGTAAGTTCATCCCTGTAGAGACCACCCTGGAGCACACCGGGTGCACGGCCCCGCTACTCTGATGAAGCCGCCACATATGAAAAAACGTAAGTCACCAACGCCTCTTACCTCCTGGTCATGTGACCTGTGTGTAGGTCATGTGATCTGGCTGTACATGAGGTGATTCAGAGACATGGTCAAACAATCTACATACAGTAAATATTAACCTATAAATTTTGACTTTTCTTTTCAAATTTTTTAAGAGAAAAAAAAAACACCTCTTTTGCAAATCATTCCACTGTTTACAATGGTTTCCTATGAGAAGTTAATCTAGGAGATGGTTTATACAAATATCATGATAAAGCCTTTTATACCGTTGTAGAGTGCAATGACCATGTATCTAGTAGCTAGGATGTAAATAGATTGTGGTGTACATTTGAAGTGTCCAACGCCAAATTCGGACCCTTTGTATTAGGAAGGAGATATTATCATAACCACTAATTACCTAGGCTCTTACTCAAACACACGCCTTCATGTAAAATTGTTAGTAGTTTTCATGATGATTTGAAGATGACCTGTCATAAAATCCATGGGAAGAAGCCGTCTCCTGTTCTCCTACTTACTGCAAATACAGCCTTTTGTTGCCATAGCAACTGTGTCCTTTATGATATTAAAAATGTACTTAGCATATCATATTTGTAGTGTTGCTAAGGAAAATAGTTGCCATGCAAACAAAAATAAAAGACATAAAATTGCCCTCTTGAATCATATTCTTAGTATACTGCTAAGTATATTAAGAAGAAGTGTTCTGTAAATCTCAGAATGCAATTCCATTATAGACCCTGCCATGGAAGACTTATTATTCAAAATATTAAGGCTATATACGATTTAGCGACCTCAACTTCATATAGCCCAGTCTATTAGGGTATAACGAGGGGCAGGAAGGTATTTCTCAAGATGATGTGTCTAGACCTTTATGATTGTTGCACTGGGAAGACTATCCTACCAAATCTTATGTAATTACTACATTGAGCGCTTATCATACACAGCAGTCGCATATAATTGCCTACTCTTATTTTGAGGGTTTCAAATCATAGTGGCTGTGTTCAGTCATACTATGTTGAGAAATGCCTTCCTGGTGGCTTGATGGAAGGGTACTGGGGGCTGTAAAGGGTGATGATCCGTTATTGAACACTTCAAGTAGACCAAGCGACATAATGAGAACAGACACCCATGGTGGCTGTAAAGGGAACTACACCCACAGGTACCAGTACATATCCCGGTAGAGCCCTTACTCATGCTCACCATAAAGGGGATGTTTGTTCAGGCAAGATGTGCACAGAACAAAAACTCAGATACATAGTTCTGAGTTTGATGGACAAATAAAGAGCAGCTGTAGGGTGTTTTGCAATCATGTGCTGCTTAATCCTTTAAGGGCCATTAATACAGGAATGCATCATGCCCATTGGTCGTCATGATGCACCAATGAAGTGCTGGCGAGCCTACTCGCCAGCACTTCATTGGAGCATCATGCCAACCCTCCAGAATTATATGTATCAACCCTGTAGGGTTGGCATGATGCTCCAATGAAGTGCTGGCGGGTAGAGTAGACTCGCCAGCACTTCATTGGAGCATCATGCCGACCCTCCAGGATTTTATGTATCAACCCTGTAGGGTTGGCACGATGCTCCAATGAAGTGCTGGCGGGTAGAGTAGACTCGCCAGCACTTCATTGGAGCATCATGCAGACCCTCCAGGATTTTATGTATCAACCCTGTAGGGTTGGCACGATGTTCCAATGAAGTGCTGGCGGGTAGAGTAGACTCGCCAGCACTTCATTGGAGCATCATGCCGACCCTCCAGGATTTTATGTATCAACCCTGTAGGGTTGGCACGATGCTCCAATGAAGTGCTGGCGGGTAGAGTAGACTCGCCAGCACTTCATTGGTGCATCATGACTACCAACGGGCATGATACATTATTGCATCAGCAGCACCTAAAGGGTTAAATTGCCTTGCTACTTAGTTGTTATAAAAGACTCAATTGCCAGAGATGATTTGGTCATTCATTACCACAACTTCATTACCTTGTGGGCGATAATCCTCAGTGGGTTTCCTTTTGACCTTTGTACAGCAATATAAGGGCCAATGTTCACTTAAAAAAAACATATCGCTAAAAATAATGGTGAAATCCTTGCCCTAAAGTTACCACAGATTCAGCGTTATTTTAACAGAAATAACATTTACCATCATATTGTCATCTGAGTCTTCATTGTAGAAGCTACAGTGCTTCATTTCAATCAGACTAAATCAGTTCACTGTTCAGTTTGATGAGGATCCCTTGGAGATTGATCAGTCTTTTTAGAATGTTTGAACTGTAGAAACAATGCTCATATGGCGAGCTCGGCCATACGCTGGGGACTTTTAGTAAGTTTCAGAAGCGCATTTGGCTGTAAAATCCCAAAGTAAAATCAGTTTAATAGGAAGGTTTCATGTAGCTAGAATTTTTGTAACAGTAATCAGAAGGAATGACAGTAGACAGATAAGCTGTCAGGTTCAGTTTGACAGTGTGACACTCCTACTTCTACTCTAGCCGGCGGCACTAGGACTTGAACCTTTAATCCCTCAATGGCGACTAATGTATCATGCCTACTGGATAGGCTTGATACACTCTTAGAGAGCCAGCATGATGCACTGATGAATTGGCGGTAAGCATGGTATCATAGATGAATCATGACTACCATTGGGTAGAAACAATAATGCAGAAGTGGCCGTTGGAGGGTTGTTGTTTCTTGGATAGAAAAGATTATGTCTTGCCATGCCATGCGCACATCTTCCACT
This sequence comes from Acholoe squamosa, assembly GCA_949317995.1. Classification (NCBI taxonomy): domain Eukaryota; kingdom Metazoa; phylum Annelida; class Polychaeta; order Phyllodocida; family Polynoidae; genus Acholoe; species Acholoe squamosa. Next base: position 67,520,358 of record OX439048.1, on the reverse strand, counting down.
GTGTCTAAATAGGCGGTTGTGAAGAGCTTTAGTTGGTTCTAATCAGTGAGAGTAGCAGTTGCCCAACATATAAACCACGACAGCTGTCTCCTGACAGCGCAGTGTCAAGTTATCCGCCGCTCAGCCACTGCCGTCAATATACACCTGGTCGAAAATCATAGAAGGTTTGCATATGACAAATTTGGAGGTATTCCAGCCCCTACTCTTCGAATTTTAGTTTCCCCCTCTATTTCTTTGGCTCAAAGTGTCAGGCTGGATGAGATCTTCATGTTACATATGGGTTTGATGGTCCCATATGCATATTTTGGGCTCCAGGGGGGTAAAATGTGCCCAAAATGACCAGAATTGTCTGGGCGAAATTGTGTCTGGGAGAATGACATTTGAGTTGCAAGCCATGTTGAGGGCTTAATTTCCTACAGAAACAATCTTCATACCTCCATGAAAATCTCAGGTCCAGACTATTTTGACATGTAGATTAAGAAAATCACATTATCATTTATGTCAGATGTGTCCTTGCTATTGTAAAAGAAGCATACATATAAGAATTCTTTTTCTGGGCACTTGTCTGGGCGAATGACATGAAGGCCCCATATGCACACTTTCTATGATTTGTGACCACCTATAGAAACCGGGCTAAACAGGCAACGGATGAGTCTAGTAAGCTTCTAGTAAGCTTTTTACTACATGTGTATACACCACTTAGAGCTTTTGTTATCTATCCATTGGTTTGTTTTCCTTCGTCCTTGTTATTGACTTTTTGATTTTTGTAGTCCTGTTGTGTTTCGGTTTTTGTGCTCAGATAGAGGGAGATCTAAATTACCCTAAGAACTTTGCATGCCTCACTATCTTTAAAGAAAAGAAATGCTGGAAAAGGTTTGATGAAAATCGTAATGTATCGACATAGTGCTGGCGAGAGTGTAGGCCAGCATGCACTTCATTGGCGCATCATGCCGACCACTGGCCATGATACATTTCTGCATAAGTGGTCCTTAACACTTGCACCAAGATCAAAAGCCCTTTAAGGGTTAATGAGCCAAGCAGGTTCTAGTGGATTTAGGAAGACACACAGGATGCTATTTAACAGTGCTAACTGCAAGTGCTAAACATTAACTCTACCAAGATGGTGCATGCTGTAAACAGTCACTGATAATCTTGAATGGGAGAAGCGGAGTTACCAGTAATCCGCTCTGTTCACACATATATTGTATCCTGTGACTGCATTTTCACTACAGTTGTGTAAAGTGTGGGGTTAACTTTCACTCTATTGTATCAAAGCCCTGGATACCTGTTGCTATGGTAACCAGATATGTGAGTTAATACAGTAGGTGTAAGGTAGTTACCTTGATATTATAGTCTTTGACAGATTTGTAGCTATTGGGCCTATAGAGACTAATTGTCATTTCACACCTTTCTGATTCAATAGGCCATTTATAATTTTAGCATGTCTATTATCTAAGAACATAGCCCTGGGGAACAAATGTGCTATAGTCCGTTCCTCTATATTGGGGACTGGTGCATTTGCAGCATGAGGGCCTTATTTTTTTCTAATTAATGATAAAATATCCTAGTTTTTTCACAACCCTAGTCTTGTATAGGGTGTTTTGAATATCTATACTGAAAATTATTGGAAATTGGAAGATATTTGATAATTTTTTCAGCTGCCATATTATTACAACAGGGCAAATACTGCCCAATTGCTGCCCATTTGGGGCAAAATAGCTGCATTAATAGCAGGTGGTTGGGTGCAAATTATGGATTTCTCTCTTAATAAAACAACAAAATCTTGATTTAATGGACCAGGGACATCAAATCCAAGTCAGAGATATCATTGACACTTTTCAGAAGTATATAAATCATATTAGTTACCATATATCTTACATTTGTATAAGTAGGTCACTGTCTGACCTTGAATCACAGTTATTGGGGTCAAGGTTGAATTAGGTCACCATGAAGTACCGCAATGGATAATCCCAACAAATGCATGAATATCTAAGCTATCCAATATATTGAAAGAACTCATAAATGTGATACAAAATCCATGTTTTTTCTTTTTCTTGCTCCATTTTTTCTCATATATAGGGATCATGTTAAATGCTATAGGGAAAAATTGTATCAAAGGACGGGTCAAAATGGCGATTTTAGTTAGTTTTCAAAAAAATACATATCTTTTGGTAGAATTTGAACTATTAGAGGCATATAAAATGTAAAAACATATTTAAAAAGCTTGTTTCTCACTCTAAAAGATGAATTAATGAAAATAGGGGGTCATCACTCACTTTTTCATAGTAATTTTAGCCTAAAGATGGAGAAGTAGGTGTTTTTTCATGGTTTTCGCTTCTGAAACTCACACTTTGATACAAGATTAAATATTTTTAATTTTCACCAAAAACTTAATGAGGTATCTAGAAATAATGCCCTAATTGTGTACTTTTACATGGTGAAAGAATTGTGTAGATCGGCCAACTATGAGAGACACAGCACCATTTTGAAGGTGCAAAAATAGGAAAAACTAAGTTTTTGGTCCCCAATATACGGCAATGAGCTTTAGTATTAATGAGGCCAACATTTGTGCAACATGCTGTTCTTATCTGGCTGGTACACTGACAGAGGGTCCGCATGATACGTAAATGAAGTGCCTACAAGCAGACCTCATTGATGCAACATACTGACCAATGTTCTAACATAACATGGCGGCGTTGGGTTAGCAGCGGTGAGCGACAGGGGGACCGTATTTTCCCAGATTACTCAGTGTTCATAGACAGTAGAACATATGAAACTTTGATAAATAACTAGTAAAAGTGTCGCACTGTAGATATCATGGCAAACCAAGGACCCAGATCCTGTACCAAGAAGAAGACAATGGATTTAATCCCACAAGAGGCTTCGATTAAAGAAGTGATTGCAGCTGTCAACTCTATGGACAAAAGGTTGCTGTCAGTGGAGGAAATGCAAACTTACATGCATTCTAACATCGAAGAAATTAGAGAATCCATTGACGGCCTGAACCAGACGACAACTAATATCAACAAGACCCTTGACAGTATAAAAGGAAGACTCACATCATCTGAAGGAACCATGGAAGCCATGTCAAAAACAATATCGGAAACTGGAGACGCCATTAAAATCCAGAATGACAGTGTCAAATCCCAAACGGCCCTACTACTCCAACATACGAAGAAATTCGATAGAATGGACCAAGACATCAAGAAAAAAATCCTGATAATTACAGGACTCGAAGAGAGTAAAGATGAAGACATATCGGTCAAGATTGCTCAATTTCTAAGAGATATTAGATTTAATCAGGGATTGGAATGTGTAGAATCTTGCAGTCGCGAGGGGCCGGAAACGCTGATCCAAGATGGCGACCACCAAGGCGTAAACAAACCAAGACACAGACAGGTATGACTTATTTTTCGAAATATCTACACCAAATCTAAGATTATGAAGAATCTGAAGTACCTGAAGGGAAAAATGCTATACAAGTTCGTATCTGTGGGTGATGAATTGAATGAAACTGAACAGAAAGACTTCAACGACCTCCGTGCCATGTACTTACCTAGCGAAGAAACACAGTTATAACGTTCAGCTCAGGCAAAGATTCCTCATCCTGGAAAAGAAGACCATCTATCCTTCCCAGCTAAACCAGATGCCTTACCAAGATCTCACCATGCAGAAAGCTATGGAAGCCACCACCCCGGATGGTTTAATGTTTAAATCTAAACATCACATGCTCTCCAACCTGTATGACTGTAACCAGAAATTTTGAGGAGTAGAGTATAATAGCGCTGAACAGGCCTACCAAGCTACCAAGGCTCGCATGTGTAAACAACCTGACATAGCTGACAAAATTCTCCAGATGGACAATACCATAGATATCATGTACGAGGGGAAGAAAGTCAAACCTACTCCTGAATGGAACAAAGAAGCTGAAGCCATCATGGAGGAAATTATCACTGCAAAATTCTCCAACAAACACCTGAGGGACTACATAGTCTCTACTAAAGGTATGACACTATATGAAGCCAACTATCACCCGGTATGGGGCGTAAAGTATTACTTTGGACAGGCCAACATGTGTAAAAGGGACAATATCAAAGGAGAAAATCTACTAGGCTTCATCCTTACCAGAGTACGAGATAAGATCATTAACGAGGATACAGGCAAAGACGACGAGCAACCCGTATGAGCTGATACTTACAGACCTAGTGAAGGAAAATGAACTAAAATTTCTTGTGCGACCCTTAGACCATAGTATACAAATTTTTATATAATTATAATGTTTAAGATTGGGAAAATACGAAACACCTTTAGTGATAATCTGCTATAACTGTACTAATATATACCGTAGGTAGCAATAAGTGCTGTAAACCTATGATGGGAGGGGGGTTAGACTATTTTTGGTATAACAAAAGATGGGATATTTTGATCTTGATTACAGAGGTGAATGTACATACATGGGAAAATTGTACCGGTATATCTGTCTCTTTAATATCCTGGTTTATAATAAGTAGAATTTTACAAATATGCAGGTAAACAAGGAACTTAAGTCCAAGTTTGAAAAAGGCTTCTCTACTGTACATCTTAATGCTCATAGTATAAGGAACAAATTTACAGGTTTGAAAGAAGAATTATATGATTGTATTATTGACATTGTACTTTTCTCTGAAACATGGCTAAATTCAACAGATTGTTCTGATATGTATAAGTTTCCAAGGTATAACCTATTCAGACTTGATAGAATAAGTATTTTTAAGGGTGGTGGACTCTGTGCACACGTAGATGAAACCATATCATGTACAAATGAGAAATTTGGCTTTTTAAACCGGACTTACAGATGGGCATGATGCAGCCGCTGAAAGGGTGAAGACCCCCAAATAATCAGTATGATTCACCAATAACCTCTTCCTGATGCTTCAATACAATGCTGGAGAGGTACTGAGGTACATAACAACTGGATCCATACCAGATTCACGGTTAACAATACACATGGAGCAGGGGAGTAACCAAATTTAGACTTCATGTGGAAATTCAGCAGATTTTTGCTTGCCTTGCAGAAATCGATATTTTGGCATCATATAATCTTCCCCTGGGCCCCTGGGGGAGACTGACAAGACTGGAAACAATTACTGTACATGTCGGTTTCCGGTCGGCAGGAAAACGCAAGAAGAATTACTAGTTCCACTGGGGCCAGGGAAGATGTATAAGAAAGCAGTCTCTGTCCAGCCCTGAACATGATTTGTAGTGAGGTGGAGAGATAATGAGAGGAGCAGGACATTATATTGGGAAGAGCAGACATTTTTGTGTCAGACCGATACGCTTTGCTCTTCTTTTTGTTATTGTCGATGCCGCTGATATAATGTACCTACCGTAATTGTCTGTTTAAGTGCAGGGGTCTTAAATGAGTGCAGGTCTTCAATGAGTCTCTTAATAGTCTTGGATGGGCGCAGGTGCTGTATTAGGGCAAGGGCTGACATCATCAGCATCACAGTCAGTATAAGTTTTGGCATTCGCATTGATGCATTCACTTTGGGGAAAATCATCACCAGGCACAGAGGTAAATGATTAAAGTTCACATCATGAGAATGGCAACACATGTTTAGATGTTTCACACAATTGAAGCTGCTGGCTGTCCCTCTTACTGGATGCAAACCCCATTGTATTCATAGCCATGGCAGCAGGCGTAGGGTTCTCTATAGATTCAAGGTTCCGTATCCAGTTCTATTGTCTGATATTTTAAGACTACCCATCTAGGATTGGCTTCGTTTGGTGTGCCCATGATGTAATGTTCAACCAATTGAACACTGATCCAACCCACCAAACTCTCAATTTGTGCCAAACATGTCTAATCAAGTTGTTTTCTTTCATTCCCCAAAATATCTTTCATTGATTTCAGTTTCACGACCAGAGTTCCTCTCGCTAAGGGTGATTTTCAGAAGAATAGTCCAACTCCACTCCTGGGTCAAATTAGTCAATTTTTAAGTCATGGTGTTTTTTAAAGTGTTGTCTTTCACCTAAGCAGGCTACTAGAAAATCTTTTTTTTCAAGTAACCTGCTTATTACTAGGTGAAAGACACATATGGTGGGTTGGATCTCCACTATTGGGGAAGGCATTTCTCAAGGTGGTACGACTAGACCCCCTTCAAGTCATAGTGAGATCCCTCAGTTAAATGCCATCACATCCCTGCATCTAGTGGTTCCTAATGTTTGCACTGGTATGACTGCCCCACTAACCCCTATGTAATTATTGTCTTAAGTGCTGATCGTACAGAGTAGTCGTTGTGTGTTACCTATGATCACCCACTCTGACATTGAGGGTGTCAAGTCGAACTGGTTGTGTCTAGTCGTACCATCTTGAGAAATGCCCTCCTGATATGAAAAATGCCTTCCTTAGGGGTGGTTGGGGGATTGCCCAATAACTACTGACAAATCTCACACACCCATCAATGGTAGCATTATTGTAACACATGTTTACCCATTAAGGCAGACTGACACATCTCACCTACACCTCAATAGTAGAGTAATTGTACCTGATGTTAACCCTATATAAGGACAGACTGACATATCTCACATAGCTAACAGTGGTAGAGTTATTGTACCTGATGTTAACCCGTAAGGACAGACTGAAATATCTCACATAGCTAACAGTGGTAGAGTTATTGTACCTGATGTTAACCCATAAGGACAGACTGACAAATCTCACATAGCTAACAGTGGTAGAGTTATTGTACCTGATGTTAACCCGTAAGCACAGACTGACAAATCTCACATAGCTAACAGTGGTAAAGTTATTGTACTTGATGTTAACCCATAAGGACAGACTGACAAATCTCACATAGCTAACAGTGGTAGAGTTATTGTACCTGATGTTAACCCATAAGGACAGACTGACATATCTCACATAGCTAACAGTGGTAGAGTTATCACTGCTTGTACCTGATGAGGACCAATAGCAAATAAATGCATCATACATATACGTTTTCATGAGTTTTGAATCTGACCCCTAACACAAGTAACTGACCGGGCCATGTTGGTGGGCAATGCAAAACATACAATGTTGGTACACTCAAGGACGGTCATCATGATGCATCAATGAAGTGGTGGTTGGCAGATTCACCAGGACTTCATTGGTGTATCATACCGACCAATGGGCGTGATGTACCCCTGCATAAATGCTCTTGAAAGGTCAAGTCTGGTTTCCTAAAATACAGGTTCATTGGGCCCTTAGTGTGGGATCAGGGGTGCAGGTAGGTTGAAGGATATGCTGGAATGTAGGACTGACATGGGCAGCAATCTGACCGGAACCAGCACAAAGCCTTTGTCCATTTCTGTCATGACGTGATAAGTGGCGTCATCGGTCAATGTTACCTGTGGTCAACATTCAATGTCATGTTACTGCCTTGATCTACCAGGGGGCAGCACTTTAAGGCTTTTTTAACTGTAACCCTTAAAATCTGATGCTGCATAGACCATAGTGGCCCGTATAAGTGCAGGGGTCTTAAATAAGTGCCTGGAGCATATAGAGGCATGGAGTTAATCGTAAATGCTAAAAGACAGTATTCAAATGAGCATCTGTCGCGTATAAGCACAAATGGAACAGACTGACATCATTGAGCATTTGGGTGAGTTGTACATGCTACTACAAGAAGTCTTGATATCTAGGTGATGGTAATTTGTCATTGTGACAGTGCAAACTGCACACAGGTACTAAGCATGATATTTGTCATATTGAATACTGAAAAAACAGCTGACCTTCCTACCAGCAACTCAAATTTCAAGTTCTGCAGACCCTGAACGCAACTTGATAGAAGCCATCATGGTCAGTGAAGAATGAAATTTGTTTAGGAAAACATGTTCAAAAGGACCTAATAAGGCATTGGAAAACTAAGTTTGCACACAAGTTTGGTCCTTTGAGGGCCACAGAGTGCATGCTACAGTGTCAGTGTACAGAATTCAAAGTGAGGGTAGGTAGGGTCTTTAAAAGAAGCCTAATAATTACTTATGCTAAAGACTCTATATTGCGACTCAAGGAGTTTTCCTAAACATCCAGTAGTGGATTAAAATGAAGAGAGGACTATGAGTGGCTATATTTTGGGCCACACCTCCTCAAAAACTGCATCCGCTTTTAAAATGCAATACAGTGATAGTCAGTAGGCTTTTGAAAATTGCATTCACCCATGATGCAACAAAGGAGCTCTCCCAACGTTAAATCTTTAAGGGTTTTTGAGGTAAGAGTGCATCATAACCATTAGTCATTGTGATATACCATTGAAATGCTGGTAAGTCTGTTTACTGGCACTTTATTCAAGCATGATGATGACCCTCTAAAAATAGCCCTGACATATTAGTGCATGGAACAGTGGCCCTTACATGCTTAATGTACCAGTAAAAGGCAGGGAGGAGAAGGGTGAGGGATGGCTGTACTGCAGCAATGGGTGGGGAGGGCTAAGAATATGGTTACATGGGCAGAGTTGGACGTTGGCGCCCCCACCAATAAATACCAAAATGGTCATCGATCTCAGACAGTCTATCCCTGGCTGACTGCCATGATAACTGGAGGGTGTTGCTCCTATTGTAAAAAGAGCTGTGAGTATGTGCCCTCTTTTCTGAACAAGTCGTGCACTGCTTCACCAAAATACTTGCACTCACCACATCCGTCTGAAAAGTCACCTGCCTTATTTTAAACAGAGAGAGCTGCACTATCAGGTACCTACTCATGTCACACACTCTATAGTTTATTATACTGACTGACTTCTCCCAACTTGGTACCTACTCAAATCCCCCTTTTTTAGCACCATACTTGAATGACCACTTGACAATGTGAGCAACAAAAGGGACAAGTTAAAGCAACATGAAAAAAAAAGGACTGGAAACAAGGGCATTTTTAGCCAGCTCTTCCTTTTTACTATAGGAGCAACACCCTCCAGGCAGCCTAAGGCAGGTACGGGCCAGGGGGAAGTCAGACCAGGAGAGTGTTGCTCCTATTGTAAAAACAGCTGTGAGTATGTGTCCTCTTTTCTAAACAAGTCGTGCACTGCTTCACCAAAGTACTTGCACTCACCACATCAGTCTAAGAAGTCACCTGCCTTGTTTAAAACGGAGAGAGCTGCACTATCAGGTACCTACTGATGTCACACGCTCTATAGTTTATTATACTGACTGACTTCTCCCAACTAGGTACCTACTCTAATCCCCCTTTTTTAGCACCATACTTGAATAACCACTTGTGAGCAACAAAAGGGACAAGTTATAGCTACATGAAAAGAAAGGACTGGAAACAAGGGAATTTTTAGCCAGCTCTTCCTTTTACTATAGGAGCAACACCCTCCTGGGTAGGGTAGGAGGGGCACTCTTCAAGTGCAGATCTAGTACAACTCACTCTCCACGAACCTGGAACTCTTTTACAGAAGAAGGTATGAAAACAGTTCCACTTTCCTGCTCTCCTAACCACATCACACACTTCATTTGCACATCCACCAAATGTAGAGTTTGTGGGACTATGTTGGTTTTCTAGCGGGCTAGCTAGGGACTATTGTAGAAGGTTATGTATTCTGGGCTATTTCAGGGTAGGAAATAGAGAGAACTAAACAACCATGGCATACATAGTGGCCGATCCACCCTAAAGGGGCTGTCTCCCTAGGGGTAGATCGGCCACAATGTACTTCTGAGAGTTTAGTTCTCTATTTATTTCATGTTAACCTGTTATTCAAGTGCTTAAATTCACTGAATTTAGCATCCAAATATGTCTTGTGACCAGCACTGGCAATTGAGACATGTTACGCCACTGGGGGTGTGGTGATGGTCCCTCCAATGTTAATCTGGGAGGGTATTGCTCCTATATAGTAAAAGTAAGAGCTGGCTAAAAATGCCCTCGTTTCCAGTCATTTCTTTTCATGTAGCTATAACTTGTCCCTTTTGTTGCTCATAAGTGGTTATTCAAGTATGGTGCTAAAAAAGGCAGATTTGAGTAGGTACCTACTCAGTCAGTCAGTATAGTATATTTTAAACAAGGCAGGTGACTTTTCAGACTAATGTGGTGAGTGCAAGTTGAATGGTGAAGCAGAGCATGACTTGTTTTGAAAAGAGGGCACATATTGGCAGCTCTATTTATCATAGGAGCAACACTCTCCTGTGGGAAATCGTTATTAACATGAAATAAGAGGCAGAATAGGCAAGGGGAGGGCAGGCTCGGGATGGACAGGATAGGCAATTGAAAGCAGGGTAGTGTATGGCAGGGAAGGGACATTACTTAACAGGGCACAGTATGACAGGTTGGAGTATTGCCATACCATGGAAAGCAGGGCAATGCAGATTATTGGGGAAGGGGGGCAGGGCAGTCCAAGAGAGACATTAGGGCTAAGACTAAGAATTCTGCGTGCCATCTGGTGGAACTAGAATAGTCCCATATGGTAATATGAGCACACCTGAACTCAAGCTGTCATTAACTGAATAGGTTCAATGATGAAGTATAAGCCCTCCCTAGTTAGTAATTTGTGATGGGTAAGCCGGTACAGATATAAACAAAAGTATGCCGGCAGCCTGCTGAAATACATCTTCTAAAAGCATGTTTGTGAATGTTCAAGAACAGTTGCTTATCGAATGGAAAATGTAGCCTTTAGGCATTTCATCATGTTAGATGTTCATATGGTACTTTATTTGGGTTGAATATTGAGTTTCACGTTTAAGGAATAGGGCGGTGCAGGATAGGAAAGGCAGTTTAGAATAAGGAGGAATTTACTGGTATTTGTATGAGGGGTAGATATTGTGTTACAACTCAGCAGCTAGATCTATGTGGACCAGTGAGTAGTGGCCCGGGTGGTACGATTGTGTGCAGCGGGAGCTGTAGATGGAACAATATTATACCTTAACACTCTTAAGCCACCACAGCCATCACCACGACTCGATCCTTAGTTGCCATGAGTCATTGTGGAAGTTAAAAAAAATGTTTGCAAAATAAAAAAAAAAATCTGACCTTCCCTACCTATTTCTTTTCCAGCAGGTTACCTAAAACACAACTATTTTTTTGCATAAGAAATGAGAACCTTTTTAGGCCAAACATTCTAAAGCCAATAACTGTGAACCTTAGGTAGATGCGTCTTATACACAGGGTTTTACTGCAGTGCCGCCAAGGCTAACTGTGTGTAAAACTAATTATGGTCCGGTCAATACATGCAGGCGATCAATATGTACGGCCATGATAGGATACGCTTACATCCGCTGTATAAGCCTTAGTATGGACACCTAGTGGGTTGGCCATTGCTTGATCTGGCACCGGCAGGATGGGTATCAGCTCTTACATAATGTGTAAACCCAAATAAGTCTGCATTGATTAGAGTAAATTATCTGGTTGGTTGATAATGCATCATCAGTATACCCTATAGCATAGTCAACATAGCAGCATGCTGCCGCTTTCTTTAAGATGGCTGCCTGGTGCTACAAAAAAAAACACAGTAAATTCATTTGTAATCGGATTGTTTGAATTATCTGCATTTTTTCTTGTCTCATTACCTCTGTCTGTCTGTCTGTCTGTTTGTCTCTCTGTCTCTCTGTCTCTCTCTGTCTCTCTCTCTCTCTCTCTCTCTCTCTCTCTCTCTCTCGCTCACTCCACCTTTCTTCCTTTGCCTTCAAATGTTATCCTTCCTTTAGCTCATCTTTTGCTCACACATCCTCATGATTTAATTAACACATAGCAATATCAATTGCCAATGACATATATCAGGGGAGTCTAAACTAGAATATGACTTCATTTCTAAGATTGAAGCAAATTTGTCTAACTATGATTCAGAATCAAGGGTAGAACTAGCTTGTATTTGATTTGAGCCTTGTCTCGTGACCCTTCCCTTGGGCCCCTTGTACACATCAAGTGAATACAGATGGATATTAAACCCCAACATTCACATTACCTTGTTTGGCGAGACAACATGACGGTGTAATTAATTCATTGTGCTGGCACAAGATGGCAGTGTGGGCATTCTCCAGGGTACCGTCATTATTAATGACCACGTAGCATGAGCAGGTATATACAGGGGTACAGACCTGACATGAAAGAGGAGTAAACCCTTATACGGCCGCTAGTACAGAAATGCATCATATGTACCTCTATGAATTCTTGGCCATAATGCTATGTGGAATTTCATCATTGTTATAGCTTGGAACACATGGTTGTCATCAAGATGCTGCAATAGGCAGCTGATGACAGCGTGCCTCGTTTTGAGTCCAAGTAGGTCATGAGATGTTTGTGATGAATTGTGAACCAATATATCATACTCCAAGCTCTCATAAAACTAGAAAGCCAGGGAGGGGTAAGGATACTGTCCCTACACCATCTGTCAGTGTCTGACGGCCATCAGACAGCTGTCAGTAGGCCATTTTTTTTTTGTATGATGCCTGTGGCTAAAACAGTGATGAATTTCCCCATGGTGTTAAGGCCTAGAATTCTTCTAAGGATCCTCATAAAACTTAACAGTGAGCCGATGCAATTGCATTACAGTGAACCAGTGTATTTTATACAACAGATCTTTGGCATCTTTGGGCCGAAGATTCCACTGTTATTTTAGCAATATATGTTTAGTGTCTCTAGAATAGCCTAGACCTTGTTTTATTCTTAAAAAGGTCTTTGGATCGCTACCTTAGCGATCTTAGGTATTATTCTCCCTTATCCAATTAAGTGATCTCAAGATTGGACTGTCTTGCCTTTTCACAGCCAGCACTAAGATCGCAGTGATCTTAGCCTTAGCCCGCCTACACCATTTCAAGTAGAACACACTGTGCACAGGGGCAAGAGGCCCATACTGAAAGAAAAGCAGTGGAAACACTCCTTCTCACAAGGGTGATTACACAAGCATCTCCCCCCTCCTATATAAGCCACTTATAGAGTATAGGGTACAGTTGACCTAGTACAGTATTAAAGTGCACTTCATGCCTGAGTATCCTGAAGAGCCCTCAAGGACTCTCAGCAAACATCCTCCCTCCCCTCTATATGTATACAGCAGGGGCATTCACTCTTGGAAGCAGGAGTGTTCCCTGTGAGTGCTCTTGTACTCAGGTGAAACCACTATGCAATTATTTCACTAAGATTGCAGTGATCTCAGGACTCTGTGCCTGACTCGCATGCAACCACTGCATTAGATAGGGTAGAATGGCTAGGTCTTATGATAAGTGCCTACTCTAAGATCGCAGGGGTATAAATCCCAGAACCTTTTGAATTAACCTCCTGAATCTGTGACGTGGCCACCATGCAAAAGTCGACCGAGTTAGGTCCTTGATTCTGGAGTGACTCCACCGCTATTCCTTTATTTTGGGACTTTTACCCCTGTGCCTAGTCAGTACTTCTTGGAACAGTGTAGAAGGGCTGAGGCTAAGATCGATGCGATCTTAGTGCTGGCTAGGAAAAGTGAACGCAGTCTTATCTTAAGATCGCTTAATAGGATAAGGCAGAATAATTCCTAAGATTGCTGAGGTTGCGATCCCAGGATCTTTTGAATCAACCTCAAGTGCTCAGACAGTTATTGCATCAAATATACAATGCATATTAACACATACAATTTCTCTCACTGCATACATATATACTACTTATATTTAACTCATGTTCCTTGTCCTTTACAGTTGTGCTGATCAGCTATGTCGTCTATGCCAGTGAAGAATGCGCTGCAGGTAGGTCACTTCATGACGTCACTGCATCCCTGTGACGTCATATCTCACTATATGATGTCATTGCATCCCTGTGATGTCCTATTTCACTCCTTGACGTCATGCAGATAACAATGACTTATTTATGATATTTCACAATTCACCAAATTATGGTGGGAATTTGGGTGGGGACAGGGTGTCTCTGTGAAAGTAAACCTCAGGAGCTATGGTATGGTGTCGATACGCCTTACAAGTACTCAAGGAGCATATGGGTGTATATTTTCAAAATAAATTATTTCAGGTCCCCCCTTTAAATGACCAATTGTAGGATCGATAAAATTCTAAGGTTATATTTCATCCAATTAGCATTTCTGAGAATTAGGCTTCATGCAGTTAAGTGTACATTTAAGAGATATCTGTCATTCAATTATGGATATGGTAGATTTATATGCCTTTTTTATTCCCTCTCCTCAAAATCCTCAGAAATTCATAGACTACTTTATTCAAAGTGGATGAAATCTACCCCCAGTTCCCTTGCTAATAAAAATTGACAAAAAAACCTTTCTGTATGTAACAATAGTTTGTCCCCCATTGCTCAAAAAGAGCAATCAATTCCGTTGACACTAGAGATTACTCGTAAATTGAGACCGTATTTTGGGATTACTCTAATTTCAAGAATGTTTACTGAATTAACCAACACCTAAATTATACCAAGCATTTATTGCTAAATTTAAGATTTTTTATTACTATACTTATGAGAATTTCTTTTTGTGTTTATTGATACGGTTTTGTTTGTATTTTGTAACGGCTTTTATTTGTACTTAACTTAATGGCTTTCATTTGCACTATGTTGTCTCTGCAGCTTTGGCGTTTGGTAAAGACGACCGTTAAGACTTTACGTTTGCTTTTAGTTTAGTCAACTCCTGGCTACCAAGCTTCATCTTATACATTGTGTTTCAATTTTTCACCATTCAATATTTTAAGTTGCCATTTAAACATTAAGAAAATATTTCGGTCAATACAAATTTCATATTTGGATATATTCACTTATTACAAATTGGGCAATACTTCTGAAATCAAACAAAAACCTCTGCTGCCATATTCCAAAGAACACTTTCAAGCATTTATTTCTGTGGGATAAATTCACATAAAGAAAAGTACTCAACCAACCTAGTGCAATGCAGATTCAGATAATGTCCAATGAGATTAATCCTTTAAAGGCCAAATGAAATACTTGATACACTGATGCAGAGTCGGCAAGTTATTTGCAAATCCTGCATTGCGCTGACTTGAAAAGAGGGTACCAACCCAATATGGCCAGCGTGATGCATTTATGCATCACTGGTAACTTATTTCATGTGTGAAAGAGTGGAAAACAGACAGATGAGCTTTGTAGCCCGACCCATTAGATGACCTACCTCCACATCTCATGGCCCCCAACAGCACTCAAAATTACCATGAAAATGTGTGAATTATCATCTTTCCATACTGGTTGTAAATGAGCTTAAAAAACTTCTGACCCATATAACATGAAATGAAGGCAAGGGTTCACTTGAACAGGGTGTGGCTGAGGGTTATCTCACTCTGCTTTGTCTCATGAGACAATAGTCATACCCATTGGTTGTGAATCTTTGCTTATTTACTCCACAGAGTAAAATTGCATTTGTGCGTCATCACGCTAAATGGGCACGTAATTAACTCTTACAAAACATGGCCATCAGAGAGTTAACCAATGCAGCTTGGTGGTTATTATGATGTAAGGCATAGAGTTTGGAAGCTATGGATATAGATGTACATGTTGTGTCTCTGATGTTTGGTGAAGCCGAAGCTCAGTGGTCCTACTCAATGTTTGTTTGGGTGATTGCTGTGTGTGGTCTGACCTCTCACAGTCTCAGGGTACTTGGAACAATGTCTCGTTGAACCAAAGCCTGAACCAGGCCACTAATAACAAGAGCTAATTGACCTTTAGACATTTGGATAGGACAACCTGAACCAGAGTCCTTGGAACGTGAGGACGAGGCCTTTTTGAACAGGTCTGCCCTGAACCTTGGCCATTGGAACAGGAGCCCCTTGAACAAAAGACCTTTGAACACAAATATCATGTATTTAGGTATTGGAACAGGAGCCCCCTGTAGAATGACCCTTGGAACAGGAGCCCCCTATACCATGGCCTTTGGAACAGGAGCCTCTGAACCATGGCCTTTGAAACAGGAGCCCCATTAACCATGGCCCTTTGGAACAGCAGCCCCCAGAACCATGTCCCTTGAAACAGGAGCCCCCTGAACCATGTCCCTTGAAACAGGAGCCCCCTGAACCATGGCCATTTAAACAGGAGCCCCCTGAACCATGGCCTTTGGAACAGGAGCCCCATTAACCATGGCCCTTTGGAACAGCAGCCCCCAGAACCATGGCCCTTGAAACATAAGCCCCCTGATCAACGGCCCTTGGAACAGAAGATCCCTGAACCATAGCAATTGGAACAGGAGCCCCCTGAGCTATGGCCCTTGGAACAGGAGCCCCCTGAAGCAAAGCCCTTGAAACAGAAGCCCACTGAACCATGGCCCTTGGAACAGGGGCCCCCTGAAGCATGGCCCTTGAAACAGGAGCCCCTGTAGCAAGGCCCTTGGAACAGGAGCCCCCTGAACCACAGACTTTGAAACAGGAGTCCTTGAACCATGGCCCTTGAAAGAGCAGCCCCCTGAACCATGGCCTTTGAAACAGAAGCCCCCAAACCATGGCCCTTGAAACAGGAGCCCCATTAACCATGGCCCTTGGAACAGGAGCCCCCTGAACCACAGCCCTTGAAACAGGAGTCTCTGAACCATGGCCTTTGAAAAGCAGCCCCTGAACCATGGCCATTGAAACAGAAGCCCCCCAAACCATGGCCCTTGAAACAGGAGCCCTTGAATCATGGCCCTTGGAACAGGAGCCCCCTGAACCATGTCCCTTGAAACAGCAGCCCCCTGAACCATGGCTTTTTGGACAGCAGCCCTCTGAACCATGGCACTTGGAACGGAGTCATAAACCATGGCCATAGGAACAGCAGCCCCCTGAATCATGGCCCTTGGATCAGAAGCCCCTGAACCTTGGCCCTTGGAACAGAAGCCCCTGAACCATTGCCCTTGGAACAGCAACCCCTTAACCATGGCTCTTGGAACGGAGTCATAAACCATGGCTCTAGTAATAGGAGCCCCCTGAACCATGGCCCTAGGAACAGGAGCCCCCTGAACCATGGATCTAGGAACAGGAGTCCCCTGAACTATGGTTCTAGGAACTGGAGCCCCCTAAGCTAAGGTCCTTGGAACCGAGTCATAAACCAAAGTTCTTCGCCCACCCTGAGAATGTTTATACATTTACTTTGGAGTTTCAGTAGGAACAGGAGCCCCCTGAACCCTGGCCCTTGGAACAGAAGCCCCTGAACCATTGCCCTTGGAACAGCAGCCCCCTTAACCATGGCTCTTGGAACAAAGTCATAAACCATGGCCCTAGGAAGAGGAGCCCCCTGAACCATGGATCTAGGAACAGGAGCCCCCTGAACCATGGCCCTCGGAACAGGAGCCCCCTGAATCATGGCCCTTGGAACAGAAACCCCTGAACCATGGCCCTTGGAACAGGATCCCCCTGAACCATGGCCCTTGGAACAGAAGCCCCTGAACCATTGCCCTTGGAACAGCAGCCCCCTTAACCATGGCCCTTGGAACCGAGTCATAAACCATGGCCCTAGGAATAGGAGCCCCCTGAACCATGGCCCTAGGAACAGGAGCACCCTGAACCATGGCCCTCGGAACAGGAGCCCCCTGAACCATGGATCTAGGAACAGGAGTCCCCTGAACTATGGTTCTAGGAACTGGAGCTCCCTGAGCTAAGGTCCTCGGAACCGAGTCATAAACCAGAGTTCTTCGCCCACCCTGAGAATGTTTATACTTCTACTTTGGAGTTTCAGTAACAATTATCCTCTGCACAGTTTATGAAGACTTTACTGTTTGACGGCGTGTTTGGAGTGGGTTTGGATATAGTAGAGTCAGTTGTTTGATTAGAAATTGTAGATTATTTAACATTGCAATAAAAACTTGACACGTTTCTGATCCTGTATCAGGGAATAAAACAGAATGGGCCATTTTCATTCACTCTGCCCATTTGTTGCCCTCGTGAGTTTAGTGTCTGTACTATGTCATAATGCAGCCATCGAGATAAGGCTAAAGAAAGTTTCTGGTAACATAATAAAAAAGGTTGGTAGATCTGATTCTTTTTTTTTATTTTATTTTTTTTTAGTATCCAAAGCCTCACATAGCCATACATTTGCTACGGTTTTTACTAGTTATTGTGAGAAAGGATCCTTTCCTTCGTGACATATAAGAAAACAATGACATGATATTGTGAGGAAAAAAAACACTTTTGAAAATAGAAATATTTTGAAAAAAGGAAAAAAAAGGTAAAAAAATAAAAAAAGTTGGAGGTCTGCCCTCTTTAGGTTGATCAGGTGACCTTTTTTAAGAAGCTTACTAGGGCTGCATTCTTGACGACTGATGGGCGTGGTCAGCTAATATAGCATGAGGCTATTGTAAAGGATAAAACAATGAATAATTCAGCATGATTCCATCAGTTGAAACATAATGTGTATCTTCATAGTAGGAGGGATTTCATATTTGGATTGCCCCTAATAGGGTCTTAGTGTACATATAATGGAGATAATCTGAGACTATGCATGTAGTCCATTTCTTCGGTAATAGCTCGTTGGTCTTGAATAAATATTACTCCTAAATTAGCGCTTAATTTGGTGGTACAGACAATTGCACAGGTACAGCTTACAGGATCAACTCAATCTGAGGGTATGGCTTATACTGTTCACACTATAAAATAAAATTAAATCTGCAATTTTTTTCAAGCCTTAGGTGTAGTATATAGGTCTTTCCAGATTTGGCAGTGTGGTTAAAAGTGACTGTGGCTTGTAGTCTATGAGGGGTTTTATTTTGAGGCAATATTTGTCTGGGTGTGTTGTGGGTGGTTGGATGTGTGTTTGTAGGGGTCTATGGTCTATGAGCGGAGAGGGTTGTATATCTATTATATCAGGACTCCCCAACCTGCCTGTATCCTACAGATAAGGGACAAACAGTGACCTTGTTCTGCCCTCTCTCTTCCCCTCCTCACCCCCCCGGCCCCAAACCCAGTCCTGTCCCAGCACCGTTTATTTCTGTACATGCTATAGTGCAGGGGCAAGTGTCAGGATTTTGAGTTTTGTGGGAAGTGAAGGTTAATTTTGCCCAACATACATAAATATGTTCCTTGGGTACTTAAGCTTCCAAAAATGTATGTTGGGAATTTTTCTTTTCATGTTGGTTACCGTGGCAACCGTTTTCCTTGAAATCACTCAAAATCAGCTAAAATGCTCCCTAAAGTGCATAATACTGTGTCAAATGATAATAATTACCACCCCTACCCACTAATATCAAACCTATTGTGTCTAATTTATATTCATATTGGTTTGTTTCTAGGGATCTTGGTTGCTTAGCAACAACATGTATTTAAAGGATTTCCTTAGCAACACAATCAATATAATGTTATTCAGCATGTTTCCACATGAGAATTCATTCAAGCTGGCTCTATGGGTTACCCCAGTGCCCCAGATCTATAAGAAACAAAGTAAAGTCATATAGCAACAACCATTTGCTGTCTAGGGACCTTGGTTGCGTAGCAACAGCAGCTATGTAAAGGATTTCCTTAGCAATGCTATTATCATAATGTTATTCAGCATGTTTCCACATGATGATTCATTCAAGCTGGCTCTATGGGTTACCCCATTGCCCTAGATCTATTACAAACCAAGTAAAGTCATAGAGCAACCATCATTTGCTATCTAGGGACCTTGGTTATTTAGCAACAATATCTAGGTAAAAGATTTCCATAGGAACGATATCTGTGCAATGTTCGGTAGCATATTTGTACATAAGTATTATTTCAAGCTGGTTCTATGGGTTACCCCAGTGCCCTAGATATATCAAAAGCAATCAAAAATCATATACAAACTACTATTTTCTATACTTTCCCATAGCAACAGGCACATCCGCTTGCACGAAAAATGCTAAACATTGGTCCATTATATAGGGCCTAAATATTCGCCTATAAATTTCTCAACTGATGAAATAGGTATTCCTAGCAAATTTATGCCATTATCAATGGCTACATTATTTCAAATAACCATAGACACTTAGCAACTACCACTAATTCCAATATTTACCTAGCAACATGTTTACTATTGTATTGTTAAAATTGCTGGATGAGAATATCTCAATAATTGAGTCAAACAGGTACAGGGCTATCCAAGATGGTTCATAAATCTGTCCTCCAGCTGGTATTTGAGATTGGATATACAGGATAACTGTATTCAGAATACCCCCCCTCCCCTAAAAAATGTTAAAATATTTTCTCATTGGATCTATACAAATCACAAAAGTGATCCATTATTATTTGAGACTTTGGATGCAACTAGTTGGTAATGTTGGTAGCCCTAATATATAACCCATTTAGTTCTTTTTGGTCTACATTCTTGGCAGTAAGCATGTTAATTGTTAGCCCCCTTAACTATCAGTCATATGCCCTAGATCAGTAGAATGGAATTAGCATGGTACCCTCAGTTAGTAACTAAAGAGGATGATAAATCCATGAGAATAGAGTCTTGAACTTTTCTCTCAAGGATATATGTGTATTTATATAGGGCACATAGCCATTCATGTAAGGAGGTAGCATCTTTAATCATTGACTGTCCCTGACAGCCATCTTGGATTCAGCATAGAATGTTGGGTAAAACCTGATCACAACCTGTATACTCTTCATATCTATATTAAACATGGTGAATGGCAATCCACTGATGGAAATATTTAAATTAACATTTACCATTCAATTGTACCTACTAACCTAATCCAATATGCCACTTTACTATACATGTGCCTAATTTTGAAAGCCCTTGCTCAAACTTATGCCATTTATGGAGGAATACTGCATTTTGGTTGACATTGCTTGACTGCATCATTAGTCCAAGATAAATATTGTCAAAAAGGCATATTATAGAGATTAAGAATGAATGTTCTATGGGACCAGGCAAATGAAAGAACACTTGCTATACTTTGAGAAGAGTAGGGGATTTTAGCCCCTGTAGTGGTTTCCCCCTCACTCCTCCTCACAGATTAGATCATTTCTCTCATAGATGCAGTCATCCATAGATGCAATCCCTGGCAAGCAACATATATAGATATCTGTCTAGCTGTGTGGAAAAGTACTATTAGTGGAGGTAAAATCAACCAAATCAAACCAAACCAAATCCTGGGGCAACATTAGGTTGGTAGCCAGTCGTCGGCTTTTAGGAAAACATGACTGACAGTATATAAAAAAGCTGTGGAAAACAACTGTGGAATTGATCTAATGCTGCTATATTGGTTTGCCAAAAATGAATTTTATAAATGTATAATGGATATAGAGCACACATAAATTTACACTTGTGTACAGATAAATCAAAAGTTAACTTCTAAGCATGCATCTATTGCAAAGAAAATCGCAATCAAACTTATTCTGGCAACATTAATTATTCATGAAAGGGTTGGGGTACCTGTTAAACCATTGTCAACCCTTGGAATGTTCATCATGAGTGAGGCAGAATGTCATTGCGTTGAACTTGTCACTGGGGAAACCATTGCATAAGCTATTGTTGCTAAGGAACCAAGTTGACTAGAAACAGGTTATTGGCCAATTGTCCTTGGACTATTGTGCCTTACTACTTTACTATCTCGAACCAGCAAAATCACCGGTTCTTTCCAACAAGTACTGTATAGCCTCAGAGTATGTTGAGGGGTTTGATTTTTTCCAGTCTGAAGAGGCTAGAGGTATGTTCAATCATAGCAGCCTATCCCACAACTAGAAATTTCTATAAGTGAATTACCTATGTTTTCCATACATAGCCCATATCGTACAGGGCCCTTTCTAAGTGTGGAATATCTGGTTGTGCTTTCTCTGTAATTACAGTTAAATCACAGTTTGCTTTTACCTGTATCTCTAAGTATCAGAAACAATAATACACACCAGTAGAGTAAGCTGGTACTCTGTTGGACAGAGCTGCTACTGCAGCATGTGGTGGTATTTGCAAACTGTGAAAAGCCTTTCAAGGAGGATTGGCGGGTACCAGGTAGCCTACACTTGCAAGATGTATGTAATTATACTATATTTATTTGTGAATAGAAGGTAACCCAGTAAATCGCTCACACCTCTCAGGTACTTGTATTGTTTGTTATTGTCCAACAGTATGGTAGTTTACTGTACTAGCATTTGGTATTGATTCCTAAATTATAGGTTAAGGGCAACTTTATTCCTATACCTGGTACTAGACAAGGGTTAGAGTTACATAGAGTATATGTCAGGGAAATGTTCAGATACTCTGGTATTGTTTCTATCATTCCACATCACCACATTATTGAGAAGAAATTAACCAAAAGAACATACACTTCATCTTGTAAAAGATATTGATTATAGACCATTGGCCTTTCAGCTACACTGAATAACCCTCTATTATGACATCCTCATTTGAAATAGCAGAGCCTGTGATAATGGCATCAAGTTGATAGCAGTGGAAAATCTATCATTTGGGAGATTTACAGGTCTTTTTATAAGGTGTCTATGTCTATGTTTTTTTCTGTGCTCAAAGGAGAAGGGCTGTTGCTTTTGCTCTTTATAGCAAATGGTTGGTGCTATATGACTTTTCTTTGCTTTTGATGGATAAAGTGCACTGAGAACCTTAGAACCAGCTTGAACATGCTAAATAACATAATAATAATAGTGTTGCTAAGGAAATCCTTTACATAGCTGCTGTTGCTTAGCAACTAAGGTCCCTAGATAGCAAATGATGGTTGCTATATGACTTTACCTTGTTTGTAATAGATCTAGGGCAACGGGGTAACCCATAGAGCCAGCTTGAATGAATCATCATGTGGAAACATGCTGAATAACATTATGATAATAGCATTGCTAAGGAAATCCTTTACATAGCTGCTGTTGCTTAGCAACCAAGGTCCCTAGATAGCAAATGGTTGTTGCTATATGACTTTACTTTGTTTCTTATAGATCTGGGGCACTGGGGTAACCCATAGAGCCAGCTTGAATCAATCCTCATGTTGAAACATACTGAAAAACATTATATTGATAGCGTTGCTAAGGAAATCCTTTAAAAACCTGTTGTTGCTAAGCAACAAATGTCCCTAGAAACAAACAAATACGTATAGTAGGCACACTAGGTTTGATATTAGGGGGTAGGGTTGGTTAGTATTATCATTTGACACAGTATTATGCACTTTAGGGAGTATTTTAGCTAATTTTGAGTGTTGCCAAGGAAAATGGTTGCTATGGTAACCAACATGAAAAGAAAAATTCCCAACATACATTTTTGGAAGCTTAGGTACCCGAGGAACATATTTATGTATGTTGGGTAAACTTAACATCCACTTCCCAAGAAACTATACTTGCCCCTCTACTACTACCCTGGCTAATTTTGCAGGATCAGATGAGCAGAAAATAAGATAGAATAGTGGCAAAAAGTATATTTGTAATCTAAGAATCTTTTTTATACAAATTTGGGTTTTGGTCCTAAGGGCAAATGATGTTGAAAAGTGTTAAATTTGTGTCAAGAAATCCAAAAAAAGAATTTTAAAGCCTGAAGTGTCAAAATTTAACAGAACCCATGCACAATCTCCAGAGCCCAGATGTCCCTTATAGGCAAAATCATGGCAAAGGCAAAAGGCAAAGCAATAACCAGAGTACCAAATGTAATTTCAAGATGTACTCCTTCCTCAATGATGTTGGTCTATGAGAACAGGTACTTTTGTCACATGGTTAAAAATTAAAAATTATTTCTCAAATTATTACCATAAAACCCCAGTCATAACTAGTTTTTTACTATAGATTACAGTCAAAGCCTTATAAAAAAAGTGCCCCAAAGCCAGCTTATAGTTTCCCCTTAAACTCCTCCCCCATCTAATGACTGGGGCCCACTTATGAACAGTGTTTTACGGTAGCAATGCCAGTGACATGACTTGAAAAGGTAGGGTCGGTAGGTCGGATTTTTTTTTTTTTCTTTTCTTTTTGTTTACATTTATATAGGAAATGTTAAGGCATGTATCAATGGATGTGTCAAATTCTTTGGTTTCATTGTAAAATAATGATAGGAAAATGACAGCTGTGAGAAAAGGGAAAAACATGAAAAGGATACAGGAAAAATCATCAAAAAGTAATGAAAAATGTCTTTAAAATATGAAAAAAAAATGAGACAAAAATCTTCAAAATCAAAAAAAAAAAAAAAAATTTGGCCCTTGTTTCCTAGGGTCGGTCGGATGACTGGAAACAAACCTTTTTCTTTTATATTCAGGGCTGTAAGGGCACCCATTATGATATAAAGTGTGGATGTCCGAGTATGTTAAAAATGCCCTTTTGAAGATTAACATATGCATTGTTCTAGCAATATCTACTAATTGCATTTAAACATCCATGGTTAATGTCAGGGTTTTCTGAAGTGATCCAATCAAACAAGATAGAATTAGAAGAGGACAGAGGGATAGAAAATCCTGAGAAGTAGACCCTTTTGTTGCAAATACATGTATACTCATCACCACCCTAACATGCCCTTCCATTCCTAGCCATGCCTACCCTATCCTGTACCATTATATCCAACATTAGGTACCAGTGTAAGATCTATCTTACACTAACTTATCCCACACTTCTCAATCCTGCCCTCCTCTGCCCTACCAAACTCTGTGCTATCCAAC
The DNA here is from genome assembly GCA_949317995.1 of Acholoe squamosa. NCBI lineage: Eukaryota > Metazoa > Annelida > Polychaeta > Phyllodocida > Polynoidae > Acholoe > Acholoe squamosa. Next base: position 67,495,933 of record OX439048.1, on the reverse strand, counting down.
CAGCCCTACCATACTCAACCCTATGTGTACACTGTTAAAAAAAAACAAAAAAAAATCTGTTCAATCTACCAGGGAACCTTGTAAAACTAAAAGAGTGAACCACGGTTATTTTATTGCAGTGAACCTGTGTAGTTTCTACAAGAAGCCCAAGGAACAGTGTTAAAATAAATTTCTGTGAAAATAATGATGGATCTCTTGCAACTTTGGGACAAGGGTTTCTTTGTTATTACAACAACATTTTTCCTTTACAGTGTACCAAAAGTACATCACTTCAGCCCCCTTGAACATGTGCCCATTGTCCCACCCTCCTGTTTCCAGCGAACTGATTTCCACAGACCCCAAGATTTGTTAGACATGGGGACTGAGTAGCACTATGATATCCCGTCACAGACAGAATCGATGGCAGCATAGTAATTTAGCCACCCCGTCCTGGTCCCAGAGCGGGACGCGGGATGGGAGAAAATCAATATAAGTTGGTACGGCCCAACAGCATGCCAACGGGGACTTTAGTACCACCACCATGTGTACAACACAGAAAATAGGCCACAATACACTCACTTTGTTAAGATGGAACAGCATAGGGCCTGAATTTCTGATAATGCTAGGTCTAGTTTTTATCCTCTAATTTGTAAAAGTAGGGGACCAATGTACTACTAGTAGGCAAAACAAAATAGGATGGTCATTTAATTGATTACAAAGTATATAGCATGTAACCCTCTTCATATGGTAATATTTTGCTGGTTCTAAAATTGTGTATACTATGTGTTCTTTTTTTAAACCTAGTTGACAATTTCTGTACAATATTCATGTGTGGTAGGTTGTACCTTTCAGTAAGGAATACACTTAGGTTCACACAACACCACCACAGAGCTCAGTGTGAAAATGATTAGACAATGTCAACCCTTTGCGCACTGATGCAGGAGCGCATCATGCTTATTGGTTGTCATGATGCATGAATGCAGCCTGGTGCATTACTTGCTGCATTCATGCATCATAGGTTAACACACTCCCAAATGAGGCAGTAAAATTGTGAACACTTCATTGATGCATCATAACAACTGATGGGCATGATGCACTCCTGCATCAGTGGCCCTGAAAGTGGGAAACCACTGCACAACCTTGCGTGTAAATGATGACAGGTGTGAAATTGCCAATGCTCTTTTGCACCTACGCTGTCTAAATTTCCTCCACTCACCTGCGCTTAATGACTTGACAACACACACAAAATAAGTGCACCCACAACCGATCAAGCTTACCACTCTAGATTTCACAAAATATAATTTCAGAGAAGTCCACGAAAGGTGATGGACGTAACTGTGGTGGTAAGTAGGTAAACAGGGGGTTATGTGACACACACACTTAGCCAATCAGAGGCCTTCTTATATTATAAACTGTGACTGGTCATTGGTAACCCACATCCCCACTGCTGTCATACAACAATGGTCAAAATCAGTGGTGGCAAAACTGGCAATACTGTGGTGAATACACAAATATATGCTAAAGATCCAGTCCAGTGAAAGTGATGCAGGTCTGAAGTGAGCAGACACAGGACGAGCAGACGCGGGACGAGCAGACATGGAACAGATTTTTTTTTTACATTATTTAACTATGGCCACAATTTTTGAGCATATGGGACAAATATGGTTCTGTGAAATTCCTTGAGACCATAACACCCCATAGATAAAGGAATTGTAATAGGCTAAAAACTGATGAGCTGCTCCAAAAATGAGCAGACACAGGACAAGCAAATGAGCAGATGCGGGACAAGAGAGTAAATTTGCTTAAAACTCTCTTTTTCTGGACATATCAAAGCTGAAACTAATGATTTGATAAGTTTCGAGGCATAGCCAATCTCACAGTACCACATATGTCCCATATATTCAAAAACTTTCGGCATCATAGGCAAATAATGGGAAATAAATGTCCCGTGTCTGCTCGTCCGACATCTCCTCATCCAGTGTCTGCTCACTTCAGACCTTCATCATTTTGGCTGGACTTGGTCTAAACCATCTCATATTACTTGTAAATGTAATACAAATGTAATACAACACATATATCAATATATTTATTGAAATGAACTAAGAGCCAAGACCGATATAATAAAACCATAGATACAAAAGTGTGGGTCGGTCCTATAAAAAAAAAAGCCACTGCACAAGTGCCTAGTATTTTCATCAGATTGAGGTCATGTCTGTATGCATATACCTATAAATAAACTCCACATTTTTTAGAAAATACTCTAGAATGAATGTAACTGGAAGATCGCCATTTCTAAGGGTTATTTTCTTTTTTATCACAAATCAGAGTGCAATAAAAGTGATCTATCCATCCATGTGATGAGCTGCTTAGATAACTAAAGAGCATATAATGGATCAATTTTATACCAAGGATTGATGTCTTTTAGCCCTCATGCAGTGATTCAAATGATTTTAGTGTATTTTTCCATTATGTATTTTTTACTTTATGTGGCTGAAGTAAACATGGGGCCCTACATCGAATTTAACATTAATTTGAAGCAAAGTGCCTGAACAGTATTTTTGAAAAGTTAACGAATACTATTCTATACAAATCTGAAACAAAATTCAATTATTTAGGTTCTGCTGTGATGATTGGACAGGATGACGATGCTTGTAATGTCATAGTTACGAAATAATAGTGACAATAATGCTAATGTCACCACTATATGTTATATGGAGCAATGATGTCAAAGGAATAATGTGACCACTGGGGATGTTGGTTTATTCTTGTTACCATGACAACATTAAAAAATGGAGTCAGTGTTCTGATATGTGCCACACCGTCTTTCACCCCACCTGGTACCTCTGTTTTAAACTAAACCTTGATGTAATTGCAAAGGTCTTCATGTCTGCCTTCATTGTCAGGGGAATCAAGCTCCTCAGAAAATCTCTCCTGTTTACTTTTGAATATCTTAATGTGCCTGTATGGACAGCTTCTTGTTTGTTTCTATCGTATAGGTCAGTGTCACTGAATCTTTTTGATGTCATTTGAGGATAAATGTATCAGAGAAGACAATAATGTATAGACTATATATCAAATCCCTTCAGTTATTTGAGCTATGAAAATTGAGAGAAAAAAAATCTAGCAGTTGTAATGCAAGGTGGCAGTGTGTCTAGGGAGTTCATTCAGTGTGAACTGAAAAAAAGTAACTGAATGGTATGGTAGAAAAGTAAGAAAATTAAAGCCAACCAAAAATTGAAATTTGCATATTAAATTACTAAGAAGGTGTGCTGTGCTAAGTTTCATTCCGTGTAGTGTTTCCATGGTTACTGCCATTGTTGTTAATCATCATTCATTTCTGGGAAGTACTTTAACTAACTTCTTGGTCATGTATCATATATGTACATATTTGACCTAAAACTTAAACATGTACATGGAAATGTGATCACGATATCAACGCTCAGTGGGAAATATTTTAAATGTCCTAGCATTAGAATGTGGTTTTACTTGTCTCTTATGCCAAGTGTATAAATCAAGCCTTATCAATGTTGTGCTTCAAACTACAATTAAATAAAGACAGACTATAAAATGGATAGGTTGATTTAATAATCCATATGGTGGCACACTGGTAACTAGAAGTAAAACGACCCGATTTTTAGAGGTTTGGACAATGTGGTCATTTTTACTGAGGAATCAAGCCATAGAGACTTGCAAAGTATTTAAAAATCTGTGATGAAGTGGTTTAATCGCAAGAAGATGTGATTATACATCTTTTCTACATGTAAACTGCTTCATTTTACAGAGTACAACGCCCCTATTGACTGTTACGAGTGTTCGACGTATGCGAATGACCAGTACTGTGCTGACCCATTTAACGACACGCATCCAGATGTTCGCGTCATTCCATGTCGTGAGTCCTGTGCAAAATGGGTCAGGAAACCAAAGATAGGTAAGAAGCAAGATTTTAAAGAGGAAAGCAAGCATGTACAGTAAAATGAAAAAGGCATTACAGAATGTTGTCTTTTAGAAAGAATGGTAAAAGAATCCAGATAAGATATACTCAGAAAAAGAGTGACATAAGGTATTTAACATCTAGGAAAACTAGCATAAACAGAATTTATGTCCTGCACATTTTAATATTCACTCTAAAAAAGAGGTACATTATGTAGTGCTGCAAAGATTTAGACTTATAATGACGTTGCAAAGAATCTATGTGATAACAATCTAAAATGATCTTAAAGTAAATAATATTTGTGAAGTAAGTTAGATGTTAGATGAATGAATACACTTTAAGTGATTATTATGCTGTTACTTTTTAATTTGTAGGTGACATGCATGTCATTCGAACATGCTCCGCCAGTTTACGTATGCAGATGCCGGTGGCCAACGTTTGCATGAAGGAGTCACGGCCAGGCGATGGCCACCTCTGCTTCTGCAAAAAGGGGCGTTGTAACAGCGCACCACTGGGACTTCACCAAGCCTCCAAACTTCCCGCGATATTGCTCAGCCTTTTGGCTCTGCTGCTCCTCCAACAGTACTGTTCTGGTTATACCAATATAGCTCGATGGTGGACGGCAGTGCCCTGGACACTAGCACTGTTAGGCAGTAAGTGGTTATGCTACCATGCAGTCTCATCCTGTCGGAAGGCTCTGTGGACGTGCCCAGGGAAGGGGCTTCTTATAGGGGATCCAGCTTCCCTAGAAAATGGATAGCATTGAGCAGGCAAGCAGCTACAACAATGGAGCTGACTTTCTTCCCTCCATGCTGGGAAATTACTCAAGGCGATCGGCTTTGTACATACCTGCATGTACCAGGGTGAGCAAATGCAGGTATGTTTGGTGGAGGAGTCCCATCAACAAAACAACACAATGTCAAATCTTGAACTGACCAATATTTGTTTCAAAGATTGGCACATTGAGGATGATATCATGAACAGACACAAGTGAAATGAGAAAGCGAAAGAGGTGACACTCACATGTACACATATATAAAACAAAACCTAATGCCATAATCTGAACTTGAAGCATCTTTGCCTGGGATAGTGGGTCTGACAGTGTATCAACACTGGCTTTCATTGCTCAATGAAAACCTGCACCAGCCAAGTCACACAGTGGGGATTGAGAGCCCAATGTGCAGCAGGTATTATCACCCCTGTCAAGGATGTCATGTGCCTATGATACTCTGGTGACGTATCTCACGTCATGCACCATCAAACATGGTCAGCTTATGACAATGTTAGGATAATTAACATTTTACTTGGTTTTCTCCAATATACATAAATAAATAAATATATATATATATATATATATTTATATATATATATATATATATATATATATAATTATTATTATCATTGTTATTACCTTGATGATAAACTTTAGGCGAGTCCAGTAAAATGCTAACTTGATGTATATCTACATGCACATATTCAGGAGATTTGTTACAGAGGTTTGGACTTCAAGTTGACACCAAATCAAGTTAATTGCATGCCCTTCATTCCTGTTTACATGCTAAGTAATGGTAATGTTTAAAGTTAAGTTAGATTTCAGTCAGATCAGTTGATGTACAATTTCTTGGTATTTAATATTCTTTCATCCTCTAAGTTGCACCCATTTGCCTGTAGCTTGTGGTGATATATCTACTACTAAAGTTAGCCCTTCAGTTACTAATAATTGGTAGGAAATCAGCATCGGATAGCCCACACATTAAGAGCAAGTCAAACACAAGCTCAGTGATTGTTTATAACTAAAAGGAGCACCTAGATCTAGCCATAAGTAGAAATACAAGTCGACTGACTATGTGAAGAGTGACCCTGCGATGCTCAAGTTTCTAATTAAGTAGGGTCCATCCCTGCAGAAGCCATATTGGCCGCACTTTACAACTGTGTATGAACCATTGCCTGCATCAAAAGCATTACCTAAGGTCATCTGGTATCTATCGAGGCAAGCTCAGCAAGTCATATAGTGGAGACAAACACAAGTAATGGTTTTCTAGCCAAGCATTATCAGTTGTTATATAGTGTTATTTGTCCCTAGACAGATTTAGCATTGTTTCAGAGAATTGCTAGGGAACTCAGAATAATGTCTTATCAGTGTAGGACCTACTTATAAGTTCAATGGGTAGAGCAGTTCATCACATTGCAACCAAATTATCTATCTATTATGTAAGGGAATTTCTCTCAGCTTTAATGAATGTAGGTGAGAAATAGAGATATAAGCATATTGAAAGAGGAGTTTAAAATGATGTGCAATGTAAAACTCTTGTTAGGATAACATGTGCTAAAGAAGATGTCAGATCTAAGTCTGTCTGTACTCTCAAACTCTGTGAAATGGTATCTTACCTTGAGGAATCTTGTTTTAGGTAAAGGTGCCTTGACTTCAGTGCAAGTTCTTCCAGACTTTCGCAGATGTTTAACCAGTCTCCATAACTCATTACATGTTATTAAAACTATGTTATTGGCCTAAATGTTAATGGATTCAAGGTTACTCAAATTTGCTTCATTTTTTCCTCAGTCATTTGTTTTCCTCAGTTTTGTGCCAAACAAAAGACCAATCCTCGTTGCACAATCATTAACCGTTATGTGATGAATGTGGTATGACTGAAAACCCATCAAATGTATAATAATGTCAGTTGTGAGAAAGAAAGATGAGTAAAGGGTTAATTTCATTGTCAATCACTCCATTTTCTAGTTACATTTTGCCAAGTAACTCATAGGGATATATCAATTCAGGAGACTTGTTCATTTTCATTTATTTATAAGTATCAGGCACATCGCTCTACTTATCAACTCTATACTCAATATTTATAACTATATATTGTATTATAATGTCATATTTCTCTTCATATCTATTCAAAGTCAACAGGCTTTCTCCCACATAGGTTGTTCTTACTATACCTTGCAGTCTGTCCACCTTAGACCTATTGCAAGATGGAAGACATGTTGCTGGTGCCACCTGGTGGATATTCAGAGCACTAACTGCTCTGGCATACTGTAAATAGAACTATAGGTCTTTGGTTATTTTCAATTGCTAAGGACAGGATTTTGAATTATACTATTGATTTTAAAGCAGATTTGAAATTGATGACATGATATGTCTTACCTTCAAATAAAGGCATCATATTCCTGCAATCATCATACTTAATGGTAATGAACAAATGTTTTGCTCACTACAAATCAGCAAAATTAACCTATCAAGAGCATTTCTGTTCACCACAATGCCATGGTATAGGTGTGAATGCATGAATCATGAATCAATTCTAAGAGACTTATTGTATTAAGCAATGTGTGTTGATGAAGAGATAAATTCTCCGTATTACATTACTTAACAAATGAACACCTTGGCTAGGTTGTTATTGTGTCATTTCATGAAGAGTTCGATTGAATGTTCTATTATGATTATGCAGTAGTTAAAGATCAATTAGGAAAGTTGTCCTCTGTTGGTCAAAAAAGAAGCCTAATCATAATGTCATTAATGGTAAAGTGTTTGAATGGTTCAGGGCATGAATATTGGTGTGTTTGTTAAAAGATGAAATGAAAAGACACACAACTTACAAATAGTACAATCATACTCTTCATCAGAATACTGAAGCCAAAAAACATACTATCTAGGAAATAAACAGAAAAGTTAAAGTATTTCTGTTCCTTAAACTTTAGAGCCCAATATTTTAGTGTATATATAACTTCAATTTCCTTTGATCATCTTAATCTCAAATGTGGAATAAAGAGGGGACATGCAAGTATTAGGCCATAGACACTAATTATGTCAGATATAGTAGTCCAACTATGTCTTCACATCTTGGAAGGCTTTTAGGCTTTTGAATTCAATTTCTTCATCATTGAAATTTCTTCTTTTCTTCTGAAAAAAATGTCAGTGTGAATAACTGATGATTCTCAATTAATTCCAGATAATGATATATCCGTATACTAATTGATTCAACATGATAATTCATTATACTATATCAATATCTCTGCACAAGTAGAATAACTGATAGAAAGAATCAATCTCACAATTCTAAACTACTGACTATCTAACTATCTATTTATTGGTATTTATCTTTAAAATGCTATGGCCATTTTGCTCAGAAATAAAACATTGTAAAATACTAGAAAGTTCAAGGTCTAGGTCATAGAGACCACCGACAGTGCACTTGCACTCCCTGGTGATATTATGGTAAACCAAGGGATAGGGGGACATATGGTGTTGCCTAGCAACCAAGTTGTATATAGAATCTTCAATACTTCACTTTTATATGCAATACCACAGAAAAGCTCAATGTACATGATAATCTTAGATAATTACTATACATACATGTAATCATAAAACAAATCATACTTAAAGGTATATATATATATGTATATCAAACATAATCCATCAGGAAGGTTCTGGGTCTTTCTATGGAGGCTAATGTTTCCCATCTTAAACATTAGTTAGTCATGGGTTTTTCCCTCACCTACATCTGCTCAAATAACAATCATTACAACCTTATGATCATACCGCTTCTTCTCATAGTGCAAAACTATTGTACACACTCACCTCCCTGTCAGTTTGACAAAGTGCAAGACATTGTACTGAATGGCTGTTGTTCGCAATGTGTCATCTAAGATTAACATGTTGTCACTTTAATGCAAGACTAGGTAACAAGCTGGAACCCAAGGATGTGTTTTAGATGTACAAAGTGATTTACTTTATTTCCCTTGGTTCAGGTTGATTATTGTGATGAGTATTGCTAGCGGGAAGGTGCCTCGAGTGTTCTGCCCAGTGCTTAGTGTGGCCTCTTGTGATATAGAGGTCATCGTTTACTGGGTACACAAAAGGAGCAAGTAGACTTTTACTTTCTCATCATCAAAATGGAGCTGTTGTTGTTTGGTTCATTAGTTGATATTGAGGTTATTGTGACATTCTGGTCAGCTTTGTCAACATTCTTTGATCTCAGCATGAGTTGAATTATTTTGTCACTGATATCCGTTCTTCTATTACAAAATTCTTTAACACTTAAAGGCTAGAACAGTGCATTAAATCATGATACTGAGGTATCATATTTGTACAAGAATGAGGCCCTGAGTGGATTATAGTTGAAAAAATAAAGGTACATTTTTACATCATATGACCTATTAGGGTTGATAAAATTCTAAAAAGTATGTGTTTGTGCAAACAGGCAATTCACCTTTCTCAGTTATGTGTATATCTTAAGTTTAAGGGAATTTGGGGCCCAAATGGGTTTACTGATTTTTAGGTAAATGACCCATCACTATAACCCTGTCACACTTGTCTAGCAGAAATACTTGTTCAACTTTTGTAAATTACTTAGCTGGGGTATCCTACATGTGTGAGTGCAGACCGATTCTGTACCATAAAGACTTGTCTTTGAGGTGTTGCCTTGGCCTACAAATTTCAACCCATTCGGATTATCAACTAGTACTTATCCTAGCACATGCGTCTTTTCTCACCAAGTTCGAAAGTACAGGGGTTGTTAGTAAACATGCATCTGCTTGGAGAGTAATGTTGAGCCATGACCCTATTCCTATTACTAAGCTTCCTGTCACATGTTTCCATCATCCAATCAACGCTGCTGATAGACTATGCATTGGCGCGGTCTCACCTACTCACATCTCTACTGAGCACTTTTCACAACAGCAAAATAGAGGGGAGAGTAATGTGCTCAATTGTTTACACCCTTTATTTATATTTTCATTAACATTGTTAATTACAATATTCTATACAAAAACTAATCATTCATTTATCGTCTCCCCAGCTTTGTAAGTACACATTGTTTTGTTTCTGTATGGTATTAAATTTATTTCAAACTAAGTACCACAAAATGATGTATCATAGTGTCTGAATGTTACGATAACATTTAATCGTGAAATTTGCACCCACCTTCTCAGGTGTGGTGTAGTGTACTTGAATCATGCACATGATCACCAGGTTGTAGTTTCTGTATAATAATAGCATCACAACATTAAGTTAACCTCCATATTAGGTGTACTGTGGATGGGTTTGAACGAGATCAGCATTTGGTTGTGTATCATTATCACCTCTTATATGCATTAAATCTTTTGTATCATGTAAGTTCGATGTGAAAATATCTACATAAGTGATTCAAACTTGCAAAATTTATTGTTGAGTTAACCCTTTAAAGGCTGGGAAATGTCCCAGAACATTTTGTTTTATTTTCCTCATCTTGTACCTTTGCAGCGTTTGATAGGGAAAGTAAGGTCAGCACTGTAGAATTGAATCATGGCCACCCTATGTGAGTGTATAAACCTTTGGGGCAAACATGATAAATAAATGAAGTCCTGATTGTTTAACAACAAAATTGGTATTTGGGGCAATATGCCACCCTTAAAGGGTTAAATATCAAACTCAGTTCTACCAGAAATTCAATTATTCTTAGGTGTAGAATCAAATTTTTCACCGACTGCTTGAAAATCACTCTCTGTGATGCTAGTACTGTGACAGTCAAAAGATGACAGTGTCACAATGATACATGTTTGTGTTGATATAAATGGATGTGTCTTGATAAGGAAATCAAGGCACCGATAGGTAACACTGCAACCCTGCTGGTAAGAGAAAACTGTTTGATAATGAGAAGAGAAATGGAAATCTTTAATGAATACAGGTTTCAATGACATTGTCACATCAATGATACATATATTAAAATATAGGTCATAAACAAATTACACTTCAATCCCTTTGGTAGAGGCACATATATAGTAAAAGAATCTGTAACAAGGTGGCTTAGGAACAAGTTCCACTTTGTCAATCTACTATTGACATAATACATAAAATTTAAAGAAAAGGATTTCCCGAGTTTATCATTTTATTTTCTGGATTGCAAGGGATGTCCTATGGGTCTGCTGTGTTTCTATAAACGTACATACTATGACATCTTCAGCTACATAGAAACATGAATATCGCTCACCCCAGACACCCGCATCTTGTCAGGTACCTTGTAGCGCCACCTTGTATCTCCATAAACAACCATAAGTGGTTATAGCGTTATTATCATGGTTACTGAGCTCCAACGCTCTCCCTGTTACAAATCCTCTATTGTTGCATTGATTCATGTACAAGGCAATGACGGCTGTTCATTCAAGAACATTTTGTACAGTGTTTATATGGGGAATAAAAATATTTATTTGTTATCAAATTATGCCCACTATTCTTGTTCTTTCTATTTTCTGTTTGTGACTTGAGCAATTAATTTTGTCAGCAAGATCCTTTTTTGAAACCAACAGCAAATGCACTGATTTACACAAAAACACCAAACAAGCTCTCCACTCTAGTTTTCATAGAATGTAATTATGAAGAAGTCAACAAAAGATGATGGATGTAACTGTGGTGGTAAGTAGGTCAACATGGGTCATATGGCATTTCAGCCATTCAGAGGCCCTCTTACAAACTGCATTTGGTCATATTGGTAACCTACATCCCCACTCTTGTCATAGAACAAAAGTCAAAATAAGCAGAGGCAAAACTAACAAAAGTAGCGAGTACACAAATATACTTTCTCATACTACTTGTAATGTAACATGCATCATCAGAGGGTTATCTTGAAACATATAGAACCTTGGCTGTTAAAGACTACTCAAGGCAGAATCAAGTTTTAAAAAAACATTCATTTGTTGAAATGATCCAATATCCAAATAAAGAGGGATATGATGAAAGCATAGATACATTAATGCCAGTCGATCCCATCAGAAATAATGCCATTTTAACAAGTCACATTTCACTTGTTATTTTCCTCAGAATGAGGTCATTGAACAATGCACATAAGTTGATGCACATACCTCTGTATAATACTCTTACATGAATGATTGTATAATTTTGGCAATAGTAACTGGAAGAGCACCCCTTTTTATTACAGTTTAAGAGTGCAATAAAAGTGATCCATCCATCCATCTGATGGGCTGTTCAGATTATTAAAGAGCATATAATGAAACAGTTTTATACCAAGGATTGATGTATTTTACATCATATGTTGTGTTTCAAATATTGTTTTCATTTTTCCAATATACATTGTTTACATTACATGGCTGGAGTACAAACATAGAAATTAACCTCAATCTGAAGCAAAGTACCTGAACAGTATTTTAGAAAGGTTTACGAATATAAAATTACAGTGACAATACTGCCAATGTCACCACTAGATGTCATATGGCACACTGATGCCAAAGGAATCATGTGACAATTGGGGATGTCAGTTCATGCTTGTTACCATGACAACATTCAAAAGTGGAGTCCTTGTCCTGCCCTTGTCCTGCCACACTGTCTTCTACCAAACCTGGTGGCTCTGTTTTAAATTAAACATTGATGTTATTTTAACAGTCTTCAAGTTTGCCTTCATTGGCAAGTGAATCAAGCTACTCAGAAAGTCGCTGTTGTTTCCTTTTGAATATCGAAATGTGCTTGTATGGACAGCTACTTTTTTGTTTCTATTGTACAGGTCGTAATATGTGAACCTTTCTATGTCGTTTGAGGACAAATGCATCAGAAGCGACAATAACATATGCAGTAGATATCAAATCCCTTCAGTTATATGAGCTATGATAATTTAGATTGGTATTTTGATTAATTGGTAGAAAGAGAAAATTAAATTGTACACCTAGCACTTGTAGTGCAAGGTTTAAGTATGTTTAGGGAGTTTTTTCAGCCTAAAGTGAAAAAAATAGCTGTATGGTATTGTAGAGGTATGTACATATGCATGTTAATAACGTTATGGTCCTTTGGCGCGGTGGGTGAGTCAGCCATCCGGCTTAGCCCTCCATTTGCCGGATAGGTGGCAGCATGTGTCCGGGAGGTGTGAGAGAGGCATGGTGTGGCGCCACTGTCCCTACCTGTAAAAGGGGGACAGGGCTCAGCTGCCGCGTCAGAGTTGGCTTGACCACCTTCGTGTAGGGATCTCTAGAAGCTAGTCAGAGTATCCGGTACCCGTTGATAACTACCCTAGCTACCTCTGGGTAGCCGTGCTCGTGTTATACGGAACAAATAAAACCTGTTCGCATACACCCGAATCCTCTTCTTGTTGGCTTGTTTGTCATTCGAGTAGAGAGAAGAACCATTACACTGGTGCCATGACCAGTGGGTTCGGTAATATGTATAGCCCGGACACATAGTGTCCGAACAGGCGAGATCAAGATTGGCGTATAATGCCAATCCGAATGGGTCCCGGGAGAATCCGGCGCAAAATGATGCGCCCTCAGCGGACTAGCAATGGAGGAACACGAAACCTCACTATGCGGATAGTGAGGAGAATGTCCCGGATTCAATCCTAGTAAAGCACAGGGTTGAACATGTCATCCAACATTATTCTGTTAATTTGGAATTAGCAGATTCTTTGTTCGAAAGAGGAGGGATCCATGATCCAAATCATCTGGCTCCTATGCAGAGGAAGGTAACCTTTGGTGACCTTCCTTATGATGTCCCAGGGCAATTACTTCCACTAGACTGTAGTGCTATAACCACTGGGAATGTAACTTTCACCGTTCCGTTGCGGATAGTGAGGAGAATGTCCCGGATTCAATCCTAGTAAAGCACAGGGTTGAACATGTCATCCAACATTATTCTGTTAATTTGGAATTAGCAGATTCTTTGTTCGAAAGAGGAGGGATCCATGATCCAAATCATCTGGCTCCTATGCGGAGGAAGGTAACCTCTGGTGACCTTCCTTATGATGTCCCAGGGCAATTACTTCCACTAGACTGTAGTGCTATAACCACTGGGACTGTAACTTTCACCGTTCCGGATCATGATAAATATAATCGGGAAATGGATGAAATGAACCAGCAATACCTGGCCATGAACGAAACGCTAAATCTGATTGCAAGAGCTAAAGATCAAGCGTTTGAAGAGAAAGAGGATACTTTAGAGAATGTCCGAGAGATGAGAAATGAGTTTGAAAACGAGAGACAAACTCTGGAACAGCGCTTGTATGAGGAAGAAACTCAATTCCAAAATGCAAGGCAATCACTACTAACAGAATATGAATGCCTGAAACAATGTTGTGTTAAACAGGCTGAGGATAATGAGACTGTCCGGATAGGTACTCTCCGATACAACAAGCAATTAATGAATGATCGAGATGATTACCTACTCGAACTGCAGGAAAATACTGCAGCAGCATTGGGTGACTTTGTGGAACAAACCCAACAGGCAATTGGCCCACTGGACGATACAATCATTGTACAATTGGCTAGTCGCCTACAGACAGGGGCTGCAGTAAAAGATAATACTGCTGTTCAATTGTACAATGCGGCACCTGTGGCTGGCCCTACTCGGTATAATCCTTTCGTAACTGACGGGGCTGATAAACACGTTGCAGGGGGAATTTATAAACCTAATATGCCCCCCAATGAAGACAGCTCACCAACTGATGGAGTAATGGCACCTCCTGCAAACAGTCCCCTTAAGACTCCACCCTTAGACCCTGCAAGGGCCCAACCCATACCCTTAGTTGATTTTTTTAATGAATAAGAAGTCAGCCACTGGTGGAGCCAGGGATACTTCAGATCCAAATAACGATGGTTTGGGTGGACAGGATGGACATCGGCAGAAGAACCGGAATCAACCGGATCCACCCAAATCCGTCCCGGTACCTGCAAATCCTGGTCCCAGAGCAAGTACTCCGTGGTCCCCTACAAGGAACGCCTTGCCGGATGCAAATTCTCAGAATGCCCCATTTCGCCCCGCTTATACGAGTAATCCTCCATCACAGTATGTATACAGCCCACCTCCATTATCATATGCCGATGGTGGTCAGCCTCCAATGACTGACTCAGGGGGTTTCCGAGTAAACCAAGCGAATAGCTACGGCTATGACGATGTAAATACCGGCTATACCTATACCCAAAATTAAAATTATTTTTGGCAGGGAGCTTACCAAGGCTATAGTGATGGTTACCCATCAAGAGGATCCGGAGGTGGTAGATATCCATCAGGAGGATCCGGAGGTGGAGGTTATCCATCAGGAGGATCCGGAGGTGGAGGTTATCCATCAGGAGCATCCGGAGGTGGTGGCTATCCACCGGGAGGACCAGGGGGTAGAGGTAATACCCCAAATAGTGCGAGTAAGGATGGAGGAAGGCCTAAGAAAATGAACAGGCACTCTTCCATGTCTCCCGGAATGCAAGAGATTTTTGACAACAGTAAATGCATCCAGGGATTGGTAATCGATTGCTATCGCAAAGGAGCCGATGGTATCGAAGTAATGGATTGGAGCTTGAAGGAAGCCAACCGGCTTAAAGGCTGCCCCAACCCTGCACGTCGTATGGCTCGAATACCTCCACCATACAATCCGAATGAATCCTGGAAGGACAATTACCAAATCTTTGTAGACGGGGTAAATTGTAGCGGATGGGCTAAAGACGAAGCATTACCGTATTTAGTCTGCTGACTTAGTAAGGGAGGTAAGGTGGCCCTAAACAGGTGGAGAAAAGAATATGGGATTGAAGGTACAAATGATGAATTATTGGAGTGTTCCTGCTACCTATTCGGTTCTATTGTCTGGGAAGATCCTTGGATCACATTTAAAAGACGGACACAGAAACCCAGAGAATCACACAAGGTCTTCAGGTTAGAATTACAGGACTTGCTTAGTAAAGCTAGACCTAATTGGGAATACAACGATGAATGTTGGATACAGGAGTTACTCACTCAATTCATCACCGGACTCCGTGATTCGGAGCACAAGACAGTAGCCTGGGATGAATGGAAGGATGATACTTCTTTCAATGATTTGTTCCTGGCTATCGAGAATTATGATAGAAAGAAGCGATTGTTAGGTGCCAATGCACCCCTTGCTAGAGCTTCGGCAGTTAAAAACGATCCACCCATACCGGAATATACTGCTGCGGTCGAGCCCGAGTCAATGGATTCTGATCATGAATATGTCTCTGATGAGAACGGAGAATATATCAGATCTATACAAATTGCCCGTAAATATTATAGGCAGAAAAGGTATCGAAAGGTAGGTTTAAAGAAGAAAACAAACTTCCATAAACCTATTGGAAACGCACCACGCGCAGCACCTCAGCTACCGGTGCCGCAGAAACCGGTAACACAACTACCGGTACCACAGTTACCCACATTCTCTATTCCTCAAGTAGCAGTATTGACTGCTCAGGGTGATTTTATGGAGAATTTGGTTACCTGGCTAACAGATGCTCTGCGACGCCCACGGGTAGATAAATCTCAGAGGCGGTGCTACCAGTGTCAGGAGCTAGGTCATTTCACTGCCGAAAGTATAGCAGAGAAACTGGTGTATAGGACGAGGCAGAGTTTTTCTACCATAGGAGATAAGGAAAACTAGGGAGGGATTCTGTTACAGGCAAGCAACAGGGTCCCAGATATGTAACTTGCCATGATATCACCAGCAGTGGTGCAGAACCGAATGGAGTAACACATTAGCGCAATACTGAGGTGGTTAAGGAGCCCACTCAGAAGATTGGGGAATCCGGTACAACAGGTGCCCAGGGAGCACAGAGGAAACCCAGTACCGGATTAGAGGTAGGAGGTCATCTGTTGGCCAGAGTTGGTAGTGCTCACCTACCCCCGGGCCATCTTTGTCTGGAATACCTAAAAGGATGTGGATGTGAACCGGGTGCGAATAATAAGGCTTCTGTAGTTACTGATATACCTTCCATGTTACATGGAAGGCAGTGGTATGTTTCACTTAATATCAATGGAAGACCCGCTGAATTCCTAGTTGATACGGGAGCTAGCCATTCCTGTGTCTCTCGGAAGATAGCGGATCTTATACCGGATGTGCATGATACTCTCTAAATGGGAGGAAACGCCCAAAAGGCCGAGGGTAATAAGATGCAAACATATGGTAGGATGTGTGTAAAATTGCAATTTGAGGGTACTCACGAATATGTGATAACCACCACGATAGCTGGCATAGCGGATGAAGGGATATTAGGATTGGACTTTGCGGCACTGTATGGAGCAGTGTTGGACCCACAGACGGGTGTATTGAGTGTAAAACATCCTTATCCAGTGAAAGTACAATGTGTGTTAAGACAAGTCAGCAGTGTGGCGTCCGTCGCCCAGACTATAAAGATTCCTGCGGGAGTAGCATGTGACGTCCTGGTTCGGAGTAATTCCGGTTTAAAAAATCAGGATCCAGTAATTGAGCCGGATACAGTTATGCTGGCTGCTATAGGATTGGAATCGGTTAACACGATAGTAGCCAATGGTGCTTGGTCAGTCATACCGGTTTCCAACCCAGGTACCAGGACATTATATTTGGAGAAAGGATCCATTTTTGGTGACGTAACGTTGGCTGAAACAGTGATGAGTTGTTCCCTGAATCTTCCTGTGAAAGCAGGTGATCAGGGATGGACCGAAGACTTGAAGAAAATGTATGAGGATACGAGTTTAGAGGATCCTTCGAAGAAGGAAGCGCTTAAGGAGTTATTGATGAAATATCAGAAAGCGTTTGCCGCACTGGGTGAACGGCTCAGTAAAACCATGAAGGTATTACATACCATTGATACGGGAGAGGCACCACCCTTTAAGATCCCGTATCGGAGGTTACCCCTACCTTACAAAAGGGTAGCGGAAGCCGAAATAGCTATGATGTTGGAACGGAATGTAATAATTCCCTCTAACAGTCCTTGGAGTAGTCCGGTATGTATGGTGACTAAAAAGGATGGGTCTATCTGATTCTGCATAGACTATAGGAAACTTAATGGTTTGACAAAGAAAAATTCATACCGATTGCCAAGGATTGATGAAACCATCGATTCTTTAGGAGGTAATAAATGGTTTTGTACCTTGGACTTACAGTCCGAATACTGGCAAGTGGGAATCAACCCGGATAATATGGAAAAGATTGCCTTTTCTAGTCATGTAGGTTTGTTCCAGTATAATGTTATGCCTTTTGGATTATGTAATGTTCTGGCAACCTTTGAAGCCATGATGGAGACACTTTTAAGTGTTCTATTATGGAAAAGGTGCCTGGTATACCTTGATGACGTTATTGTATTTTAAAAAACTTTTGAAGAATGCTTACACAACCTCAAGCTAGTTTTAGAGAAAATAATATCTAACGGTTTAAAACTAAAACCAAAGAAATGTTATTTGTTTAAAAAGTCCATAAATTATTTTGGCCGAATAATATCTGATGATGGAATAAAAGCTGATCTTGAAAAAATCCAGGCAGTAACGGACTGGGGGATACCAAAGAATCCAAAGAACAAGAGCAAGCTTTCTGGAAACTAAAAGCCTTGTTCATGAGTACTCCAGTACTCCAATATCAATCCGAGGATGGGCATTTCATACTGGATACAGATGCTAGTAATGAAAGTATCGGGGCAGCCCTTTCCCAAGTCCAAGGTGGAGTGGAAGTTCTGATAGCATTTGCTAGCAACACACTGAGTAAAACGCAGCAAAATTATTGCACTACTAAACGTGAATTATAAGCTGTCATGGTGTATACCAAGAAGTTTAAACATTTCTAATGGGGAACCAACTTTAAATTATGTACGGATCATTCCTCTTTAAGGTGGTTACTAAAATTCCGGGATGCCGAAGGAATGATAGGGAGATGACTAGCCCATCTGTCAGAATTCGGACTAGAAAATATACATAGAGCAGTAACAGCCTCGATTCGAATTCCTTTCAAAACATGTATTGGCAGTGTCCTAGATTGGTCCTTAGAAACCATAAGGAACTTCCAGGAAGCTGACACGGTTACTGCTAGGCTCCTTCAATTAGTACCAAAGGGTATATGTCCAGCTAGGCCGATAGCGTCACTGGAGAATAGGGAAATGACAAGATTTCTAGCCCAATGGACAGAGGTAGAAGTCAAGAAAGGAATACTGTACCGTTGGAAACCATGCAATAATGGTGGAAAACAGATACAAGTTGTCATCCCATCTGCCATGCGCAGGGACATCATGCACTATTGGCACGGACACAGAACAAGTAGTCACTTTGGGAAGAAATGATCTCTAGCTCGTCTCTCAAAAGGATACTACTGGCCGGGTATGTCGCAGGACTTACTCCGATGGGTAGCTAGTTGTCCGGATTGTTGTAAAAATAAACCCTGACAGGGACCTGGTAGGTTGCCCTTATCCCAAGAATTATTCGGGGTAAGGTTCGCCCAGATAGGAGTTGACATTATCAGCGGGTTAAATAAAACCTTGAATGATAATATGTGTATGATGGTAGTGTGTGACTATTATACTAAGTATACTAAAGTCTTCCCACTACCGGATCATAAAGCCGTCACCTGTGCGGAAGCTTTTGTGAAGGGTTGGGTATTAACCTTTGGGGTGCCCCTAATGCTTCACAGTGATCAGGGAAGGGAATTCTAATCCTCTGGCAAAGTATGTGCGAATATCTCGCTATCTGTAAAACAAGGACCAATCCGTATCGTCCACAAAGTGATGGACTAGTTGAAAGGTTCAATAGAACCCTTATACAAGTTCTAAAATCACTCGTGAATGACCAAATGGATGATTGGGATGGACAATGCAACTTTGTAACTCACGCTTACAACAGCACTGTTCATTTGAGTACTAACTGTTCCCAAAATTTACTAGTATTTGGAGAAATTCTAATAATGCCAGCAGATTTGGTGTTTGCTGTTGTAGGAATGAATCCCGAATAACCTTGCCAGGTAGTTTTTGTGGAAGCATTACAAGATAGGTTTAAAAAGGCATACGAAACAGTTCGTCTGGAACTACAGAAAAGTGCTCGCTGGCAAAAAGCCGGATACGATATGGGTTTGAAGGTTAGACACTTTAAGCCTGGGGATCGTGTTTTATGATTGCATGAACCACTCAGACATATCAAATTGGCATCCAACTGGGATGGTCCATTTACAGTAAGCACTGTGATTAGTGATTGTACTGTATTGATACAATCAGATATAGGAAGGATGTATAAATCCAATGTAGATAGACTACGTCCTTGGTTTGGGAGGGAGACCTCTGACGAAGACTATGGAGAAGGTTCGAAATCCATATTGAATATAGATAGGGTACCCCAATAAGAGAAGTTGCCAAAGAGGGGTCCTGGAAGACCGAGAAAGGTACAAAATAAAGCTGAAATGCCGACACCAACACCATCTCGGCGTGGTATAGTAAAAAAGTCTCAACGTGTGCAGGTGGACTGAAGAGGAAGGGGCTACGAAATCCCTAGAAAAAGCTCTGAAGTCTGCCAGGTCAAATGAGGGAGCTGGGAATGGTGTAGTGCTCCGTCCCAGTCCACGACTTGCCAGGGCTGCAGTAACCTAACCCGTTACACAACGCATGTATTGTCCAATTTATGTTGTACTTCGTTGTACAATCCGCAACAGGTTGCTATTGTGAGCCCCAGGAGATGTACCAGTTGGTATTGGACGAATGATTCGGTGGGTAAGTGAGTACTACCCATAAACTTCATGTGAATCCCTCGAGAGTCTCCCGCCGATGAGCGATAATGGCAGAACTGTCCGGATCGTTATTTGTTTATATGTATTGCACTCGTTTGTGTGACGTAACACTGGCTATTCGCATATGACCCCTCATGACCCCGCCTAGCCGCGGGATAGTGACGTCAACAACGAGAATTCGGCCATCTTGGATAGAGCGGGAAAGAGAGCTGGACATAGGTGTGTTTTTCTCTTCTCTCTGGCTTCTATCTTCTATCTTGGACAAAGAAACTCACAGCAGCGTTGTGGCGAGGATGAACACAGTGTAGGTAAGTGTTCAGTGAGAGACAAACACATACTCTCCAGAAGTTGTCTTCTTGGCTTTAATGGCTGAGAAAACTGTGGCGGAGTCCAAGCGGTCCGGCGAGCTGGGTCACTTGACTCCTGAAAGCATCCTTCCGGATGCTGAATTGCAGCAGGGTGCACGGCCTTTGTCCCCAGTCACCCAGCGGGAAGAAGAGTTCATGGAGTGTGATGATGACCGCGGGAACTTCAACTTCAGGAAGGAGAGTGCACCGGTTTCGCCGTTGCCGTCTTCTCCAAGCGACAACAGTCCTGTACCGGATTCGTCTCCCCAGACGATGGGGGAATCCGGTGACGCCACCGGTGACCCACTTACCACCAGTGGTACAGACGACAGCATTAGAAACCCGGATGATGGATTTCGACCCCTTGGACGCCACAGAGTGAGCGAGGACCATTATTTATCATTTGATGGCCGATACCTCTTCGTTTACCCGAGCCTAATGAGGACGGACGGGAATGTGCCTCACATTTGGATCGACCAGGAGGTCCGACAGAGTATCTTGGAGGTTATACCAAACCACATATACTCGGAAATCCCTCAGAAATGGCTGACGGATTACGGATGGCTT
The DNA here is from genome assembly GCA_949317995.1 of Acholoe squamosa. Taxonomy (NCBI): domain Eukaryota; kingdom Metazoa; phylum Annelida; class Polychaeta; order Phyllodocida; family Polynoidae; genus Acholoe; species Acholoe squamosa. The sequence goes on along the minus strand of OX439048.1, from coordinate 67,474,679 downwards.
CAGCGGGGCCTCATGGTCCACCACGAATTCCGGAAGGCAGTATATGACGCTGCCATGATGTTAGAGCTAGACCTCATGCCACGACCAGATCGTAGCACATGGGGTGTAGACGACCTAACCCAAGTAAACTGGATAGGGGTATTCATATGGTTTGAAAGCCACCGTTATCCGAATCCAGATGCTCACGAAGGTTCCCTAGTGAACCTTACTGAGTACCGGAAAGCGGCAACTGACTTTGATTCCTGGTCCACTGGTTATACAGTCCAGGAATCCGAAATCGAAAAAACTCGGAAGTCCAGTCTATTAACATGGACTCGATCCGAGCTCATTCGCCGCCTCATCCGGGAGCAAATCGAGGATGAGCAGGCAGCTGCAAAAGCGAGATATGAGGAGAGCGAGAGGAAACGTCTGGATGATGAAGCTGCCGTAGCTCCTCCGATAAAGAAAATTGTCATTACAGGCAAACGGGAGGACTCCTCAGCCAAGAGCCCTCATGCGGGAAAATCAGCTCCTAAGCTTAATGTCAGAGAGTCAGGAACACTTGCCGACACTGATGACGGGAGCTGGACTAAAACCCAGTTGGAACGTCAATGGAAAGCGGAACTCCGGAAGCTTAAAAACCTTCCGGATTCTGCTTTAATAGAGCAGCACAGCAGGGCAGCCAAACCCGTGGAAACTATGGAAGTAGAGGAATCTATTTCTGAGTCGAATGTCTCGGATGAGTCGGATGACAACATAGTCCCGCCGACTCTATCCGACATGGACAGATGGGCCAATGTGAAGGGTGGGTTTAAGGACCGCATCCCCACCTGCATGGAGGACTGCTTCACTGCTGTCACCAAGAAGGGTACGGTAAAATATGCCTGCCCTAAACGGTACAACAAGAACGGTAACTCCGACGATGAGGATTGGATGCGTCTAACCGACAGTGATCCGATCCCAAACAAGATGTACCAAAGTATTTGGCTCTTGCTGAACAATTGTGCCGACACATACTACAGTCAGGTACAGAAAAGAAGCTACGATGGGCCTTGGATAAATGGTATTCCAAGACCCGGAAGACATGCTCCTTCTCCATCTGCATGGACAAGAGTGACATGGAGCAGGAACGTGTCTGGGACACTCAGATACGTTTCCAGCGTCACATGGTGGAGGAGCATATGCACCACCACCCCAAGTACTCTTGCAACCCGGATGAGGGTAAGAAGAGTGCTAAATGCATTAAGCATGTCAACTTTAAACGCCGGGGTGACTTATGTTGCAATGGAAAATCGGCACACACTGACAGACTTAACACAGCCCGTGACCAAGTCTTGGCCCTGCATAAAGAACTCATGGCAGAGTTCCGAAAAATGGACAATGAGCGTTGGGCGAACGTGAAGCCGAGTGATCAATCATTCGGCACCACTGATACCACACACAGAAAGAAACTCGTGGCGAGGTTTGTTCTCACCGAAGGTCGGTGCAAACTAGACCTCCACGACGAGGAGTGGAACGAGTGTTGTAACTCTAGGAGGAAGCCGGTCCAATCCAGCCGAAGCAGAAAAGATGTCAGGCCGGAGGAATCTCCAAGACAGCCGGATGGCACCATAGCCGAGTGGACCAATGGAGATCACCCCTCGTCCATCACGATGCCGAAAAAGCGTCCACAGAAGTGACCTTCAAATACCTAACACAGGTGTTGAGAGGCGCTTCCAGCAGGCCGAGTTCATACAAGGCCACTGCTGAAGCCACACCTGGTAAGCTTGACTCCAGCCAGTTCCCAGGTTTGGGAGGACATGGTGAGGAGAGCCAAGAGCTGACACCCAGTAACAAGGGTAAGTTACGCCGGAAGCCTTCTGCGGCAGCAGGCAGTCCCACCGCTGGAGGCACCTATCAGCCCTTAACCAGTGACAAACAAATTCAGCATTACCTGAAGTTAGGAATGCAGGTGCACCTACCCCCCACTCCGGATGGTGTAGCGTATGTTCACATGGGACCAGACCAATCCGGGTCTGCTCCCATTATGAAAGCTGTGGTTAGTACCGAAAGGACTAACCCAACCACTCCACCAGCATCCCCTAAAGTGGAGAAGAAACTGCCTGAGGCACCGAAGGACAAAATAGTCGTTCGTTGTGGTAGGGTGGAGACCTGGTTTGACAGTGTCGAACCCGGGAAAGCTGAGGTCCAGAGCACGATATACCAGGCATGGGAAGGACTTCAACGTCAGAGGGCCATAGCATTCCATCAGGGAATGATTAATGACACTCTGATGTGCTTCAGAGAGCTGCACAAAGCTGAAAAAGCAACGTGTAGAGAAACAGGTCAAGGATGATGTGAAGTATCAGGAAGACCTCACTGAAAAAGCACAGAAACAATCAAATTGTGCCGTCCCATCCTCAAAAAAGAAATTGGATGTGGAAGAGATGAAAAACGTCCTCTTTCACAGCAAGTTCATGACCGTTTTCGGTGTCGATCTCGATGAGTGGGATGGCACTATGGAGCATGCTCTGCGGTTACTTAAGGACAAGTACGGTAAAAAGTAACCGCAGTTCCTCTTGAATCGGGACCCAATTAGTCTATGGGCATTTAATCCCATAGGCCGTATAGTAGTATTTATCCATCCGGATTGAATACCGGTTGATTCGAGAGATGATTCCAGCGATTTGATTACCAACCCATCCGGGTGTGATGTTCTCCGCATGATGTCTACACCCCGATGTTAACCAGGACTATAGGTTCTACCTAAACAGCCTATCCGGGTGCGATGTTCTACAGATGTCCATATCCTGAAGTTTAACCGGATTATACATTTTTGAGGAAACATACAGCACAACCCTGGATAGTGTCGTTATGTTATCCTTAATTATTATACTCCTGAAGTTTAAACCGGACTAGTCATTATATTTGAGAAGGAACTGACGGCACAACCTTGGATAGTGTCATCATGTTGCCCTAAAACTTCATATTATTAAAACTTACAAGACTATGGCACGCCGCAGAGGATCAGATCAGGGTAGCTGCCCTATCATGTCACATACTATATATATTATAGCACACCTGTTAAACCACAAGGATTACCACTATAAGTGCCACATCTCAGGACTGAACAGTGTTCTAGTATAAGAAACCGTGATATAAATATATATATTTTATTCGGACTGTTTGTGTATAATCACAAACCCGCCACATGGACCTACCAGAATGTGTTCAGCTATTCTTCCTTGTTCCTCATCGCCACCGATCTGTGATTCAGATGAGTATATAACTATATGTTCATGTGCTATAATGACTGAGTCATTTTTGTTAATATATTTGTAGTATGTTTGTAAAAAAAAACAAAAAAAAAACCAAGGGTGTGTAGGGGCCGGCATCGTTGTATATATATTAGTGTGGTTCATCCGAGAGACGCGCTCATGTGGTGCTGGTTCCTTCTATGCCAACCAGGTGTCGCTTCGCGATACCCGTTTGGTACAAGAGGGGGCAGCACCATGCCTCGCGTCCAGCTTCTACTAAGAAGCTGGACGATCCGCAGAAGGAGACTGGACATGGTCCAGTCAAGACGTATGTGCCAAGCAGAGAGTACATAAATAAAGTCCTACCCGAGTGGTAGGGGAGTCTGGGGCTTTGCTCAACCCGAACTACTTGTGTTGTGTTGGTATCTTTAGTGATAAGCGGGCCAACTAGCCACCTAACATTTAAGTCGATACGAACCAATACACTGGTGCCATGACCAGGGGGTTCAGGGGTGGAGCACGGCCAAACGGCCGAAAGCCTCAGGCAACCCAATGCGGGTCCCTCCAGCCCTGGGCTAGAGGGATTCGAAGAGGATGATTACACATCCCAGCATTTGTTGTTAGACTGGAAACTGGGTCAACAACATGTGTTCAACCCGGAAGGTGTCCAGACAGTTTTCTCGACACCCGGTCTAACAGACGATCCCACCAGAATTGGAGATGGGATTGTTAAATTGTATCCAAACACACCTCGACAGGTTGCTTCGGATACAGGGTTATTCAGCGGGGTAATTAAACCCGCCAGGCTAAATTTGAGCGATTGGTCCCAAGTGTTAACTAGCAGGCGCCAGCTTGGACCTACCATCCCAGCAGGCTCTGCTGGTACCTTGGATACCCAAAGGGCTCAAAGCCCGATGCAACGTACAGTGACCCCTATGGGCGCTGCAGTAGATGGGGCAACCGGAGTGGCCCCCTTGATGATATCGTCTGATCATGAGAGTGACGATGGTAAGGATGAAGAAGACCCGAAAGGTTCTTCAACCATTAAGAGACTTAGGCCTCGAGAAACATTGCCGAGAAGCTCGGAAATGCACTCTCTAGGCATATCCTTTGACTCCATGTTCAATCCTCGAGGCAGTCGTAAGTCGAGGTATGGACGTCGGATGGGCCCCGGGTATAAGACTATTTCGGCCTATTTGAAAGCCAAAGAACAGGTAGAGCAACAAGCTAAGAGACAGCATGAACAATTCATAGCTGCCCAGAAGAAAATCGAAGATGAGACAAAGGAGCGGATCGGAATGCTCCGTTCTGTCGAACAGGAGGCGATTCTAAAAGAATCCGACCTCAAATATCGGAGAAACTAAAAGAGAAGGATGAAAAAGAAAAAGATAGCAAGTTGGCTGACCTAGAACTCGAGGAAGCCAATAGACGAAGAGCAATTGACAAGGCTAGAGCCGAGGAAGTTGCTAAAGCCCGGGATGTAAGCAAATTACAATCCGAATTGCATGCCATGGAGGAAAAATTGAAAAGGCTCCGTAAAGCGGAGACAGAAGCCAAGTTAGTCTCGGAACAAGCCGAGATCCGAAGAGAGACCAGCGAGTACCAAAGGTCTCAAAAGGAAAAGGGTGAGAAGTATCGTTTACTAAAAGATACTTTGAAAAGGGAAGCAATAGCGGCCCAGGAAGAAAGGAACCGAGCTGTAGCAGATAATGAGAAGATCCGATCCAAGATCTTTTCAGAAAATGCACAGCTAAGAGAGGAACAGAGGAACTTAACCACTGACGTGGCCACCCTAACGATAAATAAATCCGCCATGGAAAGTTGTTTACAGGAACAGGAGCATGCGAATGTTCCCCCAGTGAGTAAGGACCAAAATCCAAACTCAACTTTTGTCAAACAAGGAGACCCAGTTTCCTGTTCGACTCCAAAGCATCCGGCGTATAATTCATTCATGAATGATAATGCGACACGGAATGTAGATCAAGGGGGAGTCTATATTAGAACCAAAGATAAGAACGGCCGGACCAGCAGAGTTCGGATCAGTGAGGTCCCGATAGTCCACAACTTGGACCCGGACTTCGTACCGAGATACTGCTCCGACACTAGTGCCGAAACAAGTGGGTTCCACATACATGTGGATCAGACAGATAATGTCGGGTTGGATGCAGGTAATCCTAGCAACCAACAGAACCCACCAAGCAGGGGCAGCCAATCTGGTCAGGCTGGTCCACCGCCTAATGACGGTAGTCACGGCGGATCTACCTATTCAAACGGACAGGGTGGGGATGGTGCCTTGGGTACCAGCCCCAACGCAGGTAGCGATGGTACCTTGGGTACCGGCCGCAGGGAGTGGAGGCTATACGAACTCCAATGGTTCGCAGTGGACGTATAACCAATCACCACCACTACCGCCAAACAATACAAGTTTTGGCGGCATGGGAGGCAATCGAACCTTGAACGAGACCAAGGCGATTGAATGGAGCAAACAACAATGTACTAGATTGATGTATGCCCACAATTCAGCCCAAAGCTTGCCGTCATTCCTAAGGAATACGACGGTACACGGCCATGGAAAAAATGGTTTGGAGATTTCATTGATGTGATGAACTGTAATGGATGGACCCCATACGAAGCCAAGCCACACCTAGTAAGATGTCTAAAGGGTGGGCCAGGACGCATGGCCGCCGAGCAATGGCACACCTGGTATGGTCTCGCTGGGAGCTTTGAGCAGCTAGTCGAATCTGCTAGTGGACTATTATGCAATATGGTCAAGGAGGATCCAATGGTTCGTTTTAAGAAACGGACCCAAAAACCCAATGAAGCTTTCAGAGCATATGGCATGGAACTGCATGCCCTGTTAGGTAAAGCCAGACCTGGAACGGAGAACCAAGACTGGTATATGGATGATTTGATTACCCAATTCGTCAAGGGTCTAAGAGACCGAGACGAGCAGATAGCTGCTAGAGATGCCTGGAAGGAGGGTATTACGCTGCACGGCATATTTAATGGTATAGATATGGCCGTGAAGAAACAAACGATGTTAGCTGGAGACATCCTGAACACCACGGGATCTACTCCTGTATCATCCGTAGTTCAGCAAACCGAGGTAGAGAATACCACGGATGACTTTGAACTGATAGACATCGAGCAGGAGGACGGCACCTTTTGCTCGATGCAACTTAGGAAAAATACTTCAGGCAGAAAGTATATTCCTAGAAAGGCTATGGAATCTCCTGATACAGTGGGAAACTAGTGGGGGTTGTATCCACGGCATTGGGTATAACCCCAGCAGTGAACGAATGCCAAAATGCTACCGGGGGTAATCCGGTGGAAGATTCCGAATCAAATTCACCTGGAGGTCGGGTGACTGTGGGTGCGCACCCCTGCATCCCGGCCGGGGCCAGGGACCCTAGTGCTAATATGTACGGTGGCGAGCATGTGGAGGCGAGTGCCCGCACTGGGGGAGAGGAAGGATGGATCAAGGAGTTGATTCGAGTGTGTGGGACACGCCTTCCCCCAATTCATCCGTGTCTGGAATTTTTGAGAGGACTCGGATTGAATCTTGGTGACCATCCTGTCGGGCATATGGTTGAGCTGTCCTCCACGTTAATTGGGGTGTTATAATCTATATTGTGGAGTGCAGGCAATGTTTACCAAAGGGTACTTTTGATGGCAAGGCACAGTGATCCATGAGATGTTAAAGGAGTTTATTCCATGATTTCTGTGATTCTGAGTGCTTTTCCTGGATATTCCCATGCACATACCTGTCGATATTGCACACCATGATGCCTGCATCATGACTTTTGTAAGGTGTGCAGTTATCCAAGGATAACAGGCACCCAGTGCCATTATCCATTGATAACCTGCACACCTTACACTTCCCTACATGTCATATGTTACATGTTAAAACCCACAAAATTTCATGGCCAGGGCAGGGCTTGAACCTGCAGTCTCAGATCCCTAGTCCAACTCCCTATGCATTGCACCACAGGGACTGACGGGTAGTGGCTGGCTAGAACCAGGTCTTGATATGATACAAAGCCCGGGGAGGCGACAACTGCAGGCTGTCCACTACCATAACCCTAGGACGCATTCAAACATAGCCAAGCCGGTGGTCTAGTGGTTAGCGCATTGCGCTCAGCCGTCAGAGGTAGGCGGGACGGTCCGGGCGCATCTTTTTTTTGCCGTGTGCTCTGTAGCTGTCCCCTGCCGGGTGACAAGGTGTATGTACCAATTGTACACAAACATAACCATGAGACGCATTCAAAGCAGGCCAAGCCGAGACAGGCACTGTAGCTGTCCGCTGCCGGGCGACGAGGTGTTTGTACTGATCGTGTACACATTATGGCTGGCTTCGAGTCCCGGGGAGGGGGATCAATTTTTGTTTTCAACTTGAATTTATTGATATTCTATTGATTATCTATTGGTATCATGGAATAAAATAAGTAGTCAATGGATAATTCATGACGAAAGTGTGTTAGCAAAGGATAATTACACTCGGGCTATGCCCTCGTGTAATTATCCTTCGCTAACACACACTCGTCATGAATTATCTATTGATTACTTGTTCACTATAAATAAAGCCATTGCACAATATCTGTCTGCAACTACCTGAGGTTGGTTGTGCATGGTTCATTGCTCCTCTTAATAGACCGTGGGCCACCGTAGACCCCCCTACACCCCTCCTTGGATTTTCACAGACATATATTTTCAGGAACCTAACCCTATGAGCTTGGACTCTGCTTATCTGCACTCTGTTCATGGGTGTGTGTGGCCATGAGTCAAATATATGAGAAAAAAATGCTTAGAATCAGTGTTTGCTTAATATCTACATTGTTATTCAAGATAAAAAGCATATTTTATCACAGGGGTACTGGTTATAGTCAAAGTAATCAGGTGATAATGTACACCCGTCATAAATGATATCACAAAACCTTTATAAAGTGCCTAATCCCTAAATGTCCCTAGAATATGACAGATTTAGGTCCTAGGTCCTGTTTTATTGATACATTAGGGTTGACTGATCCTAGAGAAACAATCAGTAAATATAATTTGTGAAATATGTTCTAAGGTGACTGTTTTCAAATCTGTATTTAATTACCTTTCATATGACACCATGGTACCTGTCTTATGCATTGCAAAAAATTATTGATGGTATCGAGGATAATGTTAGTTCATTAATGCACTGGTCATATTCTACCTAGAAGTACATTAATGCACTAGCTGGCTGGAAAGAGTTAAGGGCAGCGGTACCACATCATGGCCTCCTAATATCAGAGCCCTTGCCAGTAAAAGATGTTGTTGAAATTGCACATTTGATACTCAATGAACATTATTTTAGAGCAGTATGTTATACCCATTCTGCTGGCCCAGGACATATGGCTGCAGTAAAGGCTCCAATCACCTATTCCAAGGGCCAGTAGATAAAGGGCTAGGTGATACCATTGCTTGAACCATTCATCAATACCTCGTATGCAGGTAGAGCATGGATACAGTAAAGGAGAGAGACTGTCTATATGGTCAACCTGCTTATTCAAGCCACACAGGCTGCTATAACAGGCTGGCCTGCATTCACATCAAGCTGGCTATCCAGGCTGCAGCCAGCCAATCAGAACAGGTAGCCTGTTATTCCAGGCCGCCATATTCCCTATTCTACCAATTATACCTAGATTTAAACTGGAAACAGAAATGCAACATACCACATGTTTATTGCATCCATAACAGGATCAATTCAAATATCTGCTAGAATTCAGAAGGACAGTAATTAAGGCAGAGTATAGAGACAGCATGAGGGACATGTCAATGACTTGCAGATGGGTAAATCTATAGAGGTACTGGTACTTTAGAATCTATTAGGAAACCCTAATAACAGTCTAGCAATAGGACACCCCCTGAGGCATATGTAGACCTGCTTCAACTTTCAATAAAAACAACTCTTTTACTAACTAATAGAGTAATATGAAGAACATTTCAATGTTTGGCCCATAATAAGTTTGGTTGTTAAAGTCTACAACCCTATAAAATGTGCATAAAGGAGAAGAAAAGGGCAGCCTCAACTAAAACCAATTTTTGATGTGGAGGAAAAGCTACCAGTTCACCTGGAGAACTGTGGATCAGTCATTCATATTCAGTTTGATATGCATAAATGTAAGGGTCTATTATATAGAGGTCTGACCTTTTCCATATAGGTCGCACCCCGCCCCCAATTCTTTGGATGCCTATATCCATCTCCTTTGTGATTTGAATATACTAGTAGTGAAATGGGGAATAACACTTCCCCTATTCTTTCATTAAAAACAAGTTCTCTGAATAGGCCAAATAAGTAAAAAAACTGACTTATATCTATTGTAACGGCACTAAGTGAAAAGTGTTTCACCAGATGCGGGACCTGAACCTGTGCTACCTCCATCTGGATTTCAGTGTGCTAACCACTACACTAATCTGGCTTGTCCACTTTCCATACTTTGGGACCTTGTACAGATCTAGGAGGTGCAGGACAACCATTCTGCCCCCTACAGTAGCCCCCCAGATCCAAGCACTGGGGTGCCTGACACTACCCCCAGCGCCACTGCTCTGGGGTGCCAGACACTACCCCCAGTAAATCCACAAATGAGCTGCTGATTACCAACCACTCAGTGCTTTGGAACTCAACACCAACAGACAGCCGCGGCACCGATCTACCATTTTCTCAGAAGCGCTGTCCCTGGGGTCTAGGTACAGGCACATCAGATGCCAATGTAAAGGCATCTGATGTGTTTCACCAGATGTGGGCCATGAACCCGCACTACCTAGATCTGGATTTCAGTGTGCTAACCACTACACTAATCTGGCTTGTCCACTTTCCATACTTGAGGACCTTGTACAGATTAGTCACTAGGAGGTGCAGGGCAACCATACTGCCCCCTACACTATCATATGGCCAGTACCAGCTCCCTGAGAACTCTGTACCAATGCTTTTAATATGTCATGTTACATCCATAACTAGCCCTCATCAAAATACAAACCTATAAGTCTTTCACCTTGCAGGACTGAGTGACCTGCATGGTGAAATACATGCTTCTATGGATATCTAAGATTTTGAGTAAACCTTTACATAATAAAAATGCTTATTCCTGAAAACCTCTAATAATAATCTGATTTAAGAAGCTCTTGATAGCCATGAGAAGTGCAGCCATATCAAAAAACAAGGCTGCCCAGCCTACAATTACCAGTGAGGTGTGAATGTCCGTATGTAGATGTCTTCATGTTCTTTCCTTTGGGGTACAGGGCAGGCAGCTATAGCTAAGCTTTATGGCAGTTATTACACCATACAATGGTATGCATAAGTCCAGTTAAAGTAGATATCTATTTAGGCTTAAGGGGAACACCTAGCTGCCTCACCAAATCATAGGTCTCCTTTTCTGCTTGTTTTGAAGGCTATTGAATGATATTCCTTTTACTATGAATTGTAGGAAATCCATTGAAATACTTGCTGAAATACCATCTTCATGATTATTTATGCAAAATAGCATAAATATGACAGCACAAGGTTTGTATATTGACGAATATTGCACGAGGCCATATTATGTCCAATATATTCAAAATAAAGAAGAATCCATTGATTTTCCAAAACGGTCTGAAATTTTCGGCGTCTTCCTCGTACGACGAGCAGATGACCTATATCTACATCCGGGCCACTGACACAATTCTGTCGGACAAGGAGGCGGTTGGGAATGGCCGGACCGCAACCTGCTTATGATGGAAAAATCAATGGATTCTTCTTTATATTCAACAATTCAGCATTTCCCAAAATATTCTAAGTCCAACTTGACCTAGAAAAAGTATATCCAAAAATCCCTAAAAAGAACATGTACATATATGCTCTCATAATGCACTGGTAGGAGAGGGCATAACAGTAAGGCAGGTGGCCGAATAGTGGTATAAGAATGAGTAAGCATGTGGGACATCCAGCATATAACAATCCCTTCATAAGCAGCATGTCATAAACTAGAACTTACTTATGCCCAGTGCATATGGAGTCACTGTCCATGATATTGCAGATGACTCAGGACATGACGTTTAGAAAGAGCTCACACTCATGAATATCAGTGAGTATGCAATCTGTTTGATATCACTATAGACTTCAGAAAACATCTAACAGACCGACCAGGATCATAAGGAACCTCTCTGCACCTTTATTTTGTCTCACATCATTCCTGTATTGTTAATTTTACTGTATCTAAAGTCAATAGCTTTTATGCTTTCAAATTTCAATTTTCATGAATGTTAATGGGTATAAATATACAACATGCAACATTTATCTATCCCATCATGGCCAACATACCATCATGGTATCATCCTATCATGGCCAACATACCTAAAGCTACATTAATTATTGAGGAAAATATGGCAAAAATTGCATTTTCCCTGAAATGCTAGAATTATTTAATATCTTTTGAAATCAACCTAAGACATACATTGCAAATAACTTAAAGATCTAAAACACATTTACTCCTATTTCATCATACACTAGGGGTCAGTCTAGGCCAAATAGTTGATTATTTAGCCTGTTCTTAAGTCAATCTATCAACTGTGTAAAAAAGATATCATGAAATATTTAAAATAAAATTGAAAATATTCATGAATATTTAATACATGCAAATTAGATAATCAAAAAATCAGACATCAAGGTTAAAGGGCAATCAATAAGCTTTGATTTGGTTCTAGTCTGACCCTACTCACTTGATTATTAAGGGAGCAGGGACCAATCAAGTAATTGCGGGGTGATCATAAAAAAATTGATAGGTATGCGTATGATACATCCTCACGTTCACACCCTACTGTATAGCTGATATATGTGTTTATCGGGAAAAGGTGTCTCACAAAATCCCCAGGGTGATGCAGGGTTCCACCATCCAGCCCATGGACTATAAGTCTATGTCATGGATATCTATTGCTGATGAAACTTGTTTTCCATCAAGAAACCTCCTGATATTTTCCTTGTTTATCCATAACAGCATCTTGCAGTAATATATGGGATGAACATTCCATTCATTTTAAGCTTTGTGACTTTTCTTCTCAATCTGATCCTAAAGTTTACCAGAAAAAAAAACACATATATCTTTAATACCTGTTACAGGCAATATGGCTTTGAATTGTTACTTTATGTACCAATTACAAAAAAGACAGATTTTTAACATCCATGTTACAAATTTTTGTCTTTCACCTGAAAAGGTTTCCTGAAAATATGTAACAGCCAGAATACAAATGTTTAGCAATAACAAAACATTTCATATCTCAATCTGTTATTTCTTATCATTTTGTACCTTAAGCAAGGTGATATGGTGATTGCCTACCTCAGTATATTGCAGACCTAGAAATATCGGCAGAATGTGATCATAAGGTGCAGTCTCTATGATGTACTGGGAGTCAGGAGGCTCTTATTTTGTAATTCACAGATCTATGCGCTTCACATCTATAATGTATTTCTGATGATAACAAGTTGTTCAGTGCAAGTTGGGGGGGCTTGATGGTGTAGTGTTCTACCCCTCGGAGTTTAATCGAATCTTTCGATAAACAACGAAGAACAACTTAAAACTTTATTGTCTAATAACACATAGGCATCAGCCATTCTCGATAACAGTTACAGGTGGTAGAGTTTGAACTCTATGGCACGTTTGACACTAGGCCTTCTAGTGTCTGCAGTTGATATTCCACATTTACCTTCTCTGTACAACAGCACAGAGAAGTATTATAATATGGTAGCCGGGCAGCCGCCAACCATCGCTCACGATGGTCAGTCGTGGCTGGACTGACCCTGAGGAAGGCCGTACAACGGCCTTATATACACCAGAGTCGAGGGCCACGTGACCAGGTGGTGACGTGGCGCTGGACTCCAGCGCCCCCAGGCGTCGGGTAATAGAGGTGTTCTCGACGTCGCCCACGAGGACCACGAAGGTACCTCGAAGACGACGCGGGACCACCACAATGGATTTCGGCAGATATTTTTTTGGACCACTAAAATAAGAATTATCATGAGTCCCCCATCCCACTAAGAACCAATTTTGCATAAAGACCCACAAAAATTGATACACGTGTGGAATGGTGCCTTGTGATAAGTGTTTGAATTGCCAATATTCATTTTTTTCTCTGACTTGGTAGTTAGGGCAAATGTCCTTGTTATTGGTTTTCTGTCTTATTCTTTAGATCTGGAACGATGTCTATGTATGCAGGCAATTCATGAAGAAAGTGGCATCAGAATTATTGCTTTAGATTTCAGATTTCTTTATGTGAATAATATTGTTTGATTGGCTAACTTGTGAATAACAAAAGTCTGATTTATTGTGGCTTGACAATCATGGTATACCACAAGGCTGTTCGCTGTGGCTTAGGTTAGTTAAACTATAGATCATATGGTATATCATAGTAAAATCTAATATACGTACATGTTTGTAGAGTTTCAGGGCCTGATACAGGTTATCAACCCTCAGATTAGTTGTTGGTTAAAGATGTTATCAGTTTTTGTCCATGTAGGGGAAGGCGGTAGTCAGTTTTCACATGGTTGAGAATGCTCATGGATAAAAATGCCTTTAAGGCATCTATCATATGCTTTTATCTTAAAGTACTAACAAACAGCACAGGGCCTCAGTGGCACATTGTTTGAATATTTTGAACATTCCTAGTGGCTCATTATCCATGTTATATAACACATAATGGTGTCTTTGCTACAAGTAAACTTAAATTCCTTTAGTTTATTAAGAAGGATAAAATCTGACATTATCAAAAAAAGAGAGCAACTTCCCAAATGCCCTTCTCAGGTAACTCTACCCAACTCCATGGACCATTATGGCATCTAATGCCTCTCTCCTTGCCTGTTGATTCTTTTTCTTCTTTTTTTTTTATTCACCACTGGCCAAGTCCTACTCCATAAGTAACCCCTAGATGTCAGCACTGGTACTGTTATCTGTTGTGACTGACTTCACTCATCAATCACATCCCTCTAGTATAAGAGCAATGTGTGATCACCAAAGTATCTGCTTGAGTGACATAATAGTGCATTGTGGGATGAGCCTCGCATCAGACTCAGACTCATTTCTGGAGAGGCTTGTTTTGATTGTGTCCAAGTAAATACTAGTAATCTGCTGAATATTAAGGTGTGTGATGGTGTTAGTGCTGTGCCTACATGACAAGGTGAGGTAAGAGATGATAAAGGTAAGGTCTAGCTCTGTGTACATCTGTTGAGTACCTTAGGTTTGAGCTTATCTAATATGAGGGACCTTGCTATTGAATAATTATATATTTGGGAGGTGCTGATTTTGGAATGACAATGTGGTTGAGGTCACTTTTAGCTCTCAGGGTCAGAGGGTCCTAAAGATTTTGCCCCCGACCTCAAACCTATGTTTGTTTTTTTGCACGGAGCGGAGGAAGTGCAGGACAGGGATAGGGGTAAGGGAATGGTTGGTGTTTAATCCAGGTGTCAAAATATCTAATACATATATGGCAGTCCAATATATGGCAGTCCAATATTATGTTTGAACTAAGTTGTGTAGGTCAGCAAGGAACACAATATTAATTTGTACAGGCATAGTCTAGATAAGGGTTCATTTATGTTTAAAATTAGTATGCTGAAAGTAGAGGGGCCATCCATGAATAAAGTTATGCACAATTTGACCATTTTTGACCCTCCTCCCACTCGTCAAGTTTTTTGCCAATTTTGCAATGTTGAAGGTATACAGAAAAAATAATTCTGTAATGCAGTGCCTGATTCCCCCCTCTCCCCATCCAGCATGACGTCATTTGTGGATGGCCCCAGAGTATTGGAATCAATCTTAAGCACTGTGTGCAATGTTTAGACAAGCAGTCTCAAATAAAGGCAGGAGGTACAAGGGTAATAGAATATGTGAATGCACATAGCATCTGGCATTCTCTACTTGGATTAGAATTGGAATTGGAAATTTACCCACATTAGTCTTTGCACTCCTCTTTGTTTTTCTCAGTGCAATGTTTGTAATAATACATGATACGTTTGTGCGCTGATGGGCGAAAAAAGATTTGACCCCCTATAGAGGGTGTAAAATGTTTTTGACCCCCCGAAAGGGATTAAAATCACCTCCGAACATGCTCATTTAACCTATAGTAAAACTTTGGGTTTTCCACTGAAAGCAGGTGAAATTATTTTGAACCCCCCCCCCCATCAGAGAGGTTGACAAAATTTTTGACAACCCTCAAACCCACCAGTCCGCCCCCTGTTGTTAAAAATGATCACTCCCAAACTCAAAATAAATACATAACCAAACTCCCTGGGATTCATTTTCATTGATCTCCCCCCCAGGCTTTAGGCTTCTCCCTCTGGGGAGACAGCCACCCTCAGGCTGGGTTGTTTAAAATGTACCCAAGGCCATTTAGTTCTGTCTTTGTATTTATCAAAAACAGTTTAATTTCTGTTTTTTTTTTCTATTCTCTGCAGATTACAAGCCTGGAAGCCATGACATCCAAAACAGGGAAGCTTGCTCACAATACATGTACATGAAAATTAATCCCTACAACTAAATACAGAGAGGAGTGCAAGATTAATGGCTCTTATCTTATGATGGTTTCAACAGGATTATCCTCTAGTTTCTTCTTCTGCATAGGCCTAGTATATGCCAATATTATACAAATAAGAGCAGTTGCAGACATCAATACTTGGTGATATTTGTAAATCATATTGCATGCCGTTTGTATGATGATTCGACTTGGATCAAGAGATCCACTGCTGAAATGTTTTTTTTTTTTTTTTTTGTGAGAACACATGAGAGAGAAAGACACAGGAAATTCTCACAAGTCAATCCCAATACTTGATCCCAATGCAGTGGCTTCCACTGACACATCAAACACCAAGTAGAACCAGACTGGAGTCAAACAACACATGTTGTTCTATTTGATGATACACATTATGACCCACTTAGGAAATAAATTCACATGTGTTCTTTTGTGTAGTTAAAGGTTTAGATATACATATGCGCTGTCCAATGCAGAACAAAAACCTCACAAGTGTGCATGCTCACTTTGGAAAAGCATTTACACAGGCAGGTCATTTAAAGACACAGGAGACAAACACCACCAGTTATGTACAGCCAGGCAGGCTTAAGATTCACATGATGACGCACAGATGAAAAATATTCCCCCATAAATATTCTTATTGGAGGGAAAGGTTTAAACATGCAAAAACGTTTAAGGTGCACATGATGACATGAGAAAGGCTGTACACGCGTTCTTACTGTGGGAAAGGTTTTATAGCAGCCTTTCAATTAAAAAGACATGTGATGACCCACACAGGAGAAAACTTCAACAGGTGTCCTCAATGCGATAAACAGTTTGTACGGACAGGCGACCTAAACAAACACATGATAGACCACACAGGAGTAAAACCTCACAAATGTTACCACTGCGGTAAAAGGTTTATATGGGCATATCACTTAAAGAAACACATGACAACCAACACAAGAGGAAAGTGTCAAATCCATGCAAGAAAATTCTGGTTTCAGGATTAGAAACTGAGATTGGCTGTAGTGAAGTAAAATTAGAACCAGAGTGTGATTGTGAGGAGCAATATGACAGTGCCAGCTGTGCTGCATGTGTGGAAGGATTCTCTCGGGTGGTGGATTTACAGAATCACCTCTTGATGCATTTGTGTAAGAGATGTGATATATGTGTGATGGGCTTCATTCAGGTTACAGACTTACAGAACCATTTAGTCACACATCTCGTTTCTCCACCTATTTTATCAACCATTTAACAGCTGCTAATACAGGAGTGCATCATGCCCATTGATCACCATAATGTGCCCAATGGGTCTGCACACACAGACCTGGCAGCACTTAATTGATGCATCATGGCAAATCAGCCATGATGAGTTATTCACAAGGGCTGCTTTCGTAAAGAAATAATGAAAAATGCTTCAAGCTTTTTTTATTTTTTTCTGTTGTATTAAACTAAAGGAGGATTTCAGAAATTGGACTGAGACTATTCCGGAGAAGTCTGCTTTCTATGTGTTAAATGTAAAATACTAGATATTAATAAGTGTATAGCCAATGAATTGTCGATAATATTGACCGAGTGACCATTGGGTCAAGGCACGGAAGCTAGCAAAACCATGGTATATAAAAAGGCTCTTCTAGTAAATTCCTGTTACTGAGGGATCGATTATTTCTTAACAACAGGGGCAGGGTGACTTGTAGCAAAATATTCTGCATATGACAAAATTCTCTGACCTAATCCCATCCAGAAGAGCTGAACACCATGGACATCTCTATACATGTATGCATATAATTGAGAATGTGGCCTCAGAGTTATCGCTTTTCATATCAAACCAAGTCATAGGTTTTATCATGTAAATGACATTGATTATTTGCCAAAATTGTGAATGACAAAACGTCTAGTTTGTTGTGACTTGAGTATCCTAGTATAGGACATGAGACTGCTCATCTTAGTGTCAGTTAGACTAGATTATATTGAATATACATTACAGTACAATGTATACATATATTTGTATAGTATTATCAGTTTTTGACCATGCATATCTAAGATATGCTTAGATAGAGGTGACATGTTTGTTCATTAAAAACTGAGCTTCATGAATAAATCTTTTACTCAAAGTAAGACTATACATGTCTGTGTGGATTGTGTGGATGGTGTATAACGTAATGGCCTGTTTAAGCGCCGGGGTCTCAAATAAGTGCCAGTCTTGAATAAGCGCCAGGGGTACAAGGGTGTTGAAACAAGCCTAAACCACTAAAAACAGTAATTAAATAAGTGCCTGTCTGGTATGAGCACCAGGGATACAATGGGAATAAAATCTATGAGCTCCCGGGCACTTATACGGGCCACTACGGTAGGTCAGGGAAGGAAGTGCAGGGACTGGGTGTACCTATACGCTTTCAATTCTATAGGTGACAGAGGGGGCAGAAATGTTAAAAAAAGTGTGACAACATTAATTGGATGATACAAATAATAACCATGCTGAAAGATAACAAGGCATCTAATGCTTCCCTACAGTAAAATTTGTTAGGCCTACAAGACCCAAAATTACTCCATGATTTACTCCTAGATGACAGCACTAGCATATCCCAGATGGCAGCACCAGCAGTGAGGCTTCACTCTCCAACCACATCCTTTCATTATACAGGGACTGTGTGAGCACCAAGTATCTGCATGGTCACACAATGGTGCATTGTGGGTTAGAGATGGCCTCTAGGTTACATGGAACTAATTCCATTTCCTCTATGTTTCTATATAACATAACACACAAAAACAGCCCCCTGTAAAGTTCGTTGGTAATATTTTCAACCGTAGCAAGATTAAATCATCTCTCACACACAATGTGTTTGAATATAGGATAGGCTTAACCCTGAAAATCTTAACTAGGAGAACGATATGTAAAGCAAGTGCCATTCTACCCTATTTTGGGCTTCAAAACCTCCATTGGCTAGATGAACATTTGCATACCTGATAAAATCCCTAAACCTTGGCATAATATAAAAACTCATCTACTCTTCCATTTAGGAACGATTTGGGGTCACTTGTGATTTTTTTTCATAATTTTACCAATATTTCTTGCATATGATTTCTAAGCCAATCAGCACCCAGATCACCTTCAGTGCAGGCCTGAATACCATATGACTCACGAGAGGGCAGCATTTACATCCATGTAACCTCTAACTTTCCCACACAATCAGCCCTATCTTTGGTTACATCAACCAAGGAGTTAACAGACGAAGAAAGTTTAACAACCTTCCTACTCAGTCTAAGGGATGACATCCAATTGAAGGCTGCTGAAAGCATGGTTAAATACCATAAAAAGATGAAGGCTAGACATAGCCACAGCTTCTCAAAACACTCACAACACTAGTCAGCTTGTGTATCTGCACATACCAAACCTACTGGTAAAGAAAACCATCAAAAAGCTGCAACCCACCTTCAGTGTACCATACATCATCATGACAATGACCTCGCCGGTCACAGCAGTATTAAAAAGGCTACAGGATTGTAAAATACTGAAAAAGTCAGTACATGTATCTAGGCTGAGAAAGCCAATCACTAGAGCAAGTGCCAAAGCTGTCATTAAAAGACTGCAGTCTGGCCCCATAAGCTCACTCTATGACCTAGACCTAGACACCACCCTAACTGGAGACCTAAAGTCACTGGTCACCAAAAGAAAGAGAGGAAGACCAGTAACAAAGGTAACAATAACCTTTGCCCCATCACCAACCAAAAAGGCAAAGAAAAATCCCTCCAAAAGAAAATAGAGGCCCCTTTTCCTTCCAAAAAATATCTTACAACATCTGTACTCAGAGTACAGACACCCCCACCCCAAACCCCAACCCCACACCCATTATAATTTTTTACCATCCTCAAAACAAACATACTAGACTACCCAGACACTATAGGCATAGCTTCTTCATGTGATAGATGCTTTCTCTCCTTCTCCCATGATATAATGGAGAGCATTCATTTAGAACCCCCAAAATGCACTTTTTAATTTTATCTTTTTTCACTTCTTTCATAATTTCCATTTTTTATACAAATACGTCACTGCAAGTGACCCAACTTTACAACCACAATTTAGTGAGTGACATTGCCAAAATTTGTATTTAATTTCCTGAAGGCTCAGGCAGCCATAAACTGGATAAAACTGGTTGGCACGCCACATAAATTACCCACGGTCATGGCGTATTCTCGGTTTGTGATCCCATTCCTTTTGGACATGCATGTGCCGGTTTGATATAAGCTCAGGGCTCCTCAATACCCTAAGGTATTACCAAATGATGGCCTACTGTAGGAATGCAGCTCTCTTGCATCCTGATCCGTGTTTATACCTCTGTTTACCACTTGGTACTGGAATGTTTGTTGAGACACATAATTACATTAACATCCTTAATTCCTGCACCACAGGTGGCCAGGATGACCACCAACACGATCTGATTTCATCATCAAGATTTCATATCCCACCCACCCATACCACAACAATATTGTGTCATAACTGACCACTCCATCCTGGAAGCTACAGGATCATAATTTGCATAGGACCGACGGGTCCACTAGCATCCATCCAATAGAAAGGCTCCATGCCATTTTAGGGAGGAGACATACCCCTGAGGGATGCCTGTGATTGAGAAATAGCCACCTCATGATCACCATATAAGTCTCCTCCCACCCCAATCCTATCCACTTCTCAACAATACACCAAACTTACCAAACCCAGTAACCACATGGAGCAAGTATCCAGAGACCACAGGGCCAAAATGCCGAAGCTGCCATGCAACCAGCCCAGGTAGGATTTGTCTTATGTGTCCATTTAGTAGCGTCATCAATTGTTCTAGCATGACAATGATGGATTATGCCATCATGTTACCCAGATACCCATTACATGCCAATGGTAGTGTCATACTAGTAATTGTGCATGATCAAGTTGTCATATGAGAAATATCATATGACTAGTGGTATATAGAGTAATACAGCAAGCTCTCATAAATACTTGTTATTTCCAGTTATCACTGGTTTATTCAGCTTTAGGCAACATGTAAGAAATATCAATCACACAGATGTTAATATGCAAGTAATTTCCACATACAGTAAATATACAATAGTTCATAGAGTATAATGTTCTGTTCCACTCCACCTGTGAGGTAATAATAATACAATGTCCAGCATAGTTCTAGGTGGGTTCCCACACCTAGCTCCTGACCTGCTGCTTAGAGGAATAATGTAATAATGTATAACTTTACCCTCTGGTTGATGTCTTGTAGGAGATAGCCTCTGGCCACTAATGGTTGAACCCTATGCCTGTCTAGCATAGTTTAACCATAGTTTAGAGGTATAGCAGGTAGCAGGAGATGACTGGAGATGTTACCTCTGGAGTGGTTCTGGAGATTCTGCCTTCTAGGAGGAGCAGCCAGGCTATTTGTACCATTTCTTGGCAATGCACCTCAGACTGACTGGGGCCAGTGGCATCTGCCTAACTCTGCAATTGTTTGAGGGGAGTCTTTCATGTGTCACTGGGTGCACAAAGGACCCCAATGGACACGGCTATGGCCCCCATTGTCTTGATCGCTGTGGCATGTTCTGACCCTCATAACACGGCCAATTACGCCGTTACAACCGCCATTTTGCACCTGCATGGACTTGAATATGTGAAGTTGTCAATGCCCGCTTTTTGTGCGCTTAACTCGCGCTGGTTCGTCTGTGGCGCATTTGGAGGTCGAATTAGGAGCAACGCTAGAGCGACCGGAAGGTTAGGGCGTCGTGACTTATGTAACCTATTGTTCAGTGTTTGGGTGCTGAGACACTCATGACGGCGTCGGCGGTGCCCAGGCACCCGTGACGGCTGTTTGCATTCACTTACAAGTTATTAGTTTGTGCACTGGACCATGAGGTCGCTGATTTAGACCCTTAGAATCATTATATTGTGCAGTGGACCATGAGGTCGCTGTCTTTGATGTTGTAACCTATGTATAACTGACCTGGCTGGTGTGCAGTGGAGCATGAACGCTCTTATACAAAGTTTGAGCGCTCTTATAGCTCTTAGAACCAACCTATGTATTAATTTCTTATACATTCTTTGATTAATACAATAATATGTTACAATTTATGGAATAATAAAATGGTATATGATAGTAGTGTGCGCCCAAGGTGCTTTGTAAAATGCAATAGTTGAATTTGCAGTCCACTTCATGCCTTTCTATGACGGCCTGACCACTTCAATCTTACTTATTAACCTTTTAGCAACACCCCACCCACCCCACATAACCTACCCTACCTTAGACTAACCTTCACCTAACATTATTTAAGCCTTGAGGCACCAGAGATTAAACATGGACTCAACTCAGGGTGGACCATCCATAGTCTTCTAAAGCCCACATGGCAATAAAAGCAAGGCCATGGATCTGTTTAGGATCGATTTGCCTATTGTGGAGCACTAACATTTATTTATTGACATAAGCTGCAAAGACCTGAAAATTTTACCTGTCTAGCACAGAGCCAAAGGAGATAAACTCCAGGACACCACAGTGTCCTCAGCTTTGTAGCAACTACCCTACCGCCCCATTGTGGGACAGACTCAGCATATAACTTGCGGTCACATTGCACTACCTACTTTATAGTATCAGTACCATCCCTATTCTCGCTAAAGAATCACGGCATGATAATGCCCAACACAGATTTGTCCTGCACCCAAAATTTGACTTAAGACCCCATTGCTCAGGCGGCACTTTGGAAAACCTGGCGCACTTAATCAGTATCCACAACACTCCAGCAATGGCAGATGTCGCTTCTTGGACCAAACTCAAGGAAATGATCAAGAAGACCAACTCAGAGTGGCCATCGCCCACCACACCTGCAGAGAAGACAGACACCAACATATGGGTAAAACTAACAGGTAGATATGATGCCATGGTATCAGTCGCTGTCCTTTTGATAGCGCTGCTCATACTCAGAGCTGTCTGCAGGAGGTGCCTCCAGCACTGGCCATACTGGAGACAGGAGCCATCGGATAACACAGCTAAATTTGTGCTCAGGATACACTCGGAAGGGAGAACCTTCAGTTTCCCCCTTGCAAACATGGTGTACGGCAAAAATCTGTGGCCTGCATCCATCATTGCACCAAAACTGACCCCACCCCGGCTAACCAAGCCCCTGGGACGCTACCTGGATGCAGAATGGAGGAACGAGGTCACCATGATCATTGCCGGCCGCCTGAGGACCATCCGCCTAGAGCGGTACCCTAGGTGCCCTCTGTTCTAAAGAATTCCTCTGGCGTTAATATTCAAATCCAAACCACACACTCTAGCACTGGTCATTGAAGAAAAAGGACAGCCAGACTACCAGCTAACACCCTGTGATGGTGAGTCCTCGGCGGGTTTCGCCCCAATTTCGCCCCTTCGACCCAGGAGGACATATCAGGAGAGAAAACACGAGCCCCAGCCGTCTTCAAGCAAGGACGACCTAATCAAGCTGGCTCTGCTGAATCCCAAGGAGGCCCAGCCTCCCAAGGACCTGTTCATGTTCAACCCAGACCTGGCTGAGAGGGCCACAGACATAGTTGATGGTAGGTAAAATTTCGACTCACATATCCAACATGGCCGGTTTAGGTACATGATAGAATCATCCAAGGCCCCTACCGCCTCACCCTTATTAACTACCCGCCACCCCAACCATCATATAACTTAAGACAGTCCCAAGGTTATACCCGTATGTCAGTAATGCTTGGAAGATACCATCACACTTATGTGGGGATGACAGGTACCCCCTCACACACGCTAGATAATATGGGGGATAACACCATGAAGACGCTTATGTGGGGATTACCCCCCAACTCCACCCCCCCATCATGGTCTGCATGGTCACACAATGGTGCATTGTGGGTTAGAGATGGCCTCTAGGTTACGTGGAACTTATTCCATTTCCTCTATGTTTCTATATAACATAACACACAAAAACAGCCCCCTGTAATGTTCGTTGGTAATATTTTCAACCGTAGCAAGATTAAATCATCTCTCACACACAATGTGTTTGAATATAGGATAGGCTTAACCCTGAAAATCTTAACTAGGGGAACGATATGTAAAGCAAGTGCCATTCTACCCTATTTTGGGCCTCAAAACCTCCATTGGCTAGATGAACATTTGCAGACCTGATAAAATCCCTAAACCTTGGCATAATATAAAAACTCATCTACTGTTCCATTTAGGAACGATTTGGGGTCACTTGTGATTTTTTTTCATAATTTTACCAATATTTCTTGCATATGATTTCTAAGCCAATCAGCACCCAGATCACCTTCAGTGCAGGCCTGAATACCATATGACTCACGAGAGGGCAGCATTTACATCCATGTAACCTCTAACTTTCCCACACAATCAGCCCTATCTTTGGTTACATCAACCAAGGAGTTAACAGACGAAGAAAGTTTAACAACCTTCCTATTCAGTCTAAGGGATGACATCCAATTGAAGGCTGCTGAAAGCATGGTTAAATACCATAAAAAGATGAAGGCTAGACATGACGCCACAGCTTCTCAAAACACTCACAACACTAGTCAGCTTGTGTATCTGCACATACCAAACCTACTGGTAAAGAAAACCATCAAAAAGCTGCAACCCACCTTCAGTGTACCATACATCATCATGAGAATGACGTCGCAGGTCACAGCAGTATTAAAAAGGCTACAGGATGGTAAAATACTGAAAAAGTCAGTACATGTATCTAGGCTGAGAAAGCCAATCACTAGAGCAAGCGCCAAAGCTGTCATTAAAAGACTGCAGTCTGGCCCCATAAGCTCACTCTATGACCCAGACCTAGACACCACCCTAACTGGAGACCTAAAGTCACTGGTCACCAAAAGAAAGAGAGGAAGACCAGTAACAAAGTTAACAATAACCTTTGCCCCACCACCAACCAAAAAGGCAAAGAAAAATCCCTCCAAAAGAAAATAGAGGCCCCTTTTCCTTCCAAAAAATATCTTACAACATCTGTACTCAGAGTGCAGACACCCCCACCCCTAACCCCAACCCCACACCCATTATAAATTTTTACCATCCTCAAAACAAACATACTAAGTCTACCCAGACACTATAGGCATAGCTTCTTCATGTGATAGATGCTTTCTCTCCTTCTCTCATGATATAATGGAGAGCATTCATTTAGAAGCCCCAAAATGCACTTTTTTATTTTATCTTTTTTCACTTCTTTCATAATTTCCATTTTTTATACAAATACGTCACTGCAAGTGACCCAACTTTACAACCACAATTTAGTGAGTGACATTGCCAAAATTTTTATTTAATTTCCTGAAGGCTCAGGCAGCCATAAACTGGATAAAACTGGTTGGCACGCCACATAAATTACCCAGGGTCATGGGTTATTCTCGGTTTGTGATCCCATTCCTTTTGGACATGCATGCGCCGGTTTGATATAAGCTCAGGGCTCCTCAATACCCTAAGGTATTACCAAATGATGGCCTACTGTAGGAGTGCAGCTCTCTTGCATCCTGATCCGTGTTTATACCTCTGTTTACCACTTGGTACTGGAATGTTTGTTGAGACACATAATTACATTAACATCCTTAATTCCTGCACCACAGGTGGCCAGGATGATCACCAACACGATCTGATTTCATCATCAAGATTTCATATCCCACCCACCCATACCACAACAATATTGTGTCATAACTGACCACTCTATCCTGGAAGCTACAGGATCATAATTTGCATAGGACCGACGGGTCCACTAGCATCCATCCAATAGAAAGGCTCCATGCCATTTTAGGGAGGAGACATACCCCTGAGGGATGCCTGTGATTGAGAAATAGCCACCTCATGATCACCATATAAGCCTCCTCCACCCCCAATCCTATCCACTTCTCAACAATACACCAAACTTACCAAACCCAGTAACCACATGGAGCAAGTATCCAGAGACCACAGGGCCAAAATGCCGAAGCTGCCATGCAACCAGCCCAGGTAGGATTTGTCTTATGTGTCCATTTAGTAGCGTCATCAATCGTTCTAGCATGACAATGATGGATTATGCCATCATGTTACCCAGATACCCATTACATGCCAATGGTAGTGTGCGCCCAAGGTGCTTTGTAAAATGCAATAGTTGAATTTGCAGTCCACTTCTTGCCTTTCTATGATGGCCTGACCACTTCAATCTTACTTATTAACCTTTTAGCAACACCCCACCTACCCCACATAACCTACCCTACCTTAGACTAACCTTCACCTAACATTATTTAAGCCTTGAGGCACCAGAGATTAAACATGGACTCAACTCAGGGTGGACCATCCATAGTCTTCTAAAGCCCACATGGCAATAAAAGCAAGGCCATGGATCTGTTTAGGATCGATTTGCCTATTGTGGAGCACTAACATTTATTTATTGACATAAGCTGCAAAGACCTGAAAATTTTACCTGTCTAGCACAGAGCCAAAGGAGATAAACTCCAGGACACCACAGTGTCCTCAGCTTTGTAGCGACTACCCTACCGCCCCATTGTGGGACAGACTCAGCATATAACTTGCGGCCACATTGCACTACCTACTCTATAGTATCAGTACCATGCCTATGCTCGCTAAAGAATCACGGCATGATAATGCCCAACACAGATTTGTCCTGCACCCAAAATTTGACTTTAGACCCCATTGCTCAGGCGGCACTTTGGAAACCCGCTAGCCAATTTTTCTGGAGTAACCATAAGAACCAACCCACCCGCCTTAAAGCTACCCAACTTTCGCCGCCTCAAGACGCTCCACATAGCACTGCTGCATCCTTACGTGCCGTGTGCACATGAGAGTCACACACCTGGCGCACTTAATCAGTATCCACAACACTCCAGCAATGGCAGATGTCGCTTCTTGGACCAAACTCGAGGAAATGATCAAGAAGACCAACTCAGAGTGGCCATCGCCCACCACACCTGCAGAGAAGACAGACACCAACATATGGGTAAAACTAACAGGTAGATATGATGCCATGGTATCAGTCGCTGTCCTTTTGATAGCGCTGCTCATACTCAGAGCTGTCTGCAGGAGGTGCCTCCAGCACTGGCCATACTGGAGACAGGAGCCATCGGATAACACAGCTAAATTTGTGCTCAGGATACACTCGGAAGGGAGAACCTTCAGTTTCCCTCTTGCAAACATGGTGTACGGCAGAAATCTGTGGCCTGCATCCATCATTGCACCAAAACTGACCCCACCTTGGCTAACCAAGCCCCTGGGACGCTACCTGGATGCAGAATGGAGGAACGAGGTCACCATGATCATTGCCAGCCGCCTGAGGACCATCCGCCTAGAGCGGTACCCTAGGTGCCCTCTGTTCTAAAGAATTCCTCTGGCGTTAATATTCAAATCCAAACCACACACTCTAGCACTGGTCATTGAAGAAAAAGGACAGCCGGACTACCAGCTAACACCCTGTGATGGTGAGTCCTCAGCGAGTTTCGCCCCGATTTCGCCCCTTGGACCCAGGAGGACATATCAGGAGAGAAAACATGAGCCCCAGCCATCTTCAAGCAAGGATGACCTAATCAAGCTGGCTCTGCTGAATCCCAAGGAGGCCCAGCCTCCCAAGGACCTGTTCATTTTCAACCCAGACCTGGCTGAGAGGGCCACAGACATAGTTGATGGTAGGTAAAATTTCGACTCACATATCCAACATGGCCGGTTTAGGTACATGATAGAATCATCCAAGGCCCCTACCGCCTCACCCTTATTAACTACCCGCCACCCCAACCATCATATAACTTAAGACCGTCCCAAGGTTATACCCGTATGTCAGTAATGCTTGGAAGATACCATCACACTTATGTGGGGATGACAGGTACCCCCTCACACACGCTGGATAATATGGGGGATAACACCATGAAGACGCTAATGTGGGGATTACCCCCCAACTCCACCCCCCCATCAGACCCCCCCTACCGTGAAACCCCCACCTCAGGATATTGTCCAAAGCACACCCTCACACAGCTATCACCAAACCCACTAGGCTACACAACATCATAACAATAGATAGGCCTAACTAACACAACAGATCGGCTTACACTGATGCTTATCAACATTTACACCGACTACAGCGTCTGGCCCGACGCTTTTTGCGCCACACACTGCAGCCTGGCGCCATCCTGGTTTTGCATCAATGACCGAAATTGACGGCCGTCACCATGACTACTATCGGTCATGTGACACCCGCACATGGCATTTCTGGCACAACAACAACATTGACACATGTTCACACTTTGACTTGCTCAAATCGGACTCACCTAAGTAGATGTTGGCTACCCTGCCGGGCGGGACGATCACCCACTGGATCTGTGTGATGCTGAAATACGAAATTAAAAAGCAGATTAGTCAAAATGTCTTGATCCTCAAATTTTCAAAAACTCAAGAATCGCCCTTGAAAATCAAAATATACTTACAATCCGCCCTTTTCTGGCCCAAAATAGGTTTTTCCTTGAATCAGCATCAACATAGTTCCTTTTAAGACACATGAAACAGGTAGGAGTCGACCTGAACAGGTCATACCTGTATTGATTCCCATAACTAACCTGCCTTTTTTTCGCCATCATGGTACAGCGCCAGCTCGCTGCTACCACCTGGTGGAGTTTAGAAAAACTAATCAAAGCGTCCCTGGATACAGGAACTGCGCTAAGCCAAATGAATCAATTGAGCTCTGTACTATTTTTTTTTTTAAAGTTGATTTGTGTTTATTGATCATAATAAGTTCACGAATACATACATTGAATATATCATTCTATCCGCTATACTTTGGTTGTCAAATGCTATCTCAGTACACTTACTGATATACAATGATATTATCACACACTAATACACTGGTATTATTTCTTATGGATACGGGTGCTAGCCACATTATATCTCAATTGTACCGGTAAAACATGTCTAGCGTACCGGTAAAATGTATATAGCATGTAAAGCGAATATAGACATAGTAATTCAGGTGTAGCAAAAATAGAGTTAGATTTACTAAATAGAATTATACTCTGATCGATGGAAGACTAGGGTGGAAGTCTGCATTGCAGATGTTTCGTTCCACCCTACAATATATCACGGTATTCAGAAGAAAAATTATTGGCACTTGATGAGCAAGGACAGACATGACGGACTAGACAATACATGTATAGTATCATGGAGTCAATAAATGTGAATTACCAGTTAATGCACGTGTGTAAAATAAGATAAGATTAGGAACATTAAGATGGTTTGTTAATCACGGTATGCAGAGATTTCCTATGGTAGGGCCTTCTTATTTTTCTAGTATGTACCGGTAGTCTGTTCCATGCTTGTGCTACACGAACCTCGAGACTATTTTCATATGAAAAAGTATTGATTTGATTGTATTTTTACAGCACTGCTTCAGCAATCCTAGTAGCTCTAGGTCGTACATCAATGAAATCCTGTTTTTGAGCACGCTTGAACCCATATACTTGGGTATGATAAGTTCTTCTATCTACAAGCTTAGGGATATTACACTGTTGATGAATAAAGTCAGTGCAAGTAAGCCAAGGAACTTTAAAGCAGTATTTCAAACATCTGTTTTGAATATATTGTAACGAGTCAAGAGACCAGTTGTATGCTCCATTGTACAAAACATCAGCTTAGTCAAATAATGGAATGGCATACGTATTATAAATTTTTAGCAAGACATCAGTGGACATCATCCTTTTAAGGCGCGCTAACAGATATGATTTATAATTCAACGATTTCACTAGTTCTTTAATATGTTGCTTAAAATTCAACTCATAATCTAGAGTAACCCCTAAGTACTTGAAACTGGGTACAAACTTCAACAATTGGCCTTTGGCATAAATTTTAACTTCATTCAACTTTAGTCGTTTGTATTTAAAGCCTGAGGTGAACATTACTAGTTTGATTTTAGTTTCATTTAGTGTCAATTTGTTTTTTTAAGGGCCATGATATGGTTTTAATATTTTCTCCAAGTATTTTCATGTCATTAACATATATCAGGAAAAAGAGAGGCTCTAAAATACTACCCTGGGGGGGGGGGTGCCATAGGACATGTGAGCGATGTTGGAAGTCATGTTGTTAGCTATTGTTACCTGTGTACGATTTGTAAAATAATTTTTGATCCAATTTAAAAGATTTCCGTGAATTCCATATTTTTCTAATTTCAAAAAATAAAATTTATAATCCAAAGAATGGAAAGCTTTTTTTATATCGACGAAACATGCCAGTGTACATTTTCCAACATTTGTCTCCCTTAGAATGTCATTAGTTAATACACTTATAATATTGAGTGTAAAATGACCTTTTCTATAACCTCCTTGCTGATCACAAAGGATGTTAAAAAAATTCAAGTGATTTGTTATATGAGTATGAACAAGACCTTCCATAACTTTGCCGGGTACCGGTAATTGACTAATGGGACGGAAATTGGATACCTGGGATAGATCACCAGCCTTTGGTAGGGGGGTAACTTTGGCCTTTTTCCACTCATTTGGTACAATGCCATTGTCAATAGATAATTTTAAAATCTTTGTAAATTTAGCTGGTAATGGTATGACGCTGTCTTTGAAAGCCTTTGCTGATATATGATCTACAGACGATGACTTGCTAGATTATAGTTCCTTGACAACTTTAATTACATTTTCTTGATTGATTTCAAAATTAATGACAGGTTCATCTATCTGTTGGCCATCAAATGACCACTGTTGAGAATGCTTACTCGCAAGTTGGGGACCAATATTGGAAAAATATGTGTTTATAAAGTCAGCTGCTTTGTCTGATGATATAACAGTGCCATCGTTATTTTTAAGATTAATTTGTTTAACACCAGAGCCTTTAGAAGGAACAATTTGCTTAATGGCGGACCAAAATCTTTTCGAATCATCAATATTGTTTTCAACTTCATCAATGACTTGATTTACCTGGGCTTCCTTGATGTCTGAGCTCACTTGATTCTTCAGGTTATTGGCAGTAAACCAATCTAGTACAGAATTTGTTTTTCTCGCCTTGGCTAGTGCCTGATTTTTTTCAGCGATATGAACTTTTAATTCAGGCGTCATCCATTGCTCGTCTTTGTTTTTTTTATGACAATTTTTTTTTTACTTTACAACCATGTGAGTCCAGACACTTGGAGACTATGTTATGGTACTTATCCCAACAAAGTGTGACATCCGTGCAATCGTCAATCAGACCAATCAGCATTTACCAACAGGTTTTTGAATTCAATCTCATTATAATTTTTGTATGACCTGCCATAAAATTCTTTAGTGAATATATACCTTTTAAAGTGTTTAATTCTGATATATACAGGAAGGTGATCTGATATGTTAATATAAGCCACTCCACTTGCATTTATATTTACAATATTAGTGGCTAGTAAATCAATACAAGTTCCGGATATAGGGCGAGTAGGTTCAGAAAAAAAATTGGCGTAAACTGAAATCAGCAAAGGTACAATACAGTGTTTCTTTGATATTATCATCTATGAGAACATCAATATTAAAGTCACCAGTCAGAATTACATCATATTCATCAAGATTTTCTACCCTTGCAATTAGATTCTTGAGTTCACAAATGAAATCAGCTTTTTTACCTTCTGGTGGTCTGTAAATATTGGCAAGTAAGATATTTTTACTCTTGCCCTTGTTTATGACCAACCACTGCACCTCAATATCGATTGTACTAACATTTACGTGTGCAAATTGTTTACTGGAACAAATTAAGTTCTCTGACACATAAGTACAAACTCCTCCTGCCATCATATTGCGCCGTATGTTTTGGCGAAATAAATTGTAATGGTTCGTATCGACTTAAATGTTGGGTGGCTCGTTGGCTCGCTTATCACTAAAAATACCAACACAACACGAGTAGTTCGGGTTGGGCGAATCCCCAGACTCCCCTACCGCTCGGGTAGGACTTTATTTACGTACTCTCTTCCTGGAACATACGTCAGGACTGTCTCCTTCTGCGGATCGTCCGGCTTCTTAGTAGAAGCTGGACGTGAGGCATGGTGCTGCCCCCTCTTGTATCAAATGGGTATCGCGAAGTGACACCTGGTTGGCATAGAAGGAACGAGCACCACACGAGCGTGTCTCTCGGATGAAGTGCACTAATATATATACAACGATGCCGGCCCCTACACCACTTTAGACTTTACCTAGGGTTGGTGTTAAAAATTACCTATTGTTAAGGTTGTGCAACAATATATAGACTTAGGTAAGTCTATAATAATAATGTTTGTATAGAATATTAACATTAAAGGGGCATTATAAATAATATGTACATAACAGTAGGCATCATCGCATATAACCCGAAGTAACTATATAATAACATAAATAGGAAGTGGCGCCTTATGCACCATTGACCTATGGTGGTATATATATATATATATATATATATATATATATATATATATATATATATAACAGTGTTACAGAGTTATTATAGTTAAGACGTATTTAAATTTGTGAATTTATATGGAGTGATACGATAGTAGTAATATATACAATGGAAAGTAACGTAACCCGAGAGGCTAGGTAACCCGAAGAAAAAATTTTGTTCGATTTTTACAAAAATATACTTTTTATAGAAAAATAATTTATACAAAATATGACATAAAAATTAACAGGTGTCCTACCAGGGTAGCAGGATCACCCTTACAATATCAATGGACTTCCGGCGAACCTGGAACGACTGGCTTCTGCAGCTCCATTCGGCGACAAACGGGTGGTGGCAAGCCACGTTGTTGTTATGTTGTGCCCTGATGAAGATGGGAAGATGGAGCCCCGGTTTGCTGTGGTAATCCGTTTAGTGCTTCGGGTGGCGTCCATCTTAGCTGCAAGTGTTCGTTCCAGTCAGTTGGGTCCACTTCGAGAATTTAATCCTCTGGCATTATACATGCCTTTACCCTCGGGTACAGATTTCCATTGGCAGATGGACACTTACATATCCTCGGGATCGTCCTCAGTGTCAATCTTCTCAGCTGGCTCCGGGTTGGTAGAGGGAGCCGAGGTGCTGCTGCTGCTTGTGGCAACCAGCTTAGGGGCTTCGGTGCTCGTGTCGCTGAGTAGGCTCAGAGCACCCATCCGCTCAGAGGGACTGTCGATCGCTACCTCGGCTGGGGCACCCGAAGGAATGGACAGGGACAAAGCGGAGCCGTTCCATTCATCCAGGTGCTTACCAAAGCAGAGGAAAAACTTAAGGTCTGCCTCCTTGTACTTATGTATGTACCCGGCATTCTCAGCACGGTGGAACTCCTTAAGCTTTTCAGCTTCCCTCTGTTGCCTTCGGCAGGACTGGAAGGCCTCCTCGACCTTCTTCATTTCCTGCTCCTTAATTTTGTCTTCCTCCCTCTTCTGGATTTCGTATACCAGATTGAAGGTGGCTTTAGTCATTGTCCGCCAATAGTCAATAGACTTTTGGCGATGGAATGACTGCCACTCTGCCATCAGGTCATTCTGGATCTCGATGGTACGAACGTCTCTATGATCGACGAACATATCCGGATCCTGAAGACCTGACGGTGTACTGGCTATCAGTCCCATAATGGGGACCCGAGGGACCGCGGACGGGGCGATAGCTGGCGTAGGTGCAGAGGCCTGCGCAGTAACAGGCGAAGCGCCTGCTGGAGGGACCTGGGGACCCTCAACGGTTGTACCTCCTCGGCCTAGGCCGTAACCCGGGGGGGGGCACGGGTGGACTCCACTCCACCTCGGCCTCTACCCCGAGTTTTGGCTCGGCCCAAGGAGGTTAGGACCTGTGACTCGGGTCACGCTGGTCCCATAGCAGGGAACTTCGCCGCGTACTCACTATAGGTAGGGCACTTGGTGGAAGACCCTTCTCCGGCCCACCATGCACTGTGGCCGGATGGGGCACCGAAGAAGGTGCTCCAATCATCTGGACTACCAGTGGCTTCACTCGGAGGGTGCTGTGTTGGAGGTGGGGGAGGTGGAGGTGGAGCAGATGCCTGGCTAACCACCTGATGGGTCTGGTTGCCAGGCATGTCCAAAGCCGAGACCTGTTGTCCCGACTGGCGACAATCAGCTGGATTAGCTGGTCTAGGCTGATCCTTATTGCCAGACGGGCTTACGGATCGGTCTGCGCGGGTCCGTTTGGAGGCACTGGTGGCCGTAGCCAAACCTCCATTGGTCCCCTTTGAACAGGCTTTTCCTTTCTCCCGTTTGTCGTCGCCCTGCCACTTCTTCACCTTCAGGTGCACCTTGGTGGGCATCCCGAACTTTGTGGGTGAGTAGTTGACGGCGAAGTACGGCATGAGGTTACCACTCCTCCATGAGCAGAATTCGGGCTCGAATGCTTGCTCCTTGATTTCCTTCGTGTTCAACACAGCCCAATTTGCAAGGAGCTCATTGAAACACTTAACGGCACGCTTCCGGGTCTTTTCCAGGCCGGTACCGTGGGCTTTCTGCAAGTGCAGAGCCAGGTCCCGGCGCCGGTGGGTGGTGAAGGTGCCGTCACAGAGCTTACCCGGACGATCTCCGGGGATGCACCGCTTATGACATAATATGACATAAAAATTAAGAGGTGTCCTACCAGGGTAGCAGGATCACCCTTACAATATCAATGGACTTCCGGCGAACCTGGAACGACTGGTTTCTGCAGCTCCATTCGGCGACTAACGGGTGGTGGCAAGCCACGTTGTTGTTATGTTGTGCCCTGATGAAGATGGGAAGATGGAGCCCCGGTTTGGTGTGGTAATCCGTTTAGTGCTTCGGGTGGCGTCCATCTTAGCTGCAAGTGTTCGTTCCAGTCAGTCGGGTCCACTTCGAGAATTTAATCCTCTGGCATTATACATGCCTTTACCCTCGGGTTCAGATTTCCACTGGCAGATGGACACTTACAGATCCTCGGGATCGTCCTCAGTGTCAATCTTCTCAGCTGGCTCCGGGTTGGTAGAGGGAGCCGAGGTGCTGCTGCTGCGTGTGGCAACCAGCTTAGTGGCTTCGGTGCTCGTGTCGCTGAGTAGGCTCAGAGCACCCATCCGCTCAGAGGGACTGTCGATCGCTGCCTCGGCTGG
Source organism: Acholoe squamosa (assembly GCA_949317995.1). Classification (NCBI taxonomy): domain Eukaryota; kingdom Metazoa; phylum Annelida; class Polychaeta; order Phyllodocida; family Polynoidae; genus Acholoe; species Acholoe squamosa. Next base: position 67,439,928 of record OX439048.1, on the reverse strand, counting down.
GGCACCCAAAGGAATGGACAGGGACAACGCGGAGCCGTTCCATTCATCCAGGTGCTTACCGAAGCAGAGGAAAAACTTAAGGTCTGCCTCCTTGTACTTATGTATGTACCCGGCATTCTCAGCACGGTGGAACTCCTTAAGCTTTTCAGCTTCCCTCTGTTGCCTTCGGCAGGACTGGAAGGCCTCCTCGACCTTCTTCATTTCTGGCTCCTTAATTTTGTCTTCCTCCCTCTTCTGGATTTCGTATACCAGATTGAAGGTGGCTTTAGTCATTGTCCGCCAATAGTCAATAGACTTTTGGCGATGGAATGACTGCCACTCTGCCATCAGGTCATTCTGGATCTCGATGGTACGAACGTCTCTATGATCGACGAACGTATCCGGATCCTGAAGACCTGACAGGGTACTGGCTATCAGTCCTATAACGGGGTCCCGAGGGACCGCGGATGGGTCGATAGCTGGCGTAGGTGCAGAGGCCTGCGCAGTAACAGGCGAAGCACCTGCTGGAGGGACCTGGGGACCCTCAACGGTTGTACCTCCTCGGCCTCGGCTGTAACCCGGGGGGCTCGGGTGGACTCCACTCCACCTCGGCCTCTACCCCGAGTTTTGGCTCGGCCCAAGGAGGTTAGGACCTGTGACTCGGGTCACGCTGGTCCCATAGCAGGGAACTTCGCCGCGTACTCACTATAGGTAGGGCGCTTGCTGGAAGACCCTTCTCCGGCCCACCATGCACTGTGGCCGGATGGGGCACCGAAGAAGGTGCTCCAATCATCTGGACTACCAGTGGCTTCACTTGGAGGGTGCTGTGTTGGAGGTAGGGGAGGTGGAGGTGGAGCAGATGCCTGGCTAACCACCTGATGGGTCTGGTTGCCAGGCATGTCCGAGACCTGTTGTCCCGACTGGCGACGATGAGCTGGATTAGCTGGTCTAGGCTGATCCTTATTGCCAGACAGGCTTACGGATCGGTCTGCGCGGGTCCGTTTGGAGGCACTGGTGGCCGTAGCCAAACCTCCATTGGTCCCCTTTGAACGGGCTTTTCCTTTCTCCCGTTTGTCGTCGCCCTGCCACTTCTTCACCTTCAGGTGCACCTCGGTGGGCATCCCGAACTTTGTGGGTGAGTAGTTGACGGCGAAGTACGGCATGAGGTTACCACTCCTCCATGAGCAGAATTCGGCTCGAATGCTTGCTCCTTGATTTCCTCCGTGTTCAACGCAGCCCAATTTGCAAGGAGCTCGTTGAAACACTTAACGGCACGCTTCCGGGTCTTTTCCAGGCCGGTACCGTGGGCTTTCTGCAAGTGCAGAGCCAGGTCCCGGCGCCGGTGGGTGGTGAAGGTGCCGTCACAGAGCTTACCCAGACGATCTCCGGGGATGCACCGTATCAGGGGTTTGTGGTGCATGTGGTGCTCCACAATGTGTCGAGCGAAGCGAGGTTTCGTCTCGAATGTCTTCTCGCCAGTGAGCGCGAGCTGACATGACTCGAATGGGCACCTGCGGCGGTTGCCGCTCGGTCACCATTGGGTCATTGCCCACTAAATTTTTGTTCTGGTTTCGTAGTTATAAATTGCACCCAATTTGGATTTGAGCTGGTCGATCCAAATCAGGTAAAATTTACCTACGGGCGTGTCGCTAGGACCGGACTTCATCCACTCCTCGTCATCGCTATCACCGTCTTTATTGACAGCGCCCGGGCACATGTAGTGGATTGTGTCGTAAGCACAATCCGCAAAGCAGCGTCCTTCGGGACATCCGTGGTCATTTCTTCCCACGTCGTCACGGACTCCAAATCAGATTTGGCTGACGCGGGCAGCTCCGGGTCGCTTTCGCTTCCCGAGTCACTGTCTGTGTAGATGCCCGCTCCCCTAGGCTGGGCTCGGCTGGTGGTGGTAGTACCAGTTGAAGCCGTAACCGAGGTTGTGGTGGCTGTCCCGCTGGTGGTAGCAGAGGGTCCTGCAGCAACCGAGGTGGCTACTGTAGCTGGTGTGGCTGTGGAGGCAGCAGGCTTCGGGTCGCCCTTGCCCCTCTTCTTGGGAGTAGAGGGTTAGGGCTCCACCGGAGACGCTTTCGCTCTATTCTTCTTCTTCCGGCGACTGGCCTTGGGTGGCTGCGCTGGGGCTTCAGGACTAGAATCGGACTTGCGTGGGTCCTTGTCCTTAGCCCGAGTGCTTCTCCTGCTGCTGACCGGAGAGTCAGAGCCGGAGGCGGCACTCGTCTTGTGTTGAGCCTGCTGCTTGCAGTGGGCCCGACGGGCAGCAGCTAACTCCTTCTGTTGTTCCTCAAGCTCGCGACGCTTGGCTTCAACAGCAGCTTGCTGACGGGAAATGTCCTCCTCCGAGATTCCGCCAGCCGCCTCGGGTATTTTGGCGCATGGTTCCTTCTCGGATTTGGACCTTTCAATGGCAATCCGAAAGTCCTCAACCTCGAGATCAGACTCGGTGAGCGGTGCCTTCGGCGCAGGCTTATGGCTCAATGTGTGATGGTGGAGTCTGTGTCCATGTAGGATTCAGACTCTCTTAGCTGGCTCGCCTTCCGGGTTATGCCTTCGGAAAGCAGCACAGCTCTGGCCAGGTTTTCATCCAGGGCCATAGCACCCGCCAACCTTCTGTAGTTGCGAAGCCATGACACCGGCATGCTTTCGGCCAACTCGTCCGTAGACAAGTCTATTCTCGGGTTGGCCGGGCACTTCCGCTAAGGGACCGCATCCAAACATGCAGGGATGCATGGGGATGTACGTCCCCCACCTGGTGTATACCACACCCTCCTCCTCGTCCACATGGGCCAGGCGCTGGGTGCGGGTCCTGTATCCCGGAGGATACAGCGGAATGTCCAAGACATCAATGGGTTCAGCTGCACCCGGTACCGTAGGTGATGGTTCCGGGGGAGGAGGAGGAGGCATCCGCTCCCTGTCTGCGACCTCGGTTGACATGGCAGAGAGAGTCTGGGCGGCCTCTTCCACTTCAGGTTCTCGTCTGAGAACAGCCGTTGAGGAGTCCATAGTCTCCTCAACCCGAGATGAGACCGTCGGGTCCTCGCCTTCGTCCAACTGAGTGTTGGCCGTTTGACGCGCAGCGTCAATCGTCCCCTGTGCCATCACAGTAGGACGATCTTCCAATTTAAAAAATTGGCAGCTGTGTTGGACTCCTCCCGAAGAATTCGTCCAACAAGAATGGGGGAGGTAAACACGCAGCTATAGGCTGCCGGAGGGGGTAGAATAACTGGAGCGAAACCAGTGACGTCTTACCACCACGAGTCCCCTCTAGTTATGACTAAAATGGCGTCCAACCTCTCATCTCGCGAGATCCCGCTATGGGCTATCTGGTGACCTAGTTCCGCGCTTTCCCGCCACGCCCGTGGCCTCACCTAGCGGACTAGATCTGAACTAAAATCCGGCTCAATATACGAGATGCAGGTTGCCACCCGAGTGCTATCGTCTGGAGCTTTGCGGTATATACAACGCTACAAAGCAAATGTACCGGTTAATCCGTCCGCCGAATACTTTGTATAGTAGTCGGTAACGACAATCATACAGGTGTTTTCTCTGGGTGTCGTTTTAAATCCACTGATGATGTCGTACACCAAACAATTCCTGAGACAAGGGTAGCTTGCCCAGGCCAGGTCCCGGCTTGTTTTTACAGCAATCCAGGCAAGTCGCGATCCATCGGAGTAGGTCGCTTCTCATTCCGGGCCAGTAGTAATGTCTTTGTAGACGCTCTATTGACCTTTTCTTTCCGAAATGACCACTCGTTTGGTGGCCGCTTGCCGGCTTAATACCTATCAGTAAGTATTCCATTATGCGCGCAGTGGTGGGGTCAGACTGTTGGAACTTCTTGATGGTCTCCGGGGACCAATCGAGATAGCTGCACACAGCCTTCTCCCAGGGGATTCGGGGGGTGGTATAGTTATATACCAACCCTGCGACCACAGCATTGTGGGCCCTGCAGTCTTCACAAGTGGCATTTTGGCACTTTCGGGGGGTGGTATAGTTATACACCAACCCTGCGACCACAGCATTGTGGGCCCCGCAGTCTTCACAAGTGGCATTTTGGCACTTTCGGACGGGTCACCTCGACAAGGCATCCGCATTAATATGTTTAGCACCTGGTCGGTGCTCTATTTGTTTGTGCTCCAATCTGAATTCGGATAGGTGAGCTAACCATCTCCCGATCATTCCTTCAGCTTCCTTAAAATTAAGGAGCCACCTTAGAGACGAATGGTTGGTCCGCAAAGTAAAGTCAGTTCCCCAAAGGAAGTGCTTAAACTTCTTCGTATACACCACTACTGCGAGGAGTTCTCGTTTAGTGGTACAATAATTACGCTGGGTCTTGCTTAACGTGTTGCTAGCAAAGGCCAATGGGACCTCGACTCCATTCTGGACCTGAGAGAGGGCTGCCCCAATAGCGTCGTTGCTCGCATCGGTGTCTAATATGAAATGCCCCTCGGGAGTAGGATATTTCAATACAGGTGTATTCCTAAACAAATCTTTTATTTTATTAAAAGATTCTTCTTGCTCGCTGGTCCATGGGAATGGGTCCCGAGCCCTACCCGGGGTCTAGTGAGCTAAGCATTGCATGGGAAAGCTTACACGGGAGTAATTCGGTATAAAATCACGGTAATAGGAACAAAATCCTAAAAATGATCTAACCTCCTTAGCACTCGTGGGCCTTTCCCGATTCTCGACTGCTTCCAATTTGTCAGGATCTGCACTCACTCCGCTAGGGGTGATGATCCTTCCCAGATATGTAATAGTTTTCTTGAACAGATTACATTTATTGGGTTTGAGTTTTAGACCGTTCATGTAGACATATATATAGGGTGGATCCTATACATGTATTGTGACATAAAGAGGTTAGATCAAACATATGTATCTAGACATATAGAGGCAGATTCAATACATGTTTAAATGTTGAAGTATCTTTGAATATAGATTTCTCTGCTCTATTTGGTACTATTCGAAATTTTAAAATGGCAGACCAACCTGTCTTGACTACAGAGTTTATAGAGTTGAGAAAAGACCTCTTACTCCAATCCCTGATGGGACAGGCCCAGCAATTCACAGGGGGTGGAAGATGGTACATACTATAATGACATGATCATCATTTTGAGAGCCTCCACTTTACTCGCGTGGACCAATCTCCTGAAGGTCGAATAAGGAGGCTTTAAAGGTGAAAGTCATAAATGTATCAGGTAGCACACCAGCTACACAATATGAGAAGGGAAAACCAAAATAAGCTAATAGATAAGTAGTTGAAATGCCTGAGAGAAACAGTATCTTAGACAAGCTAAACTTGCAGTAGCTGGTAGTCCTCGGGCCCAGGAGCCGGTGTCTGCAAGGAATTGGCCATCTGAGGACAGGCCGACTCAGGGGTATAACCTGAGGTCGCGGACATTACGTCCCAACTATGTACCGTCCAGTCGGACCTGTAAACGCAGATTTACAGATGAGTTAGAAGGCAACATGCCTAAGCAGTCCAGACTGGACCCATACCCAGAAATGGAATGTGAGGAGCTCCACATATACTCCTTCGAGGAGGAATTCTATGGGAGCAGCATCAAGGGCTAGAAGATGAACCAGTGACGGAACTGGTAGGGGTGGTTGTACTACAAGGTGTTTTGGCTGTGTAGACACTTCCCCGGGTCACTTCTAGTAAAAGGGGTAAATCCCCGCACATAGGGAATTGTCTGGGATTCCTTATTCTAGGATGTGCTTATGATCTATAAGTGCGTCACATTGGAGAATAGACAGCATTTTTATTCTCACTGGGATTTGTATTATACTCACTGGGCATCATAAACTATTAGTGGTAGCCATATATCATACACTTATTAGATGTATCTATGCTGGACCTCTAGGGTCACATTATTAAAATGGCAGACAAGAAGGTTGACGACTGCTAGGTCCAACTAGTTGATCTGCACACTCTCAGGTATTTTAGTATGTTTTAGAGGACCATGAAGGTACAAGCTGGGTAGAAAATGTTACTCTACCACCCATCCGGAGCTAGGATGAGTATATATTTGAAGCTTTTGGGGATCTTAATGATCACATTTTTGAGTAATGGGTTTTTGGAAAAATGGATTAGCTGATTGAAGGTAAATACATGTGAGGAAATCAGAGAGAAATCAAGGTAAAAAATTGTTCCTATGGTTGAACAGAGTTTGTCGCTGAACAATAAATCTAATGTTGAAGTGCAGATGAATAGGCATTCAAAAAACGAATTAACTAGATGAACTTGTGACAGACCTATTGGGGAGAATTGATTTGAATATCAATCCATGGATTGTTTATTAGAACTTGGTGCAGAGAATTATAGATACCCTAGATCTTTATACAGCAAAATTGAATCCAATATCCATAGAATGTGTGCTGGTGGACCTAAATCTACCTCGATGCAAGCCATAATCGTTTCAGACCAAATAACTGTGTTAGAATTAGGTTCTGCGTGTACAGGCTACAGTGATTTTATAACTCTATTGCAATACCTAGTTGAAAGACCTTTCCACACAATAAACCAGTCTTCTACCCACAGGTGATGGATACAAACCTATGAACATAGATACTGGTACCATATACCCCAAACACCTGGTTTATGGTATAACTCCCACTATTACCCTGGGTCTCATTATACTAGTTACATTTATTGGATGTGTAATTACCATGAACTCTGAATATTCGGGACTATGAACTTTATTCACTTGAACAATGATTTGATGATGGTCTCTGAACATTTGATAATGAACTATGAACAATGTAGGGCATGGACACAACCTATTTAATCAATGATTATGAGGGGTCAATTGATAACTGACTGCATGCTGAGCTTATAATTAATGATGATTATATCTATCACCGTGGCTTCATAAACTTTTATAACAAAAGTTTATTTATGGGTGAGGGGCGTCTGTAACAAAATGGGCCCAATTATACCATCATTAATTAAGCCCCATCTTTAATTAGACCCCCTTAACTTTTGTGCTTATCAATTATCTATTTTGCTTATTAATTATCTATCCCACATATAATCACATCTGATATCATATATATAATTATTGCCTACACTATTATCACCTACTATAATTATACCCTAATTGCATCAACATTATTGTAGCCATTATTGTGATTAGGATTAAGTTTGATATCCCATAGTGATATGTAGACCTACTATGCTATAGGAGCCCAGTGCATGTTGTATATGCAAATCTACATACATGTACCCATGGAGGTGCTGGTTAGGGGTTGGCTATAACCATCCAAGTGTGACCAAAACCCACAGCAGGAGAGAGACATATACAGACCCCCATCTAGAAGTGGTGGAGAGTTGCTTGGCTGGTGACAGAGGAAGGTTGTATTGGCACCTACCCTGTCTTTCTCTCTCTCTTTCTCTGGGCTGGAGGTTGATCTCTGTTTTAGGGATCCACACAAAAACCCTGGAAGCCAGCCCTCCTCTATCTAGAGGACTGAATAAATATAACATCAAACTCAGCCAACAGCTTGTCTTCATTAACACAGGCAATAAGCCTTTGTTACATTAGGTGACAAATAAGACTTTGTTACAGAGTACCAGCTGGAGGTTCGCGTGGCATTCCTTAAACGACTTGCCGAATACGACAACGTCGTCTAGGTAGACCAAACACTTCTTCCACAGAAGGTCACTCAGCAGGGATTCCATCATGGCCTCAAATGTAGCCGGGGCGTTACACAATCCGAAGGGCAAGACATTATACTTGAATAGCCCCATATGGCTAGAGAAAGCTGTTTTCTCTATGTCATCGGGGTGCATCGGTATCTGCCAATACCCTGATTGCAAGTCCAAGGTACAGAACCATTGGTTCCCACCCAAGCTATCTAAGGTCTCGTCGATCCTTGGAAGGGGATACGAGTTCTTCTTTGTCATGCCGTTTAAATTTCTGTAATCGACGCAAAAGCGGATTGTGCCGTCTTTCATAGTGCTCATACAAACGGGGCTGGACCAAGGGCTCGAGCTGGGCACGATTACCCCTAGGTCCAGTTGCTTTTGTATTTCCTGTTCGCATATTAACCTTTTCTTAATAGGAAGTCTCCGATACAGGGTCTTGAAAGGCTTTTCGTCACCCACATCTATGGTGTGCAACACCTTATCGGATCTACCTACGGGTCCTCCTTCCCTACCGAAAGCGCTCTCGTACCTTCACAGGAGGTCCCCTAGGCATTCCTTGTCCTCCGTATTCTGTTAGCTGTAGTATGTATGTGTATGTTTTTATATAGGTAGATGGGGGTTGATTGGAGTCAGGTGTGTTAGCGGTAGTATGTATGTGTGTGTGTGTGCTTTATATAAGTGTGTGGTGGTCGAGTGGAGTCAAGTGTGTTACCTGTAGTATATATGTGTGTGTATGTTTATATCCTTAGCACAACCATAGCGTATTGATGTGGGTAGTAAAAGTGGGGCTCCAAATTACCAGTACTTTCTGTCAGTGGGCCTCCAAAACGTATTGATGTGGGTAGTAAAAGTGGGCCTCCAAAATACCAGTACTTTCTGTTGGTGGACAACCAAAACATATTGATGTGGGTAGTAAAAGGGCCCCTCAAAATACCAGTAATCTGGAGGCTAGGGCACCCCAAATGCCACATATTCTTGCTTATTTAATAGATTTTAACATAATATATCTGTAAAAGGGGATAGTTTAAGAACAAAACACTTTTATATCTAAGATGTAACCTACTTTCTCTTTATGTTATCAAAAAAAATGATCTCTATCAATCATGTGCACATACTCATTAATTAGTCTTGAAATAGGGTAATTGGCTAATAATTTCAAAAATGAAGAATCATGTCATATTCATGGCCAGGTAATGTGGTGATGTCTTTGATCATGTTTGTCAATGAGGCCTTCATTAGATGGAGTAATACTTGAAGAATTGTGAGCAACCTCAAAATTACCCAATTTTTCATGTTTTTAGCTAATTAATTAATTAATTGTTAATTTATGTTGAATACGTTTTAGCAGGTTTTGGCTCTTCTGTGCTGAGTTTGATACAAGGAGAATTCCCAAAGAAGCTGTGTGCCATAACATATTAATGTGTAATGAAGAGGAGTTCCCATCATTATAGAGCATTTTGGCTGAGGCTTTCTACAGTGGCCATAATGTATTAATGTGTAATGGATTAGAACTCCCATCATTGTAAAACGTTTTAGAGCGTATTGGCCTGTGGCTTTCTATATTGTCCATAATGTATTAGTGTGTAATGAATTAAAATTCCCATCATTGAAAAACGTTTTAGTAGGTATTGACCTGAGGCCTTCTACAGCATCCATAATGCATCAATGTGTAATGAAAATGAGTTCCCCTCATTGTAAAACGTTTTGGTACAAGGATTACAGTGCCTATGTTGCATTAGAGTGTGTTGTGTACTGGTATCCATACCCACATTAGTATATTTTGGTTGTCCACTGACAGAAAGTACTGGCATTACTAAGGATATCCTTTAATGTAGAAATAGCCATTATTCACACAATTAGAATGCATACTGGCTCCATGGTAAGTGAGTAATTAATGGATAATTCATGACTTGTGCCCGATATCAAAGAATATCAAACTCAGCTATGATGTGTACTGGTACCATGCATCACAATATGACGTGCACTGGTACCATACATCACAATATGACGTGTACTGTGATGTATGATACATGTATTGTATCTACAGGTGTGTAGGTGCCATGTATGATACATGTATTGTATCTACAGGTGTGTAGGTGCCATGTATGATACATGTATTGTATCCACAGGTGTGTAGGTGCCATGTACGATACATGTATTGTATCTACAGGTGTGTAGGTGCCATGTATGATACATGTATTGTATCTACAGGTGTGTAGGTGCCATGTATGATACATGTATTGTATCTACAGGTGTGTAGGTGCCATGTATGATACTTGTAGTGTATCTACAGATGTGTAGGTGGTATGTGCGATACACATATTGTATCTACAGGTGTGTGGGTGCCATGTACGATACATGTATTGTATTTACAGGTGTGTAGGTGCCATGTATGATACAGGTATTGTATCTACAGGTGTGTAGGTGCCATGTATGATACATGTAGTATATCTACATGTGTGTAGGTGGTATGTGCAATACACATATTGTATCTACAGGTGTGTAGGTGCCATGTATGATACATGTATTGTATCTCCAGGTGTGTAGGTGCCATGTACGATACATGTATTGTATCTACAGGTGTGTAGGTGGTATGTCCGATACACATATTGTATCTACAGGTGTGTAGGTGCCATGTACGATACAGGTATTGTATCTACAGGTGTGTAGGTGCCATGTATGATACATGTATTGTATCTACAGGTGTGTAGGTGCCATGTACGATACAGGCATTGTATCTACAGGTGTGTAGGTACCATGTATGATACATGTTGTGTATCTACAGGTGTGTAGGTGCCATGTACGATACATGTATTGTATCTACAGGTGTGTAGGTGCCATGTACGATACATGTACTGTATCTACAGGTGTGTAGGTGCCATGTACCATACATGTATTGTATCTACAGGTGTGTAGGTGCCATGTATGATACATGTATTGTATCTACAGGTGTGTAGGTGCCATGTACCATACAGGTATTGTATCTACAGGTGTGTAGGTGCCATGTATGATACATGTACTGTACCTTCTGGTGTTTACGGGCCATGTACGATACATACACATATTGTATCTACAGGTGTGTAGGTGCCATGTATGATACATGTAGTATATCTACAGGTGTGTGGGTGCCATGTACGATACATGTATTGTATCCACAGGTGTGTAGGCTTCATGTACGATACATGTATTGTATCTACAGGTGTGTAGGTGCCATGTACGATACATGTATTGTATCTACAGGTGTGTAGGTGCCATGTACGATACAGGTATTGTATCTACAGGTGTGTAGGTGGTATGTGCGATACACATATTGTATCTACAGGTGTGGGTGCCATGCAAGATACATGTATTGTATCTACAGGTGTGTAGGTGGTATGTGCGATACACATGTTGTGTCTACAGGTGTGTAGGTGCCATGTACGATACATTAATTGTACCTACAGGTGTATAGGTGCCATGTATACCTGTGTGTGTGTGCTTTATATAGGTGGGTGGGAGTTGAGTGGAGTCAGATGTGTTACCTGAAGTATATATGTGTGTGTGTGTTAATATAGGTGTGACGGGGTTGAGTGGAGTCAGGTGTGTTACCTGTGGTATGTGTATGTATGTATGTGTTTATGTAAGTGAGTGGGGGTCGAGTGGAGTCAGGTGTGTTAGCTGTTGTATGTAAGTGTGTTTGTATTTATATAGGTGGGTGGGGGTTGAGTGGAGTCAGGTGTGTTACCTGTAGTATGTATGTGTGTGTGTGTGCTTTATATAGGTGGGTGGGGATCGAGTGGAGTCAGGTGTGTTACCTGTAATATATATGTGTGTGTATGTTTATATAGGTGTGACGGGGTTGAGTGGAGTCAGGTGTGTTACCTGTAGTAGGTATGTGTGTGTGTGTGTGTGTGTGTGTGTTTATATAGGTGGGTGGGGGTTGAGTAGAGTCAAGTGTGTTATCTGTAGTATGTATGTGTGTCTGTGTTTATATAGGTGGGTGGGGGTTGAGTGGAGTCAGGTGTGTTAGCCGTAGTATGTATGTGTGTGTGTTTATATAGGTGGGGGGGTTATGTGGAGTCAGGTGTGTTACCTGTAGTATGTATGTGTGTGTGTGTGTTTATATAGGTGAGTGGGAGTTGAGTGGAGTCAGGTGTGTTAGCTGTAGTATGTATGTGTGTTTGTTTATATAGATGGGTGGGGGTTGAGTGGAGTCAGGTGTGTTACCTGTAGTATGTATGTGTATGTTTTTATATAGGTAGATCGGGGTTGAGTGGAGTCAGGTGTGTTAGCGGTAGTATGTATGTGTGTGTGTGTGCGTTTATATAGGTGAGTGGGAGTTGAGTGGAGTCAGGTGTGTTACCTGTAGTATGTATTTATGTGTGTGTTTGTGTTTATATAGATGGGTGGGGGTTGAGTTGAGTCAGGTGTGTTACCTGTAGTATGTGTGTATTTGTGTATTTGTTTATATAGGTGGGTGGGGGTTGAGTGGAGTCAGGTGTGTTAGCGGTAGTATGTATGTGTGTGTGTTTATATACGTGGGTGGGGGTCGTGTGGAGTCAGGTGTGTTAGCTGTAGTATGTATGTGTATGTTTTTATATAGGTAGATGGGGGTTGAGTGGAGTCAGGTGTGTTACCTGTAGTATGTATGTGTGTGTGTGTGCTTTATATAGGTGGGTAGGAGTTGAGTGGAGTCAGGTGTGTTAACTGAAGTATAGATATATATGTGTGTGTTAATATAGGTGTGATGGGGTTGAGTGGAGTCAGGTGTGTTACCTGTAGTAGGTGTGTGTGTGTGTGTGTGTGTGTGTGTGTGTGTTTATATAGGTGGATGGGGGTTGAGTAGAGTCAAGTGTGTTATCTGTAGTATGTATGTGTGTCTGTGTTTATATAGGTGGGTGGGGGTTAAGTAGAGTCAGGTTTGTTACCTGTAGTATGTATGTATGTGTCTGTGTTTATATAGGTGGGTGGGGGTTGAGTGGAGTCAGGTGTGTTAGCGGTAGTATGTATGTGTGTGTTTATGTAAGTGGGTGGGGGTCGAGTGGAGTCAGGTGTGTTAGCTGTAGTATGTAAATGTGTTTGTGTTTATATAGGTGGGTGGGGGTTGAGTGGAGTCAGGTGTGTTACCTGTAGTATGTATGTGTATGTTTTTATATAGGTAGATCGGGGTTGAGTGGAGTCAGGTGTGTTAGCGGTAGTATGTATGTGTGTGTGTGTGCGTTTATATAGGTGAGTGGGAGTTGAGTGGAGTCAGGTGTGTTACCTGTAGTATGTATTTATGTGTGTGTTTGTGTTTATATAGATGGGTGGGGGTTGAGTTGAGTCAGGTGTGTTACCTGTAGTATGTGTGTATTTGTGTATTTGTTTATATAGGTGGGTGGGGGTTGAGTGGAGTCAGGTGTGTTAGCGGTAGTATGTATGTGTGTGTGTTTATATACGTGGGGGGGGGGGTCGTGTGGAGTCAGGTGTGTTAGCTGTAGTATGTATGTGTATGTTTTTATATAGGTAGATGGGGGTTGAGTGGAGTCAGGTGTGTTACCTGTAGTATGTATGTGTGTGTGTGTGCTTTATATAGGTGGGTAGGAGTTGAGTGGAGTCAGGTGTGTTAACTGAAGTATAAATATATATGTGTGTGTTAATATAGGTGTGATGGGGTTGAGTGGAGTCAGGTGTGTTACCTGTAGTAGGTGTGTGTGTGTGTGTGTGTGTGTGTGTGTGTGTGTGTTTATATAGGTGGATGGGGGTTGAGTAGAGTCAAGTGTGTTATCTGTAGTATGTATGTGTGTCTGTGTTTATATAGGTGGGTGGGGGTTAAGTAGAGTCAGGTTTGTTACCTGTAGTATGTATGTATGTGTCTGTGTTTATATAGGTGGGTGGGGGTTGAGTGGAGTCAGGTGTGTTAGCGGTAGTATGTATGTGTGTGTTTATGTAAGTGGGTGGGGGTCGAGTGGAGTCAGGTGTGTTAGCTGTAGTATGTAAATGTGTTTGTGTTTATATAGGTGGGTGGGGGTTGAGTGGAGTCAGGTGTGTTACCTGTAGTATGTATGTGTGTGTTTATATAGGTGGGTGGGGGTTGAGTGGAGTCAGGTGTGTTACCTGTAGTATGTATGTGTGTGTGTGCTTTATATAGGTGGGTGGGAGTCGAGTGGAGTCAGGTGTGTTACCTGTAGTATATATGTGTGTGTATGTTTATATAGGTGTGACGGGGTTGAGTGGAGTCAGGTGTGTTACCTGTAGTAGGTATGTGTGTGTGTGTGTGTGTTTATATAGGTGGGTGAGTAGTATATATATAGGTCTTCTTTGGATATTTCTAAAAAAATATCCAAAGAAGACCTATATTTTTTGAATATCCAGAAAATACCTATTATTTTGGATAATAGGATTATTTTGGAAATAGTAATCATATCACTTTAGGTTTTAAATACAAAAGAGAGTTCAAGTGGTTCTCATGCCACCAGGTTCTCAGCTGCGCTTTTGGTACAGAGGAATGAACTGAGATGAACGTACAAGGATTTGAAGGAGGATTTGAAGGAGGATTTTAAGGAGGATTTGAAGGAGGATTTGAAGGAGGATTTGAAGGAGGATTGAAGGAGGATTGAAGGAGGATTGAAGGAGGATTGAAGGAGGAGGATTGAAGGAGGAGGATTGAGAGACACATTCAATTTCAGTTCAGTTCTAAGGAACGGCGTTACTGAAACAGGAGGACCATCATGTATGGTGCTTCAACCAACTGATGGGAGCATACACGCTTCAACCAACAGTGGGAGCATCACCCGTTCACGCTTCAACCAACAATGGGAGCATCAGCCGCTCTAAGTTGACAAGGTCGAACGAATAGTCGTGATTTTCTTCACAGAGAAGCTAGTACCTGGAGCTACAGGCGTGGAGGTTCGTGACATGAGGGCCGGACCTCTCCAATTAACCCTAGATATTGCGTTCCTTATATACTCCACCTCAGCAGTGAAATCATAAATGTGGTGTTACACCTTTAAGTCTATGAACAAATAGACATTCAGTTTAAGAGGATATAGATTTTTTTCAACAGTTTGAGTGATTTAGGGACAGAGTTTTTTCTCCTCTATTTTTTTATATATTTCATTGATATCAGCAAAGAATATTTGCTGAGTTATTAGAGGAATTTACAGCGTTAGTTTACAATTGAAGCGATAGATTTACATTCAAAACGCGGATTTTTTGTCCCCCTCTACCGAGAATAATATGAACTACATTCAAAACGCGGATTTTTTGTCCATCTCTACCGAGAATAATATGAACTATCTCTGGCATGATGTAGGTTATGTGGAACTACATTATTACATGTATAATGCTATTTTCTTTGTATTTTCTTGAACAGTTTGAATTATTCATGTATAGAGCTCTTTCTTTTCATTGTTTGATATATTTTATTGATATCAATAAAGAATATTTGCTCATAGCTTACATTTGAGACGATAGATTTCATCGTATTCAGTACGTAGAACGCATTCTTGGGTTTCCCTCTACCGAGAATAATATGAACTATCTCTGGCATGATGTAGGTTATGTGGAACTAAATTGTTACATGTATAATACTCTTTCTTTGTATTTTCTTGAACAGTTTGAATGATTTATGTATTGAGCTCTTTCTTTTCATTTTTTGATATATTTTATTGATATCAATAAAGAATATTTGCTCATAGCTTACAATTGTGACGATAGATTTCATCGTATTCAGAACGCATTCTTAGGTTTCCCTCTACCGAGAATAATATGAACTATCTTTGTCCTGTTCCAGGTTATGTGGAACTAAATAATTTGTGTACATAGCTTTTCCTATCTCTTTGTCACTAATCTGAGTGTCACATGACGAATTTAGGATATGATCATGTCTCATGTCATATTTCTCCATGTCCTTGTCACTAGGTTCCATGTCACATGTTAATTACTATTATCGCATGTCTTTGTCACTAATCTGAGTGTCACATGACGAATTTAGGATATGATCATGTCTCATGTCATATTTCTCCATGTCCTTGTCACTAGGTTCCATGTCACATGTTAAATTACTATTATCCCATGTCTTTGTCACTAATCTGAGTGTCACATGACGAATTTAGGATATGATCATGTCTCATGTCATTTTTCTCCATGTCCTTGACACTAGGTTCCATGTCACATGTTAAATTACTATTATCCCATGTCTTTGTCACTAATCTGAGTGTCAGATGACGGATTTTGGATATGATCATGTCTCATGTCATTTTTCTCCATGTCCTTGACACTAGGTTCCATGTCAATGACGAATTTAGGATATGATCATGTCTCATGTCATTTTTTTCCATGTCCTTGTCACTAGGTTCCATGTCACATGTTAAATTACTATTATCCCATGTCTTTGTCACTAATCTGAGTGTCACATGACGAATTTAGGATATGATCATGTCTCATGTCATTTTTCTCCATGTCCTTGACACTAGGTTCCATGTCACATGTTAAATTACTATTATCCCATGTCTTTGTCACTAATCTCAGTGTCACATGACGAATTTAGGATATGATCATGTCTCATGTCACATTTATCCATGTCCTTGTCACTAGGTTCCATGTCAATGACGAATTTAGGATATTATCATGTCTCATGTCATTTTTCTCCATGTCCTTGTCACTAGGTTCCATGTCACATGTTAAATTACTATTATCCCATGTCTTTGTCACTAATCTGAGTGTCACATGACGAATTTAGGATATGATCATGTCTCATGTCATTATTCTCCATGTCTTTGACACTAGGTTCCATGTCACATGTTAAATTACTATTATCCCATGTCTTTGTCACTAATCTCAGTGTCACATGACGAATTTAGGATATGATCATGTCTCATGTCATATTTCTCCATGTCCTTGTCACTAGGTTCCATGTCAATGACGAATTTAGGATATTATCATGTCTCATGTCATTTTTTCCATGTCCTTGTCACTAGGTTCCATGTCACATGTTAAATTACTATTATGCCATGTCTTTGTCACTAATCTGAGTGTCACATGATGAATTTAGGATATGATCATGTCTCATGTCATTTTTCTTCATGTCCTTGACACTAGGTTCCATGTCACATGTTAAATTACTATTATCCCATGTCTTTGTCACTAATCTGAGTGTCACATGACGAATTTAGGATATGATCATGTCTCATGTCATATTTCTCCATGTCCTTGTCACTAGGTTCCATGTCAATGACGAATTTAGGATATGATCATGTCTCATGTCATTTTTTTCCATGTCCTTGTCACTAGGTTCCGTGTCACATGTTAAATAACTATAATCCCATGTCTTTGTCATTAATCTGAGTGTCACATGACGAATTTAGGATATGATCATGTCTCATGTCATTTTTCTCCAAGTCCTTGACACTAGTTTCCATGTCACTGTTAAATTACTATTATCCCATGTCTTTGTCACTAATCTGAGTGTCACATGATGAATTTAGGATATGATCATGTCTCATGTCATATTTCTCCATGTCCTTGTCACTAGGTTCCATGTCAATGACGAATTTAGGATATGATCATGTCTCATGTCATTTTTTCCATGTCCTTGACACTAGGTTCCATGTCAATGACGAATTTAGGATATGATCATGTCTCATGTCATTTTTTTCCATGTCCTTGTCACTAGGTTCCATGTCACATGTTAAATTACTATTATCCCATGTCTTTGTCACTAATCTGAGTGTCACATGACGAATTTAGGATATGATCATGTCTCATGTCATTTTTTCCATGTCTTTGACACTAGGTTCCATGTCACATGTTAAATTACTATTATCCCATGTCTTTGTCACTAATCTGAGTGTCACATGACGAATTTAGGATATGATCATGTCTCATGTCATATTTCTCCATGTCCTTGTCACTAGGTTCCATGTCAATGACGAATTTAGGATATTGTCATGTCTCATGTCATTTTTTCCATGTCCTTGTCACTAGGTTCCATGTCACATGTTAAATTACTATTATCCCATGTCTTTGTCACTAATCTGAGTGTCACATGACGAATTTAGGATATGATCAGGTCTCATGTCATTTTTCTCCATGTCCTTGACACTAGGTTCCATGTCACATGTTAAATTACTATTATCCCATGTCTTTGTCACTAATCTGAGTGTCACATGACGAATTTAGGATATGATCATGTCTCATGTCATATTTCTCCATGTCCTTGACACTAAGTTCCATGTCACATGTTAAATTACTATTATCCCATGTCTTTGTCTCTAATCTGAGTGTCACATGACGAATTTAGGATATGATCATGTCTCATGTCATATTTCTCCATGTCCTTGTCACTAGGTTCCATGTCAATGACGAATTTAGGATATTATCATGTCTCATGTCATTTTTTCCATGTCCTTGTCACTAGGTTCCATGTCACATGTTAAATTACTATTATCCCATGTCTTTGTCACTAATCTGAGTGTCACATGACGAATTTAGGATATGATCATGTCTCATGTCATTTTTCTCCATGTCCTTGACACTAGGTTCCATGTCACATGTTAAATTACTATTATCCCATGTCTTTGTCACTAATCTGAGTGTCACATGACGAATTTAGGATATGATCATGTCTCATGTCATATTTCTCCATGTCCTTGACACTAAGTTCCATGTCACATGTTAAATTACTATTATCCCATGTCTTTGTCACTAATCTGAGTGTCAGAAGACGAATTTAGGATATGATCATGTCTCATGTCATTTTTCTCCATGTCCTTGACACTAGGTTCCATGTCACATGTTAAATTACTATTATCCCATGTCTTTGTCACTAATCTGAGTGTCACATGACGAATTTAGGATATGATCATGTCTCATGTCATATTTCTCCATGTCCTTGTCACTAGGTTCCATGTCAATGACGAATTTAGGATATGATCATGTCTCATGTCATTTTTTTCCATGTCCTTGTCACTAGGTTCCATGTCACATGTTAAATTACTATTATCCCATGTCTTTGTCACTAATCTGAGTGTCACATGAAAAATTTAGGATATGATCATGTCTCATGTCATTTTTCTCCATGTCCTTGACACTAGGTTCCATGTCACATGTTAAATTACTATTATCCCATGTCTTTGTCACTAATCTGAGTGTCACATGACGAATTTAGGATATGATCATGTCTCATGTCATTTTTCTCCATGTCCTTGACACTAGGTTCCATGTCACATGTTAAATTACTATTACCCCATGTCTTTGTCACTAATCTGAGTGTCACATGACGAATTTAGGATATGATCATGTCTCATGTCATATTTCTCCATGTCCTTGTCACTAGGTTCCATGTCAATGACGAATTTAGGATATGATCATGTCTCATGTCATTTTTTTCCATTTCCTTGACACTAGGTTCCATGTCACATGTTAAATTACTATTATCCCATGTCTTTGTCACTAATCTGAGTGTCACAGGACGAATTTAGGATATGATCATGTCTCATGTCATTTTTCTCCATGTCCTTGACACTAGGTTCCATGTCACATGTTAAATTACTATTATCCCATGTCTTTGTCACTAATCTCAGTGTCACATGACGAATTTAGGATATGATCATGTCTCATGTCATATTTCTCCATGTCCTTGTCACTAGGTTCCATGTCAATGACGAATTTAGGATATGATCATGTCTCATGTCATTTTCCTCCATGTCCTTGACACTAGGTTCCATGTCACATGTTAAATTACTATTATCCCATGTCTTTGTCACTAATCTGAGTGTCACATGACGAATTTAGGATATGATCATGTCTCATGTCATTTTTCTCCATGTCCTTGTCACTAGGTTCCATGTCACATGTCTTTAAATTACTATTGTCCCATGTCTTTGTCATTAATCCACGTGTCAAATGACGAATTTAGGATAGGATTAAATATACTTCATAGGATTTTTTTTGGATTATACCAGCAAGTTGGGTTGAAGAAGTATAAAGCAGATCTTATAAGAATATTTTTGGATTAAATTTTGGTCTGGAGAGACCAGACCTTCAAAACTTCTCTGATAGAAGATCTACGAACTCTTAAGCTAGTATTAGCTTACACTTGAGTTATATTAGTATGATACATGCATGAATTTATTTCTATATGTTCATGTACGAGTGTTATGATTATGGGTGTGCTACATTAATAAATGTTTCGAGAGATGTCGTGTTATAAAAAAATGTTGCCTGATGTTTTATTGGTATAGGTTATAGTTTATTGTGTAAAAGATTTATATTGTATGATAATATTTCTTTACAAAACGTTATATTTCTATAGGATAGAGGTGTTCTGATACATAGCTTTGTGTAAAAAGTGAATAGTGCTGCCACCTGTTGATTCAGTATCGTATTATATGATCATTAATTCTTAATGAAATAAAATGTTGATCTCATAGGATTTTTTTTAATTATGCCATAATCTCTTACGTGTTGTTGAGTTGTGAGGTGAGTCTTATACGCAATGTATTATGGTAGACTAGTTAAGCTGGTGTTTATTCTCTATGTTATAGGAAGAATCTTTTCTTAGGACAAAGCAATATATTTTTCTTTACCCTTTAAATACTGACAATGGATTATTGTATTTCTTGCTATAGATTATGATATTACATTGATAAAGTCTTATTTATTTTTTATTCGACTTTTTTATTTTGAATATAATACACATCGTATGAATATTGAGTATGATGCACTCCTATGTTGGTTACAGACGTGTTTGTCTCCCATGTGGTAGGAAATCCTTTAAGGTTCGCTTATGTATTGTACTTGTTGAATGTTATAATACAATCTTAATAATAAAGTGCTAGAGAGAAATTCTAATGAAATTTTATTGAAGTTTTTAATTAAACATTTTATAACAGATGGTATGTCAGCTATTTATTTTTATTTAGCAATTTATTTCTATTTTACATTGTTTTCTTATGAATTGCGCATTAAACACAGTTTTATATTGTTAGTCTTAAAGGGTGAAGACTGGAAGCTTTCCCACCTTTAACCATTTTAGGTCTTATCCTATATATATCAAGATAAATATTATTATTATAATCATTATCTCAAGATAATTTTCTTAATTCATATATTTTTCATAAGTTTTTTAAAGTTAATGTTGCTTGAAGTTAAAAAAAAGTGATTTTTGATCAGAAAAAAAAATTATGAGTCTTGTATTCAGAAGATTAAAGATGGATTTTTCACTATATTACTTCTTATAGAGCTAAAGACACAGGGTCAAAATGTCACAACTTTCCCAGAGAATACTGCGTTCAGATAATGTCTTGAGCAAAACAAGGATATTAATCATGTCTTCCAGATAACGTTCTGAACAAAACAAGGACATAAATTATGTATCAGTACATACATACTCAGTTCTTTAGTTTGATTATTCAAATATTTAAAGGATTTTCAATAATAGAGTAATTATTTATTGTTTTTTCACATACAGATTTCAATAGAATAGCATATTGCATAATGAATAGTGTTTTTTTAAAGTCATACGGAAGGGTAGAATATACCTTATAGTCAAGATACATACGTCAGGTTATATATCCATACATAATGAAATATATAAATTTGGTTAAGTGATTCATAATTATAAAAAAGCGTAGCTGTTAAAAAATAATTGTTTTCTTGGATAAATAGAATTACTGCCTCAATCATCCGTATATAGAAGACAGTGCGCATATAAGACGCACCCATAATTTCAATGCTGTTTTTTTCAGAAAATATACCCCTCAACTTGAGTAAATCCTATAAGACTTAGAAGGGATTTGTTTGATGTAGAGAATACCTTTCATATGCAAGAGATTATACTAGTAAGCATATATATATATATATATATATATATATATATATATATATATATATATATATATATGTATAAGGCATATGGTAAAATTAGATTAGATTATGCAACCTAATGTTTCTAATATACAAATTTCAAAAGCTATACGGAAGGGTAGAATATACCTTATAGCCAAGATACATACATGAGATTATATAGTTGTACATAATGAAATATATAAATTTAGTTAAGTGATTCATAATTATTAACAAGCGTAGCTGTAAAATATGATTGTTTCCTTGGATAAACAGAATTACTACCTTAATCTCTAATGTATAAAAGACAGTGCGTATATAAGAAGCACCTATAATTTTAATGCTGTTTTTTTTAGTAAATATACCCTTCAACTTGAGGAAATATTATAAGACGTAGTAGGGAATGTCTTTTATTTGTAAGACATTATGGTATGTTTGACCGTAGAGGTATTAACTCGAAAATTTCTCTGCTTGTGCTAGGTTGGCCTGAAGTTGGTCTATATATAGGAGATCTGTTTCTTTTTTTTCGAGCCTTTAATATTATAACAATGCTTGTTATTATAAGTAAAGGAATGATTACACCAAACGATACAGACATAATAAGAGATGAAGATGTCGTTGAAGAGTTAATAGAATCATCTGGAAGAGACTCTCTTGTGCTGTTCATAAAGGCGGGGCTTGAAGTTGACATTTTTTGATCTGTTACTGTATGTGAGAGGGAAGAGCTGCTCCTTAAGGCGTGGCTTAACGTTGTCAGTTTGTGCTCTCTTGGTACAGCTGAAAGGGGAGAGCTGCTCTTTAAGGCGGGGCTTAAGGTTGACAGCTCCTCATGGTTTGGTATATAAGAAGCAGGAGTGCTGGGCTGATCTTCCAGATGAAATCTTTCTCCAGACGCTGAAGACGTTGTTATAGTATCCTCATTTTGATAGTCTCTTTCTTGAGGAGCAGTTGTGGTTTGCTGTTCAGACGTCTTAATCAAGGTAAGTTTTTCTCTGAAAAGAAAGGTTATATTATATTAATGTATGACAGGTAAATTTTGTTATATAATTAACAGAGACGAAAGTCATTTAGCATGAAAATGCCTGAAATGGTTTGATTTTTACTCTGAAAACCTAGGTTTCTATATGAATGCGCAGGACCCTTGAATTTTAAAATCCCTGCACAAGTATGAGAAAATGATATTTAGGATTTCTTAAGATATTTCTAAAATTACAAGGTTATTATGTTTTATCCATGACTAGAACAGAGTTAAAGAAAACATTACAACGTTTATATGGTTTTGGATTCAGGATTTCTTAAGACATTTTTAAGCTCGTAAAGTTTCTTTAGTGACGAAAAGATTTAAAGAAAATATTTTGACTTTGTTAGGATTTTCGTACAAGTCGTAGTTCATATAAAACAAATTAAAAGGTTATAATAATTAGTAAAAATATAAAATACCTTGAAGTAGCCTCTTTTTCAATGATAGTAGATGTATAGGCAGCAGGAGTGGAAGCAGGGATATAAATGGTGCGTCTATACATGATCGAAGTAGGAATATAGGTACTAAAGCTCATTGCCGTATATTGGGGACCAAAATCTTAGTTTTTCCTATTTTTGCACCTTCAAAATGGTGCTGTGTCTCTCATAGTTGGCCGATCTACACAATTCTTTCACCATGTAAAAGTACACAATTAGGGCATTATTTCTAGATACCTCATTAAGTTTTTGGTGAAAATTAAAAATATTTTATCTTGTATCAAAGTGTGAGTTTCAGAAGCGAAAACCATGAAAAAACACCTACTTCTCCATCTTTAGGCTAAAATTACTATGAAAAAGTGAGTGATGACCCCCTATTTTCATTAATTCATCTTTTAGAGTGAGAAACAAGCTTTTTAAATATGTTTTTACATTTTATATGCCTCTAATAGTTCAAATTCTACCAAAAGATATGTATTTTTTTGAAAACTAACTAAAATCGCCATTTTGACCCGTCCTTTGATACAATTTTTCCCTATAGCATTTAACATGATCTCTATATCCCAATACAGCGAAACAATGGCACAAGGCTAAGACGCGGTGGTTTGGCGGAGCCGGGGTTTTTGTTGGTTTTGTAGTAACCTCACATTGCTCAACATCTATTTTTGCAGTGGAATATTATTAAACCCTATACACCATCATGAGAGATACCAGAAGCACTTGGGACCTACCTCCTCGACACTAGAAGGACTTAAATAATTCCAACGGCACGACAGTGGAGAAAATCCAACATGGCGGCGCCCATGCTCGATCGCCTCAGCGGTTTGTAAACAAGACACGATTGACATCTCTATAGCCCAAATGGAACACAGTCCAATGCCAGAATGGTTTTAAATCATTTGTAAATGTAGCATACACACTTCAAAGGCTATAGTACCAATTTTGCACCTACAAGTTTACGAAAGCAAATGCCGACGACTAGAAATACGAAACAGTCCCCTCACTCGGAGCTAGCTTCCGGTAAATCTAAAACAATGGCTGCCACTTCCGGTATGAACAATAATAAAACTTTGCAACCCGAAATATCCGATTCTGAAGAAGAAAATGAAGCCATTCTACCTCTCCTGACCCACAAATCCTCGACAAAGGATATTATTAATAAAATAAACGAAATTGACAATCGCCTACAGGTTCAGGAATCTATCGCCAAGAGGACGATTAGACTGCTAGGTGGTATGGAAACAAGACTGTTCGGACCAAATGGATTCCCAACTGGGAAAACTGTCACTATACCAGAAATCGAAACACGATTGGATGATCATGATTCTACACTATCTATGCACAGTGATAAAATTGAATCTAATACCTCCGCAGCGACAAAAGCCCAATCTGAGCTTGACAAGCATGAGAATCAATTTGAAAGGTTTGACCTCGACAGGAAAAGAAGAATTCTTGTTCTGGAAGGTATTGATGAAGACAGGCCAGGTAGTCTTCGTGACACTCTCGACCAAATTATCAATGATCTGGGGCTGGATTTCAACAATTCAGTGGCTGAGGCTATATATCGACGAGGTAAGAAGTACGTACCTACTGCACAACAAAAGCAAAACACAAACTTCAAAAAAAGAAACCGTCCTATAGTAGTTATCTTTGCTTCAGCCCACTATAAAATCCAGATGTTCTCTAACGTTAAAAGACTACAAGGAAATGCTGCATGGCGCGGACTCCACCTAGCTGACGACATAACCAGGGAAGAAAAACAAATCCAAAACGACCTGAGATCAATCCATGCATTGGCACGTAGCAAGGGGATAGATTGCTCTATTAGAGGAACCCAAATTATTATAGAAGGTCAAACCTACCCATATAAGGAGCTGGGAAATCTACCCCATGACCTATCACTCCAAAATGCCAAAACTGTACAAACACCTGATGGTATTGCCTTCCAAAGCGAACACTCAATATTCTCCAACCTGCACAAGTCTGAAATAAAATTTGAAGGCCACACATATGACTCGGTTGAAAGAGCATACCAGGCTAAAATGTGTGTAGTGTCAAACCAAGTTCATATCCTAAGGAAGGTAAATTCTGCAACCACCCCACTTGATAGCATGTTTGCTGGACGTGCATGTAAGAAAACCAACGACTGGTATGACATCGACGAGACTGTGATGCAGAAGCTGCTGGAGATCAAGTTCAATGACCCACCACTACTACAACAGCTAGTCCAGACCAAGGGCAAATACCTATATGAAGCTACACGCCATCGTACATATGGGGCTGGGTTCCATCTTGGACCGAAAAAGGACATTAATATCAGAAATGTTGCCCATAATCAAGCTGAATGTGCCAACAAATTGGGAGAATTCTTGATGAAAATAAGATATAGACACACAGGTGAACAACCCCTCCCAACTGCTGAGGAAATTCGTCTTCAAGATGCAGCAAGTCAACAACAAAATAATCCCTAATCTATCTGTATATTTCTGTACCAACACCTACGAAATCCTGGGCTAAAAGTCAAACACCTGTAATAAAAGCCTATCAAGTTTAATAGCACTACCGGTATACGGGGCTGCATAAAGGCAGAAGTTCCTATATTGGTCAAGTATCTATATTGGTTAATTATCATAGTGGAGCATATTTTGGGTTAATTTCTATGTAATCCATCTACTGTACTAATAGAGAGAAAATGGAAAGATTAAAGAAACCAACTCAATGTATTATATGTATTATACAAATATAAAGAAAATTGAAGACTCCAAAGGTCTACGTATTTTGCACCTAAACGCAAGAAGTATCAAGGCAAATTATGCATCTATATGTGCTGAAATCTACCCGTCAAACCTTGAAATTTTCACATTCTCTGAGACGTGGTTCAAGTGTGAAGATGATGAATCTAACTATCAATTTTACGGTTATACTAGATATAGACTAGACAGGCAAACCCTTGACAAGAAAGGAAAAATTAAAACAGGGGGGGGGTATATGTGTCTATGTAAAACATGGTATCAAGCATGACATACAGAAATATGAATATCTAAACAAATCTGATGGTACAATTGAAATCCAATGTATGTGCATACTTAAAGATCATATGAAACCAATCTTATTGCTAAATGTATATAGACCACCTGACGGGGACAAAAATCTTTTTGTTAACATCCTATCGGACATACTTTCGAATTTAGAAAATACAAACACACTCGAAATTATAGCTTTGGGGGATTTTAATTTTAATATCAATGAAGACACCGATATAGTCAATAATTTACTTAATAGAATGAAACACCATGGAATGAACCAAGAAATTAAAAATACTACGAGGAAAAAGGCAACACTTGATTTAATATTTACAAATCTCAGACCTAATCTTATTGTATCAGGTATATGTAACAACTATATTTCTGACCATCTCCCAATATTTTTAATAAGGAAAAAAATGAAACATGTACAAGAAAAGGTTTATATAACAGGTCGTTCTTATTCAAAGCTATCCGATGAAATCCTCTTATCTGAATTGATAAAGTAAATTGGGACAACTTTAATAATACAACAGATGTTAATATTGCATGGTCATTACTCGAATCAGCTATACGTGGCATTCTGGATAGATTTTGTCCGGTACATAAATTCCTTGTGCATAGATATAGAGATCCTTGGATGTCTCAGAATGTGTATGAAATTATAAGGGAAAAAAATAGAAAACTATGGAAAGCCAGACGTTCTGGTAGAGAAGAAGATTGGGAAAGCTCAAGAATTTTTAGAAATAATGCAAACAAGGTAATAGATAAAGCTAGAAAAAATTTCTTTAAAGAACAACTGGAAAACCACAAAAATGATCATAGAAAATTCTGGAGAGTCATTAATAATTTGATACCAGGGCACCCCCATCGTGCGAAAGATATATCATTACTCGATCATGACAATAACAATATGCCTATTGACAAAGAAAATGTTCCTGCTTTTATAAATCAATATTTTGCAAATATTGGACCTACTCTTGCCAAAGATTTATATTTACCTTGGAAACCCTATGATGAATATGTTGTAAATGAAATGGATCCGATTGTTACTAATTTGCAAGAGGTTAGGAAACTGGTTCATGATATTAATGTTAATAAATCCTCAGCAATATCAGATATATCTACCAATGTACTAAAGAAAATTTTCTCTCATGCCCCTGACAAACTTGTCAAAATATTTAATTTGTCCTTTTCCTCAAACACGGTACCAGACGACTGGAAACTCTCCAAGGTAACCCCAATACCTAAAGCTGGTAATGATAAATTGGTGAATAACTATCGACCAATATCACTGCTACCCCTACCATGTAAATTAATTGAAAAAATTGTACACAATAGAATATATGGTTTTTTGGTGAAAGAAAAAATATTAACACCACACCAGGGAGGATTCAGATCGGGTTTTTGCACTATAGATACTTTGGCAAAATTTTACAGATGATATTAAAAGAAATTTAAATGTGGGTAACTCTACGATAGCGGCATTTATAGATCTAAGGAAAGCTTTTGATACAGTCGATCATTCTGTACTGCTATTAAAACTAAATCATTATGGTATAAGATCTGACAATTATCATTGGTTTGAAAGTTATCTTACGAATAGACACCAAATAACAATAGCTAATGGTAGAACGTCTGGTAGAAACCATATAATGTGTGGTGTTCCCCAGGGGTCCATTTTGGGTCCGCTATTATTTCTAATTTATGTGAATGATGTAATAAATTGTGTAAAAAATTGTAACATTAAATTGTATGCTGATGATACTGTTATATATTCGGCACATCACTCTTATATGTCAGCTAAAATTGATCTCCAGAATGATCTTGAAATGTACGAAACATGGTGTATTCAAAACAAATTATCTATAAATGTGACTAAAACCAAAATAATGATTTTCACCACAAGTACAAAAAAACTCAATACACTTAAAGCTGATATTCACTTAGGCGATCAGCTACTGCAAGTGGTACCAAGTTATAAATACCTTGGGGTTACCCTCGATCCTCTACTGTACTATAATCTACATCTAGCAAACCAAGTAAAAACTATTGCATACAAAACTTACAAATTATGTCAATTAAGAAGATATCTTGATGTGAATTTAGCCATAAGAATATACAAAAGTACTATCCTACCGTATATGGAATATGCTGATATTTGTTTTGCCACCACATTTGATAAATATTTGGATCCACTCCAATATGCTCAGAATCGCTGTATAAAAATATGCCTTGGTGTACCCCACCTGACAAATACCAACTATATACACAACGTAACAAAAATTAATAAGCTTGTTGATAGAAGACATATCCATTTATTAAACTACATGTATAATAGAGCACAAGATGACAATTATAAAGACAATAGAAGAATTGTTACTAGATTACATGATGCACCTACTTTGAAAATTACGACTCCAAATGGTATGGCATATGCAAAGAGCGTAGAATATAATGGAGCCTTCATATGGAATACTTTACCTACTGAAAGGAGACTAGCTATTAACCTGAATCAATTCAAAAAAGAATCCAAAAAATCATTAAAGTCTCTTATTCCGTATGTAAATGCATAATACATTCCGAAAATTTATACAACAATATCAACCTTATTGTCAATCTCTCTTCCTTATGTTAAAGAAGCCTCCAATGTGTTCAATGGATTGCTGATCTATCTCTATGACTCCTCCTATGTATATTTCATTATTAATCTATTAATTTATGTGCCAAAGTTTTCGTACTTATTTTGGGAAGATAGGTAGGACCAGAATTATCAACCTAACACTGCTAAGTGGGGATGAGGTCCTCTACCTTCTGCTTGACTCATGCTATCGATCGTAATACATGGAAATTTTGTGCATTTCTTCAAGTAAACATTGTATTTTTTCATGTTAAGCTACGATATTCCAAAAATATTTGAGATGTCAATGTAAACTTGATCTCTGTACTGCTATAAGTTATGCTCGATATAGTTAGTCAATAAAGTAAATTCAAACCAAAAAATATATGAGAAAAAATGGAGCAAGAAAAAGAAAAAACATGGATTTTGTATCACATTTATGAGTTCTTTCAATATACTGGATAGCTTAGATATTCATGCATTTGTTGGGATTATCCATTGCGGTACTTTATGGTGACCTAATTCAACCTTGACCCCAATAACTGTGATTCAAGGTCAGACAGTGACCTACTTATACAAATGTAAGATATATGGTAACTAATATGATTTATATACTTCTGAAAAGTGTCAATGATATCTCTGACTTGGATTTGATGTCCCTGGTCCATTAAATCAAGATTTTGTTGTTTTATTAAGAGAGAAATCCATAATTTGCACCCAACCACCTGCTATTAATGCAGCTATTTTGCCCCAAATGGGCAGCAATTGGGCAGTATTTGCCCTGTTGTAATAATATGGCAGCTGAAAAAATTATCAAATATCTTCCAATTTCCAATAATTTTCAGTATAGATATTCAAAACACCCTATACAAGACTAGGGTTGTGAAAAAACTAGGATATTTTATCATTAA
Source organism: Acholoe squamosa (assembly GCA_949317995.1). Lineage (NCBI taxonomy): Eukaryota > Metazoa > Annelida > Polychaeta > Phyllodocida > Polynoidae > Acholoe > Acholoe squamosa. The sequence continues at coordinate 67,410,477 of OX439048.1, read as the reverse complement.
TTAGAAAAAAATAAGGCCCTCATGCTGCAAATGCACCAGTCCCCAATATAGAGGAACGGACTATAGGTTTGAAGGTGGAAGTAGGCTTGTGGATGGAAGTTAATGGGGTTGAAGAAGACATGTAGACTGTAGGTTTGTAGGTGGTAGTAGACTTATAGATTATAGTAGACAGAGTAGAAGTTTTTGTTGTGGTTGATTTTGCTTTCATCAGATGATATTCTGTGAGACGGATATATTTTCCTTTTGCTGGAAGGTAGACATGAGTTTTCCTGTTAAAATAGAACGTTAACTTTATCAGTGTCAGATTTAAATATAACTTTCGATGGAATAGACAATGTGTTATAACAAAATTATATTTAAAACATTTGACGGTATAGACAATGTGTTATAATAGAATTGTACTAAGATCTCTTTAATAGTATCAGATTTGGCACGGTGCCAGGACAGCATTGAATAAAAGATTTTACTCTATGATCTCATATTTTCAACAGCACCACTTTTAACATGGTCTAAAACCAATGCTGAATACATATTTATTTATTTAGCTAGCAGAGAAAAAAGTTAGGAATTTACATTTTACACATGAGCTCTGATAACAGAAAATTACTCTGAGATTGGTATACCAGAGTGTAAGAGCAGAAATTTCGACGAATTACTATTCAGTAAAATAGGATAATAAATGCTTTTAAATTACCTGCATGTCCCTGCTTCACAAGAATAGAGAGCAACTTTCGATGAAACTTGCTCTAAGAAAGGGAATCGGTTTCTTCCATACTGTATTTCCTGCGTTTGGTTGTTACTTTGTGTCCTGATTTCTGAAGTGATTAAAGTTTTGTGTGTCAGTTCCATTTGAATCCAACATGTTAGATTAGGACTCTGACAGGAAATAATGCTATCCTCTAAGAAAGAGCATGAACAATTTTCTTTTGTTCCCACTCCTAGACAAGCAGGGACAAGAACGAATATTGGCAAATAAGCCCACATCTTCACTGAGAGCTAGATGACGATGAACTAAAGAATAACCTAGATCTTTCTTTGACCTAACTTGTTTAGCTGTAGAAAAAGATATTAATGTGAGTGAATGAGAAAAGACTGACAATGAGCCTTTAACTAAAAGTAGGGTGAGTCATAGTCTTCTTAGATAAAATAGATAAGTACCCGTTTCGAGTTTCCATGTCTAGATAACAGCGAAGTAGTTCAGCTCGCTGATGGTATGAGAGGATTTCGCTGAAACTTTGACATCTTTTAGGTCCTGAAAGAAAATAATCCTTGTTTTTTTACATGATTTTCCGCTTTTGAAGCTGTAAATCTTATGTCAGGTCTTAGAATATTGTATTCTGAAGAAGCTTCTGGCAAAATAAACCCGGAAGTTCAAGTTAATCATACTGGTTCCTGTATGATCTACTATTTTTCAAACTTTTTACCTAGCCGTAAAGTCTCGGACCACCAAAATATCTCTCCGTAATTCATAGTAGCTTAACCACCTTAATAACATGGTTAAAAAGTTTTCTAGTAAATAGATATCAGACTACTAGAGTCAATGGTATATCTTCTAATAAAAAAATTATGGACTGTGGAGTGGCTCAGGGCACGGTATTAGGTCCTTTAATGTTCAATATTTATCTGAATAATATTACTAGTAAAGTGGTAAATTGTGAATGTTTTCTTTATGCTGATGATGTGGCATTGGTAATAAATGGAAAAGACCCGGTAATAATGACCGCATTGATGCAGAGTGATGTAAATGAAATTGAGAAATGGTGCAGACTAAATGTTCTTACGGTGAATGTTAAGAAAACAAAAACCCTGTGGTGTAGCTCTATAAGGCAACATAAACCCAATAGTAATATCACCATGCAAAGTACCGTATTAGTAAATGTGGATAAATTTAACTACCTAGGTGTTATAATAGATAAAGAACTTAACTTCAAAAACCACTGTAAGAAAATTGATGGAATGGGTATGGCAAAGCTGAAACAACTACGAAATATTGTAAAATACCTTGATACAGAAAACTCGCTTAAAATATATAAACAAATGATTGTACCTATACTAGAGTACTGTAGCTTTGTGCATGAGTCTGGACCAAAAACAATTGTAGACCATATAGATGTAATACAAAACCATTGCCTACGAGCATGTCTGGGAATAAGGAATGCCCAAGATATACATACAGATGACCTTTTGAGGAGATGTAGAGTGGAAACGCTCAGTACCAGGCGTAAAAAATCCTTAGCATGTTATATGTACAAGTATGCTGGAAATGAAGAAAATATTATGGTTCCCACCAGAGAATTGAGAGGATTTAATAAGAAGAAACTTATAGTGAGTAGACCCAATAGGGAAATTTATAGGAAAAGTCCATTGTACCGTGGAAACCTAATATGGGATATTTTACCTGCAGAATTACAATTAAAACCGAATATAGGATGCTTTAAATCGAGCTTAAAAGGAGACATCGTGGCAATACTGGGCAGAATGTGAATTATATCAGTAATGTATGAGATAGGAAAACATTGTACACGATAGTTCATGGAAACCATCTGTCTTGCATAATATTTATACCCTATAAACTGTCTATATGATATATTGTATCTTGGCGACTGATTATAATAACTGCACATGTAGTGTTATCTTTAGCCAATAAACAGTGTTAAAACTTCAAAAACTTAATAACCAGCTTATAGTGATTCTAATCGTGTTATATAACTATAAATTTTTATTTTCATCTTTTATGAATGAAAAATAGGTTTGACCAATTCAGTTTTTTTTGTTGGTTTGCGTGTGTATTTACCTATATTTTGGTCTGAACTGTGCCTAAAGATTTAATAGTGCTCATCAGTTTTTTAATGTCGCCTATCAGTGCTTTACCAAAGGGTCTGTATGTTATAATTTATATTCTATGATTGTTTTTTTACTATGGATCACTATATGGTGGTCCGAGATCAGGAGGTGGACGGACGTTATGCCACCTTATTAATATTTCATTTCCCTGAGACACTCTTCTCGGCTTTCAGTTGAGTTTTCATTTGAAATTAATTTTCCTTAAGTTCAGATGATCACTTCTGAATGTCTTTCAAATTTAAAAGCAATTTAACACTCATCCTTGATAAAGTGGTACTGCCCTTGAACCTTCGTCGGGCAGAAAGAAACACATAGCCGAACCATAAATATTTGATGAAACACGGTAGGAGTAGAGAGGAACCATAAATATTTCATAAGACACGGTAGGAATTGAAAGAGACATCTAACGGATTAAGTAAGAAACATAAGGCTAGGTAAATTTTGTGAGAAGTAATTTTGTATTCGATTGCGGAATATGTCTAAGGAAAATGCATTTTTCTCTAGAACTATGATATTTTTTCGATAAACAAAAGTATGGTTTTCTTTATGTTTTTCATAGAATAAGATAAAATAAATCAGAAAGGTCTGGACAGGGCTTAAAAGTATGATTTCTTGGAGAAAAAGCTACTGCTAAAGATGGTTTTACCTAAAGCGGAAGGTATAGTCAGCCATTTTGTTATAACAGAGTGACGCATGCGTAATAACTTATTGTGTTCGAGGAAAAAGTATATGAGAATATACTCAGTAATTTTATGTTTCGCGTTCTAGTGAAAAATAAGGTTATGAGCTGGAAGGTTGTTGTATTCGAACAGAGATAGAGATAATAACTTATTGCTTTTGTTGAAGGTGTGTTAGATCGTTTAATTTAAAGCGTTCAAGTGAAAATTGTCTGATGCGTTTGAGTGGAAATTGTCTGATGCGTTCGAGAGAAAACTGTAGTAATAAACTGAACTGATGCGTTCAAGTGAAAACTATAGTAACAAACTGAACTGATGCGATCAAGTGAAAACTATAGTAACAAACTGAACACTGAAATTAGTTGAGTTCGAGTGGAGATTTAATAATGAATCAAAATTTTCTTTTCAGATAAAAGAAAAGCAGAACAGGAGAGTAGCATGTAAAACGCTACAGCTTATAATGAACCTAGGAAAAGGAAAACTGTAAGGTAGGTGATTTATGTAGTTAGACCTTTATAATTTAATGCTTTCGAGTGGAAACTGAAACGTCAGACTTCAAATTTTATTTTTTCATGCTTTTAATTTAATGCGTTCAAGAAGAAACTACAGTTATAAGTTGTTTTATGCGTTAGAGTAAAAATAAATTATTTGATGTGTTCGAGTAAAAACTACAGTCACAAACTAAACATAGTAATTTGAAGTGTTTGTGTGAAAACTGAAGTGAAAAACTAAATGCTTTTACCTGCTACATTTAAAAAAATAGACACTATTCAATGCTTTATTTAAAAAAATTAGACATTATTCAATACTTCATTTAAAAGAAAAGCTAATAAACTTAAATGAGCTTAGTTTACTTTTAAAAATTCTTATGTTTTTTTGTTTTAGTGTATCATGAGTGGAGGAAACTCTGTGTCTAACTACGAGGAACATAGAGGAGGACAACTAGCAAGGCAAAATATACAGGCGTGTCAGAGATTATTGACCCGTACGAGATTGATAATTAATTATCTGTTCCATGATATTTTCCACATACACAGAGGTAATTTTATTGACCTTATCTTTATTACTAAATATAAGAAAAGAAAAATACTTTTTTTAGTTGAATATAGAAAACCAAGTTCTAATAATAATTTTAGTTGAATATAGAAAAACAAGTTCTAATAATAATTTTTAAATTTATTTTTAAAAAAATAACTATGTTTTAAGTTTGAGAAGATTCAGATTTAAACTTCTCATAAAATTTTATTTTTATTCAGGTTAATACTTGACTCAATAATATAAGAATGATGCTGAACTCGAGCTACATATTATTAAAGATTTTATGAAATGTTATTTTTGACTCAATAATATAAGAATGACTTTGCTGAACTCGAGCTATATATTATTAAAGATTTTATGAAATGTTATTTTTTCAGCTCAATACTTAATCCAAACTCAATCCGAGAGTGACCTTACTGAACTTGAGTCAGAAAGTTTTACTGTAAAAAGCAAAGGTAAATTTCATTTGCATTAGATTTTAGTTATAGATAAGGCGAATTGTTAGTTAGATTTAATATTAAAATTTAATCTAAATGAGTTTATATTTATAATTAAATGATTATATTGAAAGAAACATTATAATTACGATTATAATAAAGATGATTATGATTTTATAATGATAATAAGACGATGATATGAAACTGATTAATTTATATATATAAGTCATATAGAAAAAATAATGATGATATGAAATTGATTATTATATAAAGTGATATAACGCTGATAATTAAGTTTTTTTTTTTCTTTTTAGATAGACGTCTTGTGCTGTCTTCTTATTTTTGATAAAGGACTCGGCAGCATCAAGGTCGTTCAGTCTGTGTAACATCAAGGTTGTTTGCAGTTTGCTCTAACATCAAGGTCGTTTACAGTTTACTGCATCATCAAGGTCATTCACAGTTTCTTTAGGACGAAGACCAGCAACATCAAAATTGCTGATTAAATTTGGATAAGGTTATTATTCTATTTTATTTATTTGCTTACTTGCTTTATTTAGTTAGTTTGTTTCAGTCATTCAGTTAACGTGCTTCAGTTGCCTTGTTTTAGTTATTCAATAAATTATATAGCTGGCTTGCTTCAATTATGGTTTAATATATCATTCTTCCGGTGTTAACTAATTGGTTTGCATATTTTTTGGTTTTAATTCTTATGTCAATTCAATATTACACTAATAATATTGTTTTAATAGCTAGAACGTGCCCTTGTGCTAAGTTAGACATAGAGAATTTATATCAGCTGCAGGGGAAAATTTCTAAATATAGAGGTTCTATTGTTATTTAAAAAAAAAAGATTTTTCTTTAAAATTTACCAAAAATGGGTGTTGTTATATATTTTTAAGAAATGATTTCAATTTTATTGTAAGTAATATTAAAAAGTTTATTTCCTTTTTTTGTTCAAACTTTTGGAATCATTTTTCAAGCTACTTATATGCGCGCATATAAGTGGTGATAAATGGGCAGTAGCAGTTCCCAATGTATTACCAGATGTCACCACTTCCATTCACCTGTTATGTAACAGGTTCCTTCACTGGTGGCCTTGTAGTCGGCCATATTGCCTAGCCCCAGGAAGGACCACCGGTCTCACATTGGAGATTTTTTTTAGACAACTTATTAGTACTGATCGACAAGTTCTTGGGTAAAACTGTTGCTACCAAAAAGAATTACAAGAACTGTGTGGTCATTTGGCACATGCTAGTAGAGTTATTCGGGGAGGCAGAACATTTTCACGTAGAGTCATTAACCTACTCAAATACATGGCCGACAGTGTCACGGTGGTCAAACTACCTGATTGGTTTATGGATGACATCCGCTGGTGGAAAAGGTTCAGTTATGTATTCAATGGTTCTGCCAAAATCCTATGTACCTTTGATTATCATCCTATCGTAGACACTGACTCATCACTAACTGGTTTTGGCTCATGTTATAATGGTGATTGGTTAGTAGGTGCATGGAAATTACCTGCCTACAATCAGTTGTATAATCGCTTTCCATTACATCATACTGTTGAACCCCCTTGTGAATATGATGAGACAGCTGACATTAACCTACTGGAAGTCTGGCCAGTGGTTGCCACAGCGCAACGTTGGGGAAATGATTGGTCGGATACAAAAGTTGTAGTCAGAACCGACAATACCCAAGTCCAACGCATGATAAATACTGGCAGATCGCGGAGTGTTCGCTGTATGTGGTGGATAAGAGAATTATTTTGGTTATCAGTTGTACATAATTTTCATATTGTTGCCACTCGCGTTAAATCTAAAGACAATATTGTTCCTGACTTTTTGTCGCGCTGTACGGATAAAAGGTGTGCAAAAGGATTGCCTTCATTTCTGATAAATGACTTCTGCTGCAGGGGATGTCTTGACTCACAAACTACGGAACTACCAGTCACAGTGGATGGCTGGAGCCACGGAGCGTACTAGGAAGAGCCAATGGAACTCTTATTTGGAATTTTGCATATTATATGGTGTGCTTGTTCCATTCCCCGCTAGTATAGAAGTTGTGTTGTTATATGTTACACACTTGGCTGAGAGACTGCGCTACAGCTCTATTAAACAGTACCTAGGAGGACTTTGGGTGTTGCACAAGGTCCTAGGTTATTCACATGTCAACCCTAATACATTTGAACTCTACATCACTATGAGAGGTATTCGAAGGACCCTAGGTGATCATGTGGACCAGGCGCGACCAGCGTCAGTGCAGGACTTAAAGCGTATTTATAAACTATTGGATATGTCATGTTCTGAAGATGTGGCATTTTGGATCACTGTTATCATGTGCTTCAGGGGCTTATTACGTAAGTCCAATGTGGTTGAACAAGGACTGGCAGTCTGCTTGTCAGATTTGACCTGGGAAGTCTGGGGGGTCTCCGTCAGACTTCGCCGTACAAAGACTATTTCATTTAAGGAGCGGGTCTTGTTCATACCCTTCACATTCATCAATGACTCTATCTTCTGCCTTCATTATTACCTGACCTTGCTTTTATCTATGGTGAACTACCCATCCAGTGACTCACAAGTAGTGTCGTACATGAGAAATGGCCAATGGTGTCGTGGCAGTTACTCATGGTACTTAGGCAAATTGCACAAGTTGTGTGCCAAGTCAGGCATCGATAAGTTGTCTTCACACTCGTTACGAAGAGGAGGTGCATCGGCCTTGGCAGATGCAGGTTTCAGTCTATTGGACATCAAAAACATTGGTGATTGGAAATCATTGAGTGTGTTGCATTATTTGACAAAATCCAAACAAGCTCGTATCGATCTTGATCGGCGTATGGTTAGCGCCTTATTCGTGTAAAATCTGGTTATGTATGTTTTTTTTTGTTTTTTTTGTTTTTGTTTTTTTTTTCTCCATTCTGTTTGGCGTGTTGGCCTGGTTATGTATGTTTATTGGCTAGGTCCAATAAAATATTCGCCCAAACTAGATTGGAGTTGTCGTACGTCTATTTATAAGCTACTTATATGCGCACATATAAGTGGTGATAAATGGGCAGTAGCAGTTCCCAATGTATTACCAGATGTCACCACTTCCATTCACCTGTTATGTAACAGGTTCCTTCACTGGTGGCCTTGTAGTCGGCCATATTGCCTAGCCCCAGGAAGGACCACAGGTCTCACATTGGAGAGTTTTTTTTTCTTTCTTCTTGTTTACTTAGGCCTGGTTATGTATGTTTATTGGCCAGGTCCAATAAAATATTCGCCCAAACTAGATTGGAGTTGTCGTACGTCTATTTATTTTAATAAATTACAATAAAATTAAAGTATCATTATTAAATATCCAAATAAGTGTAGAGATTTCATTTTAAAGACAAATATTCATATAAATTAAAGGAGTCTAACACATATGAATCTGTTTGGGTAAACTATGAAGGATTAAAAAAAGATTATAATGTGAATAATGTTTCTGTCATAAGAATTTCAAATAAAGATATTACTTTTACTTTAGGTTATAATTTCAAAGGAAATTGTATAACTAAAGATTGTAATGGTTTTTTATTTTTATGTTCTGAGATAAAACTTGTGTTAGACGAAATTATAAAGGAAAAGTCAGATAATAAAAATGAAAAAAATTAAATTGATTTCAGAAATTCTTTTAACAATATTTTTTATTTTAAGTCAAAATAATGAATTTAATAGAGTTTACTGGAATGAAATTAAGCTTAAAGAGAAACATTGTTTGTTTAACATTTTAAAATATATCAGAAGGAAGAAGCAAGAGTCTTTTATATCAAAAGAGAAAATATTTGATCTAATGAAAGATGAGACTTGGTTTTTTCTTTTGTCTATGTTAAAAAAAGAAGAAGCCTACAAAAAAGAGTATGAATATTGTATAAATCAAGAGAAAGAAAAAATTCTTTCAGACCTTATTTCTTCTCATAGTGTATTGTTAGAATGTATTTCAGAAGTTTTGAATCTTAATATAACTTTTTACACAAAAAATCAAAGTGCAGATTTTCTTCCTTCAGAAAATATGAGAAGCAAACCTGTCTCTATTTTTCTTGATTCTGAGAACGAGGAAGTGAAAGAATATGTTGAGACTAAGAAAAGAAAAAAGAATAAAAAAATATTACCACCTTCTGATAATGTTTTCAGTGAAGAGAATTTGACAGATTCTAGTGAAAATGAGGATAATGATTCGAAATCTTTAGACATAGAAAGAAAAAAGAGAAAATCTAAATCTGTTAAACCTAAACGAAGCGTTTCTCAAGAAAGTTCTTCTGATCCTGAATTTAATTTTTTAAAAGAAGATTTAGAATTGTCTGAGAGCGATTCAGAAAGTGAAGAGCAGGGTTCGATAAATAAAAAATTAAAAAAAAATGAAGAAACGAATCATAAGAAAAAAATAGAAATAGATGTCGACGATAAAGTAAATTCTTTACGAGAATTTTCACCTTTTGCTAACCTATTTAAAGAACAGCTAGAACAGTGTAGGGCTAACTTAGAATCTTCTTTTAAAGTATGTGATAGAATATATAAGCATTTAATTGTCTTACAAACTAATATGTTACCTGAAAATATAGAGAAATGTGCCAAATGTCCTCAACATTGTTCTGCAGCTATTCTCAGGTGTACTAAAGACAGAAGAGGTCCTAAAAACTGTAAACCAAAAAAATCAAAAATAATGAAATAAATATTATATAAAAGTTGCATAGCATGTTTAAGTATGACATTTTATTTTTTATACTTAACTTTTTGACTTAAAAATTTTAGTTATGAATTTTATTTTATTTATTACCTACAGATGGAACGTGATATCCTCGTCAGAAGTCCTTTAATTAAAAATCAAGAGCCAGAACCTATTTTGTCCAAGTTTAACAACAAATTTTTTCAAGGAACAAAATTTGCTAAAAATGTTCATGATGTACAAGAAACATCTTCTCTTCAGAAGCCTGAAGAGGAAATGCCTCTTCTTGTAAGACCGAGTCGAGCTAATTCTACTAAAAGAATGATTTCAAAAGAAGAAGATCTGGAGGCTATGCCTCCACTAGTAAAGAAAAAAAAACTTTCAGAGCTTTACAAAAGCGACTATGATCCAGCTTCTTTAGATTTACTAGAAGAAGCTATTCAGATTTCTGGACTTGAGTTGACAAAAGATGACTATCAAGTTGTAAATGAAGTTGTCTCCTTAGAAGATAACAATGAACTTCACGTTGACTACGAGGAAATTAGTGGTGTTGAAGACAACAATGACCACTACAGTCACCGTGAAGTTGAAGTTATTCTCGAAGGGGACAAGGACGAAATTATTGACAGTAACGAAGTTAACGTTGCTGGCAAAGAAGTTGCTGTTATCCAAGATGGTAACTTAGTTCCTAGTGAAGTTGTCGTAAAAGACGACAACAACATCACTTTTCCTGATAAAAGTTCAGACGAAGTTGTCAATGACATTCCATGTGCTGTCACTGAGCCTTTTTCTGAATCTATGCAACAGGCTAAAACGAGAGACTACCTTCAACGTTTAATTCTGTCTCGCTTGCCTGTTTCTGTCGTCTTCCCTCAAAAGAAAGACACAGAGACAGGATCACTTCTCATGAAGCTGATGACAAAAGTTCCTACGAAAACAAGAACAAAAATATGTAAAAAAATCACTTGTGAAATATGCACTGACGAGCTGTTCTTTGGAGGGGGAGTGTACTTCACTGCACAAAAAAAGAGCATGATGTCATGCCGTTATTGTTTGAAACTTTTTGGCTCCCCTCTCCTTCTGATTCAGCATATTTCGTCAACACATTTGGATTAAATAATTCAAAAGAAATAAAGCATAAGCTTCAAGGAAAGTTACTTTTATGTTGATATTGTATTTGAATATGTGTGCAGCCTATATCATAAACATGTAGTATAAAAATGACATACAAGAATTTCAATGTTTATTTTAAAATAATCCGTCTTGTTTTTATAGGTTCAAGATGGAAAAGCAACTCTACTTGAACTTTTTTTTACTTTCATTGAGAAGTTTATACTTCAAAAGCTATTTCAATTTTTATGGTGAACCTTTGATGGAAAGATTGAACATTGAAATACCTGCACATACATTGTTGTCTGTATCGAAATGTTTTTTATACATTTCCTTCTTAAATATTTCATCAAAGAAAGCTTGTTATGAACGTTTAAATGAAATCAAAAACATAGAATCTATAGCATTTTTTGCTTCTTTTTTCAGTCAGATTTTTTGTTTAATTATATATATGAAAGGACTACGAAAAAAATCAAAGAAATAGGGAAAGCATTGAAAGTTTATGTTTATTGTGGAACTATGTTTCATATAAGCAGTAGAAAATTATTTTGGTTTGCTTCAGATCTTCTAAAAGTTAGTCATTCTGACATATTAGACGATTTGCTTTGTACAAAACACAGCATATCTGCTTATTGTGATTATCTTTGTTATTCGGATAATGAACTACAAAATAAAATAACTGATATGTTACAAGATTTAGACCTTAATGCAGAAATTGTCAAGTATCGCTGCGGAGGGTGTGGAAAATATCATACTTTTGATAAAAAAAAAAAAATTAGAACATTGAGAGTAACATATATGCTGTGTTGTGCTTGTCCAGTTGATTATAAATGCTACAGTAGTTTTAAGTTTGCTTCATATAGTACTAATTATCGAAAAGGTATAGCATGTTATGATTGTTGCATGAAATGGAAAAAAGCAAAGCCTTTATGTAGTCCTGAATTTTGTACATGGCTAAGAAAAAAATTCAGAAGCTTAAGAAAAAAAACTATAAAAAATGCATTACATTATTATTGAAGTTTAAAAAATATGTAAAAAACTACTGTGTGATCACTTCTATCATGTATCCTTTATCACATAAGAGTATATAACCTGTAAGTTCGGTGTTTAGTCAGGCACTGTAACATTTCAGGTTAAGAACCTTGAAACAGAACATTTTGTACCATATTTATCAAACAAGTTTTGATATATAAAGTCTTTTGAAGATGATATGTATTTATATTATTATACCTTTACCATATTTGTTGAATAAGGGTTGAAGTTATATCAGAAAAAAAATTGCTGATATGAAAGATGACAATTAAAGTTAATGTTGCTTTGCTTTTAAGTCGTGTTTATTACTTAGAAGCTATGATGACTTTCACTGGTGGTAAAATAAATGATTTAATAGATGTCAGTTTCCCTGTTCAGAATTATATGAGTGTAACAGAAGCTAAACATATATTTACAGCGCTTTCTTTGATTCAGCCATTTTCATCTTTAAAAGAAATAAGAGCAGAAGCTTTATGCTTTTTTCTGATTTCTTTCAGTCTTCATATCTTTTAGAAGAAATAATGAAGATTGTTTTATCTGATGTCATGTTATTGCCTAGAATTATTAAAATGTGTTGTATTTTTTTAAAATATACAGATTTTTATTTTAGAATAAAGGATTTTTCATGTTTTATTTTAGAAACTGCATATTTTGAAGATGTAATAGAATTGATGAAACCTGCTCACAAAAAACATTACTTGAATGTTAATCCTAATGATTATGTTTTAAGTCCTTTGAAGAAAAAAATAAGAGATCAAATGAGAAAAAAAGAACATAAAATGTCTATTCTTTATATGTGTTGTAAACTTTGTTCTTCAGAGCTAATAATTTCTTCTAACAGCACATATGTTACTTACATTCATTGTTGCATGCAACCTGTTCATGTAAAATGTTTAGAATTTTTTTTATATGAAAAGAATCATAAAATAAAAAAGTGTAAATATTGTGATGTTAAATGGTTTGAAAAGAAGCCAATATATAGGTATGAAAAAGATATATTATTATGGTTATCAAAAAAATCAGAATCATGCTCTTCCTTGAAGAAAGATAAGTTACCTAAAATGGCTTTACGAAAATAAAAATGTTAAAAAAAATGACAGTGTTATGTTATGATGTTATATATAATTTAATTTCTTTGAGATAATCAAAAAAGTATATATCATATAAGTAAAAATTAAAGAATGTCAATTTCCTCTCCTTTTTACGTCAATTTACCTTCTAATACTATTCACCCTTCTAGGGAAAACAAAACAAGTTCTTATTATGTGAATTTACCTTCAACTATTACATTGAAAGGGGAATGGGAGGTTGGAGTGGTGGAAGTTAATATACCTATTTCTTGGTATAATTTTCCTGAAAGACCAGAACGAAACAGAACTATTATAGTGGAAAGAAATTTTTTTAAATTTAAAAAAAATGTGTTCATAGCAAATTCTGCAAGTGATGTTACCCTGGAGAAAAGGTTCATAATAGAAAGAATTCCTTATGGAAATTATAATTCTATTAATAACCTTATTGGAACTATAAATTCTGTTTTAGAAAAAAATGATATTTATCCTGATGATGTTTTCTTTAAAAAAGTGCGAAAACCTTTTATGAAAATAGAACCACAAAATTTAAAACCTATTCTTAAAGTACGAAAAGGAGACGTAGTAACTTTTTCTTCTGATTTGTCTTCTTTGTTAAGATTAGATTTACATGAAAAAGCTGAGAAAAAAGAAGGAAACACTGTGTCTTTCATGGGACCTCCTTTAGAAAATTTTGAAGAATATAAAAAAATAGCATCAAATTTAGGACCAAATGAATATGAAAATTTCATAGCGGGTGGGGTTCCTAATTTGCATTACATAGCATCTAATATTTATATATATAGCAATATAGTTTGTAATGAAGTAGTAGGAAACAAACAAGTTCCACTTTTAAGAACAATAAGATGCACAGGAAGCTTCGGTGATGACATAACAGAAGTTTTTGTTACTCCATATTATAAAAAACTTAAAAGAAATGAAATACAAGAAATTCAAATAACTGTCTGTGATGACTTAGGAGATCTTGTTAAATTTGAATACAGAACAGTGTTTTTGGTTTTACATTTCAGACCGATAGTCTAATGATTTATCGTCGTAGAGCATTAAAAAATCTTATCACAGAATATGATATCATTCCTAATTCTTTAAAATATGATCCTGATTTATTTCTGTTCAAAAATTTAAAAAAAATGAAAAAAAAAATATTAAAAGTAAAGAAAGAAGAAGGTGGAGTTAAATTTCAGATAGGATTTTGCGTTATTTTAGGAAAATATAACTTAGAAACTAGTGAATATTTTCAAATAGAACCATGGTTTTTGAGTCCGGTTCAATTCGGTTTTGATTCTTTAAATTTAGAAGAAACAATTAGGTCTAGTTTTTCTGTTATATTAGGATATTTTTATTCTTTCCTTCACATGGGATCATGATGGTTTCTTAAAAAAATCAAAGTTCTTAGAATTTCAATTTTTAAATATAACCCTTTAGGAGGAAAAGAAACACAAAAGACTAAAGACTTAATAGACAAAAAAAAATCGATTTTAAATATAAAAGGAACTGGTAATAAATGCTTTCTTTATTTTGTTTTAGCTGGTCTACATAAAGTAACAAATAATTCAAATTTAGCAAAATCTTATGATATTTTTTTAAATGAATTGAATCTTTCTTTTATTACTTTTCCTGTGAAATTAAATGAAAAATCACATTTTGAAAAAAAGAACAATTTAACAATAAATGTATTTGGTATGTTAGAAACAGAGCAAAAGATAATTCAACCTTTCCCTATGTATATTTCTACTAATTCGACTTCTGTTTCTGAAGGAAGACGTGTTGATTTATTATTATATGATGATCACTACTATTTGATTAGGAATTTACATAAGTTTATAAGACCTTTTTTTTGGAAAAAAAACTAGATATTTTTGTTACAAATGCTTGATATCTTTTTGCTCAGAAAAAAAATATAAGTCCCACATAACTCAGAATTGTAATAAAAATCCTTACGTAGGACAAGGATACTATATGCCACCTACAGGTTCACATCTTAATTTTACAGATTTCAAAAATAAAGTGAAAAGTCCTTTTATCATTTATGCAGATTTTGAATGTTATAATTATAAAATGAAAGAACCAATTTATAAAGGTAAATCTTTATGTGAACGCGAACATAAATTAAATGCTTTCGGTGCTATAATGGTGTCAAAATATAAAGAATACAATCAAGATCCTTTTATATATGTAGGAAAAAATGTCATATCAAATTTTGTCTCTTATTTATATCAAAAAAGAGCTGAAATATCTTATATTTTACACCATAAAAGAGAACCTATGAAATTAACTCCTCAGGATATTTCTCATGTAGCTAAGCAGAGAAAATGTTACATTTGTGGGGTTTCATTGACTCGTAAAGGTATACGTAAAGTTTTAGATCATTCTCATATAGGGCGAGAAGGTAAAGGGAGAGATATAAACTATGCTTGTAACAGATGTAATCTTACTTATACGTCTTTAAGGATGTATAAAATAAAAATACCTATAGTTATTCACAATAGCATGAACTATGACACTCATTTTCTTATTCAAAAATTGTATAAATATGTGGACGAGAAAAATATATCTGTAATAGCAAAATCGTCCGAAAAATTTTTGACTTTAAGTTTTGAGAATTTTCGTTTCATAGATTCTTTTCAATTTCTTCCTACTTCTTTAGCTAAATTAGCAAATCTTATGAATGAAAAAGGAACTGAGGTCTCTATGAAACAAAGAAGCATTTAAAAGATAAAAAATTATTACCTTATGTTATCCGTAAAGGAGTTATGTGTTATGATTACATAAATTCATGGAGTGTTTTGAAAGAAAAAAAATTACCTGCAAGAAAATATTTTTATTCTTCTTTAACAAAAGAACACATTTCTAGCGAAGATTACCAGCATGCTCTTTTTATGTTCAAAGCTTTCAAATGCAAGAACCTAAAAGATTATTTGAGAGAATATTTAAAAATAGACGTGTTGCTTTTATGTGACGTGTTCGAATCTTTCAGAGAAAAGGCTTTAGATTACTATGGATTAGATCCATCACATTTTCTTACTTCACCAAGCTTAAGTTATCAAGCCATGCTGAAATATACTGGGGTTAAATTAGATTTATTTTCGGACATAGAAATGTACAATTTCATAGAAACAGGTGTAAGAGGAGGGATAACCAACGTTTCTCACAGGTTTGCCGTGGCAGAAGAACCTGATGAACATATTTTTTATATTGATTGCAACAATTAGTATGGAAAGTGTTTAGCAGATTTTTTACCTATTTCTGATTTCAAATGGTTAGAAAAAAAAGAAATAAATAAATTAGAAATATGTAGCATTCCAGACGATAACGAGACAGGTTATATTATGGAGGTAACTCTATCTTATCCTGCAAACCTTCATGATAGGCATAATTCTTTTCCTTTAGCACCAGAAAAATTAGAAATAAAAAAGGAAGATTTATCTCCTTATGCTGAACAAGTACTCAAAGACATAGGAATTTCATATAAAAAAGGAGGAAAGAAATTGATATGTAACTTAAATCAAAAGGAAAATTATGTTATACATTACCGTAACTTAAAGCTATATCTAAACCTAGGAATGAAAATTAAAAAAATACATGGAGTTCTTTCATTCAAACAAAAAGATTGGATGAAACCATACATCAATTTTAATACAAGAAAAAGAACCTTAGCTACTTCTTCTTTTGACAAAGAATTTTTTAAGCTTTTAATTAATAGCACTTTTGGGAAAACATTGGAAAATGTTAAGAAAAGATCAACTATGAAATTAACTTCTAATCCCTCAGTAAGTGAAAAACTTATAAGAAAACCAAATTTTAAATCACTTCATATCTTCCAAAAAGACTTCCTAGGTATACAATATAACAAAGAACGAATTCTTTTAAATAAACCTATATACATAGGATTTACAGTATTAGAACTATCAAAATTATGGATGTTTAATTTTCATTACAATATCATGTTACCTGCTTTTTCAGAAAGTATAATTCAATTATTGTACACAGATACAGACTCATTCATTTATTACATCAAAGATGAAAATTTCTTAGAAAAAATAAGAAATATAGAAAATTATTTTGATTTTTCTAATCTTAAAGAAAGCCATCCTTTATTTTCCTCTAAAAATATGAAAGTTTTAGGAAAATTCAAAGATGAAACAGGAGGGAAAAAAATAAAAGAATTTATAGCATTAAGACCTAAAATGTATTCTATTCTTTATGAAACTGGGGAAGAAGAGAAAAAAGTGAAAGGCATAAAAAAAAGTTGTATACGAGAAATAAAACATGGTAACTTTAAAAAAGTCTTATTCGAAAATAAAATAAGAGAAGATCGATTCAGTAATATAGTAAGTCTAAAACATAAAGTGTACACCATTTCCTTACATAAGATTTCTCTTTCTCCTTTTGAAGATAAAAGATATTTATGTGATGGTGGGATAAAATCTCTTGCTTATGGACACTATAGTATACCTAAAACAAAGAAAAAAAGAAAAAGAAACGAAATACCTTTTCCAGAAATGAAAAAGAAAAAAAGGAAAAAACATCATGAGATAACTTGAAAAAACTTTCACCTTAGTAACATTATAAAGAAAGCTGAAGGCATAACAAAAGAAAAACAGAAAATGAACAAATCAGGAAAATACCCTACTTTGGCTTTCGGCCGCAGGAAAAGAATAGATATAAATAGATTTAAAGGAAATATATATTTACATTTTCATGACTTGACTAAAGATAAAAGCATATCTCTTCAAAAAGAAGAGTTTGACCTTCTGCTTCGAATGAAAAATAAAATATATAAAAAAATTGAAAAACTTAAGAAATTTAAGAAAGAAAACAAACAAGAAAAAATGAAAAAAAAGAAAGAAAAAGAACAAAACTTAAGTAGTGATAGCAACAGTGAAAGTGAAATGGAATTAAGTGGAAATGACGGTAGTGAATAATATCATGAAAATATTATTGAGATAAATGATTGACTTACCTGATTAGCTTTAAAAATAATCCATTTCAATTTTTTATGATAAAAAATGGTTTCTAAATGTGAATTTTGTGGTAAAAATGCTGATTTAGTAAAAAATAAAAAATGTTGTTTAAAATGTGCAGAGTCAATGGTACAAGAATGTATAAACTGCCATAGACCTTTTCAATCTTATCATTATTTTACGTCTGATAAAATCACTTGAGATGTAATGCCTGCTACAATAAATACATGAAAGAAAAGTTAAAAAGCAAAGCTAAATCTGCACAAAATTTCAATATAAAAGTCATGGAAGACTTGAGTGAAAATGAAGACTCGAACAGCATGTCTTCAGAAGAAGAAAAAAATGACTCCACCAAGAATGTTGAATTAAACATTGTCCGTCCTATCAAGAAAGAAAACGAAAACCTGAAGAGAAGAAAAGAAGAGAGTGATGATAATGTAAGTCATAATGAAAATGAATATGAAGAAAAAAAAGTAAAAATACAAGTCAAGAGAAAGAAGAAAAAAATAAATAAGACTTCTAGCACAGTGGAAAATAATACAAGTGATGATGACTTAAGTCAAGATGAAAATGAAAAAGCAGAAAGAAAGGAAAAGGTGCAAGTTAAAAGAAAGAGAAATGTGAACAAGCAGCAATCTAATACCTCGCGAAATAAAACTAAAATCAATACTAGTTCAAGAAAAACAAAGGTGTAGGTCAAGATGTTTATATTCCAAATAAAACTTAAAAAAATGTACGTGTGATAAATGAAATAAAGAATGATATAAAAGACAAGAAATAGTTTTGTTTATTACGTTTTAGAAAATGCCTAAGAAAAGGAAATCTTCATTGTTAAAAAAAGGACCTATATTAAAAAGGAAGGGGAAAAAAAGAATTTTAAAGAAAAAGACTAAAAGAAACAAAAGACCTAATTTGTCTAGGCAATTAGCTTTCCTTACGGTCTTAAGTAACACTAAAAATAAAAAAAGAAGAAATCTTCTGATAGAATATGCAGGAAAAGAAGACATAGATGCTATATGTCAGTGCATTTATAACGTACTAAAAGGAAACATTAAATTAAGTCCTTTTTCTTATGCTAAACTTAAAAAGCATAAAAAAATTTTAAGATTTTTAGTAAATAGACGTGTGAATAACAAAAAAAGGAAAGCAGTTTTGAAACAAAAAGGTGGTTTTTTGTCTATGCTTATTCCTTTAGCCGTAACTTTACTAGGAGGTTTAGCAGGAATTAGACAATAATATGACTGCTTCTTTCAAAAAAAGTATTGTCATTCCTTTAGTTACATATAAAAAACTTAGAGCTATAGAAGAAATTAAGACGAAAGAAACTAAAAATGAAAAAAATCCTGTTCTTGAAAGACAAAAAGAAATATTAGCAGAAAAAATGTATAACATTCAACCATATAAAGTTTTAAGTACTAATCAAGATATATCTAAACAAAATCCTACTTTTTTTTCTTATTTTCAAGAAAATCAATCTGAAAAATCTTTTCATACAGGTATATCTATAGAAGAAATATTATCACATATAAGACAAGCACAAATACCATACAAAAAAGAAATTTAAAAAAAATATTAGCTTTACAATTTTTTTGGAATGATCAAGGTGAAATAATAATGAACGGAAAACTGCTGAAAAATTCTAATGTGATAGACATAATGAAATTTTTTTCTAATACTAGCATAAAAAAAGAACCTCTTGGCATTAATGAACTTTGGTATAATTTATCTCCACATATACCTAAATCTTGGTTTCTCAATAAACCAGGAAAAAGCAAGCAGGATGCTGACGCTTATAAAATAAAAAAATATCCTGTAGAAGATCAAAATATAGACATTATAATAAAACGACAACGACAGATACATAAAAAAATTGAAAAAGGAAAGATAGAATCCATAGAAGCAACAGATGATGAATATTCAGAAAATGATTACGATGATCCAATTGAAAAATCATTATTTAAAGATTCTGACAGCGTGGACGATGATAATTTAAATTATCCTCCAGAATATGGTAAACAAAAATTATTTATACCTTCGGGAGAAGAAAAAACCTTCACAGAATCTGAAGAAAATAAAAAAGATGAAGCAAGTGGAGGAATAAGAGAAGAAATAAAAATTAAGAAAATAAAACCAACTTCTTTTGAACAAAAATTCGATGAAGAAAGTGAAATAGAACCTATGTCCTCTACCCCTCTTTCTGAAGATATTTTTGGAGGAACAAAAAAGAAAAAAAGTTTGTCTAAAGCATCACCACGTAAAACACGATATGGGAGATCAAGAAAAACCAACCCTAAATATTATGGGAAAGATTGGGACACAAAATGGAAAAAATAGTAATAAATAAAGAAAAAGCATTTGAGAAAATAAAAATCCATTATTTTACAATCAATATGGAAGTGGATATATTACACTAACTCCTTTCATAGGAAGCAGAAATCAAAGAGGATATGGTATAGGTGGCATACTTAAAGGTTTATTTAAGACAGTCATACCTCTCATTACACCTGCGGTGAAAAGTGCAGGTAAAGCAATAGGAAAACGAGCTCTTAAAGGAGGAATAAAAATTGCAAAAAATGTTTTAAAAGGTGAAAATATAAAAAAGGCTATAAAAAGAGAAGCTGAAGAAAGTTTGTCTGATTTAGGTTCTCAAGTTATTTCAAACTTTTCAAATGAAAGGAAATTATCTCCTCAGCCAAAAATTATAAAAAAGAGAAACAGAAAAAGAAAACTTAAAAAAGGAAGTCATGGTGATATTTTCGGATAGAATAAATAGCTTGAGATAAACCGATAACTTGATCTTTTTTATATTATTTAAGTAAAAATAAGAAGATACACCTGAACAAAAAATATGTCTTTTTTAAGTGAAAATTTACATCATTGTATAAGCTCGGAATTGGATTATAAATATATACCTCCTACTGATACTACAAGAATAAAAACATACTATGAAAAAATGGATCCTACAGCTTCACCAAACAGCAACACTGTTCAATTTACATTAAAATCTAACAAAAAAGATTATGTTTCTTTACATAACAGTTACCTTTACATAAAAGCAAAAATATTGAAAGCAGATAAAACAGCACCTGACGCTCCAGCTAACGATGGAACTATTAATGATAATGCTAAAGTTTTTCCTGTTAATTATTTTGGTGCTACTATGTTTAAGAATGTAAAAGTTTTCGTAGGAGGAATAAGAATATCAGACAGCAATGATTTATATGGTTACAAATCAATAATAGAATTTACTTTAAGTTATGATCCTCTTACAGCTAAATGTTTAGGACCATTAGGTTTTTACATAAAAGACAATAAAGATTTCAATGAAGTTAACACTTTAACAGGTACAGCTCACAATGCAGGAGCTAAAAAAACATATGAAAAAACAAAAAACGGTACATTGTTTGAAGTGCATGTAAGAATACATGACAGTCTTTTTTCACAGTCTAAATTATTACCTGGGGACTTGCCTCTTTCTATTGAATTAGATAGAGCAGATGAAACTTTTTGTTTAATGTCAAAAGTAGAAGCTCAAAAATATATTATAGATGTACAAGAAATAAACTTATACGTCAAAAGAGTTAGATTAACAGATGATTTTCATCAAGAATTAGAAGAAGCAAGAGCTACTAATTTACCTGTATGGGATATTCCTATCCATAAAATAGACATGAAATATGTCACTTTCGGTCCTCAAAAAGCTATTCTTCAAGCTTCACATGTTGTGAATAACACACCTTTACCTAAAAGAGTCATAATTGGTCTCGTGCATTTAGATGGCTTCACAGGCACTCATAATCGTAATCCATTTAAATTTGAAAACTTTAAAGTCAAAGAAATAGAACTTTAAGTAAACGATGGAGGAACTCCTTTTTATCATTATGAATTAGATTTTACAAATAATATGTATAACATGGCTTATCTTGCTCTCCTTAAATCTACAGGAGATATATTCAGAAATGAAGCACATAATGTAACCATAGACGAATTTAAAGAGGGAACAACATTATTTTGCTTTGATATTTCTAAAGACGGAGCAACATCAGAAACTTTTGAATTAACTGAAACTGGTACTTTAGGTTTTGTAATAAAATTAGAAGAAGAATTAGATCATGGAGTAGCGGCCATAGTATATTTAGAATATGATGAGATCATGAGATTAGACTCAAGTAATATGCTAAAATTTAAGTCTGAATTGACTAACCTAACAAAATGAATGGAAAAGAAATAAATTTTTATCTAAATCTCATAAAAGAAGAAAAAAAAGGAGAATATGGAGTGTTTTCAGCAGATACCATACCTGAAGTGACATATTACCCTACTAGTTACATAGTTAACACTGACAACAGTGATTCTCCTGGTGAGCATTGGGTAGCTTTATATTATGAAAAACCTAATAAATTAGCTGAATATTTTGATTCATATGGATTTCTACCTCTTCGTGAAAGTTTTCTTAAAGCATTACATGAAAAATATAAATATTCAACTCATGCTATACAAGGTTTATTTTCTATAACTTGTGGACAATATTGTTTATATTATCTTGAGAAAAGAGCTAACAACATGTCCATGCAAGATATAATATCTAGTTTCACGACTGTTACAGACTGGAACGATAATAAAGTAATAAATCATTTCAAAAAGAAAAAAATACCTGTGATAAAAGAAGCTCATTTCCCATATCAAATTTGTCAAAGCTGCTTACCTAAAAACGATTTCTTAAATGACAATTACACTTTAAAATCCAAAACATTAAAATGACGGAATCAAACCTTTTAAGTAAAATCAATAATGCAACTAAAAAGAAACTACCAGCTATACAAGCGAGTAGTATTTTAGGTATGTTTGTCTTAGCTATAACAGGTATCATATATAATGAAACACAAAAAAAATATTATTCTCCTTTACAAAAAGGAGATGAAATATTCCTATGTTGTACAGAAACTGGCAACATCTTTCGCAATGGAGAAAAAACACAAAGTTTTTTAACTTGTTGCATAACAAACATAAATGAGAGAAAAAGCTGGTCCTATCCTTACTTAGGACAGTCTGTTTCAAATAATTCTCAAACAAACCAAAGCTCAAGAGTAGATCAGTTTACTGATGTAATAACCATAAATTCCTCTCTTAAAAATAGATATGTTGTAATACATATACCTAAACAAAGAAAAATCACTGAGATAAATTCCACATCTCCAACTTACAACTGATTAAAAAATATCACGCTGATCCTATAAACAATAACTTATATTTTAAATATGGATTATTTAAAGATTCAATTAAACTATGAAAAAGAACGCAATGAAATCCTAGAAAAAATTTGTCACTATCAACACTCATACATTTGCTCGTTAGAAAAAGAGAAAACTGAATATCAAAACAAAATAAAAGAAAAAGAAGAAAAAAAATCTTCTCTCTCTTATAAAATAAAAGAGACAGAAAAAGAAGTCATGAGTATGTTAGCACATAGAAAAGCCTATGGCATAGCTAAAATGGAGAGGGAATACAGGAAAAGAAAAGGTCCGATTTACATAAACACTATAGTATCAGACAGTAATGATAAGGATGAAGAAGCTGCTGAAGATATAGATATAGTAGATCTCCCTCGTGAGAGTTTATTAAACATATATAGAAGTATACCTGATGAAGTGTTTCATGAAGAAAAACATGAATGTGATTAGGTATACTTAATCACTGCTATATAATTTAAAATGAGTTTTCAAACATACAGCATAAGAAATCTTTTAAAAAATAAGAACATCAGTGACGAAATAGCAATTAAATATGTTAATGCTAAAAAAGAAAAAATTATATGCAATTCTGCTTTCTTAAACATACTCCTTGAACACTATAAACAGGTATTCAAGCATAGGCAAATAATATCTGCAGCCTTTTTGTTATAGGAGAAACAGTATTTAATTATGCAGAAAAAATATGTTTTATAAAACGATTAAATATGCATGATTTATCAAAATTATCAGTGAAAGAAGCTGTAGGTTATACCTTAAAATTCTTTTCTACTGAAGGTCTTAAAGATGAAAGAGACAAAAGAATTTGGGAAAATGCATTAGATCATCATTATAAAAATAATGATCATCATCCTGAATACTATTCAGGTAAAAACATGGAAAAATATGCTTTAATTGAAAGTGTATTTGATATGATAGCCTGTCATATAGAAAAAGATTTGAAAATTAAAAATATAACTGTGAATGATATTTTAAACGGAGAAATTACCTTTCATGAAATGTTAAACATTAATCCAAATTTCTTTAGTAGATACACTATTGAAGACAGAGAAAAAGTAAAAATTTTTATCTTGCTTCGTGGAAAAGTATTCTAAGTCAGCAATAAAAAATGTTTAAATAAAAAAAATATATTATTACAAATTCTGTAAAAGAAAAAACAAAAACACAAATCACAAACATTAAATATACAAGTTTTACGATATCTTTACTGGCTATATATTTATTTTTTACTTACTGTATCATATATGAACTTATGCATATTGTAATATTATGTCCTTTTTTATATATCATATATAACCTTATACATATTATATTATTTCTATTTTTGTATCATAGTATACTTGTTTCCGATACTACTTTGTGATACAGCTAACATAACCAATCTTAACTTTACATCTGATTACATATAACTTCAAAATGCCTTTGCCATCCTATTATTTCAATCAAGACTTAGGTTATTCTGATCAAGTCTTACAACAAATATCTGTACTGTTAGGTACAGACTGGATGAAACTAGGTATTTATCTAGGCATACCTGATCACCGTTTAGAAAATATTTTTAAGTCTAAAAAACCAAGCGAAATGGCATTAGAAATGTTAAAAAAATGGTGGAGAAATGTTCCTCCTTACAAGAGATGGGAGGAACTAGAAACAAGTTTTCTAGAAACTAGCAGAAGAGACTTAATAGAATTCACTCAAAAATATTTTGGCGAAAAATTATTGGAAAATTGCCATACTGATTCCACTGCTATATATCTTTTCTTGAGCAAATTGAGCGAAAAAATACCATCAGACTGGAAATATATCGCGATTTATTTAAACATATCATATAAAGATATAAAAAATATTTCTTATGAACCTGAACGTGACTTAACTCAATATGCCTTCCAAGTGCTAAAAATGTGGCAAACATCTAAATACAGTGCAACTCACCATCTCATAAAAGCTCTGTCTGACATGAACAGAAAAGATGGTTTGAAAATTATCTTCGATGAATTCGATAAAAGAACAGGAACTGAACAAGCAGGCTTTAATTAAAATGTTAAAATATCTTTGTGATAAGCTTTAATAACTACATTACAGTTAGTCATAACAATTGAATAGTTATAATATATTATCATGTTATCTGATTATAAGATTGCTTTAAATATCTTGTGATAAGCTTAAATAACTATATATTATAACAAATAATACAGCAATGATAGTAACAACTGACATAGTTATAATTTTTTTTCACATTTCTAATCATAAGATTGCTTAAAATATCTTAATGATAACCTTAGATAACTGTATATCATAACTAGTGATATAACAGTTGTAACAACTTACTATTATCATAATATAATATTGTTATCTGTTTATAACTGCTTTTAATATAGTTGTGATAAGCTAAGATTGTAATAGCTTGATATAGTTATAATTTTTTATCACATTATCATCTAATCATAAGATTGCTTAAAATATCTTTATGATAACCTTAGATAACTGTATATCATAACTAGTGATATCACAATTGTAACAACTTACTATTATCATAACATAATATTGTTATCTGTTTATAACTGCTTTTAATATAGTTGTGATAAGCTGAGAACTAAATAACTATATATCATATAACAAGTGGTATAGCAATAATCATAAGTACTTAGTATTATACATACTATAGTTATAACATCATATTGTATTATCGCTTTAAATATCGCTGAAATAAGCTTAGATAACTATATCATAACAAGTCATTAAGCAAGTCATAAGTACTTAGTATAGTTATAACTTCATATTATTACTGATATTAGTTATAACTTCATATTATTACTGATATCTTTATATATCAATATCAACAAAAATGGCATATTCACACGAGTCTTATTTTGTAACACTTACGGATAACAGAACTACAGGATTAATAACACCATGCAAAACTCCTGTTACCACACCCGATATAAATCCTATAAGTTAACCTGTGATATATTATATAAAAAATACCGAAAGAGCAATTGAACCAACAAGATCAACTAAAGAATCTGCAGGATTTGATTTATACAGTGCTTATGATTATATTATTCCTGCTAAAGAAAGAATGTTGGTGAAAACTGATTTAACGCTTGCTATACCTCCAGGATGCTATGGTCGCATAGCACCTAAATCAGGTCTTGCAGTTCATCATTTTATTTATGTTGGTGCAGGAGTAATAGATGGAGACTATAGAGGCACTGTTGCCGTCCTACTGTTCAATTTTGGTAATAAAAACTTTGAAATAAAACATGGAGATCAAATAGCTCAAATCATCATAGAAAAAATTTGCATCCCTCACCTTGAAGAAGTGTCTGTTCTTAATGTAACTGAAAGAAACAAAAGAGGATTCGGATCAGGGAAAGAAAAAACAACTAATGAAACTGAAGAAAAACCAGTTGAAAAAATAGATGAAGAACCATCAAGAGAAAACCCTGTCAATGAAGAGGCTGCAGATGAAGAACAATTCTTCGACGCAGTTGAAGAACAAGCCTATGAAGAAAAATCAAATTAAGAATCAGCAAAAGAAAAAACGAGTCGCTGCAGTTGAAGAACAAGCCTATGATGAAAAATCGGATTAAAAATAAAAAATCAACATCATATAAACCAATAATAAAATCAATGAAATGCCCTCCATCTCTCGATGTGAAATTATCCCTAATAAAAAACTTAAATAAAATCAAGTTATGTTTTTTATGCATACAATATAACAAACAAATATCCTTGGGATAAACTAAAAAATCACACAATCTCTGTGATAAACTAAAAAAAATCATACAACCAAAAAAGACATAATGGACAACAAAGCAAAAGTAGATGAATGCTTGCTTTATATTTTACAAGATTCTGATTACAATGATCATTCACCTCGAAATAATATTTTTCCATATGAAAACACTAAAATAATTACTTTTATTTTAAAAAATGAAACGGCAGAACTTTTTTTGAATAAATGGAAAAACGATGAAGTTCAAACTTCTTCACCTTTAAACGAAGTAATAAAAAACTTAAAAAAATTAATCAATGTCATGTATTACACAGATCACTTTGGAGTTAAATGGCAAACCCGAGATAATTCAAGATACAGCAATATTTCAATAATATTCCATGGAAATAGTCGTATCAATGAAACTACTACAGTACTTAAGTCTAAGGAATATAAAAATTTTATCTAGTCATTGAAATCTGCGAATATACTATTTTTAGATCAAACAATCACTTTCAGAAGTCAATTTCAAAGTATACTAGAACACATATGTAACTCATTCTCTGCCACTCTGTTCATAAATGATGACTTAATTCTTTATTTTCCCGGCTGGAGACATATAAATGAATCAATACCAGCAGAAATTTATGATTTAGATCGTCTTTGGTATCCTCTCTCTGTGTAACATGGTTGCTAAGGTATGTGCTACAAATCAAGTAAACACTCGTTACTAAGTGTAGCTATGACAACATAACGTAGCAACATAATTCATTGCATCAAAAAAATGGCTGACAACGAAACTATAATGAATAACATTGAATCATCAACCTCAGAAGATTCAGAAGAAAGTCATCATTGGTATGAAACCAATTTCACAGTGCAAGCACATAGTTACACGGATCAAGGAGAAGTGAAAACGTGTTTGCGAGGATGTTATAACATTTCCTACAATCTCGATTTAGTTGTTATGTACGATGATGTGCCGCACGAAGATAACACACTCGTATACTTGGATGTAAAAGAAGAACAAAAGATCGAAATTTTCGAAGAAGAATGGACAGAACTTTCATCTAAAATGGATCAAATAAAACATCTGTTTAGTTCGAACTTTAACATGAACTCTTAAAATTGAAATAGAAGGTTTCACTATCACCAAATTAAACTGGGATACGTTACTGTTCGCATCAAAAAACATTGAGAGCCACTTCATGTTAAAACCAAATCAGTTAGATAAACTGAATACTGCGATGGAAGACATTCAAGACAAAGAACTTTTTGACTATCTTGATATACTGTACATTTTAGAAGAAGAATAAGAAAAACAGAATCCTAAAGGTAAAACACACTTCTTAATGTCTCTGTGAATGATATAAATGTCTCTGTGAATGCACACTTCTTAATAGTCTTAAAGTACAGTCAATAAAAAAATGGGAAACAAACCTGTTTTAGGATATACTAGATATGATTCTAATACATTTCCTCTAAATAAAGAAAGAACTAATGCTGTAGGATTTAATTTATATAGTGCTTTCAGTTATATAATTCCAGCCAAAGAAAAATGTTTAATTGAAACAGGCATCAAAGTTGCTGTCCCTACTGGGTATTATGCACGTATAGCACCATTAAGTGGGCATAGGTTTAAGTATACGGATGTTAAGGCAGGAATCATAGACAATGATTACAGAGGACAAATTCATATCCTTTTTTTAAATTTTGGTGAAAAAGAATATAAAATAAATTGTGGAGATCCGATTGCACAACTTGTGTTGGAAAAAATATATAATATTACATTAAAAGAATCTAACAAACTCAAAGATACTCCTTATTCGAAAATATGTTTCCAATTAAGACACAGCAAAATATATGAACAATGGCGTAAAGAAACACATATGTCCTAATGATATGATTTTATAATAATACTTAACTCTGTTCTATTACATTATTATAATAAAATGTATTATATCCAAACAACTTGTTTCATTTCATTTTTATTTTTATGTTTCATTTCATTTTTATTTTTACTTATAGTCAGCATAATACTTCAATCAAAGTGTCAAATGATCTGTACATCACATATTTTATTTATCATCGTAATACAAGAATTGCTTTAAATCCAATAAAATGAAAATCTATCGTTTCAATTGTAAACTAACGCTGTAAATTCCTCTAATAACTCAGCAAAAATTCTTTGCTGATATCAATGAAATATATCAAAAAATAGAGGAGAAAAAACTCTGTCCCTAAATCACTCAAACTGTTAAAAAAAATCTATATCCTCTTAAACTGAATGTCTATTTGTTCATAGACTTAAAGGTGTAACACCACATTTATGATTTCACTGCTGAGGTGGAGTATATAAGGAACGCAATATCTAGGGTTAATTGGAGAGGTCCGGCCCTCATGTCACGAACCTCCACGCCTGTAGCTCCAGGTACTAGCTTCTCTGTGAAGAAAATCACGACTATTCGTTCGACCTTGTCAACTTAGAGCGGCTGATGCTCCCATTATTGGTTGAAGCGTGAACGGGTGATGCTCCCACTGTTGGTTGAAGCGTGTATGCTCCCATCAGTTGGTTGAAGCACCATACATAATGGTCCTCCTGTTTCAGTAACGCCGTTCCTTAGAACTGAACTGAAATTGAATGTGTCTCTCAATCCTCCTCCTTCAATCCTCCTCCTTCAATCCTCCTTCAATCCTCCTTCAATCCTCCTTCAAATCCTCCTTCAAATCCTCCTTCAAATCCTCCTTCAAATCCTCCTTAAAATCCTCTGTACCAAAAGCGCAGCTGAGAACCTTGTGACATGAGAACCACTTGACCTCTCTTTTGTATTTAAAACCTAAAGTGATATGATTACTATTTCCAAAATAATCCTATTATCCAAAATAATAGGTATTTTCTGGATATTCAAAAAATATAGGTCTTCTTTGGATATTTTTTTAGAAATATCCAAAGAAGACCTATATATATACTACTTGGGTGGGGGTTGAGTGGAGTCAGCTGTGTTACCTGCAGTATGTATGTATGTATGTGTCTGTGTTTATATAGGTGGGTGGGGGTTGAGTGGAGTCAGGTGTGTTACCTGTAGTATGTATTTATGTGTGTGTTTGTGTTTATATAGGTGGTTGGGGGTTGAGTGGAGTCAGGTGTGTTACCTGTAGTATGTATGTATGTGTCTGTGTTTATATAGGTGGGTGGGGGTCGATTGGAGTCAGGTGTGTTACCTGTAGTATGTATTTATGTGTGTGTTTTTGTTTATATAGATGGGTGGGGGTTGAGTGGAGTCAGGTGTGTTACCTGTAGTATGTGTGTATTTGTGTATTTGTTTATATAGGTGGGTGGGGGTTGAGTGGAGTCAGGTGTGTTAGCGGTAGTATGTATGTGTATGTGTTTATATAGATGGGTGGGGGTTGTGTGGAGTCAGGTGTGTTAGCTGTAGTATGTACGTGTGTTTGTGTTTATATAGGTGGGTGGGGGTTGAGTGGAGTCAGGTGTGTTACCTGTAGTATGTATGTGTGTGTGTTTTTATATAGGTGGGTGGGGGTCGAGTAGAGTCAAGTGTGTTACCTGTAGTATGTATGTGTGTGTTAATATAGATGGGTGGGGGGTTGAGTGGAGTCAGGTGTGTTACCTGTAGTATATATGTGTGTGTGTGTGCTTTATATAGGTGGGTGGGAGTTGAGTGGAGTCAGGTGTGTTACCTGAAGTATATATGTGTGTGTGTGTTTATATAGGTGTGATGGGGTTGAGTGGAGTCAGGTGTGTTACCTGGAGTAGTTATGTGTGTGTGTGTGTGTGTGTGTGTGTGTGTTTATATAGGTGGGTGGGGGTTGAGTGGAGTCAGGTGTGTTACCTGTAGTATGTATGTATGTGTCTGTGTTTATATAGGTGGGTGGGGGTCGAGTGGAGTCAGGTGTGTTAGCTCAGGAATCCAGTTTGATATCCACTTTATTCATTGAAGTCCACGAGGTATAGTTGGTGATACAGTATAAAGGTGCCCAACAGTGTCCAAGCCTAGCCCATGATCCAAGGGCCTTGGTCTCACGTGAGTGTGTGAGGTATGAAGTATGGAGGTGGAAAGATGAGTGAGCTGCTCCCTCCACAGGTATTTGTAGTAGGAGCTGCTCACCCAGCTCATCCTAAAAATAGTATCAGGTGAGCTAAATATAGTAACTGGGGAACTCCAGTGCAGGTATGTAGGGGGGATCCCAAACATAGCACTGGGGTTCACAGAGTTCAGTGTGGTTCTAAATATAGCTGCTGGGAACTCCCGGTATGCTGTGAGCTGCTCATGATCAATGGGCATGTCCTTCAGCAGGAGGAGTTGTTTCTAAACATTGTCTGCTAGGAATTTCCAGCATGCAGCGAGCTGGTTGTGATTGACGGCGTATCCTCCAGTAGGAGGAGGCGGGGTCACTGAGTGCAGTTGACACCGCCAGCCTTTGGTCTTTGGTATGGTTTGGCTTGTGGGTAGACTCGGACACTGGGTTACATGGTAGAGTCAAGGTGAAAAATAAATATGATAAGTACAATACCTATAACGGTCTACTGACAAATCCCCACATTCCTACTCGATTCAACGCGAGGTTTTAAGGAGGAAGTTTGTGAGAAAGGGTCTACTGACAATATGTTTGATGTGTAATAATAGGAATTACATCTTATCATTTAAGTTGAAAGTTTACAGTATTAAGGAGATATTTAATATTGGTTTTTGGTTGAACAGGAATAATTTATAAACAGTACAAAACGAAACTGTGCCAAAGAGGTGTTGTTTGTAATTTTGACCAGAAGAATATGAAAAATTCAGGTCGTGGTAGGATACAAGGGCTGGATTATTTATCTAGCACTAAAGTTCACTCAAGGATAAGGGAATAAAAACTATCCTAAAACATGCAATTATTGGCTTTAAGGCAGACCTTGAGGTAGACAAGTTATTACTGAAGTTTGTTTCAGTACCCGTAGGCGCTTACTATTTAGGTCTCGAGCCAATATACAATACAATATAATAAATAAAAACAGAGGTAAGGTAATTGATGACTGGCAAGTCGATCAATCATTCCTTATAATACTGATAAGGCTTAGGGAGTCTGAAGGCTTTTAGGTGATATGTTTAAGGAATTTTCTAAAAAAAAAAAAATTTGGATTTTTGGTCTTTTATTTATCTGTAGAAGTTTCTGTTAATTTGTAGAAAGGTTTGTCTTAGTTAATGGAAAATTTAGCATGTTAAGCCTTTAGTCTACCTGGGGTTATCATTGGCTGAGAATGACAAGGTTAATACGAAAATAAAAGGGGGCTCTGGCTGATATCTAGATTGGATCCCATTTGATCCTGTAGAAATATTGGCTGCCAGTGCTTCTTTGTGAAATTTTAGAAAAATATGAACTAGCTAAAACCCATAAATATTTGACATGGTTGGGCCTGAAAAGGTACTGTGTGAAAAGAAAAAGAACCTTATGGCATCTTAAGATCACAAAAACCTGCTGCCTGGCTTGTGGTCTTCATAATGTTCTTGTAAAGGAAAATAAATGTAAAAATGCAGCGTGTTTTCATGGTTATGTATCATAGCCTTATACAAACAAGAAAAACTGGCTTTAAAAATCAGTTGACTAGGCTGACTGAGTCAGTGTTCATAGTGTCCATGGGCGGTCAGTGAGTGAAGTGTGTCTCTACACTTTTAGTCCATAATTTTAAAGACAGTTTCAAAAATAAATAAAATAAATAAAGGGTGGTTATTGAAATTATTTTCTTCTTCTATGGCGACTTTGGTTTACAAGACCTTTTGGTGGTGGGTCTTGGTGGTTAAAGACGTTTGGGTTGAGGGAGCGACCTAGTGAGGGTCTTCTCCTGGATCTGGATTTTTTGGTGATTGGGACAAAGTTTACAATTTTGCTGAAATGCATTCTGCTAGGCTTGCCTGAGTCAGGCTGCAAATTCAGATCGGAACTGTATGCAGGGTCCATGTTTATTGGTTCTGCTGAGAGGGAGGTGCTAGAGTCACTGTCCTCCTCAGATGAAGCTTGGTATATTTTGGGTAGGGGTCTCCAGACCTGGGTCGAGCCAATTGTTTTGAAAGTTTCTGGTCTATTGTCTTTGTTGATGCTGCATGGGCAACTGTAGCTGTACATTAGGTGGGGACAATTTGCTCCCAGGGTGGCAAATCTAGTGGGTGGCCCTATTGGAGAGCAGACCCGTGTGCTCCAATGGGGCAGGCCGGTTGGTATGGGCGTGCCTGGTCTGCTGCTGGGAACTCCTGCTGGCCTGTCAATGCGGTCTCCGCCTCCTCGATTAGGTCGTTGGCCTCTGTATTGAGAAAACAGAACAAGAGAAGGGGGATTTTTAGTTGTAGGGTCGATCATAGTGCATGGGCTACAAGGAGACCAACAAAAATACCAAATTGACAGGTAAGGCAGTGAATTAGGCAGTGCATATTGATGTGCAGTGTCATCGGGCCGGTGCAGACTCATGGCCAAAAGCGAGCGGGAAACTGGAATATCCAGGGTCCAGGTTAGTTCTGCTGCGCCGCACGGGTAGCGCCACTGTATGGGGATCTGTTCTTATTTAGTTCATGCGACGAACATTGGCTGGCGCCACTGAGCTGGCGTTTGTTCGGCGTTCGTGAAATGGTATGGGGAAATGGTATGGTGAATGGTGTAGACTTGCCATGACCTCATTGGGTCATGTGTTAGGGTTGTCTCAATTTGGGTTAGGTGGTTTTTGGGTCCTAAAAGGTGGGTTTGGTGTGATGGAATTTTGAATTTTGGTGATGCGCTTTTCGAAAAATAAGGTCCAAAAATTAACTATATGCTCCCGTTTTGGATCCTGATATAAAAGAGAGCGGAGGCTATTTTGGGATCAGAAAGCGACTGAAAAAATTAACGGGACATACTGATTGCTGCTTGTTTTGAGCTTTGGTGACGCCGAAAAGAAAGGGCCAAGATGATAATTCGTGCCAGATTGGTGGTCATGCCGTCAGGGCTCCTGTTCCTGGTGGTGGTGGTCGTTGGCCTGTTTGGGTAAGTGTTGTTACAATAGATATCTTTGAATTTTTTGTTCGGTGGGTAGTCGGATGTGGTGCCGGTGGTTTTGACGCGTGTGTATTTTTTATTGGATTTCAGGGTCGTCCTTTTGTGGATCAACATTGGGGCTGTACCGGTGCACTGTCACCAGGTCCGTAGGCCACACGATGGCCCGGAGGGCGGGGCCAGTGGGCCGTGTTCAGTGCATTGTTAGCTGTGGACGGTATGTATAGGCTAATGATGGGTTATATTGCAATTTTGAAAAGGTTGTTTTAATAGGCCTAGATTGTTGTTTGAATTTAGTCTTGGGAATTTGGAATATCGTGTTATTTGCAGGTTTTCTTAGTGGGGGCTTTCTTTATTTTTCAGTGGTCGGGGCCGTAAGAGGCGAGTTGTTTGAATGATGTAAGGAGAGGGAGGAAGGACGGAAGAAAGAGAAAAGGACTAGTTCCAGAAGGTGGCGGCCAAATGCGGAGACGTGATTACGAAATGATTCTGTGATGCAAAGACTGTGATAATTAATATGTTGCCAAAGAGCCTGATTCCAATGTAATTCTACACCAAAAATATACTTGAAAGTCCACCACCAGTTAGAAGTTATGTTGTTTATTCTGGGCTTCTAAATTGGCATGGGCGGGCTTTCAAGACTCATGCGGGATGGTATTGTTAACTTGGGTCGAAAACAAGTCTAGTGATATTGCTAACACGTGCTTATGTTATTGTTTTGACGCAGATATTGAGTGCGGGTGTCCTGACGGACGTTAAGTTGTCATGCCAACGTGGGAAAAATAAAAGAGATCTGACGTTGGGGAGGCCGACGGCAGTGGTGAGACGCAGCGCCGGCGTTCTGACGCAGCGTTTGGCGGGGAACCAGACGCGACGTCAGAAACAAGATGGCGACGTCTCATCGTGCAGTGGGCCTTCACAGTGAGTCGAAATAACTGTGTTATTGTGGGTCGAAACTGTGCTATGGTACTGGAGATGTTGTTAAAGGTTTTAATTGTGGGTGGGGTCAGATTTAGAGCTATTGAGGATGGGGATGATCCCCACATGAAGGTGTTAGATGGGGCTATCCGGTGGATTGGGCGACCGGGAGAGTCCATTATTAGGTTATATGGGGGGGTGGCCGGCGGTTAATTGATCCCCACATGAGGATCAAAGTAGGTTTCTGATGAAAACTTACCACGGGTCGATGTTGAGGGTGGTGTGAGCATTATCTCCGGTTGCTTGTACATGTATTTGCCCGTTTTTGGCTGATGCCGGAGTGGGGTGTACTTAGTGAGCTCTGCCGGGGAGTCATGGCGATCAGCCGGCCAGGACTCACAAGGTAGTTGTATGGCGGGGTCAGTGTCGCTAGAGGCAAGTTGGAAATCTGGTTGTCCTTCTGAGGAGATGACCACTGTCATGTGGTGAGCTCCTTTTAAGACCCTGTACAGCGGTATTCTCCATAGAAGTGGTACCGGAGGATAGCGCTGCAGCGGGATCTGTCGGACTTGTCCCCCGATTATTGTCCTGATGTCGGACTTCCAATGGAGATCCAGGTGTCTGCCCAGGGGTGCCGTAAGGCGAGCTGGGGAGACCTTAGGGGCTGTGATGGTGGGGGCCCAGAGATTTTGTCCATAGATCATCTTGCCAACGGTGAAGTCAAAGGTTTGACCGTTGGCATGAATCTTGGCCACAATTGAAGGTGTCCTGTGGCTGTCCTGTTTGCAGTAGGGCCAGTGTCACAGGCACCTCTTGGCGGTAATCCATGTGATGTATAGGAGGGTTGCTATTAAAATCCAGGTGAACATGTTCTGGTAGCGGCCAGGCGACTGTACAAAATCTAGATCCGTGTCTGGGGTCGTTTGTGGGGCTGGCCAGTTTTTGTTAGCTTGGCGTATCAGATCTTTAAAACGATCCCAACTCTCCGCATTAGCCATCTTGGGTGTTCGGGTTGCTGAGACTAGTGTGATAAAGCGTGCCAACTGATTGACACGAAGATGGTTCTTAAGGGTTAATGCGCAGCAAAGTAGTGCCAGGAGGGGTGATACCAAGTGTATCCAAGGTGAGAACTGGAGGTGATATCCCAGATGCATCAGGGAGTTGGTGGACAGGAGGGCGGATTGGTCCTTAAGTCCCTGTGCGGCTCTTTTTAGGGTTATTGTGTCTTGAAAAAGGGGTGCTATTTTTTGATTGTGTAGGTGTTTTAATTTTTCAAAATTGGGCAGGTGAAGGGTATGGGTAGTGGTTGCCATGGTGATGCCGGAAACATTGGCTGGAGGTTGACCAAAATGTCGCCACAGTGGTAAATTGAAATAGGCCTTTGATATGGGTTCTAGGGTGAAATTTTGGGTGCAAGATAAATCAGAATTGGTTAAAATCATGCCAGCATTTTTAATGGAGCACAGACATGGGACTGAGATGACTGAGTATGCGTTATTTTTAATTTTGACTTGGCCTGAATCTGTGCATTGCAGCATGGAAGTTGGATGGTCAGTTATTAATAGAAAGGTACTTTGAGATAAGGGTTGGATAAGATTTGGTATGGGTGCTGCCATGTGTGCTTTAAAACTGCAGGTATGGTGCACCGCCTCTGGTAGGTCTAAAAATAGGGATAGAGTGCATGTGGGGTGTGTGGCTGACAATAGAGGTAGGGGTAGGTTACAGCTGATAAGGTGGCCGAGGTCACACATATCCAGGTCAGCTTGTGTAAACTGTATGTATAGTGTGAGTGGGTCCTGGACATAGCCAAGTAGCCGGGAAGTGGCTCCACCTGGGTGTGACCTACTGACTTAGTGTCGGAGGTGTCGAAAGGTACGGGGAAGGTTTCTATTCTAAATATAGAAAAGGTGCTTCCCCCTCTGGTTATGGGTACTGGTATGGTTATTAACAGGCTCGAGTTATGGCTCCAGTGCACATGTACTGGGCGTTGATAATAATAACTTATGGGTAGGCCTTCTAAAATAATGCCGTGGTGTGCCTCGTGCAGGAGGCTGGATAAATTGCTTAAACCTAAACTGAGGTCGTCTTGTGTGATGATGAACTGGGGTAGGGTGCCTTCAAGTAGATTATTAATGGTTAAGAGCAGATTTTCGCTTTGGAGGTCAATTAAAGATTCTATTTGTGAATTTGCTGCTGTGAATAACATGGAATAGAAGGTGTCTTGTCTGGATTGGAGTTCTAATTTTAATAATATTGATGAGATGTTTGAATTTAAATGCTCTAATTTTCCAGAAAATGAAAGATAGAGCATCATCAGTGTCGTTTTGGAATTTTGAGAAGATGTTGACCGAATTGTAATTAAATTCTGAAATATTTAACAAGAAATGTGTGGCTAATTCTACCACGTGCATTTTGGTGGCTAACTTTTTATCCAGGTCAGACATTTCAGAATTCAAAATATCAATTTCTGGTTGAGTCCCGAGGCCTATTGAAGCTCTTAAAATGTCACCAATGACTTGGCCGGGGGCATTTCTGGCTTTTCTGACGTTTGGAAGTGAAATCAATTTTGACAAGGTTTTTAGTGTTGTTTCTGACTTGGAGAATAGGCTCTGTATCATGTTATCTAGGGCATGGGCTGTGTGCTTAATATATTGGGGTGCATCAGTGCTGATGAGTGGGCTGAGTAGTTCTGGCTGACTTAGGTTCTGGTCAAAGGTCAAGTTCAGGCTGAAGGTCAAGGGATAATCCATGTAATTGGCTAGTAATGTTTGGGGTAACTTGGTAAACAGTGCGCCATAGTTGGGTCTGAAGATGGTGTTCCGATTGTTGTCTGATGTTGAGGTGCAGCCGAGGAGCAGATGTAAGAATATACAGACTGCTAGGATGGCTGCTGCTCTAGAAAAATGAGAAAAATTGAGAAATTTTGAGGTTTTTTGGAATTTTGATGGTGGGGTTCGCTTAAAAATAGCATTAGCTTAGTCACAAAAATGGGATGTTAGTATGGTCAAGTATTTACAAAGGTCGGGGATTCCGTGGGTGGTGGGGTTGTTGTTACATGAATGGAATTATGCAGATGGACTGGTGCCTGTTGTCACCGTCAGGGGCGGCACACAAGCTTGGGCATGGAATCTGTTTATCTCAAAAACAGCAAACTGGAATACCAGGCTGGCTGTATTCCTTATTGCTAGTTCGCGTCCAATTCTGGAGTATTGGCGGGGTAAGTCCCTGAGGGGCTGTTCTGATGCTAGAAGCATGCGAGCACATAAGAGTGCTATGTATGATGCAGATCTATGGTTAAACCTGCCCCATGGAGGCCGGCGGGGATTATCCCCAGCTACAGCGACCATGAAGGCTTTTATGGTTGCTGCTATGGAGTGATTGCTCAAGTCCAGCTCCTGTCTTAGCACAGGGTTGCTGAGGTAATGTTTAATATCTTCCTGAGCGAGGAAGGTGATGAGGTGTTGCTGTTCCATGATTATGCTCCTAATTTCAAAAGGATCCATGAGATCACTCCTGATCCCATGTGGTCCAAGGAGGCTGTGTATGGTCCATGTAGCATTTGGGCCGTGCTTATTTGCTGGTGGGTCCAGGCTGTAAGTCATAAAGGAAAAAAGGGTCTAAGTGGGCTGTAAATGGGGGAGAGGTAAAGGTGGGGACTTTGCTTGGCTGAAGAGGTTTAGTAAATTGGATTATCAATGTTAAAAATTATAGGATAGTGGAGAAGTTCTTCCACATTTTACACACACTTAAGGCTCACACCACCATTGGTTAATAGGGGTACCTGGGCACCATGATAATAAAACTACTATCATGTACAATGCTAGAACGACTGTTAAAAATCCTAAATGCTAAAATAGACCCATAAGATAATCCTACCTGGGCTGGTTGCACGATGGGTCTGCCATGGTCCCTTTCCAGACACTTGTTGCCGTGTTTAAGGTGTGGTGGTATTGGTTGTGGGTTGTGTTGTGATCAGATGTGGGTGGGCAAGCGCTTATAAATCTGAGGCTGAGTTTGGCTACTTCCCAGTCTAAGATCTCCCGTAGGTGGTATGTCTTGCC
This sequence comes from Acholoe squamosa, assembly GCA_949317995.1. Classification (NCBI taxonomy): domain Eukaryota; kingdom Metazoa; phylum Annelida; class Polychaeta; order Phyllodocida; family Polynoidae; genus Acholoe; species Acholoe squamosa. Next base: position 67,371,638 of record OX439048.1, on the reverse strand, counting down.
CTGAGAGGGGCGTAGGCCAAATATTATTGGTGGATGCAAGGGGGGTTGAACGGCCCCTTATGCAAATTAGGGTTATCCTGGCCTGGATTGGTTGGTGGTGAGATATTGTTTAAAAATAGAATATTGGGGAGCTTGGCGGGGGTGTTTTATCCCTAGCCAAGGTGATATGGTCACTATGGCGACCCTGTGGGGTTTTTAAAGACCTTGAGGGTGGCGCGTTATTGATTTGTATATGTGCCACCACAGCACTTAAAGGTTGGCGGAAACAGTGGTGTAAACATGGGATACGGGTGTCAGAGATCCTTCTTCCTACGATAGGTTTATCATTGGAAATAGTGGTCTTGAAGTGGTAACAAGCCGTCGCATGTGTGTATTGAAGTTTATACACAAACCGAGGATACAGCGCTGCCTTGGGCGGTCGGTATGTGGCGTGTGTAACCTAACCTAATTATTTGATGATCCATTTGCCAGTGTTTGGCGTTCCACTTAGAAAGGGTAGGTGTGTGTATATACAGTTAATCAAGGCGGTGTTGATTTTGGATGCATAGGAATTTTTATGGCTGTTAGTATAAATAGGTTGGGCGTTGGTCTGTGACTGTTGCTGTCAGTGTGTTTAAGTGGTTGGTGTATTAATGGTTGATTAATTTGGTTGGGGCGCATGGCGCCTGTGGGGAATAAAGGAGGGTTGTTTATATGGATGTTTGGTGTTTGACACAACGACTTATGGTCTATAATGGACGCTTAGAGATTTTTCTTGATTTTGTGGAGGGCATGGGGCTGAAGGAGATTATTCCTTTTTTGGCTGGCCTTCCTCTCTTTTTCTTTGTTTTGTGAGTGGTGAGGCTCACGTTGGAGGGGTCATCCTGGTCGGGGTCGTGAAGTGAGCTTGTGGGCCCTGATTGTAGCCTTTTTATGATGGCTTTGGTGCTAGCTCTTGTGATTGGTCTCCTCAGTCTTGATACATGTACTGACTTCTTCAGTACTTTTCCGTCTTTTAGCCTTTTTAGAATAGCTGTAACTGGTGAAGTCATCTTCATTATGATGTAGGGGCCTGAGTATGTGGGTTGCAACTCTTTTGATGTACATTTGACTAGTAGGGTGGGTATATGTAAATATACCAATTGGCCTGTGTTATATGAGCTGAGTTCTGCTGAAGTATCATGTCTGGCTTTCATCTTTTTGTGAGCAGAGATCATGTTTTCTGCAGCTTTCATTTGAATTTCATCCCTATACTGTAGTAGGCTGGCCATAATTTTCTCCTTGGTGCTTGAGTCTTTTTCAGCTTTAATCAAGGACAAGGCTGCTTCAGTTGGTAGGTGTGTCTGCTTGCCAAAAACTAACAAATTTGGTGAGTAGCCTAAAGCGCTGCTTACAGTATTATTAATACTGAAGACTACAGCTTGTAGGAAGGTTGACCAATGCTTTTGTGATTTCGATACAAAAGCTCTGAGGGATAATTCAATGGTTTGATGTTGGCGCTCACAGAGACCTTGGGACCTAGACCAATGTGCACTTCCTGTCACATGTTTAATGCCGAACTTTTCACAAAAATATTTGAATAATTTTGAGACGTATTGCTGGGCATTATCTGTGTTTAGTACTGAGGGAGTGCCATGGATACATATGACTCTTTGGAAGAAACCAAGTGCTACAACTGCAGCAGTATTTTCTTCACTTGTCCAGGCAGTTACATGCCTGGTGGCATGGTCGGTCACCACATGTATGTAGTGAGAGCCATCAGCGGCCTTGGAAAAAGGGCCTATTGTGTCCATGGTGACATGAGAGTATGCTGTAAGTACTGGGTCACGTAGTTTCATTGGAGTTTTCAGGTTTTTGGGTCTCTTTTTGGTGGTCAGGCATGTGTGGCAAGTGCCGCAGAAGTCAAAGACTTCTTTAAACATTGATCTCCAGTAATACCTAGCCCTTATGGCTGTATAGGTTTTGACTGGACCTAGGTGTCCACCTAGGGGAGAGCAATGGGTTGCTTCCACTAAAGATTCTGTCCATTTTTCTGGAATTACAATTTGCAGTGTGGGCTCTAAGGTTTTACCCAAGTTGGTATCAGTAATTCTAAAGAGGACTTCATCCAGTAAGATGAATTGGTCGTGGTTACGAAGTATTTGATTCATTAATCCTGAGTCGTGTGGCAGGCTACCTTTTTCAATGTAGTTTGCCATGGAGGATGCAAAAAGGTCTTCTTTTTGGCTTTTAATTAGTGTTTCTCTAGAAGGTGTCAGTGATTGGTGTTTACAGATTTCCTGAATGGCCCTTTCAGCTAGAGGTAGCACACGGCGGGAGAGCTTAGCTCTCTTGGCTTTGCAGCTTTGATGGAGACCCTAGGTGACCTAGATTTGGCGGGCCTGCCTCTGGGGCGAGGACTGCTGCACTTAGGCTTGAGTGGGCGGGTCTTTTTACTGGGCGCTGATTGGCTGGCTGCTCGAGGTGTGTCGTCCTGGGACTGGGACTGTGCTCGAGTGAGTACACACAGGTCAGGATTCACACCCTGCTGCCTTTCTGGGGTGCCTTTTCTTGCTATGACGCCTTTTGGTGGTTTATTCGTGCTTCCCCAAATTTTGCCTCCTTTTAATATTGATCTAGGAGGTCCCAAACAGATGGGATTATTGGGAATTGGGTCGTCTGATCTGAAAACCTTTGTCATGGATATATCTGAAAATTGTACCCTCTTTGGTGGGAGGATAATTTTTCCTTGTGATCTAATTGGTATTGGATCATCAGAGCCAGGGGGATATTTTCTTCTGGACAGGCAATCTGCCACTAGATAAGCTCTGCCTTGTAGGTATTTCACTTCAAAATCATAAGACATAACAGTATCTACCCATCTTGCCAATCTGCCATTGGTGATATTTTCCTTCTTGTTGAAGAGGGAGACTAGGGCTGTATGATCTGAATATACCTTGATGTGAGTGCCGTCTACATAATGGTGGAACTTTTTGACAGCGAAGATTATCCCAAGTAACTTTTTGTCAGTTATTCCATATCTGGTTTCCTGAGGTGTTAGACCTCTCCCAGAGAATTCAATGGGCCTATAAAAACCATGTTCATCTACCTGTGTGATAACTGCTCCTAAGCTGAAATTGCTGGAGTCTGTAAAGATGATGAAGGGTTTGTTATAGTCTGGGAATTTTAGGATTGCCTCAGTGCAAATTGATGATTTGATTTTTTCAAAAGCTGTTTGGCATTGAGTGGTCCATTTGAAGGTACCCTTTGTGGCTTCATATAAGGGCTTCATTATATGGGCAAAGCCTCTAATGAATCTCTTATAAAATTGTGCCATTCCATTGAAACACCTAAGGTCGTGGATGTGTTTAGGTGCTGGGAAGGTTTTAACCGGTGAGATTTTGTCTGGGGAAGGTGAGATGCCGTGTTGATCTAAGGTAAAACCTAAGAATTCCATTTTGGTGGTGCCAAATTCACATTTTTCCGATTTTAATTTGATGTTTCCTTTGATGAAAAGTTTTAGCACTTCATCTAGGTCTTGTAGGTGTCTTTCCCATGTGGGGCTGTATATGGCCACGTCATCCACGTAGGCTACTGCATTTCTGTATTTGCACTTCATGAGCAATTGTTCCATTACATTCATGAAAGACAAACCAGAAGTTTTTAGGCCCATGGGTAATACTTTGGCCATGTACCTTGTGCCATTGGCGGAGAAGGTTGTTAAAGGCCTTGATTCTTTAGCTAGAGGAATCTGATGGTAGGCGCTGTATACATCCAATTTGGAAAAATATTTAGCACCTGTTCTGCCAACTTGTTGCATGAGGTCGTCTGCTCTGGGGAAAGAGTAGGAAAAAGATTTTAGGTTTTGGTTAACCCATCTGTAATCCACAACTATCCTCCATCCTGAGGCTACAGACCTGTCTCCCTGGGGTTTGGGTACTAAGAAAGCTGGGGAGTTCCACTCACAGGGCTTGGTGCATTCTTCAATGACACCTTGCTGTAAGTGTTTATCTAACAGCTCTCTTTGGAAAATCTCTTTCTTGGGTGACATTCTATAGGATGGTCTGTTGCAGGGTTTGAAATCAGGGATTAATTCTAATTTGACCTCATTTTCAACATTTAATCCTATAGCACTCTCATTTAATACGAAAGCCTCTCTATTTGATTCAACAATGTTTTTGATTTGTTGTTTTTGGGCCTCAGTGAGCTTGTCACATATTGTGTATTTTAGAGGGTCGTCCCCTTTGGGTAGCTGGTCCAGGGGGTCATCTCCACAATTGATGGGGAGCATGTCTTTGTCAGAAATTATGCTGTTGAGAGAGTGTTGGCTGTTCAGTTTTCCAATGGGAATTGCTTTGTTTAGATTGTTAAGTGCAAAAATGCCTAGGTTCATGTGCTTTTTGATGTTGATGGAAAAATCATTTGGGTTGGCCACTGTTACCGGTATGATTTTTCTTGTTGACCTTGGTTCAACAAGGGCGTGTTTGATTAGTACCGGTAATGTTGTGTCAACATTTTCTGTGATGCCTGTTTTACCTATTAAGGAATCAGGTCCTATGACAATTGCATTGAATGTGGATTCAGAATTTGGTGGCATGGTTATACCTTTGGCTGCTCTTATGAAGTGTGGTGAAGGGGACTTGGTCCCAAAGGAAATTTTGGCCCTATATTTGGTCATAAAATTTACGCCAAGGATTATGGGGTGGTTTAGCTTTGGGACCACATGTAGTCTTGTTTTAAACTCTGTGTTATCGATTAGAAAGGATATGGTGATGGAATTGTTGACCTGAACAGAGGATTTATCGGCTAGTAGGATTACCATACGAGATCTCCTACCATGTCTGAAATTGGGGGTTGATATGACTTTATCTGCCATTTTCTGGCTGATAAAAGAAAGGGAGGCTCCAGAGTCTACAAGGGCTCTGTAAGAACTGCCATTGATATCAACATTAACTGCGCCTTTAGTCAATTCAGTATTAATGTAAGAGGTCTTACCTTGCTGCCCATACTTACTGGTCTCGACTTTCAATTGGAGGGTGGAAATTCTCTTGTTCTGGTTTTCATAGAGGTCCTCGCTGTCTGATGAGGAGTCTTCGTCACAATTCACAGGCTGGGGGTCGTAGTTCTGTTGTTCTGCTGAATTCAATTCTGCTCCATCATTCATGTGTGAAATATGGCATGTGGGGGACGTTCCAATTTTGTTGTCCAGAGTGGGGGCGGGGCCGCAAGATGCATGGTGGCCCTCCCCTGGGTCCTATTCAATATTGTCATTGTAGTGTTCTCCTTGTCCAGAATCAGGAGGTTGGTTGTCAGGATGGTTGTCTCCTGCCTTTTTGTTATCATTTCTGCCTGGTGTTGGGTCCCTAGATTTCTTTTGTTGCTGGGTCCAATCATCAGGGATCCGGAAATCTGCTGGGACTAGTAGTTTCTGGAAGGACACCTGGCGGGTGTTGGTGGGGGTGGAGGCAACAGGGATGAAAACAAAGTTATTTCTTGTGTCGCTGGATTTGGACCTGCTTTTGTTGCCTTCCTGAGATCTGCTCCTGCCTGGTGACTGATATCTGTTCTTGGAGCCTGATCTGTTGTTTGAGCCGGATCTGGAGTTGTTATAACCTTGTTGATTTTGGTTGTATCCTGGCTTAGATTTATCGTCATACTGCTTATTGTTGCCATTTCCAGGGGGCTTGTTGTTATAACTGTTGTTATTGTACTGGTCCTTCCTGGATCTGTTATTGTTGTTGTTGTTGTTGTTGTTGTTGCCATTGTAGTTGTTGTTCTTTTGCCCATTGTAGTTATTATAGTTCATGGCGCACAAGTCTGAAGACTGGTTTGAGGCATGGGCTGCTTTGGCTGCTTCCATGACCAATTCTTGTTTTAATGCTGCAGTCTTGGCCTCCCTAATGCTTTTGGGGCTGTCTGAGAGTACAACATTTTTTATTTCATCCTTGAGGCCATTTATAAGATAGTCCACTTGTACAGATTCATCCAGGTTGCTGTTGGATAGCAATAAGGTCATATCTGCTATGTATTCCTCCACAGTCTCTTTGGGTTGCTGCTTTCTGTTTCTATATCCTTTGATTATTGTGGCAGGGTCAGGCTGGTTGAATCTGCTGAGAAAGGCGGTATAGACTGCCTCAGTGTCATACATGATTGGTTTGTCAAAAATGTTTGTGAAAAACCATTGTGCTGCTTTGCCCTTTAAAAAGGTATACATACAGGATGCATGCATTGTTGGGCTGCGGGGGTATGCATTTCTTATATAGAATTTGAATTCTGCCAGGAATCTGGCTGCAGACCTGTAGGGCGAGGGCTTGTCAAAGGGTTCTGGCTTGTTAAAACAGCTTAATTGAGCAGATGTGAGTCGCTCAGGTTCAAAACTCCTGTATCCAGTAGGAGCGGAGAAATTGGATTGTCCTAGATTTGGTATCATTGGTGTGGACTGAGCTGCAGGCTGGTGGGCAGCTGCTTGGGCAGGTGGAGTGTTTGTAAACAAACCATACATTGGTATAGGGTTGTTGTAGGGCGTGTGTGCCTGGTGGGGTATGTATACATGGTTGTAAACACTGCCTGAAAGTGATGTGGCGGCTACCGGTGATGGACGAGTGGTAGAGGGCGCCATCTGGTGGGTTGTGGCTGAACTACCAAAACCTGCATGTGTCGCGCCTTGTTGGGTGGGCGTGGCACCTGTCGCTATGGTTCGGGCTGTATTTTGGAAAAGGCTTGGGGGGCTGAGCCTGTATCCTACCGGTAATGATGTCGGCATTCTGGTAGAGGTGCTCATAACCTGTGAAGGTTGGCCTGAAGGGGGTAGCCTAGTGTTGGTGGGTGAGAAATGGCTGTTTTGGCCTTGGCTGGTAGGTGTTCTTGTCCTATCAATGGCCCTGAATATTTCAGTTCTCATTCCATCAATGTTCCTGTTGATTCTGTCAGACAGATTGGCTGACGCTATTTCAGACCTTCTCAGGACGTCAGCATTGTCCTGAGCTGCTCTTCTCTGAATTTGGCTAATGTCATTCTCCAGGTGCGATTTCCAGGTGTCCATGTCATTCAATCTGTCATTTATCCTTGACAGTTGGCAGGAGGAGTCGTCTCCAATCCTTTTTATTTCAGCAGACAATAAGTTCATTTGTCCTGTTAATAGGTTGGAGAGGGAGTCATTGACTGCCTGGGTGCATTCTCTGACTATGTTCCTCGTCATGTCATCCTGGTTGTACTCTGGAGGTGGAGCTGCAGTGGCCATGTTTGGGTAGGCAGGTGCTCTGTGCAGGTGGGGGAAGGTTACTTCTGTGTCTTCCTCAGAGGTGGATTCTGTTTGTAAATGGGCGGGGAAGTGACTGCTTCTGTGTAGGATGGGAGTAGTGGCCACGAGGTCACCTCTTCTAGCTGCAGAGTCCAAGCTTCTTTGAAGTCTGTAAAATACAGGTGTATGTGGCCTTTGAGGGGAGGATGATTGCACCCTTCTCCTGGGTCTATGGGTGGGGTATGGCCTTTCAAAGGATCTGGCTCTTGGAGGCGTGCTCAGGGATGAATTTGGTGCCGGAGGTGTCGCCTTGTCTTCCTCAGAGGTAGAGTAGGAGTAGTAAGGCCTAGGGTTTCCTCCAGATGGATTGCTACTAGGCTGTGGGTTTTGGTGCGGCCTTAGCAAATTGGTGAGATTGGAGTTGTCTTGCCACTGCTCTTCTAAAATACGGTTTATTCTGTCTAGAAAAACAGAGGGACTCTCACCACACTGGTAGCTTGGTGTAGCTCCGGTTGGTATCTGCTGTGCACGCCCTGTGTTGAGTCTGTTTTACCTCCACCTGTGGATTGCTGAGTCTAGCCTGCTCCTCCAGTAATTGTCTGCTACTGATGGGTGGGCTTGGATGTCTGGTACAGTGAGGTTGTCCCAACTTAGGTCAGGTGTGCACTGTGGATCAGAATCACTGCTGGGTGAGGGTGACCGGCCAGCAGCTTCCAGGGCTTCCTGCAGGCTATTGGATCTTTCCTCTAGATGGCTATCTAGGTGGAGGTAACCAGGTGATTGATTTTCAGGCGTGCTGTATGTGGTACTATGAAGACCACCTAATCTCAGGGGTGGTGATTCTGAGGGTGAATAACCAGGTAGGGTGAGGTTTAAACCTGGTGGTGGGGCTCCTGCTGGTGTACTGGTGGGTGCACCTGTATTGGTGTCCACTATAGTAGATGAAAAGGGTAAGGTGTTTGAACTCACAGGTGTTTGTTTATGTGTGCGTCTGTGGGCTGGCAGCACTGGGTCCAGCTGGAGCGCGTCTGGCGAGGAGTCTATCGGGGTGGTGTACTGTGTGCTGGTGGCTTCTTGCTGATCTCTGTTTGGAGATGTGGGGATACGTTGTGGGGCTGGCTCCACCATTGTCAACGAGTCCGTAAATGATGAATAAGGATGAATACAGACGAATCAGGAATCCAGTTTGATATCCACTTTATTCATTGAAGTCCACGAGGTATAGTTGGTGATACAGTATAAAGGTGCCCAACAGTGTCCAAGCCTAGCCCTTGAGCCAAGGGCCTTGGTCTCACGTGAGTGTGTGAGGTATGAAGTATGGAGGTGGAAAGATGAGTGAGCTGCTCCCTCCACAGGTATTTGTAGTAGGAGCTGCTCACCCAGCTCACCCTAAAAATAGTATCAGGTGAGCTAAATATAGTAACTGGGGAACTCCAGTGCAGGTATGTAGGGGGGATCCAAAACATAGCACTGGGGTTCACAGAGTTCAGTGTGGTTCTAAATATAGCTTCTGGGAATTCCCGGTATGCTGTGAGCTGCTCATGATCAATGGGCATGTCCTCCAGCAGGAGGAGTTGTTTCTAAACATTGTCTGCTAGGAATTTCCAGCATGCAGCGAGCTGGTTGTGATTGACGGCGAATCCTCCAGTGGGAGGAGGCGGGGTCACTGAGTGCAGTTGACACCGCCAGCCTTTGGTCTTTGGTATGGTTTGGCTTGTGGGTAGACTCGGACACTGGGTTACATGGTAGAGTCAAGGTGAAAAATAAATATGATAAGTACAATACCTATAACAGTCTACTGACACAGGTGTGTTACCTGTAGTAGTTATGTGTGTATGTGTTTATATTGGTGGGTGGGGGTTGAGTGGAGTCAGGTGTGTTAGCTGTAGTATGTTTGTGTGTGTGTGTGTGCTTTATATAGGTGGGTGGGATTTGAGTGGAGTCAGGTGTGTTACCTAAAGTATATATGTGTGTGTGTGTTAATATAGGTGTGACGGGGTTGAGTGGAGTCAGGTGTGTTAGCTGTAGTATGTCAGTGTGTTTGTGTTCATATGGGTGGGTGGGGGTTGTGTGGAGTCAGGTGTGTTACCTGTAGTATGTATGTATATGTGTGTGTTTATATAGGTGGGTGGGGGTTGAGTGGAGTCAGGTGTGTTACCTGTAGTATGTATGTGTGTGTTTATATAGGTGGGTGGGGGTTGAGTGGAGTCAGGTTGTTAGCTGTAGTATGTATGTGTGTGTTGTTATATAGGTGGGTGGGGGTTGAGTGAAGCCATGTGTGTTACATGTAGAATGTATGTGTGTATGTGTTTATATTGGTGGGTGGGGGTTGAGTGGAGTCAGGTGTGTTAGCTATAGTATGTGTGTGTGTGTTTATATAGATGGGTGGGGATTGAGTTGAGTCAGGTGTGTTACCTGTAGTATGTATGTGTGTGTTTATATAGGTGGGTGGGGGTTGAGTGGAGTCAGGTGTGTTACCTGTAGTAGTTATGTGTGTATGTGTTTATATAGGTGGGTGGGGGTTGAGTGGAGTCAGGTGTGTTACCTGTAGTATGTGTGTGTGTGTGTTTATATAGATGGGTGGGGGTTGAGTTGAGTCAGGTGTGTTACCTGTAGTAGTTATGTGTGTATGTGTTTATATTGGTGGGTGGGGGTTGAGTGGAGTCAGGTGTGTTAGCTGTAGTATGTTTGTGTGTGTGTGTGTGCTTTATATAGGTGAGTGGGAGTTGAGTGGAGTCAGGTGTGTTACCTGAAGTATATGTGTGTGTGTGTGTTTATATAGGTGTGACGGGGTTGAGTCGAGTCAGGTGTGTTACCTGTAGTAGGTTTGTGTGTGTGTGTATATGTGTGTGTTTATATAGGTGGGTGGGGGTTGAGTGGAATCAGGTTGTTAGCTGTAGTATGCACGTGTGTGTTGTTATATAGGTGGGTGGGGGTTGAGTGGAGTCAGGTGTGTTACCTGTAGTATGTATGTATGTGTGTGTGTTTATATAGGTAGGTGGGGGTTGAGTGGAGCCATGTGTGTTACATGTAGAATGTATGTGTGTGTGTGTTTATATAGGTGGGTGGGGGTTGACTGGAGTCAGGTGTGTTACCTGTACTATGTGTGAGTGTGTGTGTTTGAGTGTGTTCGTATAGATGGGTAGGGGTTTAGTGGAGTCAGGTGTGTTAGCTGTAGTATGTATGTGTGTGTGTGTTTATATAGGTGGGTGGGGGTTGAGTGTAGTCAGGTGTGTTACCTGTAGTATGTATGTGTGTGTGCTTTATATAGGTGGGTGGGAGTTGAGTGGAGTCAGGTGTGTTACCTAAAGTATATATTTGTGTGTGTGTTAATATAGGTGTGACAGGGTTGAGTCGAGTCAGGTGTGTTAGCTGTAGTATTTTTGTGTGTGTGTGTGCTTTATATAGGTGGGTGGGAGTTGAGTGGAGTCAGGTGTGTTACCTGAAGAATATATGTGTGTGTTTATATAGGTGTGACGGGGTTAAGTGGAGTCAGGTGTGTTACCTGTAGTAGGTATGTGTGTGTGTGTATGTGTGTGTGTTTATATAGGTGGGTTGGGGTTGAGTGGAGTCAGGTGTGTTAGCTGTAGTATGTACGTGTGTGTGTTGTTATATAGGTGGGTGGGGGTTGAGTGGAGCCATATGTGTTACATGTAGAATGTATGTGTGTTTGTGTTCATATGGGTGGGTGGGGGTTGAGTGGAGTCAGGTGTGTTAGCTGTAGTATGTATGCGTGTGTGTGTGCTTTATATAGGTGGATGGGAGTTGAGTGGAGTCAGGTGTGTTACCTGAACTATATATGTGTGTGTGTGTGAGGTTATATAGGTGTGACGGGGTTGAGTGGAGTCAGGTGTGTTACCTGTAGTATTTATGTGTGTGTGTGTGTGCTTTATATAGGTGGGTGGGAGTTGAGCGGAGTCAGGTGTGTTACCTGAAGTATATATGTGTGTGTGTGAGTGTTTATATAGGTGTACCGGGGTTGAGTGGAGTCAGGTGTGTTACCTGTAGTTTGTGTATGTATGTGTGTGTTTATGTAAGTGGGTGGGGTCGAGTGGAGTCAGGTGTGTTAGCTGTAGTATGTAAGTGTGTTTGTTTTTATATAGGTGGGTCGGGTTGAGTGGAGTCAGGTGTGTTACCTGTAGTATGAATGTGTGTGTGTTTTTATATAGGTAGGTGGGGGTCGAGTAGAGTCAAGAGTGTTACCTGTAGTATGTATGTGTGTGTTTATATAGATAGGTGGGGTTTGAGTGGAGTCAGGTGTGTTACCTGTAGTATGTATGTGTGTCTGTGTGTGTGCATTATATAGGTGGGTGGGAGTTGAGTGGAGTCAGGTGTCTTACCTGAAGTATATATGTGTGTGTGTTAATATAGGTGTGACTGGGTTGAGTGGAGTCAGGTGTGTTAGCTGTAGCATGTTTGTGTGTGTGTGTGCTTTATATAGGTGGGTGGGAGTTGAGTGGAGTCAGGTGTGTTACCTGTAGTATGTATGTGTGTGTGTGCTTTATATAGGTGGGTGGGGGTCGAGTGGAGTCAGGTGTGTTACCTGTAGTATATATGTGTGTGTATGTTTATATAGGTGTGATGGGGTTGAGTGGAGTCAGGTGTGTTACCTGTAGTATTTAAGTATTTATGTGTGTGTGTGTGTGTGTTTATATAGGTGGTTGGGGGTTGAGAAGAGTGAAGTGTGTTATCTGTTGTATGTATCTGTGTTTGTGTTTATATAGGTGGGTGGGGGTTGTGTGGAGTCAGGTTTGTTAGCTTTAGTATGTATGTGTATGTGTTTATATAGGTAGATGGGGGTTGAGTGGAGTCAGGTGTGTTACCTTTAGTAGTTATGTGTGTATGTGTTTATATTGGTGGGTGGGGGTTGAGTGAAGTCAGGTGTGTTATCTGTAGTATGTTTGTGTGTGTGTGTGTGCTTTATATAGGTGGGTGGGAGTTGAGTGGAGTCAGGTGTGTTACCTGAAGTATATATGTGTGTGTGTGTTTATATAGATGTGACGCGGTTAAGTGGAGTCAGGTGTGTTAGCTGTAGTAGGTATGTGTGTGTGTATATGTGTGTGTTTATATAGGTGGGTGGGGCTTGAGTGGAGTAAGGTGTGTTAGCTGTAGTATGTACATGTGTGTGTTGTTATATAGGTGGGTGGGGGTTGAGTGGAGCCATGTGTGTTACATGTAGAATGTATGTGTGTGTGTGTTTATATAGGTGGGTGGGGGTTAACTGGAGTCAGGTGTGTAACCTGTAGTATGTGTCTGTGTGTGTGTTTGAGTGTGTTCGTATAGATTGGTAGGGGTTTAGTGGAGTCAGGTGTGCTAGCTGTAGTATGTATGTGTGTGTGTGTTTAAATAGGTGGGTGGGGGTTGAGTGTAGTCAGGTGTGTTACCTGTAGTATGTATGTGTGTGTGTGTTTATATAGGTGGGTGGGGGTTGAGTGTAGTCAGGTGTGTTACCTGTAGTATGTGTGTGTGTGTTTGTGTTAATATAGGTGTGACGGGGTTGAGTGGAGTCAGGTGTGTTACCTGTAGTAGGTGTATGTATGTGTGTGTTTATGTAAGTGGGTGGGGGTAGAGTGGAGTCAGGTGTGTTAGCTGTAGTATGTAAGTGTGTTTGTGTTTATATAGGTGGGTGGGGGTTGAGTGGAGTCAGGTGTGTTAGCTGTAGTATGTATGTGTGTGTTTTTATATAGGTGGGTGGGGGTCGAGTAGAGTCAAGTGTGTTACCTGTAGTATGTATGTTTGTGTTTATATAGATGGGTGGGGGTTGAGTGGAGTCAGGTGTGTTAGCTGTAGTATGTTTGTGTGTGTGTGTGCTTTATATAGGTGGGTGGGAGTTGAGTGGAGTCAGGTGTGTTACCTGAAGTATATATGTGTGTGTGTGTTAATATAGGTGTGATGGGGTTGAGTGGAGTCAGGTGTGTTACCTGTAGTATGTATGTGTGTGTGTTTTTATATAGGTGGGTGGGGGTCGAGTAGAGTCAAGTGTGTTACCTGTAGTATGTATGTGTGTGTTTATATAGATGGGTGGGGGTTGTGTGGAGTCAGGTGTGTTACCTGTAGTATGTATGTGTGTGTGTGTGCTTTATATAGGTGGGTGGGAGTTGAGTGGAGTCAGGTGTGTTACCTGAAGTATATATGTGTGTGTGTTAATATAGTTGTGACGGGTTGAGTGGAGTCAGGTGTGTTACCTGTAGTATGTGTATGTATGTGTGTATTTATATAAGTGGGTGGGGGTCGAGTGGAGTCAGGTGTGTTAGCTGTAGTATGTAAGTGTGTTTGTGTTTATATAGGTGGTTGGGGGTTGAGTAGAGTCAAGTGTGTTATCTGTAGTATGTATGTGTGTCTGTTTTTATATAGGTTGGTGGGGGTTGAGTGGAGTCAGGTGTGTTACCTGTAGTATGTATGTGTGTGTTTATATAGATGGGTGGGGGTTGAGTGGAGTCAGGTGTGTTACCTGAAGTATATATGTGTGTGTGTGTTAATATAGGTGTGACGGGGTTGAGTGGAGTCAGGTGTGTTAGCTGTAGTATGTAAGTGTGTTTGTGTTTATATAGGTGGGTGGGGGTCGAGTGGAGTCAGGTGTGTTAGATGTAGTATGTAAATGTGTTTGTGTTTATATAGGTGGCTGGGGGTTGAGTGGAGTCAGGTGTGTTACCTGTAGTATGTATGTGTGTGTTTATATAGGTGGGTGGGGGTTGAGTGGAGTCAGGTGTGTTACCTGTAGTATGTATGTGTGTGTGTGCTTTATATAGGTGGGTGGGGGTGGAATGGAGTCAGGTGTGTTACCTGTAGTATGTATGTATGTGTGTGTGTGTTTATATAGGTGTGTAGGTGCCATGTACGATGCATGTATTGTATCTACAGGTGTGTAGGTGCCATGTACGATACAGGTATTGTATCTACAGGTGTGTAGGTGGTATGTGCGATACACATATTGTATCTACAGGTGTGGGTGCCATGTAAGATACATGTATTGTATCTACAGGTGTGTAGGTGGTATGTGCGATACACATGTTGTGTCTACAGGTGTGTAGGTGCCATGTACGATACATTAATTGTACCTACAGGTGTATAGGTGCCATGTATACCTGTGTGTGTGTGCTTTATATAGGTGGGTGGGAGTTGAGTGGAGTCAGGTGTGTTACCTGTAGTGTATATGTATGTGTATGTTTATATAGGTGTGATGGGGTTGAGTGGAGTCAGGTGTGTTACCTGTAGTAGTTATGTGTGTGTGTGTGTGTGTGTGTGTGTGTGTGTTTATATAGGTGGGTGGGGGTTGAGTAGAGTCAAGTGTGTTATCTGTAGTATGTATCTGTGTCTGTGTTTATATAGGTGGGTGGGGGTTGTGTGGAGTCAGGTTTGTTAGCTTTAGTATGTATGTGTATGTGTTTATATAGGTAGATGGGGGTTGAGTGGTGTCAGTTGTGTTACCTGTAGTAGTTATGTGTGGATCAACAAAGTAAAAGGTATGCCTGCGAGGGGGCGCACGGGCATACCTTTTACCGCGTTGATCCACATGTGTGTATGTGTTTATATTGGTGGGTGGGGGTTGAGTGGAGTCAGGTGTGTTAGCTGTAGTATGTTTGTGTGTGTGTGTGCTTTATATAGGTGGGTGGGAGTTGAGTGGAGTCAGGTGTGTTACCTGAAGTATATATGTGTGTGTGTGCTTTATATAGGTGGGTGGGGGTCGAGTGGAGTCAGGTGTGTTACCTGTAGTATATATGTGTGTGTATGTTTATATAGGTGTGATGGGGTTGAGTGGAGTCAGGTGTGTTACCTGTAGTATTTAAGTATTTATGTGTGTGTGTGTGTGTGTTTATATAGGTGGTTGGGGGTTGAGAAGAGTGAAGTGTGTTATCTGTTGTATGTATCTGTGTTTGTGTTTATATAGGTGGGTGGGGGTTGTGTGGAGTCAGGTTTGTTAGCTTTAGTATGTATGTGTATGTGTTTATATAGGTAGATGGGGGTTGAGTGGAGTCAGGTGTGTTACCTTTAGTAGTTATGTGTGTATGTGTTTATATTGGTGGGTGGGGGTTGAGTGAAGTCAGGTGTGTTATCTGTAGTATGTTTGTGTGTGTGTGTGTGCTTTATATAGGTGGGTGGGAGTTGAGTGCAGTCAGGTGTGTTACCTGAAGTATATATGTGTGTGTGTGTTTATATAGATGTGACGCGGTTAAGTGGAGTCAGGTGTGTTAGCTGTAGTAGGTATGTGTGTGTGTATATGTGTGTGTTTATATAGGTGGGTGGGGCTTGAGTGGAGTAAGGTGTGTTAGCTGTAGTATGTACATGTGTGTGTTGTTATATAGGTGGGTGGGGGTTGAGTGGAGCCATGTGTGTTACATGTAGAATGTATGTGTGTGTGTGTTTATATAGGTGGGTGGGGGTTAACTGGAGTCAGGTGTGTAACCTGTAGTATGTGTCTGTGTGTGTGTTTGAGTGTGTTCGTATAGATTGGTAGGGGTTTAGTGGAGTCAGGTGTGCTAGCTGTAGTATGTATGTGTGTGTGTGTTTAAATAGGTGGGTGGGGGTTGAGTGTAGTCAGGTGTGTTACCTGTAGTATGTATGTGTGTGTGTTTATATAGGTGGGTGGGGGTTGAGTGTAGTCAGGTGTGTTACCTGTAGTATGTGTGTGTGTGTTTGTGTTAATATAGGTGTGACGGGGTTGAGTGGAGTCAGGTGTGTTACCTGTAGTAGGTGTATGTATGTGTGTGTTTATGTAAGTGGGTGGGGGTAGAGTGGAGTCAGGTGTGTTAGCTGTAGTATGTAAGTGTGTTTGTGTTTATATAGGTGGGTGGGGGTTGAGTGGAGTCAGGTGTGTTAGCTGTAGTATGTATGTGTGTGTTTTTATATAGGTGGGTGGGGGTCGAGTAGAGTCAAGTGTGTTACCTGTAGTATGTATGTTTGTGTTTATATAGATGGGTGGGGGTTGAGTGGAGTCAGGTGTGTTAGCTGTAGTATGTTTGTGTGTGTGTGTGCTTTATATAGGTGGGTGGGAGTTGAGTGGAGTCAGGTGTGTTACCTGAAGTATATATGTGTGTGTGTGTTAATATAGGTGTGATGGGGTTGAGTGGAGTCAGGTGTGTTACCTGTAGTATGTATGTGTGTGTGTTTTTATATAGGTGGGTGGGGGTCGAGTAGAGTCAAGTGTGTTACCTGTAGTATGTATGTGTGTGTTTATATAGATGGGTGGGGGTCGTGTGGAGTCAGGTGTGTTACCTGTAGTATGTATGTGTGTGTGTGTGCTTTATATAGGTGGGTGGGAGTTGAGTGGAGTCAGGTGTGTTACCTGAAGTATATATGTGTGTGTGTTAATATAGTTGTGACGGGTTGAGTGGAGTCAGGTGTGTTACCTGTAGTATGTATGTGTGTGTTTATATAGATGGGTGGGGGTTGAGTGGAGTCAGGTGTGTTACCTGAAGTATATATGTGTGTGTGTGTTAATATAGGTGTGACGGGGTTGAGTGGAGTCAGGTGTGTTAGCTGTAGTATGTAAGTGTGTTTGTGTTTATATAGGTGGGTGGGGGTCGAGTGGAGTCAGGTGTGTTAGATGTAGTATGTAAATGTGTTTGTGTTTATATAGGTGGCTGGGGGTTGAGTGGAGTCAGGTGTGTTACCTGTAGTATGTATGTGTGTGTTTATATAGGTGGGTGGGGGTTGAGTGGAGTCAGGTGTGTTACCTGTAGTATGTATGTGTGTGTGTGCTTTATATAGGTGGGTGGGGGTGGAGTGGAGTCAGGTGTGTTACCTGTAGTATGTATGTATGTGTGTGTGTGTTTATATAGGTGTGTAGGTGCCATGTACGATGCATGTATTGTATCTACAGGTGTGTAGGTGCCATGTACGATACAGGTATTGTATCTACAGGTGTGTAGGTGGTATGTGCGATACACATATTGTATCTACAGGTGTGGGTGCCATGTAAGATACATGTATTGTATCTACAGGTGTGTAGGTGGTATGTGCGATACACATGTTGTGTCTACAGGTGTGTAGGTGCCATGTACGATACATTAATTGTACCTACAGGTGTATAGGTGCCATGTATACCTGTGTGTGTGTGCTTTATATAGGTGGGTGGGAGTTGAGTGGAGTCAGGTGTGTTACCTGTAGTGTATATGTATGTGTATGTTTATATAGGTGTGATGGGGTTGAGTGGAGTCAGGTGTGTTACCTGTAGTAGTTATGTGTGTGTGTGTGTGTGTGTGTGTGTTTATATAGGTGGGTGGGGGTTGAGTAGAGTCAAGTGTGTTATCTGTAGTATGTATCTGTGTCTGTGTTTATATAGGTGGGTGGGGGTTGTGTGGAGTCAGGTTTGTTAGCTTTAGTATGTATGTGTATGTGTTTATATAGGTAGATGGGGGTTGAGTGGTGTCAGTTGTGTTACCTGTAGTAGTTATGTGTGGATCAACAAAGTAAAAGGTATGCCTGCGAGGGGGCGCACGGGCATACCTTTTACCGCGTTGATCCACATGTGTGTATGTGTTTATATTGGTGGGTGGGGGTTGAGTGGAGTCAGGTGTGTTAGCTGTAGTATGTTTGTGTGTGTGTGTGCTTTATATAGGTGGGTGGGAGTTGAGTGGAGTCAGGTGTGTTACCTGAAGTATATATGTGTGTGTGTGTGTTTATATAGGTGTGACGCGGTTAAGTGGAGTCAGGTGTGTTACCTGTAGTAGGTATGTGTGTGTGTGTATATGTGTGTGTTTATATAGGTGGGTGGGGCTTGAGTGGAGTCAAGTGTGTTACCTGTAGTATGTATGTATGTGTGTGTGTGTTTATATAGGTGTGTAGGTGCCATGTACGATGCATGTATTGTATCTACAGGTGTGTAGGTGCCATGTACGATACAGGTATTGTATCTACAGGTGTGTAGGTGGTATGTGCGATACACATATTGTATCTACAGGTGTGGGTGCCATGTAAGATAAATGCATTGTATCTACAGGTGTGTAGGTGGTATGTGCGATACACATGTTGTGTCTACAGGTGTGTAGGTGCCATGTACGATACATTAATTGTACCTACAGGTGTATAGGTGCCATGTATACCTGTGTGTGTGTGCTTTATATAGGTGGGTGGGAGTTGAGTGGAGTCAGGTGTGTTACCTGTAGTATATATGTATGTGTATGTTTATATAGGTGTGATGGGGTTGAGTGGAGTCAGGTGT
Source organism: Acholoe squamosa (assembly GCA_949317995.1). NCBI lineage: Eukaryota > Metazoa > Annelida > Polychaeta > Phyllodocida > Polynoidae > Acholoe > Acholoe squamosa. Next base: position 67,353,279 of record OX439048.1, on the reverse strand, counting down.
GTTACCTGTAGTAGTTATGTGTGTGTGTGTGTGTGTGTGTGTGTTTATATAGGTGGGTGGGGGTTGAGTAGAGTCAAGTGTGTTATCTGTAGTATGTATCTGTGTCTGTGTTTATTTAGGTGGGTGGGGGTTGTGTGGAGTCAGGTTTGTTAGCTTTAGTATGTATGTGTATGTGTTTATATAGGTAGATGGGGGTTGAGTGGAGTCAGGTGTGTTACCTGTAGTAGTTATGTGTGGATCAACAAAGTAAAAGGTATGCCTGCGAGGGGGCGCACGGGCATACCTTTTACCGCGTTGATCCACATGTGTGTATGTGTTTATATTGGTGGGTGGGGGTTGAGTGGAGTCAGGTGTGTTAGCTGTAGTATGTTTGTGTGTGTGTGTGCTTTATATAGGTGGGTGGGAGTTGAGTGGAGTCAGGTGTGTTACCTGAAGTATATATGTGTGTGTGTGTTTATATAGGTATGACGCGGTTAAGTGGAGTCAGGTGTGTTACCTGTAGTAGGTATGTGTGTGTGTATATGTGTGTGTTCATATAGGTGGGTGGGGCTTGAGTGGAGTCAAGTGTGTTAGCTGTAGTATGTATGTGTGTGTGTTGTTATATAGGTGGGTGGGGGTTGAGTGGAGCCATGTGTGTTACATGTAGAATGTATGTGTGTGTGTGTTTATATAGGTGGGTGGGGGTTAACTGGAGTCAGGTGTGTTACCTGTAGTATGTGTGTGTGTGTGTGTGTTTGAGTGTGTTCGTATAGATTGGTAGGGGTTTAGTGGAGTCAGGTGTGTTAGCTGTAGTATGTATGTGTGTGTGTGTTTAAATAGGTGGGTGGGGGTTGAGTGTAGTCAGGTGTGTTACCTGTAGTATGTATGTGTGTGTGTGTGTGTGTTAATATAGGTGTGACGGGGTTGAGTGGAGTCAGGTGTGTTACCTGTAGTATGTATGTATGTGTGTGTGTGTTTATATAGGTGTGTAGGTGCCATGTACGATGCATGTATTGTATCTACAGGTGTGTAGGTGCCATGTACGATACAGGTATTGTATCTACAGGTGTGTAGGTGGTATGTGCGATACACATATTGTATCTACAGGTGTGGGTGCCATGTAAGATAAATGCATTGTATCTACAGGTGTGTAGGTGGTATGTGCGATACACATGTTGTGTCTACAGGTGTGTAGGTGCCATGTACGATACATTAATTGTACCTACAGGTGTATAGGTGCCATGTATACCTGTGTGTGTGTGCTTTATATAGGTGGGTGGGAGTTGAGTGGAGTCAGGTGTGTTACCTGTAGTGTATATGTATGTGTATGTTTATATAGGTGTGATGGGGTTGAGTGGAGTCAGGTGTGTTACCTGTAGTAGTTATGTGTGTGTGTGTGTGTGTGTGTGTGTTTATATAGGTGGGTGGGGGTTGAGTAGAGTCAAGTGTGTTATCTGTAGTATGTATCTGTGTCTGTGTTTATATAGGTGGGTGGGGGTTGTGTGGAGTCAGGTTTGTTAGCTTTAGTATGTATGTGTATGTGTTTATATAGGTAGATGGGGGTTGAGTGGTGTCAGTTGTGTTACCTGTAGTAGTTATGTGTGGATCAACAAAGTAAAAGGTATGCCTGCGAGGGGGCGCACGGGCATACCTTTTACCGCGTTGATCCACATGTGTGTATGTGTTTATATTGGTGGGTGGGGGTTGAGTGGAGTCAGGTGTGTTAGCTGTAGTATGTTTGTGTGTGTGTGTGCTTTATATAGGTGGGTGGGAGTTGAGTGGAGTCAGGTGTGTTACCTGAAGTATATATGTGTGTGTGTGTGTTTATATAGGTGTGACGCGGTTAAGTGGAGTCAGGTGTGTTACCTGTAGTAGGTATGTGTGTGTGTGTATATGTGTGTGTTTATATAGGTGGGTGGGGCTTGAGTGGAGTCAAGTGTGTTACCTGTAGTATGTATGTATGTGTGTGTGTGTTTATATAGGTGTGTAGGTGCCATGTACGATGCATGTATTGTATCTACAGGTGTGTAGGTGCCATGTACGATACAGGTATTGTATCTACAGGTGTGTAGGTGGTATGTGCGATACACATATTGTATCTACAGGTGTGGGTGCCATGTAAGATAAATGCATTGTATCTACAGGTGTGTAGGTGGTATGTGCGATACACATGTTGTGTCTACAGGTGTGTAGGTGCCATGTACGATACATTAATTGTACCTACAGGTGTATAGGTGCCATGTATACCTGTGTGTGTGTGCTTTATATAGGTGGGTGGGAGTTGAGTGGAGTCAGGTGTGTTACCTGTAGTATATATGTATGTGTATGTTTATATAGGTGTGATGGGGTTGAGTGGAGTCAGGTGTGTTACCTGTAGTAGTTATGTGTGTGTGTGTGTGTGTGTGTGTGTTTATATAGGTGGGTGGGGGTTGAGTAGAGTCAAGTGTGTTATCTGTAGTATGTATCTGTGTCTGTGTTTATTTAGGTGGGTGGGGGTTGTGTGGAGTCAGGTTTGTTAGCTTTAGTATGTATGTGTATGTGTTTATATAGGTAGATGGGGGTTGAGTGGAGTCAGGTGTGTTACCTGTAGTAGTTATGTGTGGATCAACAAAGTAAAAGGTATGCCTGCGAGGGGGCGCACGGGCATACCTTTTACCGCGTTGATCCACATGTGTGTATGTGTTTATATTGGTGGGTGGGGGTTGAGTGGAGTCAGGTGTGTTAGCTGTAGTATGTTTGTGTGTGTGTGTGCTTTATATAGGTGGGTGGGAGTTGAGTGGAGTCAGGTGTGTTACCTGAAGTATATATGTGTGTGTGTGTTTATATAGGTATGACGCGGTTAAGTGGAGTCAGGTGTGTTACCTGTAGTAGGTATGTGTGTGTGTATATGTGTGTGTTCATATAGGTGGGTGGGGCTTGAGTGGAGTCAAGTGTGTTAGCTGTAGTATGTATGTGTGTGTGTTGTTATATAGGTGGGTGGGGGTTGAGTGGAGCCATGTGTGTTACATGTAGAATGTATGTGTGTGTGTGTTTATATAGGTGGGTGGGGGTTAACTGGAGTCAGGTGTGTTACCTGTAGTATGTGTGTGTGTGTGTGTGTTTGAGTGTGTTCGTATAGATTGGTAGGGGTTTAGTGGAGTCAGGTGTGTTAGCTGTAGTATGTATGTGTGTGTGTGTTTAAATAGGTGGGTGGGGGTTGAGTGTAGTCAGGTGTGTTACCTGTAGTATGTATGTGTGTGTGTGTGTGTTAATATAGGTGTGACGGGGTTGAGTGGAGTCAGGTGTGTTACCTGTAGTATGTGTATGTATGTGTGTGTTTATATAAGTGGGTGGGGGTAGAGTGGAGTCAGGTGTGTTAGCTGTAGTATGTATCTGTGTCTGTGTTTATATAGATGGGTGGGGGTTGAGTGGAGTCAGGTGTGTTAGCTGTAGTATGTTTGTGTGTGTGTGCTTTATATAGGTGGGTGGGAGTTGAGTGGAGTCAGGTGTGTTACCTGAAGAATATATGTGTGTGTGTGTTTATATAGGTGTGACGCGGTTAAGTGGAGTCAGGTGTGTTACCTGTAGTAGGTATGTGTGGGTGTGTGGGTGGACCTTATGAGGTACTCTACGGGAATGGGGATACCTTGTGAGGTACTTCATCCTTGTGAGGTAACCTCACAAGGAAATGCCCTTATTTGGGCATTTTAGGTCATAAAACGAATTTTCTGAGTTTTTGAGTCAAGACCTCACAAGGCATTAAGTGTGTTTATTATTGTGTTTAGTTGTGTTTAGTAAACACAGTCAAACACAGTTTTCTAAGTGGTTCCACACACACTCACTAGGTGGCTCTTCTGTGCCATGGTAGTTATCCCACCTGCTGTCCTGCCACAATACCTCATAAGGGCACCCCAGGCAATATAAGGAAACACACCATCAGGTTGTCTATAGATAAACACAGTATCCGATTACCTCCTGCACTAGATAACTCTGACATGTAGACTGAGGGCTACTAACTTGCCATACTAACATACCCCATTTGTTAGATATGGGACTTACATTCTATCAAAGTTATCTTGCAAAAGGTGTATGTTAAGAGTCTCTAAGTTACAATGGTATCAATTTTGCCTGGTTTAACTACAGTTATTAGTCAATCTACAACAATATATCCACATTCTCTCCAAACAGCAGGCTGTCTGGAATTATAATACAATATTTCATGAATATGGAACGCAGTAGTTGCAGAATATTTTTGTTGTCCTTGTATTTTTTCAGTTTAACTAGTAACATCAACCTTTGAGTATTTATTCAACACAAAGACCACCTTTGTGTGATGCCCTATATTGATATAACCTCACAAGGAGTTGTATATAACTGTGTGTCTAACATAGATAGTATGACAATGTCTGTCTAACATAGATATAGAGAGATAACCTTTCAGTAGTATGACCTTTATTACTGTGTTAGGACAAAAATGTGTCAATGAACCTCACGATCCTATTCATGTCAATGTTCAAACCTCACCATCCTATCCATATCAGACACACACAGTACATGGGTACTCCTTATGAGGTCCTATCCATATCAGACACACACAGTACATGGGTACACCTTATGAGGTCATATAACATGGTTATCGAGTTTAGGCACTGATTTCAGTTCCTAAAATGGATAATATGAGCTCTGATACCTGGCGATATAAGAACCCAAAATTGACAGTGGAGCGGACATACCTTGACAACGAGTTGACACAAAAGTAAATTCTCCATTTTTGAAGATTATAGACCAAATCTGACAAAATAATTTCAGCAGTATATCCTTTAAATGTTATTCTAACTTTCTGTTGGGTAGATTACTTGATATTATGGCTGAATTTAATATAAAAAAATCATAACGATTCGAAGCAGGCGACTGGCCATGCGTGTTCGCCATTCTCTCAACACTACAGGTGCCACCACCTGGTGTGTACAGAATGGATTAGGCTATAGACTGGCGCAGCTCTGTCTCAACGTATTCGCAGTAGTAGACCTACGAGAATGGGAGTTGCAGGAGGTCGCCAGCTTAACCATATGCTAACATGAAACCAAGATGGCGGAGGGATGGCTTGTTGACTCCAAAAAGAAAACAATGGATTCTATCCATTTTAAGAGTAAATACTTAGAACTAATGGTGGAAACCATGTTATATATGCAATATGTAATGAATAGACTTGCACAAGTTGGCTTCATGGGTTTGATAGAGGCATTCGCCTCCGGCTCATGCTTCTATCACCCCCTGAAGCCAACAAGTGCAAGTCTATTCATTATATATAACATTCCTATCCATATCGGACACACACAGTACAAGCCCTTGAAACAATTTCACATGAATTTACCAGTCAAATCACATTTTGAACTGGTGCCATTCCCATAAATTCATGTGAATAATTCCAGTGATTTCACGAGATTCTGTGAGCAGAAAATCACGTGATATCACGGGATCACGTGAAATGACCGTAAATTCACTTGATATCACGGGAATATCTGAAAGTGCTTCTGTCAATAATACCCTCTTTATTGCACATCTCTTTTTCAAATTTAAGATTGATAGCTTCATATTGTATTCATATCATATATTGGGGCTATTGTGTTTGTCTTTTATATAGCCTTAAGATACGTAACTTTCACTGAACTGTTTTGAGAAATCTACACAAAACCAGACACATAGATTTCTATTTGAGCCTTTATTTGGGTAGTGAATACATCAAGATGGGGGGTAATGAATGGGATATATATTGTCTACATCAAGTAGACTTATCTCAATCTTTTATCATCATCTGATACTTTCTGGTCACCATGGAAACAATTTCATTGTTCAAAATAGAAAACTCTGGAACAAATGTTTGTGAATGCAAAACTGAAAACTGACTTTGAAAATTCTTTCCGGAACCAGTTTTATGAAGAGATGACATTTGATAACATTCAATAAATCCTTCTTACTGTAACAGTCATCAGGCAAGCAGAAAGGTTGCTGCCTATGGGATTTAGTTCCTAATTTAGGCACCAGGGGGCAGCACTATGGACAAGAAAACTAGAAATAGGCCTAAAACTGAAATAGGGAGAGTGCAATGGTTTTGGATGTGAAGGTTCCAGATTTGCAATGTGAAAAGTGAATGTTTTAGGGCCTTAATGGGCATTTTTTTAAATTTCTGTTGTCATGGAAATATGATTTCCACTCTAAATATGGAAATCAATGAGCTCATTTAAAGGATTTTTTTAACAAGGTGTACTATTCTGAAAACAGAATGATAAGGATTTTTCTGCTCATAACTTTTGATAAAGGAATGATATCCATGATTAATGCTAATCTAGCTAATTAGCCAAATTATGCTAATTATTCATGTATTTTATGACCAATAAGACTTGGGGATAACTGAGATTTGGGATATGGTGATACCCACCCTTTTTAGCAAGCCATTTCTCCAAAATCAGGAGTATCTTCCATGCAATAGATCACTAGAAAGCTTGGGAATAAAATTTTGAAATTGATTTTAGAACAGACTACCCTTTCTCATATATAAGCCTATATATAAAGTATAGCAGGCACCCCAGACCGAGACACATATACAAGGCATCCCTTAAGCAATAGGAAAACTGTTGCTGCACCATAGAGCAACATTATGGGTTCTGGCATTACCCAGTTATGATCTCACATCCACCCCTGTTCCTGGCATGTCAGATAGTTTGTCAGTATGGTACATCTATGAATATTGCTAGATATTCTGAGATCAGAACGGTGATACACATAAACAATAAACATCATTATAGAATTGGTCAAAGTTAGGGGTGCACCTTAGATATGAGAGTTATGTTTTATAAAGCAGTGCTAAAGTCAACAAAATTTGTTTACAATTTCTTGTAACATTGGCCTGAATTCGGGGTAAACATGTATTTTATATGCATAGTGCACTATATATGGGAGGTATCATTGTACTTTCAGTATCATTAATCACCATTCTCAATATCCCATGTCGCTCAAGGTTTAAAAAGTGGTTTTCACTAAATCATGGCAATATTCTTGCTCAGTATATCTCATTTCAAAATTTCTGCCTTAAACTATAAAAAAAGATGATTTTTCCTCCCATAATCATTATTAATCTTTCAAGACCATTTTATTTCCAAAAAGGTGAAAAATAGACTACTTTCAAGATATCAGTAATACGGATGTGCTGTGTGACTTTTTTGCTCAGCCTAGTCTTCTCTAGAGGGCTGTTCTTCAGTTGTACAGATATCACCAAGCTTCTCCCTTTCAACAAGCTCCTCCATTTCACCAAGCTCCTCCATTTCACCAAGCTCCTCCACCTGCTTGAGAAAGACAAATTACATACTGATGAGTTGAAGGGAATGCATGGGTTATAGTTTCTTGCAGGCCAATTTTATCGACTGTTCAGTTCCCTGTGCTGGGTTAGTGCCAGGACATGTTTCTTTCAGCCAATTCAGTGAATTTGTATGAATTTGACCAGACTAGATAATTCATCGTCAATTAGGCAAAAAGATGTTCTAGTACCCGTTATATAATTCAACCCTTTGTCACGGTACATATTTACTCGCATAATATCCCTATTAAAGGGAGTAGACATGATCTAGAGCTCAAATGGCACTTGGTGGCAAAATGCGGTTCAACAAGGTAAAACGTACCTCTACTAGCCCAATAATGAAGGTATGTTTTACCTTGCTGATCCACAATTTTTACTCATATTCCTAATTTATATAATATCACCCTTCTTTAAAAACATACATTGGTATTCTACTCATTCCTATCACTGGATTTTATATTTCCTGTACCGATAGACTCCTATCCTAAAGGAATTAGAATTATTTTTAGTTTATTCAGGAAGATTTCATTTTGTTTCTGATCTCCTGCTTCTTTGCTCAAAAATGATTTTTATGATCCTAGGCTCTATGTATGAGGTTTGGTTAAGAAATTGCCAGAAGATGTTTTTATGGAATTAAATGTAGGGAACTACAAATTCTCATAGGCAGCCATAATTGAGACTGCCAAACTTTCTCACCCACCAGTGGAAAAATGGACACCATGGTTTTATACATTTTTTATGTTACCTAACCCTTTAACTGCCGGACCTCAAAAATGTTATTTGAGAGTAAACTGCCGGCCCTATGCCATAGGGCAGCAGAATGGGCATTTCATGCTGCCCCAAAGTAGCAGAATATGAGTATGAAAAAATGCACGGACTATGGGGATTTACACTTTTCTGGCCACTATACATGTGTAGTGGTGCACATGGAAAAGTTCAATCCCAACCAGGGCTTGAACCCGGGTCCTCCAACTTCAAAGTGGATGCTCTACCACTGAGCTATCAGGACCATGCTTAACCAACGTGCAAACTACTAGGTGTGGATCAGATTATAGCAGGGGTAGTAGTGAATGTAAGGTAGTGCCTTGAACCTACTCGTGCTACACATGTATATTCATGTGGAAACTCTGTTTTATTGGTAAAGGGATACAAGATTTTGTGATGTAAGCATGCCAGCAATGTGGTACTGCTACCCCTGGGCACCCTACTGATGTTGCTGCGCTGAGTCAGTTCAGGGGCATTCTAGATGCTGCTTGAGGGCAGCACCAGCCCCTTACAGTTACTAAGAGAAATTGTTGGTCAACTTTGAATCAGCTGGATTGTATCTACTCCCTTTAATGTGGTTCACTCCCATGAAAGAACACCCATCATGCAGCTTTCTGGGCATATGAATTTGGTAGTTTCGAGGGGTATTCATTAGGCCGCAATCCAAGGTCTGTTTTCATTAGGCCACAGGCCAAGGGCTATTACCTGAATGAGCTCACACTCCAGCTACTAGAGCAAATTTGCTTGCCATACGTTTCGCATGGCTAGGGTGCACCTAATGAATAACCCTCAGGTCGGTAGGTTTTCCAAGGGCCAAACTATCAAGTCATCAATCGACCCCTGATCAAAATTCCTTTTTTGAGGAATTTTAGAAAATTTCGGTACCTATGTATCTGGAAATTTATCAATTTCTTCTGGGTATAATTATGACTCGATATATAATTGTAATCAGGGTATAGGTGAAAGTCTGTATATCAACCCTTTAAGGGCAAAGCAAAGATGGTGGCACTGACCATGGGGACAGTGTTAGACTATAGATTACACTAAATTAATAACCAATTATTAATCACCTATTTAAAACCTACACTCACCATAAGAGTGTACTCTACATTATGGTACCCTAAATAATAGGATACCCTCTCCCTTATAACGAGCCCTCTAGCCTGTTATCCTAAAGGATCAGATAGTGATATGAAACAGAAACCTAGGGAATATCCGCTCACTGGATAAGAGTAATATAAACAATGAGCACAGGGCCCCAGTGTCAGAGAGTGTGCAGGGCTAGAGTAGGAGGTACAGTTAGTTAGCTTGGAGCCAGTCTACACACGACCATCCCATGTAGAACTGAGTGAGCAGCTCATTGGACACTCATGATGGATTCTGTATATCTTGAGAGGTAAGGCCAATATGGAACTCAGTGTATCAAGCTTGTCAATTGTCATTTAACCTTTAGACCAACATGAACTATCAATATGTATTGTAAAACGATACATCTTTCTATGTCAGTGATGGAGAGTTATCATCTGCTTAATAATAAAGATATTGTAATTCTACTGGCGAATTGCTAGTTTATTTTATTGAATTCATCGCTTGACATTTGGTGGAGAACCCGGTTTCGACCCTGAGAATTATCAAAATTCTAAAAATGTATAACACTCAAAATAATGAACGAAAATGATAGGCGTGCACTTAGGAAAATGACCATTGAAAAAACCAAACATTCTCTAGAAGCTAAATTAAGTAGAGAAAGACAAGCTAAATTAAAATTAACAAAAGCCAAAAGAGTTTCATTAGAGGCTGGAACTGCAAGATATAAGGAAACTATCAAGGAACACCACGCCATAGGAGGACAGCATGAAGACCTACAAATGTCACTCCAAGAAATCAACCAACAAGAGGTAAGTGCTGCTACTAACGTTAACACTCGCCTTGATATTAACAATAGTCCCATTGAATTTGGTAGTTCTGAAATAATCGATAATTCGATTGTAAGACCCAAACCAGAAACACCTCTAAGTCATGCCAGAAAATTTATAAATGAAATCAAACAATCGCTTGAAAAACAAGGTATTATTATTGAAAGTTATCAACATCTCAAAGAACGTGCTAGACTTTCGACTTCTAGAAAGGTAGACAAATCAATCACACCCATATTGGAAGAATCCAATGAACAGATTCCCATTGAAGATTCAGATTCTGATATTGATTTGGATCTAGAGATAGAACAAAATACTCAACCTACGTGTAGCCCAATTGTAAGTGCCGCAAACACTGTACCCATTTATGCACCAAATAGGCCCATAAGTCCTAGATATGTACCACCCTTCACTTCTACACCGAGACCAGTAGCTCGAGGTAGAGATCTCAGTATAGCAAATAGATTTGTTTTCAAAAGTGATGCATCAGCATTCGATTCACAATTCATATACAATCCTGTGACAGGTAGACCATCATTTATACCAAAATATGACTCCAACACACAAACGTCTGTAACTTCCGTACATAGAATAGATGACGAAACTCAAACTGATCTTATCAATATAAATGTCGACACCCAGACTGAAATAGATGTAATTGATATAGAGACACAAACTTTTGTTGTTGTAAGTGACGCTGGCATTCAAACAGAACAAGTAAAAACTCATAACAAACGACTGAATGTAAACCTACCATATATTCTCAACTTTAGTGACAGAGAATTAGAATCTAGAAGTACAAATCAACCATTAATGCAAGATATTGATTCATTGACAGACGAAGAAATGGCGGAAATAGTAGAACAATTACATGGGACTATCAATTCTAGAGTAGATGATTGTACACAACTCCTGAGAGGAGAATTTGAGGCAGGAATTAGTGGATTGTCTAGAGACTTTACAGCACTGAGTATAAAGACTGACGGAATAGACCAGAGCCTACAAGCTCAACGAGATACTAATAAGCTCAGATTTGATACTTTGCAAGCATCCACTGAATCAAATTTTGAATCTATGAGCGCTAAATTAACAAATGAAATAACAAATGTACAACGCAAACAAGATCTGGCGATTGAAAAATTGACCCAACATATCATAGATGTGAAATCATCCCTAGAAAAGCAGGTTGGCAACCTTGTAGAAGTGGTTAAGGATGTAAGGAAAGCCGTTGAAATTAAACCAGACGGCTATGGTCTAGATTTACATTTCTCAGAAGATCAAGAATGCAAAGATTTACAGGGGGAACCCCAAGACACTCAATTCTATGGTAGAGGGGCAGTCCATCATAACACATACCTCAGCACCCCAAATTTCCCAAAACAACAAGCACAACAGCAGCACCAACATTAAGTGCAACAATCTGCAAATCCACAACATAGTATATACACACCACCAAAATACCGACAAAGCACTGATAATGATGAGGCATTTTATGATAGTCAAGGCCGCCGAGTCGTATTTCATAGCATCGGTAAATCTAACAGCCCAAATCTCACCTCGGTATTTACAAAACCACCAAAATTCAAGGAAGCTACCCCAACACGATCAGCCAAAAGCTTTCTTAAAGATTTCAAGGCTTATGTAGACGGATGCTGGCCCGAAAAACACGAAATTCATGCCACAATCTTTCGAGAATTACTAGATGGTAAAGCAAAAATTTGGTTGGATAATTTAGAGGCAGGAACTAATCTATTAGCAGTTGACCCTGACACAGTCTACAGTGCATTCATAACACAATTCAGTAGACTCACCCCTGACCTCATTCTAAATGGCTATAGTAATAGAAAACAAAAGCATGGCGAATCCGTAAGGGATTACACTAGCTCTATGGTAGACTTGCTTCTCAATACTGACATTGATAAGCAATCGAAAATTGAAGCACTGGTGAGAGGTTATAAGCCTGACATAGCGGAAGTGCTCACCTTCGATATGGGCACATTCAAAAACTTTGATGACGTAGAAATGGCCGCAACTAAAGAAGAAAGACGGTTTAAGCACTATCCAACTGCTGAAGCACCAACAGCAAAACTAAATGAAATGAGTGCAGATGCAGACCTTAATTACATGGGCCCCAATCAGAATAACAGAGGTAATCAAAGACAGAATAGCAACCAGGGTTATCAGAATAACAACCAGGGTTATCAGAATAATAATTCTAATAACAGTAAAAGGTTTCAATCAAATCAAAGGTACCAGAACAATCAGGGATACCAAAACAACCAAGGTTATCAAAACAATCAATCAAATCAGGATGACGGCAGTTATCAAAATTGGGGATTTAACCAATTCGTCCCGGGATTCCCACCATGTACCGTTGTACCGTATTACGGACCATTTCAAAATTGGGGACCAAACCAGGGACAAAACTGGAACAATCAGGCAAATTATCAAAACAATCAAGGTAATCATCAGAGCAGTGGTCAATCATCCAACAACCAAAACAGACCACCAAACAGAAACCCCAATAGATCCAACTACCAAGGTAATCAAAATAATCAGGGGATATCAAACCAAGGCAATCAGGGAAATCAAAGAAATTTCAATAGAAACCCTAATAGGAATCAAAACAATAGATTCCCCAACAACCAAAATCAGAATAGTCAACAAAATAGACAGCAAAATAACAGATTCAACAACATCGAGGGTGATGACAATAAAGATGATAATTTCGATGACGGTGAATGGGTAGATAATGATGGAGATAACCAGATGGGGGACGATCAACAAGATGATCAATTTGATGATCAGCAAAATAATGATCAGGAATAGGATGTAGGGAGAGTCGGTAAAAGAGACCCCTCCGATAGATCCCCGATGGGTATACCATCACTTAACACACTAGATACCTTATATGATGAAGTAATATCGGATACTGAATATTATTCAAACTGCGAAGACTATCCCAATTACGACAGTAATGACTCATTGAAAGACGATTTCGAACCACCAGGAATATATCTGACTTTAAGAAATAGAAATCATGGGGCTAAATATAAACAAATTCTAAGAGTACCATTGGAAAGCAAGAGCTTATGCTTAGATTTGAATATTGAAAGTGTCACCGTGAAGGCATTGGTCGATACAGGCGCCACCCTAAGCTTCATAAGTGAGGCGGTATATCATAAATTAATGGAAGAAAATTGCAAAATATATCATGGCCACACAAATACTAAAATTTCAATAGCAGATGGTCGGTTAATCAAATCCACTAAAGCAATAAAGGCTAAGATTTTTATAGATGGAAAAGAATTATCTTTTAGATTTCTTGTACTACCTAAAATGAATCATGAATGTGTTCTCGGGGTAAACTTCCTAAGGAAATATTCAGGTGAAATTAAATTCAACACAACCGAGGCAGAGCACATTAAAACTGACGTAATTCTATCACAGAATGTCATAATACCTCCAAATTCGGAATTACATACTAGAGGATCAATTGACACCCATGCATGCCTGAAGGGAACACAAGGAATTCTAGAAAGCATTGCTGAACCAACCGACTTTTTATTAAAGCATATTATAGTAACCCCTAATGGGAATAAAAATACAGTCAAAGTGGTATTGGCGAATCTATCAGACATTGAAATTAAATTGAATAAGTTCACCAAGGTGGCAATATTCAATCCATTACCGAGCACCATGACTATGATTTCATTAGGAGATATTTCCAACAATGATATAAAACACCAAAGTACTAACAATAACACCAACTCAGCTTTCACTCCGATAAACTATGGAGAAGAAGTATTAAAACAACTAAATCATCCGTCAGAAAAACCAACCCTGAACTGAGTGCTATACAAAAACAACAACTAGAAAAAGTATTAACGGACAACCAAAATGCCTTTGTCACAAATGAGAATATTATCGGTAAGAAAATTGACTCAACTATTAAACTTGAATTAAAAGATGACAGCACTATAGCCTGTAAACCACCATACAGACTGTCACCTAAGAAAGAGAATATTATGAAACATCAATTGGAAAGACAATTACAACAAGGTGTAATCACAGAATTGACCAATCCTAGCGAATTTAATTCACCCGCATTCTTAGTACCAAAGCCAGGTATGGACTTATCAAAACCAGATAGCTGGAGGATAGTCATAGACTATAGAAATACGAACAAATGCCTAAAAACATTCTCATACAGTTTCCCAAGAGCAGATGATTTAATCACTACTATAGGGCAGTCAAAAGCCAAGTATTATAGCAAAATGGACATTTTCGCAGCATACCATCAAATCCCATTAGCTGAAGAGTCAAAACACATCACAGCATTCTGAGCGAACGGCCGACGATATGTCATGAATTCGATTCCTATGGGAATGAATATATCAGGCCTACGGTATCAAGACATTATGGAACGGCTCATGGCAAAGTGTAAATATCGTAATGCATGCGCCTACGTCGATGATATAGCTGTATACAGCCCAACATGGGAAAGACATTTAGAAGATTTAGACAAAGTAATGAAAATCATTGTCAAAGGTAACCTGAAATTCAAACCCCAAAAATGTGAGTTTGGATACACAAAAATTGACTTTCTCGGGTTCAGAATTACTAAGGACGGTATGTCACCTACACCAGATAAGCTATGGCCTCTAAAAATCTTTAGATCACCAGTAAACAAATCCGAATTGAAAAGTTTTAATGGAATGGCCCAATTCTATAAAAGATTCATTAAGGGTTTCAGCCAAATCATGGCACCTTTAAATGAATTAACGAAGGAGTCAGTACCTTTTGTATGGACAGGGAAATGCCAAAGAGCATTTGATAAAATTAAGAAATCTATATACGACGACGTCACACTCAAATTTCCAGATTTTTCCAAAGAATTCTCAATTTTTACCGACAGTTCTGGTTATAGCGTCGGTGCTGCATTAACACAGCAAGATGAAAATGGATTTTATAGACCAATAGAATTTGCTGGTAGGACATTAACTGAACAGGAAATGAGATATAGTACTACAGACAGAGAAATGATAGCAGTAGTATTTGCCATTAGTAGATTCCATCTATACACTGAATGCTCACATTTCACTATCTACTCAGACCACACAGCACTGGTATCACTTTTTAATAAAAAAGAAGCAATAACAAATGGCAGATTAGCCCGCTGGCTAGACCTTTTTATGTCATATGACTTCACTGTTAAATATCTAGCAGGCAAAGCAAACATAGTAGCCGATTTTCTTTCGAGACGAAGATATCCACCACAGGAGGATGAACCATTACCAATCAAACTACAAGGTAAAGTAGTATTAGCACCCAAAATGACCAGATTCTCTGATATAGAAATCACTAAAACCTTTAAACCAAGTGACCCCGTACCAGCTTCACCCATCTTAATGTTTAAACCAAGATCCATCCTAAAAGACGGAATCCCATGGGAGGCTAAAGCTCAGCAAGCAGGCTATGTACCAACAGGTAAGCACGCCAAAGCTAAAAAGCCTGCAACTGGTAAAAAGTCTACTCAAAAGCATAAAATTAATGCTATAACAAGAGCTAAAGCATTAAAAGAATCTGATTCAAATATAACATTTAGGGATGTTGCAAAACCTCAGCCGGAGTCTGAGACCCCAAAAAGGAGGGGGAGACCCGCTAAAAAGCACAAACCTGTTGTCTCACGAGCAGCAGCAGTGCAAAAGCGCTTGAAATTAGCTACTAAAATAGCACCCAACGCTGAAAGAGCAATAATCGAAATATCCAAGCATTATAAATTGACTCCAACACGCCTACAATTAGTAGCCGCTCAATCCAAAGACCCTTTTTGTATTACAATGAGAGAATATATAGAGAAAGGAAATCTGCCAGAAGACAACTATATTAGTCGTCAGATATTGCTTACACACGATAATTTCATAATCAGCGACAATATTCTTTTCAAACTAAACTCATCAATATTCGGACGACAGCTTGACATCGAATTACAAGTTGTCGTACCTAAAAAGTGGATCAATAAATTGCTTGAAACCACACATTGCTCACCTTTAGGGGGACATTTAGGAATAGTTAAAACCTACAAATTGATAAAAGAAAGATATTTCTGGGTTAATATGTTTGCAGATGTAACAAATTACATTGGCACATGCCATACGTGTCTGATAACAAACAAACGACCAAAACGTCTAAAATTACCCATGAATATCAGGGAACCGATATTAACAACTTATAGTCACGTAAGTGTGGACACTATAGGGCCACTTTTACCATCCCATAATGGAAGTAAATATATACAGGTAGTAATTGACCATGCCTCACGGCACATCACGGCATGGGATTGCAAGGAACTCAACAGCGCATCCTTCATATTAGATTACATAGACAAAGTCATATGCATTCAAGGTCTCCAAAGCGTGATGTATATGGATAATGGTTCGATATTCACATCAAAATTAGCTAAATTATTCTGCTCTAAATTCGGAATTAAGCAGATTTTCGGGAGTTCATTCTGCTCCAAAAGTCAAGGAGCTGTGGAGCGAAGTAATCAATCAATAGAAAACGCATTAAGATCATATATTTATAAAGATCAGAAAAATTGGAGCCTGTATCTTCAATCAGTAGTTTTCGGCTTAAATAATACTGTCAGTCAAACTACAGGCTATTCACCAAATTTTATTATCTTCGGGAAGCAATCAATGTTACCAACAGACGCATCGTTAGCATTGTTCAATAAAACAGATTTTAAGAATGAAAAGGAAATGATCATCCACTTAATCAAACAAAGAGAAGCAGCACAAAAGCTGGCTGCTGATACCTTATTAAAAACACACAAAGGAATGAAGAATAGACATGATAGTAAAATCAAATCCACAACAGACTATGCCGTGGGAGATATCGTATACCTGTACATACCAAACCTATTAAAACCAAATACCAGTAAGAAACTACAAGCAACATACTCAGGCCCCTATATGGTAACTGAACGTTGTTCACCCTATACTGCTCATTTACGTCGACTTTCAGACGGTAAAATGACCAAAAAATCAATTAATATTGAACGCCTGAGAAAACCAATCACAACAGCCTCAAAACAGGCAATATTAAAGAGATTAGAGATTCCAGGTTCCATGGGAAAGTTATTAGACCCAGACGTAATAGGACATACAGAATTAAGTAAAACAGACAGTCCAAGAGTAAACCAAAAAGCAAAAGCCATGGCATCCAGACGGAAAAGACGATAAACTAACAACATGTGTGCATTTTGGGAGTATGTAACTCAAAATTTTAATAAACTTACATGTTTAAAGTGTGGGAATGCATCATACCAGCACAAAACTCTCCCACAGACCAGGGACTCAGCGCTTCCCATGTTATGGGAATGCATCATCATGTCTATCCTATAACAACATTTTGTACTATACAATTAAATATTACTCAGATTTCATCCTTATCATTTCATGAGATAGGACCCACACGCTAACGCTGAATAATCAAAGTCATTACTTATCCTATGGAGTGGCCATTATAGCAATAACTGGGATATTCAAATATGTTAGGTAGACTAGTAGGGAGATAAACATGGCATGGGGATCCAAACAAACTCCGAAAAATTATTAATTATGGATATTGGTTATATGGCGTCCAGTCAGTTAGATTCTGTAGTGATAAAACACACCCCTTTTCAGAAAGTTGTATGCTAAAAGGCTGAAACACGTATATTGCTACATGCAGTAATCGAAATTGGTATTCAGCTCAGGGGATGGGCAACATGACTGATAGGCAAAAACATTGTCAATAAGTTTTATTGATTAAAACACCAAACTATGGGTTAATAGTTTTAACGGGAAAAAGCAGCTTAAATATATAATGTCCACACCCAAGGCCGGCGGGGATGGATGCATCTATGAGGGAATGTTAATGAGGGTCAATCACCAAGCAGAGGCCACGAGCAAACAGTTGAAGGAGAGTAGCTGATCCTTTGTATCATATTGCCGGTTGATTGACAAGAAAACAAAAACCACATGAAAATAGATATATAAGGTTGGGTTAGCCACAAGGCAAAACCACAACTGATTGTACTTCAAGCTTTTGACGTTATCAGTCACGCCCCATCAACTACTGAAATGGCCTCTCCAGGTTTCGTGTGGGCAGAGTCCAGCAGGTAGGCAATATGCTTTTATATAGGGTATGCAACTTTAGGAATTCTGAAATCCATTAGGGTTTAGATCTTGACTGATTGTAGAGTCCGGAGATGGTAGTAACGCCCAAGAAGCCCATAAGCATTTAATCCCCTCTCTACTATGTAGTCCTGTATTATGAATTGAACTAGTGTATTGATTAGTCTTTGCTATAACTATATTATTGGCCCTAAGCGATAGGATAATTAATAAATAGACTTTGATACCATTAATCTATTATTAAATATATAAATATATTTAACTAGCTTATAGCTTATACTAGCTTTATATTACTTGCAGCATCCATGGTTTCGATTACCTACTAAATCTTCAAAATTCAAATAAGCCCAAAATTGAACATCCAGACGGTCTGTTATGGAACATGTCGTCTATTCTGGGGAAAGACGGCGTGAGGGGGCATGACGCTGAAACTGCCAGAGAAATAATTTGGCAAGAGAGGGTTATTTTGGCCAATCCTTCAGACAAGGGACTAGCCTATGTCTGGGAGGACCCACTCTTGCATGATAAATTAGACCTCAGCGATCCTACCACTCTCGCAGCTATCTCTCAGGAGATACGCATCTTCACTGGTGAAGATCACAGACCGCTAGATTTGGAATCATATCATGAGCCTATAGCAAGGGCCATCACGTTCCTAGCGATACAGGTCATGATTAACTATTATGAACTAAGCATTAGATTCTATCCCTGGGCCTCCAATCACTCACGTAAGGAGCTGTGTGAGACCTGCTTAAACAATACATTAGCCAGATGGAGACGCGAACAGCCATACTGGAAGAAAAGGTCAATTGGTGCAAGACCAATCAATGCACCAGAAAGTGATTCGAATTCCGAATCCTGTGATTCCTCCAGGTACAGATTTGATTTAAATAGCAATAGAACTATAGCAATATTAGGATATTATGCTAGAAAGCACCTTGAAGGCATGAAACTAATACCGGATAACTCAGGAGGATAAAATTCAAAAACCGGATAAATATGGGATAATTATTTTTACATCAGTAGGTATTCCTATGTGATAACCATACTCATTAACATATCATGTATATATAAACCCACTCCATCATACACCCACTCAGTACAGCGCACAGCAGGCACACAGTACACACCTACACTATGCGATAAAGGAGTTCACTCCTTAATCAGGCATCATCATGCATTCACTGCTTTTACTGGTAAGTTTATGCATTTTCAATGTTGTATATTCTGACAATATTGTAGTTAGGCAGAATTATGGAGTTATATTCAAAAAGGAAGAAAAACCACTCATTCATGGAGTTACACATCATGATTTCAAATATAATGTCGATTTCACACTATACAAGTCAATCAATGACCCAATCGGGATTAGTAACTATTATACTGACGAAGGCTCAGACGAAGCAACTAGGAATCAATTTGCAGAATTAGACCGACTGATACATGTAGAATATAAAAGGACCATTCAACTGCATGATAGACTAGATAGCCACCCTGATAAATCAAGAGATAAAAGAGAAGCAATATTGAAGCCCATAGGAGATTTACTATCTTCAGTGACAGGCGTGGCAACGGATGATCAAATAGAAAAGGAAGACAAGAGATTAGAACATCTAGAAAAGGAAGTAAGCGTAGAATTCACTACGTACAATGATATGATAGAAACTATCTACAAAATGGCAAATTACAATTACGTTACACAATTAATATCAAGGGAAAACACAAATATTACAATGTTAGCATTAGGTGAGCTAGAATCTGAGATAGTGAGATTTGAGTATAACATCACTGAACTGTACAACAAACTATACAGACACATGTATGTGAAAGAGAGAAATAAGCTATTATTGCAAATAGGTACAACCCAGTTATTGACTCAAATCAGGTACAATAATAAGATGTCCGAATTGATACATGAAATCGAAAGAACTGCCACTGGAAAGCTGTCAGCTATCTTAGTCCCAATGAACCATTTACACAATTCACTAAGAATCATGAATCAATCATTAGAAAAAGATAATATCAGTCTAAGAGTATGTAACATCCCACTGACTCACTATTATCATGAAGCTTCCAAATTAGTATCAGTGACTCGAAAATCAGTAACTATCGGAATTAGAATTCGAATTTGTTCATTGGATGAAACCTACGATCTATACAATATACATGTAACACCAGTTCCATTGAAACCCCACACTACTGAAAGTGCTGGTTATACAGTGCTATCAGCTGATAACCGCCACATCGCATTGTCAAACAAAATAGGGAGATATTTTGAGCTCGACGGTAATCTCTTAACCCTTTGCAAGGAGCAAAGTGTTTTTATTTGTCCACTAACACTTCCAACACGAAGTATTCAAAAGCCAACTTGCATGTTATCATTGCTACTTGACAACACAGCATTAATTAAGGAATTATGCAACTTCAATATCATAAATCCAACAAGGAAACTATCACCAGTAGCAATACCATTGTCATTTGATTCTTATTTAGTAAGATCAAACAGCGACACATCC
Organism: Acholoe squamosa; assembly: GCA_949317995.1. Lineage (NCBI taxonomy): Eukaryota > Metazoa > Annelida > Polychaeta > Phyllodocida > Polynoidae > Acholoe > Acholoe squamosa. The sequence continues at coordinate 67,332,587 of OX439048.1, read as the reverse complement.
ATCATGGAGTGTGCCGGAAAACAATGTCTAATTCATAACATGGCATCGTATTTCGTAACCAAGGTACCATGCTATTGTAGAATAGAGATTGAAGGACTATTCCTAGTAAACCACAATGTGACCTGTATTAAAGGGGATTTCAACGACCAAATAATTCACCATATATACAATCTACCACTATTAATTCATTTCAATGACTCAGCATGGAATAAATCAGGGGAAGAGCTAACACTGAAAAGCGAAGTATTTAAATCAAAGGGTATTGATTTGCTACATTCACAATTAGATAAGATGACTGCACTGCAAAAGAATGCGTTAGACCTAAGGAACACTGCCAAAACACTACTGAAAGAGGTAAAGTCGCCAGACGGTTTTGAGAACTTTTTCAGTACTGTTGACACTATCACATCACACCCACTGATGGAAATTGCTAGCTTTGCTATGTCTGCACTATCCGTTATAATAAGCGCTTACACGCTAAGAAGAATAGGAGTCCTGTGGTCTATTTTTCTATACGGTAAGAGGGCGCATGCAATAAACATTACTGCATGGAATTCGGCGATAAACTCATTTAACACACTGAATGTCAAGCCTAATAAAGATAAGGCATTTTCATATTCGTTGAATGACATCCCTTCTGGATATAGTGAATTCGGAGCATTAATGACAATAATTCTGATTATATATATCATAAAGATATGTCTCAAGTGCAGATATCTAAAGAAAATAGGCATGTCTCCTGTAACCTCGGAGATGCCATATGTCGCAATAAAGATCTACAATGAATGGAATGCTATCGTAGTTCCCTTAGCAAGTATCAGATACGAACCAAACATATTCAAAGTGTGTTCAAGTGCCCCTCCTGTTGTAATAAGGCAGAGAGGATGTTTTATGCAATATTTAGATTTAGTTCACGTGTGTAACGGAGCTATTCAGATATGTGTATCAGGATCCGAAATGGAGTTGATTGAACTTCCAAATAAGGTATATTTACCAATGAGACAGCGACTACCTATATGGATGGCTTTAAGACGCCATCACACACCAAGGTGTGCAGTAGTTGTGGTACACAAAGAAAAACACCATCAACTCCCAATGAAATTGCAAGAGATGGATGTAGATGAAAGCTCAGTATGAAGAGCAGCCAAAACAAATGATCTGAATAGCTTGAGATTATGATTTTATTAAATTCCAGTGAAAATGTGGTAAGCCATATACAATTACCTATTAGTGATAAGGCATCGTTATAATATTACTGCATGATATACATATCCATTATACTCGAGTCTAATATATTACATTTCTAATTAATAGTAACCGTGATGACGATGATGACTCACTCTTGGCCACCGAGCTGTCAAACCTGGATTTGGTCCCAGTAGAAGAGGACCTGACCAGAGAATCTTACAGAATACAAGGACGGCATGAGGAGAATGGCTTCATGTCACCCCTTATCTGGTTGCGCGAGTCATTCCCAGGCTGGGACTGCATCAGACAGTTGATCAATGTGCGAGACGCCTGGCAAGGCGCACAAAAGGGTGACACGCCATCCTCAGAGGGCTGCTCAACCCCTCCAGTCATACCTGAAATCGCAGACGCCGAGGCCGGACTGTATGACCAGGTGTCTGCGACCAGCGACTTTGATGACTCCTTCTTAGAGTATGACTGGGAGGAGGAAGATAGAGCAGCCAAAGCCACCACAGAAGCGTTCGAGACGCCAGCTGCGAATAATAGTAGCGAGTCCCGTTATGGCGACGTTACTAGAGCCGCTATGGCTCTACTGCAGCTAGCCGCCGGCAGCAGTTCTAATGACGACAATAACAATAATGTTGAGTGCGATATGGACTACTATACGGAGCCATCCGGAGATATTATCTCGCCCGAGGAAGATGATTAGTCACACCTGAAAATATAGAATATATAATTTAGAAACGGCAAATTGTGAAAGACTGAGTCACTATGCCTTATCTATAAACTAATATATAATATATAGACTATTTAGGAGACAATCGGCATAAAACCAGCGTATAGTGACACCGCATAGACTTTACACACATGATTTTCATTGAATTTGTTGTCATATTAATATGTTACTAATGATTTTTCTTTTTCAGCTGAAGGCGTAATATGATCAAATAATTTACTCGTTTATATATGTATTGTCTGACTGTATGAAGGATGTCAGTTTATAGTACTGATAGCTTCATAGAGTCACCAATGTATATCCAGCTTTATTGTATTACCGCTGATTGGGACATAAACATTGTTCCGTACATATACATACATGTACAAGAATTGATTCAATAATTAGGATCATGAGTCCTACAAGTATATTAACTATATGCACTATAAGCATATATACAAGCTTGATTAGACATCACTGATAACGTGTTCAGAATGAACTCAAGTACCATTATATAGTTAAGATTTACATATAGAGCTTATTTTATACCGCTGATTGAAATCAGAAGGCCATGCCTTGAATTGTAGTTAGTTTACATTACTATTGTTAGTTAGTAAGGTTATACTCGAGACAGCTTTATAGATTCATCGCTGATGAGAGAATACTTACCTATTATAAGGAAGGTTCCATATGTTATCGTCGTTATCCACTAGTATTAACGAATAGCTATCGGTGTGATTTATATTCCGATACACCTTGCATTTTTTTTTTGACCAAGCTATAGTATTTCATCTTGGTGCACTGAGAACCATTGCCTGTCTTCACATGTACTGGATCCTGAAGCTTATTCTAACGATCCCAGTAATTAACCCAACACGTACATCCATAGTATAGATATGAAACTGAATCTAACTGGTTCCAAGGGTATCACTAACACACTCCATCCCATCGTAATACTTAATCCAATGAAGGGCAACCTCATTGTCCTTGAGGTATCATTACACTTCCATAGCCCTTTTAGATATCTTACTTACTACCCATAGAGTAATACCATTTATAATTATGAACACCAGATCCTTGGGATAACGGTCTCAACCTTCACTCGTACTTAAATCCTTTTTTCACTCCGTATTAGGCCGTGAAGAATGCCTCCAGTCTTACTCCAACTACTCTCCATTGTAACACAGTAGAAAGTGTGTCAAATAGATTCTGGAACTGTTGACAGTTAGATGTTTAATGTTACACTACTCTGGAATAGACTTGAACTAGTCTGCGGGGTCTGACCGATTGTATTATTATTGACTATTGCGTATGTCTGCACCGATCATTGGCCCTCCTTGACCAATGATTATCAATGGCCTATAATGACTGTGTATGCCATTTGATGCCTCTTAACCTTATTGCACCGACCACCAGTGGTCCATACTGTAATCCACTATATTAGGGTTACAGGAATACTGTCTGGCGCATAATACCGAATGGGGTCTATTTACTCTCGCATGCTTAACCCCTCAGGAACCAGACACGGCGTGCTTCACTAAATAGGGGCTATCATTTCTTGGTTCTACCTCATTATTAAAAACCATCTTGAGTACGGTGCCGGTTATAGTGCGCTGTAGCCTGTGGTATTGCTGTCGCCCTGCCCCTGCTTTGAGTTGTAATGTTTTTCATTGAGTTCCTGTCTAACATTCCCGATTTATTTTATTAACCACCGCACGGAGTCGGTACCTTAAAGGGGGGGGCTATGTTAGACTATAGATTACACTAAATTAATAACCAATTATTAATCACCTATTTAAAACCTACACTCACCATAAGAGTGTACTCTACATTATGATACCCTAAATAATAGGATACCCTCTCCATTATAACGAGCCCTCTAGCCTGTTATCCTAAAGGATCGGATAGTGATATGAAACAGAAACCTAGGGAATATCCGCTCACTGGATAAGAGTAATATAAACAATGAGCACAGGGCCCCAGTGTCAGAGAGTGTGCAGGGCTAGAGTAGGAGGTACAGTTAGTTAGCTTGGAGCCAGTCTACACACGACCATCCCATGTAGAACTGAGTCTGTATATCTTGAGAGGTAAGGCCAATATGGAACTCAGTGTATCAAGCTTGTCAATTGTCATTTAACCTTTAGACCAACATGAACTATCAATATGTATTGTAAAACGATACATCTTTCTATGTCAGTGATGGAGAGTTATCATCTGCTTAATAATAAAGATATTGTAATTCTACTGGCGAATTGCTAGTTTATTTTATTGAATTCATCGCTTGACAACAGCCTCTTAAAAAAGTGTAGTTCCCAGAGGACGAGCCTATTTTCAATTCCTATACAAATCCTATATAATGGACATCGCCTATAGTCGATGCTAGGGTCATCATGGTGTTGACTATTGTCAATGCTAGGCCTACCATAGTATCAACTTAAGTCGATGCTAGGCCTTAATGGGTTAAGTGTACCTACACTTTATGAGAAAATGAATAAAAAATCACATAGCTCTTTTTCTTATTAATGGAATTTTTTTTCAATATAAGGACCTATGATGATTTCTGAGCTTTCCCCATCCAAACGTACAGTGGGCCTGCCCCCCCCCCTCCCTCCCAAACAAAAAGAAAGGAGAGGGAAAACTAAGTTACAGGGGGCCCAACCAGGGAGCTTGTGGTGCTCGGGGCCACATACGGAACCTCATTAGCTTTCATCATGTCTTGGGCTCCCCCTTCTAGACAATCCTAGATCTGCCACTGAACTTACCATTGCACAGGGACGGGGAAAGTATTAGGTATATAAACAAATTAAGCTTCATCAAGTAGGGCCACCGAGGATCCATTCTCACATATAGGCCACACCCTTTATGTGGGGTTTTAGGGTACTACATGAGTTTTAATCTATAGGTTGGGTAGGTTGATGTGTTTATATCAAATAAGCTTGGATGTAGTGCAAATAAATGGTAGATTTACATTTTCATAAACATATTTGGCTTAGATACTGAATGACTACATTTTATCTGAATATTTCATCCATTTTCTTTTGCACTGCATATATACCATCACATCAAAGGGCTTTAAAAAGTGCCACCTTTATCAATCAGATTAGACAAGCTGCCATCTTGGTTTCTGATATCATCTGTAGGGCTTCACCTTCAGCTCCCTCTCAGTCCAACTGCATGCACCTTAAAGACAAATGATATATCCATCAGTTATTGGTATCTTAAGAAAAGGTTAAGTGCTAACTTAATTTGACAGGCTCATAAATGTGAGTATTACAGTGGTTATTGACATGGTGAATTCTGACCTTCAAAATCATTGAATGTTAACCGTATACGACAGATTCTATATTGTGTGGAGAACTCCTTTCATCAGCTGATGATTGTAAAAGCTTCAGCATGTTATGATATTGTTGTCCAATAAACTTGTTTAAAACTCAGACTCATTAATTAGCTGTAGAAGTTAAGTAGGAAAAACAACAACTAGCCCACATACATGATTTAAATACTTGCTACCCTGATTGGACACTAATTTGATAGATACTACTATTGATGTTATAAAGACCTGCAGCTTGCATATGAGGAAAAAGATGGGAATATAAAATAAATTGGGCCATATTGAGTCAATGGACAAAAATGGGCAAATTTGTTCAAAACAAGTCAATATGAGAGAATTAGGTCAAAAATGGGTAGAATTCGCCACAGATGAAGCACAGTGGACCACACCAGGTCAAAACATGTCAAATCGGCCCAAGTTTGGCTATTTGACCTAACATTAACCCAAATTGGTTAAGGGCCAGTGCTGCCCTCAGGCAGGATTTAGAATGTCCCTAAAGTGCCGCTGCTGCCTCAGGGCAGCATCAGTGGGCTGCCCAGGGGCAGCAATACCACATTGCTGGCATCCCTACATCACAAAATGCCGTAATTATTTACCAATAATAACAGTGTCTCTACATGAATATACATGTATACTCATTAGAAAAGTGCACATTTCTATAGTTAATGCATTTTTAATACTCCTATCCTGCTACTTAAAGGCAGCATAAAATGTCTCTTATGCTGCCAAGGCCATGGGGTCAGCAGTTAACTCCCAAATGACATTTTTAAGGGCCAGCAGTTAAAGGGTTAAGATGGCCCCAAGGTGGATACAGTGGGTCAAAACAAGTCAATATGGGTCAAAATGGGTCAAATTGATAAATAAATTGGTCAACTTGGCAGGTATTGGTAATGTTGAGTCTGATGGACCAATATGGGCACATTTGCTCAAATAAGTCATAATGAGAAATTAGTTCAAAGGTGGATCAAGTGCCTATTCCACTGAGCTGAAATTCTGTTAATCTGACTTATTTTTTCTATACTTTAGCATCATAAAAAATAATCAGATTAGCAAAATTTTGGCTGGTGGCATACCTGCTTAAAGTGGGCCAAATAGAGTCATATAGACAAGGGCTCTAGGTGGCCAAAAATTAAATTGACAAAGAATTTCCTTGTAACTTGAAATATGTGTTCTTTACATAATGTGTCATTGACATATGAAAAAAAAGGCTGGGGTAGCAACACTACTTCCTGTGGTACTGGCCATCATTTGTTGGACCCTTTAACATCGAGTTCAATGGGCCAATATCTAGTCAATTGAGATTTTGGAGTGATTTTTGTGAATATTTCCAAAACTATTCAAACAATTTCTTTAAAGAACTACAATTATGTTAATTGATATATGCAAATCAAGATGGTTCCAACGCTACTTTTTGCACAAGGTGAGTGTGAATCTAAGGGAGGTAGGCCTTTACTGCATAACCCTATGGACAACAGTCTGAGGGGGTGAAGGGGGTCTTCACAGCATTTTGGAATGATTTCTTCAAACCTAGTAAAAATGTTCATTTATATCATAGACTTAACTTTTAAACTAATAATAATAGAAACTTGCTTCAAAAAATGCCAGATAACCCTCAATGAGCTAAATGCAGTAGTTCACAAAACAGCCGCTAGGTGCCTACCGCTGTCGTCCTTAAGTAAATTTGGTCCAATATGAGTCAAAATATGACACATTAGCATAAAATTGAACCAATTGAGCCCATCTTGTCCCAATTTACCTATATTAGGTCTATCTAAGCCATACATTTTATGCTACTTCCTCCTACTTTGACCTATTTTAACATAATTTACCCTACTTAAGTTAATCTCAATCTTATCCTGGGATAATTGATAATCTTGGTCTTTTTGACCAAATTGACCCAATTTAGCCAACTTAGGTCAACCTGACTCAAATTGGGCCAATATCAGGTCAATTTAGTATCTTTTACCCTGTTTGACCCAATTATGATACATAGAAACATCCTTACTGCACCTTTGTGCAGTATTGGTATGGGGTTTAGGTTGTGTGGATAAATCTAAAAGCAATAGGAATATTGTTAGTCTTGGTATCTTTTATACCTTTGTTAAAACCTAATAAGGGTTTGTTTCCATCTAGATAATAGAGGTGATGAATTATATTATTAACTAGTGGAAGACTCCCTTACATACCAAATATTCCTAGCATATTTCATAAAACCTCCCTCAGAAGCCAACCCCCCTAACCTGAGGGAATTACATGAGCTGGATTTTGACCGAATCAAAACCACTTTTAACCAAAAGCGATGTAATCGATACTTTCCTCATAAGCCTACCCCCACTTTACAAGAATTGGGCCCAAATTCTGAATTTTGGGTGGCCATTGAGGGAACTTAACGGTGATTTTTATATCATTTCTTGACCCATGGCCTGATGATCAGGAAGAGTGTTTGAAGTCAACCTGCTGCTGGGTTCTTCATTGCCAGCTTTTGGAGTGATCATTTTTGAACATCAGTATTAAGGTTGGTTTTAGAGTGTGACCTACAGTTGATACCTAGTGCAGATCTCACATATTTAAACTCATACAAGCAAAGTTTAAAAGGAGAGAGTGTTAAGCAAACCTTTGAGCAGACTAATCAGAGTTAACCTTGACACCTTAAAACGGCAAAAAAAATAACTGTTCTTGTTTGATACTGTTTAGTCAGAGAGAAAAAATCTTGTTATCATCTTCATTTTACAAAGGTTTAAAATATGATAAAGTTTGAGAAAAGGGCCGATTTTTGGGCAAAACTTTGAGGAAATGAAAGACTATTGCATGCTATTCTTTAGAGCCTAAAGGATATGCCACCGGAGTCACTCATTTTTCTAGGCAGAAGCAAATCATCTGATTCAAAGCTATTGTCATGGGTGAAGGACTTGAGAATTTGTGACCCATTTTGGTGGAAAGGTGCCAAATAATGCTCATCAAGGGGGAGTATTTACCCAGATGTGTTATTCAAAATTATTATCTATAGACATATAACACTATATATAGGCCTGAAAATCCCATGCTGTTGCATACAAATGGATGGCCCAGATTGAAGTTTGCTCTGTCTATTGTAATGTTTGCATCTTAGGTAAAAGATGGATATAATATATGTCCCTACCCTTTCAGAATTGGCGAAACAGCACTCCTAGTCATGAGCCCTGTAGGGGTCATGCCCATGTTAGGCCCAGTTAGTATCCAAATCTGTGGGAGTGCCCCCCCAGACCGGCCCCTGTATTTTTGATCATCATGCCCCCACTGCTCCCATCCTGCTAACTACCTGTGCATTGCAGTAAAGGGCCTGGTTACAGCTGAGAGCACAATACTCCAAGAGCCAAATGAAAGAGGCCGCACTGTGCACCACCAAAGGCAATTCTGATACCTAGTAGGGGAGGGGGGTCGGCCTTGCTAAAATACCGATAAATCAGCAATTCATGAGGTATTAGGCAGTGGAAATCTTCCTAAAGGGCCAAATGATCATTTTTACCTCCAATCCCCAAGTCCCCCTCCCCCCTCTTGCCCACTTCTTGCCCCACCCCCTACACTGCATGTTCTGTTACAATATGCAGTATATACAAGGCATATCCAAATGTTGATTGCACTATATTATTGAGTATGCTTTCTACTCCCTTTGCCTGCTCTAGGAACATAATTGCATGACATAAATGAGGGGGGGCTAATACCACTGTCACAACTCATGTATTGGTCAGCAGGTTCCATCTTAATCCAAAGTAAATGAGCCAAAAGGAATGACAAGGCATAGAAAGAATTGGCTAAGACCATAAAGATGCATAAAATCCTGAACCTCAACTGTCCCAAACACATAGGAAAGAAAAGGACAGTTGACAGGGGACCCAGCCTCCTGGACCCCTCCCCACCCATTAGGCTACAAGATTTAAAACACACATATCCCTTTCACTCAAGCCTTTTCAAATGGATCTAAATGACTAACCTACAGATATCCCGGTGGACCCAATCAGAATTTGGCTTAGGCCTGCTCTGTCCCTCTTCTAAGCCCATTTTATAAGGGGCAACACATAATCCTTATGATTCATGCCACCCATAGAAATAGGCCCCTACTGATCCACTACCATTAGGATTTCCTAGGACAGGCATGTAGACCACACTTGAACCACCATAGATGATACCAAGTAGGGTATCATGATGTCTTTTAGATTACATTGCTGCAGAATACTGTGATACAGTAACAGATATAAGTGAAATTATCAAACAAGGACCCAAATCCACCAACCAAGACCTTCTCTTCCCCCATGTTTCTATGTTCTGAATTCTAACACAAACTGGATATGACAGCTGAATGCTTCAAGTAAAAATCTTACCAAATATTTCAACACATCTAGGATTTTGTGGGAGTGTACCTATAGGGTGTCTCTCTGTACTGTTAGGTAGTAGGGGTGTCAGAAGCGATTTAAGCTGGGGGGAGCCCCACAGGGTGGGGGGGGGGGGGTCTTGATGGGTGTCCTCTTGGATCTGCCCCTGTTAAAGGAGGCTCTGAACTGGTCTACTCTGCCTAATCTGACCTCATTCAGATATATCATGGAAGAATAAGCAATGGATTGAATAATACCTCCAGAATAGCGATAGTGATTTCCCTGTTTTGGGGTCCAAATGCATAGTTTGAGCCTGTCCCCAAAGAAAACTAGATTTATCACCCCCTATACCTTAGTTATATCTTAGTTATATATATATATATATATATATATATATATATATATATATATATATATATATATATGACTTTGCTAAGATATAACTTTCCACTATTATGCACTGTACGTGGGAGTTGTTTATTGCTGAAGGGGTGCCCAAGAACCCAAGAACCCTCACTTGGCCCTTGGCCTCCCTTAGCTGAAACTGGGCATCCAAGGCTGCCCATTTTATAGCATCAAAAGTCACAAGTAAAGACCACTCCAGGCCCTTAGTATGGGCATGGATCATACAGGCTGGTCCAAGGCCTGATCTTAGGCAACTACCTTACCCCAACCACTACCACCATAAATAAAGCATACTCAACACTTTTCTGGCTAATACTGTCTCCCCAACTCATGGCTCTCTGCATATCATTGAGTTGAGTGACATATAGGTGGGTCCTATTATAGTGGTGGTATGCCAGCTGGATATGTTCTGGCCTGCCCCCAAATACAATTCCAGCAAAGACTGATCTGGGGAGTGGCATGCAGTTTACAAACCCTTAACTAGACCAGGATCAGTTCAGTATTAGGGCCAATTATTGGGGTGCCTAGATGTCTAAGGTGATTCAGACAGCAGTAGGGACATGGTTGTTGTGTAAGAGAGAAGGCTTGAGCTAGAGTGCACTTAGGGTGGCTGTATAGTGGTACACTGTCACAGGTCACACAGTGGACACAATGCTGGTATACTGGAGAGGGAGGGGGCTAACTGCTTCTCAAACCAGTGGTACTGACTACTGTGCCCCTGCAGTGTAAGGGCTATTTCTGAACACAACTAGTGGATACACAAGTATAACTCTTGCTACTATGCCCATATGGAAAAACATGATTGTCATTGGGGAAAGAATGCAGTTCTTGAAATAGCATTTATAATTATAAAGTAAAGATAATAGTTCAGTCAAATAGCATTACCTTTCATAGATCAATGTAATAGAGCATAATTTTAGAAGTGCTAAAGATTGTTAAGTGTTGCAACTAATAGGTGCAGTGGTAATACACTACAGATAGCCAAATGAGAAGCATCGGTCATTAGATACTAGTTTCTTATATAGAATCATTACAGCCTTTGAAAATGGAGCAGCATACAGGTGGTCACCGTTATACATAACAATGATATAGTGAAATACTAAAAAGTACATGTATACTTACCCCAGGTGTTGGAGTGATGAGCACTGCATGTCTTATGTGTGGGTGAGACAGGTAAAAATGGCAGCTCAGGTGAGGCAGTGTAGCCCAAAGTGGTCAGTCCTGTTGGTGTTTGGGAGGTATCAGAATGGGGGCTGGTGGGGGACAGGGAAGGGTGCATTTCCATTTAGCACATAGTTCTTTAGGACCAGTTCTTGAATTAGATCTGGTCTCAAACAACGGCCAGGAGTGTTGGGGTGCTAAAACAAATCTATTAGCATATTACCACAGATTCAGTTATCCCTACCAATACAGCATCTTATTAAGACTGCATGTTACATTTCACCAAGGTTTGTTGTTTCTTCTGACAGCTATAATTAGTTCAGCTTGTAATCTTTAACCATACCAGGGCCACTCATGTATTAATGCATCATGCCCATCGGTTGTCATGATGCACCAATGAAGTGCTGGTGTGACTGCTCATCAGCTCTTCTTTGTAGCATCATGCCGACCCTCCAGAAGTTTATTAATCTACCATGTAAGGTCTGCATGATGCCAGTATCACCAGCAGTTCATAGGTGCATCATGATGACCGATGGGCATGATGCACTCCTACATCAGCAGCCTTTGAAGGGTTAAACATATTGCCAGATAGAGAGAAACAAGGGGTGCACTGCTCTTCATGCATATTCCCTATACCGTATAAAGCATAGCTTATACACAAGGATGAACTTTTGCTTTGCTGTCCAAACATCATACCTGTAAATATTGTTACATTGTCTCATTCCACCTATGTTTCATGATAGAATCAATTCTTCCTTGCCTGGGTGGCAAGTAAGAGGTTGTTTGTCTGCAGCCCATGCCCTAGAAAACCTAAATTTAGCTGACTCTTTACCTCACAGCCTTTCCCAACTTAGAACAGCCTCTAATCATTGAGTGCCTATTTGCCAGCATATCTCAAATGTACTCAAGCCATGTCTAGCAAACAATCAAATCATGTCAGAAAGGCTGTAGTAGAGCAACACACATAATATCATGATGAATTAAATGGATTATAATCATTCATGTCAATAGTTTAAATTAGTTGAGTACTGCCCTCTCTATCTCTGTTTTCTGTATCTCTCTCTCTCTCTCTCTCTCTCTCTCTCTCTCCCATTGCCTCTCTTCTCTCTCACTCTCTCTCTCTCTCTCTACCTCCCCACTTCTTCCTCTCTCAGTTTCTATCTGTAATTGTCTCCCCCTCTCTCTCTCTATCCCTACCTCGCCCTTCTATCTCTGCTTCTGTCTCTCTCTACTATTGTCTCTCTCTCCCTCTCTCCTTTCCTCTCTCTCTCTCTCTCTCTCTCTCTCTCTCTCTCTCTCCCCCCCTTTCTTGGAATGGACATTTACATTCAGGCAGAGGCACCTGGTGGAGGATGACAAATACACTTTATGCTGCAGATGTAAGTTGGGGTCAATAAATCTCACTAGATGGCTCTCTGGTGAAATCCTGTGTTTTCACGTGAATATGGGGTGTAAGTCCCAGGACTGACTGGTGAATATGTGCTCACAGATTCACCAGTCAGTCCCGGGATTCTACCTGACTTGTTTCTAGGGAGGGTACTCCTGATGAGGATCTATCCATGTCAGACACACACAGCACAAGTGTATTCCTTATGAGGTCCTATCCATATCAGACACACACAGTCCAAGGTTGATTGATTGATTTGTGTTTTACAGCACTTTAGCGGCACTAAGTGGCTATCCCGTGCTTCACAGGTTGATAATTTAACAGAGGAATGTGTCAGTGCCCGCGCATATGTTCACCACACACATCCTGACGGGATAGGAAAGAGGAGAAATAGACCCTTTTATGTGGGCTAGGGAAGCCCAACACAGTCCAAGGGTACTCCTTATGAGGTCCTATCTATATCAGACACACAGTACCTGGGTACTCCTTATGATGTTGTATCCATATCAGACACACACAGCACAAGTGTATTCCTTAGGAGGCCCTATCCATATCAGACACACACAGTACATCAATATACCTTATGAAGTCTATCCATATCAGACACACCCAGTACATGGATATTCTATCCATGTAAATCTGTCCATGTAGGGTGAGGGAAGGATACTTTCATATACACTCCATATAAGACACACAATTATGCACAACCTGTTCTCATGAGGTACTCACAATGTAGGATTATGAACATTACTTGAAATCTAGAATTTGTTTTTTTAATTTAAGCTATTGATAATGCCCATAGGTTGAAGGAATAAACATGCCCCCATCATAGTAAAGCTAACTAGCTGCAGTTAAATGACCCCAGCATACTGAGTCATATTACCAATGTTTATCTAATTAATGAGTGGCAGATGGTCCTTGGGGAAGGGGTGAAGTTTCAACTATCCCTCTGCTGGTACTGAACCTCATAAGGGCAAAGACACACAACACACACAATGCATTTGTAAACTAGCACTGAGATGGTGAAAAGGGCCATATCATAGATATTATAAGATGAACAGGCTTGTTGACAAGATCATAAGAGGTTTTCTAATCCTAATAGCTTTACACACATTCATTTATCCAGTCACAGCTTTGTACATTCTTAGAAAACATAAAATGTGTTTTGTAGTCAATTTGATTTTTAGAAGGACATAAAGTGCATCTCAGGTATAATCATTGTGGTGTTTGATGGTTTGTCACTAATAGACACAGAGGGGGTTCTGTCAATGTTGGGTTCAGACACACCAGATATACCTAGGTTGGCCCTGTGAGGTTGTATCCATGTAATATTCACACACATAATTTTATATATGTCACCTTTGTGAGGTCTCCCCAAATGTCAGTTATAAAGTTGATCTTACTTAAGTTGTATTCTTGTATACTGAAACCCTGGTTACTATGGTAACTAGGTCATCTCTGCTGTAGTGTGATGTTTATCTGACTGATGATTGCCAGATGTTCTCTGGGAGGGGAAGCCTTCACTCTACCTCATAAGGAGAAATACTCCATCTCAGTGAGACACACATATTTCTGCACATAATTCTACACAAAGCTCTATAGACAATATTTTAGGGATGATGTGCAATGATCTTTCATCTGACCATGGGAACATCATATAGATGGTGTATGAGTAAGTGTCAGGAAAAAAGTGTACAAATGCCAGAAAACCATGGTTTTGGCCTTTAGCCATAGAAAAGAAAATATGCCTATCCTATCTATTTATATCAGTTTGGGTGGATGTTGGTTGAAATATTTTGCTACAGTCAGTTGAGTGTAGAAATTTACTCTTTGAAGTGTCTGTGACAATGGCTCTTAAATCAGAATAAATCTATCAATAATAGTGATATATTGTCCCTATAACACACCACATAAAAAAACCTTGTAAGGGGTTGAAATTAGTATCAAGATTTTAGCTGTCAGTCTAACGGTCCCTGATTTGTGGTTCAGAATGGGTGCTACCATGTCTAGTTGGCAAGTTTCCCACCAATATTTATGCATGTTTCAATGAAAGAGCGGGAAAAACTGTGAAGAACGATGAAGACAATGTCTCCAGTCTTCACCATCTTTGGGTGAACTGCAAAAATCAAGTTTAATCTATAGAGTGTCAAGTTATATCAATAATGCAATGTTACTTTTGGAATTCCAAACCAATTCCAATGCTTGAGGATTGGTTATTTTGAGCATGGGTAGTATCATCTCTGGTAGGCAAGTTTCCCTCCAAAATACATGTTTCACCAAAAAGAGCAGGAAAACTGTTGATTAGAGATGAGGACATGAAATGGGTAAAAGTCATTAAGAAAATTTGCCCCAAATATGAGTCAGCCTTTGGTCATCTATATAGAGCGTTTTTTTTTTTGCAGTTTTTGGGCACACTGCAATAATCAAATATTTCCTTGGATGGATGGACACGACAACATATATACACTTTGCCCAAGTCGCTGACAATCGCTGACAATTGGGGCAGTTTATTAAACTTTAAACCTAACAGACAATGTCAGAAACAAAAAGAAAAATTTTATGACCAAATGTCCATGGCGTCCATGACTCAGTCCCTTTGTTCAGTCTCAGTGCAGTGCCACCTGGTGTGGCAGCACAGAACCACCTGACCCAGGTGGTGGGGGAGGTCCATCTAGTGGGGGAAATATACCCCTATATCTACCCCGTTCCTTTGTACATATAGTAGTCATATTTCGTTGGATGGATGGACACGACAACATATATACACTTTGCCCAAGTCGCTGACAATCGCTGACAATTGGGACGGCACACGGCATACAAAAACACTTTGCCCAATTAATACCTGCTCAATTCATGAGCCACACGTGGGTCTTTTACACATCGCGAGCGGTAAGAATCTGATAAATAAATCAGAACCGCCCAGGATCTCCAGTTGCCATAGCTTTTAACGTTGTGAAGGTGCATAAAATCTGCCAAAAACATGGCGGCACCCCGACGCACACTGTGGGTAGTGAAATCCCCTTCCAGCTTGGCGATCCGACAAGAGTCCTTGAGTTTGTATGAATAAACATTATAAGTCCATGAAAATAGTTGGTCATTGGGTTCGAGCCCAGACTCCAGAATATAATCCTTTAGCAGCTGTACAGGGCAGAGATTACTGCCAGGTGAAGCAATAACAGGAATAATTTGTTCATATTGACGGAATTGAACCGTCTTCGAGCTGCGAATACATAAGTCAAGTCCACCATCCCAGAATTTCACATCACTCACTAAGAGGGAATGTGTCGAATTTGTGATGTGCCCAACGCGCAACAAGCAACGGAAGGACAACAGTAGCGCAGCCCAGAATTTCCTGTCTTTAGCCTTAGACAAGTTCAGGACAGCCTTAATACGTAATAAGTCAGAGGCTGTCAGGGGTTCGGCTGGCTTAGATGCTGAGCCCAGCAATCATTTCGCACCATCCAAGGTAGATTTGATAAGGAAACATGCTCTTGTGGGATGAGGGTAGCCAATGAAGTCATGCAGAGCCCATAGGCCGGAGATGTAGTTCTCAATGGTGTTATAAGCCACGCGATTAACAAGATGAGTTATATATAGACAGACGGTTTCTATTGAGGCTGGTAAATAACACAGATCATATTCCTCACAGAAGTCCTCATATTGTTTCCATTGGGATTTCCTTGTCTTATAAGTGGTGGCAGACCAGCAATTCGATCTCAGAACCTCCCAACTGCGTCAAAGTGCCTCCAGCTCTGTAACAACAATCGATGAAGGTGTCAATAGTATAGCCACAAATAATTACATGGTCGGCATTATTCAGACGAGACAAAGCGTCGGCTAATATGTTATCTTCAGAGCTGATTCTGAAGGCTCTTAGATGAATGTTGTATAAGGCGCAGCACCAAAATAATTCCCGCAACCAAGGCATGGCATGGGGGCTTGTACTCCTGCCAGAATTGATCATGCCCTGTACCTGAGTGTTATCTGTATATACAGCCACAAAGCTATCTTTCCACTCGTTGCCCCAGGGATGCACAGATACTACAACAGGCCACATTTCTTCAATGTTAATATGATCACAGTACGACTCATTCTGCGGGGGATTTTCATGATGGCCACAACACTTGTCATCCCTGTACCAACAACCATAGAAGAAGTCGTCTTCGATGTGACCGCGAAACCATATTTTGAAGAATCTGTATACACAGTGTGGGACGGGGTATCAGTTCTTATCATGCGGGCCTTGCCATTGAACCAAGTTACAAATTGGTACCACCACTCCAAGTCTAATAATAAACTTTCAGACAAGTTGAAGCAGTGAATGCCGGGTGGAAGGTCTCGAAGCTCATTATACACAAGACGGGATAAGGTGCGGCTGCCTTTAATGACAGTCGAACAATGGCCCAGGAGACCAGCTAATTTCTCCAAGCGTTTCCTAGTACATGATTTACGGCCCCTGAAGTAATTGACCTCCGCTTTCACACGATCAAGTCTCTCATTATCGATTGACAAGGTCAAGTTCACTGAGTCAATAACAATCCCAAGGAACTTAGTAACTTGGGATGGGGGGACCAGCTTGTTCATTTTTACCTTGAAACCCAGGCCATTCAACATTACACACAGTTGGCTCTGAGCTTCCTGGCAAGAAGATTCTGAATTCCCTTTAACGAGGTAATCATCTAAATAGTTGGTACAGCGTGGATAACTGCCACTGGCCCCTCACTTCACTATGAAGTCGGAAACTTGGGTGAAGATGAAAGGAGCACAGCGCAACCCGAAGCATAGTGACATATCTTGGAAGAATTCACTGCCATTGCCCACATCCCAGGCAAACCCCTGAAAGTCACGATGGGCAGGCAATACATTAATAGAACGATAAGCATCGGCGATGTCAGTCACTGCGCAGAAATCAAATTGATTCAAGTCAGACACAACATCATCTACAGAATGATAATGGAATTTTTCACATGAATCTTCCATATAACAATTGATATTGATATGCTCAGGCATACACCAGTCAGTGATAGGGCGTAAGGTATTGTCGGATTTCAGAACGCCACCCATAGCATAAACGCATTTAGGTCGAGAATCTACTCTCCTGACTTTGCCCTCAGACAGCTCACTAATTACACGTTCAGTCATTTCTGAACAAAAGGCACTGTTTGTGAGAGACGCATAATTATTACAATTATACATAGATGGGCAGTCATGATCAACAATCCTAAATCCTCGGTAAATACCAGTCAGGACATACCAGTCACTTTTAGTTGCCAGGTCACCGAACTCCAGTAATTTACAAGCAAAGGCGCAAGGTTTAACTTGTGTAACGACAGATTCTAGCACATAAACACAATGGCAGGTTTTTTCGCTACATTCGTTGAACACAGGTACGAGAATGCCAGGGGCTACATCTACGCAACAAATAGGAACATCAACATTAAACCTCTTCGAGAATTCAGTTAAAGTTTCCTTATCCGTACTGAGTCTGACAGAATCTGGTAAATTTTCCCATCTGTTGTCACCTCCTAAAGTCACTTCCACCCGAGCACCTCAGTCAGTGCGCGGGTTGACAGTAACAGGGGTGATCCCAAGGCTACATAGGTTGTCCAAATTACCAAATAATTCACTACATTGACCAGCAGAATTCCATACATAATTGACACAATCAGTATTGACACAATTTGAACCAGAATCTGTAACATCATCAATATGAGTGACTAGAATGTCTGGGGCATCGGGAAGGTCAGACACAAAAACACATTCACCTGGTAATTCATGAATTACCGAGCCAATGTTAGGCTCCCGAGAGGGAAAATTCCCACCAGGAGCATCCGCGTTTCAATCATTAGATTTGTTGGGACATTTAGATTTTGTATGTGATCCCTGACACAATTGACAAACATGTGGGTAGTTACATTCTTTAGATTTACAACCATCCCCATTATAGGCATTGCAAGAAAGAAATCTCTTCTTCTTTTTCCTTTTCTTACTAGCACCGGAAGAACTACCTGAATTCGGAGAGGAGGATGGCTGGATACCTAACAACTTCTCTAAATAACCATTATCCAGGTTTTCTAGGCCCACATGCTGGGCGAACATATTATGATCAAAATAGCAAAAGGTGAATTCACCGAAGGCATCGCCACGTTCTCGCATGGCAAAATCATAGGTAATGAGAGCATCTTCCTTGTAAATATCCCTCTTGTCCGTGAGGAATTTTACATGCATCCCATAATTTTTACATGGGTGGCCGCGTTCCATCATACTATTGAGAAGGCCCATACTAGCCGAGATCACATCTCCTAGTGCTGGATTCTTGTGTTTACTTGAGGCATGTGCTGCTCAATATCAAAAGTAGTAAACTTACTCTTGGTGTCCTTTAAAGCATAAACAACCACAGGTGGGACTTGCTGCTGAGGCTGTTGCTGTTGCCTAAATTGTTGCTGTTGCTTCAAGGATGGGACCGGTGCACTATACATTGAAGAAACAGATGGCTGAGCATTGACCAAGGGGGCAGGCGGATACAGGGGCCTACCATCGGCTGACTGCATAGGCCTACCAGCTCCTACCCATGCTGGTTGTTGTTGTACAAAGACACCATGCTGTTGGGGATATCGAACAGGAGAGTTAGATTGTTGTGGAATGTAGGGACTACCATCATGATAGAACAACTGTGGGTGTTGGGCCAGGCCATCCCCCCAGGGTGCAGCTCCCTCAACACTGCCAGTCGGTTGTCTACCTGGGGGCTCAACTTTGACACCAACAGACTGACCCACAGCTGAATTAGATGACAATCTCCCTTGCTTCCACTCTTTCCATAACAGAAATTCCTGGTATTCACTGTCCAAATCAACCCAGGACTGGGGAATAGTAGCTTGGTTGTGCGGTTGATTTCCCTGGGTGTGCGGTTGATTATACCGGGAAGTTGACTTGTCCGGAAGGACATGGCGGCCGTCTTGGACTCCGCAGTGAATGTTGACATCGGCCTCTGATTTGCCAACAAATGTGGGTTTATCAAGCGCCGAAATGGCGCCTCGCCAAGCCCGCTCACCATGTTCTAATTCACGCAATGTCCTATTATTTTCTGAATGGATACTAGCTAACTCTAATTCTAATTCTCTGCGCTTAGATAAACGAACAATTTCATTTTTACGTGAGCGTTCTGCAGCAATTTGCCTTAACAAGTCCCCATTCTCTCCCAAATAATCGTCAGAATTATCGTCCTGCCCGTCCTGCGGGCTGGGCGGAGAGCTCTCTCCCCCGATGGCTTGGTCCTCCTGCCCGGTAGGGGCACGGTTGGATGAATCCGATATATTATGGGACGTATCTCCCGCTCTCCCCGGGTTCGCCACACCACAATGTGGACATTTAGAGGAATTCCCATGATATGGGGTACTACAAGCGACACACTTAGTCATATCGACGATAAACAATAAGTGACAATAAACAGTTAGTGACTGAGGTTGTAGGCAGGGGCCCGAACGCACCAATAGAGCGTTCGACTACCCAAACCCCAGTAACATTCACCATAAATTTCCTTTGGTATCTGGCAAACTGCTGCCAGGAGTGAGGGAACAAGAACAGAAGCAGGGCAAAACTGAGCAGGAGATGCCCAGTTACAAGCTTACATCCTACGGAGAAGGGCAGAAGAGGCCGCGGGTCCTGACAATAAACAGTTAGTGACTGAGGTTGTAGGCAGGGGCCCGAACGCACCAAATGATGTCAACATTCAAAATGGCGGCGTAGGCCTTCCGGTTCACGGCTCTACGGCCTTTAGATCGATGAATACAGGCCAGACTGGCCTGCCACAGGCCCCTACAGGCCCTCATCAACTTGTCACAGGTTTGAACAATCTTCATTTGCAAAATGCCAACCCAAATAGTCTTTTGGTGCCCACGCGGTACCCGGTAGCTCCCGGTCGGTTCTTTCGACCACCGCGGGTGCTGGGTCTAGCTTGGGTGCAAAGACAATCCCTCCCAGCAGTGTTCAGGGAGGTATAGAAGTGAAGTCTAGTGCACCACAGGCATCTTCAACTTATTCCCAAGCCACTTTGGATGAGTACCAGCAATTTCTGGCTTGGAAACAGCAGCAGCACTCAAAAATTTTATGACCAAATGTCCATGGCGTCCATGACTCAGTCCCTTTGTTCAGGCTCAGTGCAGTGCCACCTGGTGTGGCAGCACAGAACCACCTGACCCAGGTGGTGGGGGAGGTCCATCTAGTTTTATCTATTATGCAATGTTCTGTTTGGAATTCCAAGCCAATTTCAATACCTCAGGATACCCAATTGTGGGGGAAAGAAAGTGGATTGGTTATTTTGAGCATGCTTGCTACCATGTCTAGTAGGCAGGTTTCCCTCCAAAATGCATGTTTCATCAAAAACAGCTGGAAAACTGTTGATTAGAGATGAGTACATGAAATGAGTACATGAAATGGGTGAAGGTCATTAAGAAAAGTGGCCCCAAATATGATACAGCCTTTGGCCATTTATAAAGAGTGCTTTTTTGCAGTTTTTTTCTTTTGCGCACTGCAAAAATCAAGTTTATCTATTTTGCAATGTTATGCTTGGAATTCCAATGCCTCAGGATACCCAATTATGGTTTGTTCCCCTGATCACCAAACATGAATGAAGGTTGGGGAGTTTGTTATAATTATATAGCCTATATGCCATCAATGTCTTTATGAAGACCCATAGCTCTATCATATGTGACCCAGCCTTACAAATTGGTACTGAAGTCGCACATTTAGAAGCCTAGATATAGCCTTTTCAAGTTGGATAGTGTAAAAAATATCATTTTTTTTTCAAAATTGACATTTTAGCATTTTTCTAACTTATGGGTAGATATCTTTTAGAATCCTTGCTTCCTAAAGTGAAAATAAGCCCCAAAAGCCTGAAAGACATAGTTTTAGGTTTTGTGGTTGTAGAGAATTACATAGGGATTATATAGCATTTAGAATTTATTATATGTTTAATATGTTGATTATCTCAGTTTAATCTATTATTAATCAATCCGACTACATTTACTGCTAGAAGATCCACAGAGGGAAGCCGGGTTCATATATGCAAGTGTTATATACCAAATGAAAGCTCTTGATGAGCTGTAAATGAATATGGCAGTATCTAAACATTTCCTATGTGCGACTTCCGAACCACTTTGTCAGGATGGGTCACATATATCATTTTAATGTCATAAACATTTTAATTGATCAGCCATCTTTATGTGCTTATGAGATAGAGATGTCATTACAACTTTCTTACTGAGTCTGCTAAGGAATTGCTGGCATAGTGGAATCTTGGCTAACTCCTTCTATAAAAGAGGTTGATATGAATATCCCGGGTTACCAATATGTGTGACTGGACAGATACCCAAACAGAGATAAAAAAAAGCTGGAGGGTTAATGCTATACCTAAGGGACCACTACATTGCAATCCCTAATTTACATAATAGTTTTATAACTGAAGAATATGAAATTCTCAGTGTTGACATTGAAATTGGAGTCATGAAATATAAAATCTTTGTATGCTATCGTCCTCCAGACGTGCATATTGATAAAAATGCTATCTATAAAAAACTCAGCGAAATCAGGAAAAATGTCACAAGGAAAAGAAAATTAATCTTTATGGGTGACTTTAATGTTAACCTTCTCAATAAAAAAGATGTGGAGGAATCGAAAGTTGATGATTTTTGCACTGGTAATGAAGTCTTTCAGCTGATAAACTCTGTAACTAGACCAGTATCTGGCACCTTACTTGATCATATCTACACCAATGTAGACAATGTGGCTTTCCAAGGGTCACTCGATTACTATGTATCGGATCATACTCCTATTTATATGGTTCTAAAATGTGACAGAACAAAAATTAAGAAAAAAAGAGTTATGGCAAGGTCCTATAGAAGATATGATTTTTTAACTTTCAAAAAATTATTAATCAGCTACAATTGGGAAGATGTGGTACTTATGAAAAAACCCAAATGATATGTGGGCGACCATCTTGAATGTTATAACTAGCACCCTTGACGGCATGTGCCCTGTAAGGTCCATTACCATTCCAGAATATACACCTCTCTGGCTTACGGATGATGATCTTGAATTAATGTGTGTCAGGGATAAGCTATATAGAAAAGCAAGAAACACTGAACAAAACTGAAGACTTGCCAATTACTTTAAACGTATTGTTAAAACAGCAATTTTCCAAAAAAAAAAAAAAGAGATCAGGAATCTACTTGAATTCAGGAAAACTGACCCTGTTAAATTCTGGAATGCCATCCGTATACTGCTACCCAAGTAGCACTCTGATCAAGTTAAGAAATAATACGAATGGATTGATAATCGCACATGCTGAATGTGCTGAGTATATAAATAGCTGTTTCACTAACATTGGTAAACAATTAGCAGATGCACTTCCCCCACCTACTACATACACTCTGGAGCAGAATCCATACGGTGTACCAGTTCCAGATTCAAATTTAATGTACAATATCTCCTATCTCAGTTTAAAGAAATATATAAAGACTATTAATATCAGGAAGCCATCAGCTATTAAACATTGTAAACATTTTATTATAAAAGATGCTTTCATGTCTATCCCTGATGTAATTTTGATCTTGTACAACACATGTGTACGACATAGTACCTTTCCTAATACATGGAAGAAAGGGACAATTGTCCCTCTTCATAAAAAAACAAACTCATTAGATGTTAATGACTTAAGACCAATTAGCCTTTTACAGCTCCATGGTAAAATCCTAGAAAAAAAAAATGTCTGTCATAGGTTACAAAACTACATGGAAGACAATAGTCTTCTGTGTCCCACAGAACATGGGTGCAGGAAGGGACGTTCAACCCTAAGCGCAGTCACTGAGCACCTAAGTAATATTATAAACAACATTATTAATGGAAAACCAACATACTGCATATATCTTGATAACAAAAAAGCATTTGACACTGTTTTCCACTCAAAATTATTGGAAAAGTTATCACTTTTAGGGCTAAACACTAGGACTTGTAATTTTTTCAGGAATTACCTATCAAATAGAAATCAAATAACAATAGCTCATGATAACTGTTCCAGCTCTAAAATTATAACACATGGGGTGACCCAGGGCTCCTTTTTGGGTCCTGTCCTATTTTCTATATATGTTAACTCCTTGTCTAAGGCCTGTGATTATAACATGACACTATATGCTGATGATGCCGTAGTCTCTGTCACATCCCCAGAAGAAATGCGAAAAGCTTTGACAAGAATCAAGGAATGGTGCCTACAGAACTCCCTGACTGTCAATGAAAAGAAAACTAAATGGATGTTATATAATGATGTCCACCAGGACAATAGTGTCTTTACTTTAAACAATGTTATACTCGAAAGAGTACATAGCTTCCCATACCTCGGCCTAACCTTAGATACTGATTTTAAATTTATTGAACATAGAAATAACACTATTAGAACCATCAAACATGAATATATCAACTATCCAGGATTAGAAAATTTATAAATCCTGAGACGGCTGTTGACATCTTTAAGTGGATGATTTTACCATGTTTTGATTACGGTGACTTTATTGGGGATAGGGACCATAGAGGTGAAACAAAAGAACTTCAACTACTACACAGCTGGGCTTTAAGAGTAGCCTATATATGGTAAAACTTGAAGAAAACCCTCGAATGACTACAGTAGAAATTAGACATGCAAGCAATTGCTCTGAACTAGATTTAAGAAGAGATCAGCACTTGCTTCTCTACGCTTTTCAACTAGCACAGAAAATAGAATATGTTGACCATAGACATCTTCCAACTCAATTACACACAGGAAAAAGATTGATAATTCTGCACTTACTAAAGCCTGTAGTATTAAGAAGTGCTTATTATAGAGCCAGAGTCAGATGGAATCAATTAAAAGCTCAGTACACCCATATACCTACGTTGGAAAAATTCAAGAGTAAGATAATATCTGATTATCCAAATTGTTTTATCTAAAAGTTTCATTGTACGCTTACTCTGTGTTGGTACCAGATCCTCATCCCTCATCTCATCTCATCCCCACCACTTTCCCTAGCTAAGTAAGATAATTGTGAACTTGTTCTCTTTCCTATATCATAGAACTGTGTAACATTATTCCTTCGAGGTGGACATCATGTCATTTATATCTATTGAACCATAAATGTATATGTCTCCTACAGGGGGCCTAGCGGACGTACCACAATGCGTGGATGCTAGGTATAAATACCGGTTACAATGTACTCAGTATTTTCCCAATAAAACACTTTAAAAAAGAATCCTTTAGGTCAAGTCTTTTCAAATGCATCTGTTTAATCTTCCTGCTGATCCTCACAGAATTTCCTGCATTTACAGACAGATCCACCTGCACCCCACCTTTTTATAGCAATTTTCACTCGAGTGCAAGATAGCCATCTGACACCAGTGTCATGACCTTAGTGGGCCGTGGGGCTCACAACTACATTTAAATATCTCAGATATTGTCAAGAAAATGTCCATAACTTTTTGAAAAATATTTTTTTACATATTTTTTTTTTCATAAAAGGAGTGATTAAGCATATTAGTCATCATGATGCAGTATCAACCCCATAGAGTTGGCATGAGTGTATCCCTGGCGAGTTACTCTCCAGGCCTGCATTCATGACAATAACAATCACTGGGAATGATGCATTAATGCATTAGTGACCTTAAAAGATTTGAGATCATCATTGTTAACAAAATATGGGGAAAATGCCAAAAGGAATCAAACTTACAGTTGTAGAGTTAGCAGAGGTATTATTTAAAAAAAAAAAAAGAAGTGGAAAGTATTGTGTATCCCCCTCTAACATTGGGGTGGGGAGACACCCAACTAGCCCCATGAGTTTATGTGTCCTCCTGGTCACCAAACACACAGCACCATGGGATGTGTGATGTAATGTAGAAACGTCCTGGATCAGGATGGTCTGAGAAAGGTTATTCCTAAGACTGCGAGGCCATCATAATGTTGAATGTTAAGATGGTCAATTTAAGCTTGTCTTGTAGCACTTGTTTGTCTTTTGAGTATGATTTGATTCTTGGTATTATCTCTTGTTTATGCTGAATTTGCTGAAGTTGTTTTGTTTCAGATATTCCCTAGGTTTCGGAGTAGCACCGATTATCCCTTCTAGTCTGTACGAAAGCCTCATGTGCCATCTACAGCCATGTCACTCCATATGCTATTAAATATACCAGCACTGTGATGCATAGTATGCTGCCTCTTCATAAGGCCCTCTCTGATATCATCCGCCATTTCATATATGAACCTTGAATAGTGCATCCCTTGCATAATGAATGTTACCAGCACCAAAAGGCATTGGAATAATCTCATCTCATTATACAGGGCATAACACAAAATTAATTCAAAATTCTAACTGGCATAAATAGTTCCAATGACCTGAGAAAAGCACTTTTGGAACTTTAAGTTGATTCAAAGTAGAGATACCCTTTTCGATATCTTCATAGTATTACACTCATTCAGGGCTGGATTTCGTATGGTTTCTTCCAGGTTTCTTCCAGAAGAGACTGGAAGAATGTCAGAACACTCTTGGAAAAAAATTATATAAGCCATGACTTTTGCTAAATTCACCTGCTATGGTGAAGAGACAGACTGATGAGGATCTATAAAAGCAAGACCGGACATAAGAATACTAGTTTTCTTGCAACTGTAACTCAATTGCCTTCAAAATTTGGATCAATTTAGTGTCTACAACACCCCTCTCAAAAGACCACTCCCATAGTGTTAAAGTGTTAGCTCTAGCTTAGATAAGTGTATCAAATATGCTGCATGTTCAGTAGATGACATGACAATGTGCCCCTGTTGAACCGATTCTTACCCTCGAACCATATCAAGCCAAAGCACCAACAATTTAGATATCAGGTGATGATTTGGTATGCAATGGTCTCTACTTTGTTCAGTGTAATAAGAAAAACAAGGTGGAGAATAGTTGAATCCATCTCAAAGCCAAAAAAACTAGGGAATTGTCTACAATCAAAACATAAGCCCAAGCTCCGATTGGCTGCATGGGGCAGCAGCATGATAGGTGGCACAGATATTCCTTTGTTCTTTTTGTTTACATGTGTCACTGAGAACAATGGATTTTGGCATGCTGCCTGTAACGCTGCCGCTCCTTACCGCATTGTGGAGCCCTGGCAGGACATACTTATTTCAGAGTTGTCTTTCCAAGACTACAACATAGTGTGCCTTTTTTAACTGGAGAACCCTGTGGGGTAATTGTAGCTAAATAGCAGCCGATATTAGTGGCCACTTTTTTATTTTTACATATTAGGGGCTGATTATACTGACCAGTAGCGGGTCGCTCCTGATGATTATCCTAGTCATAGGGGTCGTGAGCTACAGTATAATGTTATGCAGTGTCCCACAGATGTTAGTCTTATGAGGTACACACACGGAGTGTTCTTATGAGGTACACACATAATTACATTGTGTCTTTATGAGGTACACACACACACACACAGTTACCGAATGAGTCCTTATGAGGTACACACAAGGGTAATTGACTCGATCTACTGTGTATAACAGAAGGGGAAACTATATAGCTTCGTCTACAGAAATATCATCTGACTCTGTGTTAATCAGAGCGAGTTATTATCTGTTACATTCTGTACTAGGTTGTAGTTAAAGGCCCCACTGGACTATATGAACTGCATGCCACACCCCTTTTTAAATGCCCTCTGTGCCAGCTGATGTACACAGGTCAGCAATGTATCCAAAGAATACTAAGGACATATCTAATTCTTGCTTTTCTAAAATTGCACAAGTATGAGTGAACCTAAGGCAAATGATGCTATCTAAAATTCATTTCATATTGTTAGCTTATATTCAGGTAATAGCAGATGTAAATTCAAATCTTTCTACACAGAAAACCATTTGTCTATGTGAATGATAGGCAGACACAGAGTAGTCCCCCTGATTGGTTATTCACTAAAAGTACCAGTTGTATGGTATACAATATCACATACATACACAACACCATGTGGATGCCTGAGACTGGGCACAGCCTTATAGAAATCTGCTAATTTCTAACTAAGGACTAACAGTTGATTTGTCATGTTCACACACCTAAATATATGTGTTAGCATGAGGTGATTGGTGTAAATTCTAGAATTTGTCATTCTGGTATAATGGCTGTTTAGAAGATGACAGCTTTTTGTTTTGGTGTCTAGATTCAAACCCAACTGCTACTTTTCTGGTCTGTGACCTCTGACCCTGGAGGTGTCAACACTTTAGGGTGACATACACCACATGTCTCAGGGCCCTGCATGGTCCCTCAGCCTCCTCTCCTTGACCAATCATATATCCCCAAAAGCACTACCAGGGCATTGCGAGGTGGGCCTTTAAGTACATGACGTGACTATGTTTACTGCACCTTAATATTTTGACCTTGCTATTTATCTTTTACTTTCAGTATCTCAACATTTATATAATAATTAGCTAGCCTTTACTCAGGCAAGAAAATTCTGGCTGTGACCACGTGCAGGAGTTGCCACATGCATCTAGACATGTATACCTACTAAGGATTGCTACATTCACTACTATTTTAGTTTGGGGAACCATATGAGCATATAATGGTGAATTATGTATAGTCTTGGTGGGTCTGAAGTACACATTGTAACCAAAATGAACAAAACCTCTCATACATAACATTTTCAAATTTGTGGGAAACTTGCAAAAATTTAAATGGTAAGTGCCTTAATTCTATCCAGGATATTAGATGGGGACACTTTTATAAGATTATCAACCAATTTATTTCAAAAATTTTATTAGGAGGTGTCTGGTGCAACACATATAGTAAACACCTCACATACGTAACGAAATGCTGAGGAGGGGGGGAAAATGAATACTGCTGGCAAAGTACATACCAAAAAAAAGGTTATATGTACTGAAATGATTGATTGTAGGTCTAGGAGTAAATAAACAATGGTAAGAGCAGGTAATCTCGCAAAATAATGCACTTTTAGGGTATGGGAGGTGAAAACTTCGAAAAATAATCAACACTTTTCACCCCAGACAGGCTGGGGTGTCATATCAAAATATCCAAACTGGACCTATTGAGCCCTAGCAGTAAAGGTAGGCCCTAATTTCAACAAATAATAATGATTTGGGGATAAATATACAGCAGGAGTAGCTCAGGAAGGGCAATTTCCATTCCGCAGTGAAAACGTTACGTATGTGAGGAAAATAAAGCCTTAAAGAGTATGGGGCTTCCTGGCCAAATTAAATGGCATCACCAAGCTGCTATGGCCAGTCTAGGGCTTGGGACTTTCAATCAGAGGGAAATATCACCCAAAATACATCATTTCCATGCAATCTAAGACAATTGCAGGCCCTCATATATATAACACACACTACTTCATGAGAATCTGATTAAAATTCCTTACCTTTTTGAGAAATTTCAGTGTAAATGGAGCTGCAAAATCACAGTAGACTGTGAGCTTAGCTAATTTGAGATCCTCTGAGTGACTTCCAGTGTTCGGTCATTCCTGCCAGGGCAACAGGAAACATTTCTTTTCTCCTCCACATATTTTCGTTACGTATGTGAGGATTTCCACACCGATACCAAAAGACCCCCTCTGTGGCCTTACTATGCAGACTTGAGACATGATTTTTGTTTCAATCATTCAATTCATATACATACTACACTAGAATAGACTAGAAATAAAGAACCATTTATTTAGATAGCCTACATACAAATAAAAGTGTACCTCACATACGTTACATTTTGGGGAGTTGAATTTTGGTTTATGAGACCTAGCTCATATCTGCAGCAAACCAGCACTTTCATTTATTTACCATCAAAACTCACAGTTTGATATTATAACACATGTGTGAAAGACAGTTGAGGAAGGGACATGGCCAAAGTGTTTTTAATAGATAGCTATGACCTCTCACCAAAGGCAAATTAGGTTTATCACACTCTAATACTGCCTAGCTTAAAAATATATAGGTAGGAATGGTGAAAAATTGGACAAAAAAGGGCATTTTTGGTGTATTGTCCAACTTCGAGCCTCCGTAACTCGTCAAATTATAGGCTGATATACATGAATTTGCCCTCTACTTAAAGCTCAAGATGTTTTCTATCAGATGAGACTAATATAATAAAGAATAGTGGTCTACATTTATTACTGTAGCTCCTCAAAGCTAAAATCCTCTCAAAATAGGCCCAGACATTGCTCAGTGGATCTGCCCATATATTGCTGACTGGTGACTAGTATATTCTATTACTATTGTATCTGTATTTGATTTGATAATATATTGTATAAACTATATTTGACTGTCTACTTGTTTTATCTTCATATATACATCCATCTATCCATTCCCCCACATGGGGTTAAGCTAGGCCAATTATTAATCTGTACATAAGAGATCAAAATCTACAATTAATTAAGCCCCCAAAATCGTTACACCTTAGTTATCTCTTTGGCTATTCATCTTTCACTTGCAGTATCTTAACATTTATTGGATGATTATCTAGCTTTTTGAAAAGGAAAAAAAGACACAATTAAGAGATGATGGTCTGTTTTCAGACAAATGTGCCAAACAGATATTGAAAGTATAGTCTGGTAATTAACTTAGGGTAATTAACCTGTATAGAATGAGACTCGATGTACTGTGTATAACAGAAGGGGTAACTATATAGCTTCATCTACAGAAATATTTTTTGACTCTGTGTTAATCAGAGCGAGTTATTATCTGTTACATTCTGTACTATGTTGTAGTTAAGTACATGACCTAACTATGTTTACTGCACCTCTATATTTTGACCTGGCTATTTATCTTTCACTTTTAGTATCTCAACATTTATTTAATGATTATCTAGCCTTTACTCAGAAAAGGGAAGAAAAATACACAATTAACCCTTTCACTTTAGTGGCCACACATACTAAATTCAGAATGTGCTTAGGCTTTTCAAAGAAGGCTTATGACTGTTTAAGTGCTGCGCCTGTGCCGTAGAGCAGGACATCATTTCAGAGTTGTCTATTCAAGACTACAACATAGTGTGACTTTTTTAACTGGAGAACACTGTGGGGTACATGTAGCTAAATAGAAACCAATATTAGTGGCCACTTTTTATTTTTACATATTAGGGGCTGATTATACTGACCAGTAGTGGGTTGCTCCTGACGATTATTCTAGTCATAAGGGTCGTGAGCAACACTATAATGTTGTGCAGTGTCCCCCAGATGTTAGCCTTATGAGGTACACACAGTTACACAGAGTGTTCTTATGAGGTACACACACAGTTACATTGTTTCTTTATGAGGTACACACACACACAGTTACCGAATTGGTCCTTATGAGGTACTCTGATGTTAGCCTCATCAGGTACACAGACACAGTTACACTGTACCTTCCTTTGAGGTACACACACAGTTACACACAGAGTACTTATGATGTACACACACACAGTTTCACAGTGTGTCCTTACGAGGTACTTTGAAAGTACCTTATGAGGTACCTGAAAAGTACCTCATAAGGCCATCCTCATAAGGTGCTTCTCTCCCCGTAAATAGAGGTACCTCATAAGGGTACCTCACAAGGACTTTACCTCACAAGGACCAATTGTGGGGATGTGTGTGTGTATGTGTGTGTGTTTATATAGGTGGGTGGGGCTTGAGTAGAGTCAGGTGTGTTAGCTGTAGTATGTACGTGTGTGTGTTGTTATATAGGTGGGTGGGGGTTGAGTGGAGCCATGTGTGTTACATGTAGAATGTATGTGTGTGTGTGTTTATATAGGTGGGTAGGGGTTGACTGGAGTCAGGTGTGTTACCTGTAGTATGTGTGTGTGTGTTTGAGTGTGTTCGTAGAGATGGGTACGGGTTTAGTGGAGTCAGATGTGTTACCTGTAGTATGTATGTGTGTGTGTTTATATAGGTGGGTGGGGGTTGAGTGTATTCAGGTGTGTTACCTGTAGTATGTATGTGTGTGTGTGTGTAAATATAGGTGTGACGGGGTTGAGTGGAGTCAGGTGTGTTACCTGTAGTATGTGTATGTATGTGTGTGTTTATGTAAGTGGGTGGGGGTCGAGTGGAGTCAGGTGTGTTAGCTGTAGTATGTAAGTGTGTTTGTGTTTATATAGATGGGTGGGGGTTGAGTGGAGTCAGGTGTGTTAGCTGTAGTATGTAAGTGTGTTTGTGTTTATATAGGTGGGTGGGGGTTGAGTGGAGTCAGGTGTGTTAGCTGTAGTATGTATGTGTGTGTTTATGTCAGTGGGTGGGGGTCGAGTGGAGTCAGGTGTGTTAGCTGTAGTATGTAAGTGTGTTTGTGTTTATATAGGTGGGTAGGGGTTGAGTGGAGTCAGGTGTGTTAGCTGTAGTATGTATGTGTGTGTTTTTATATAGGTGGGTGGGGGTCGAGTAGAGTCAAGTGTGTTACCTGTAGTATGTATGTTTGTGTTTATATAGATGGGTGGGGGTTGAGTGGAGTCAGGTGTGTTACCTGTAGTATGTATGTGTGTGTGTGTGCTTTATATAGGTGAGTGGGAGTTGAGTGGAGTCAGGTGTGTTAGCTGTAGTATGTATGTATGTGTCTGTGTTTATATAGGTGGGTGGGAGTTGAGTGGAGTCATGTGTGTTACCTGTAGTATGTATGTGTGTGTTTATATAGGTGGGTGGGGGTTGAGTGGAGTCAGGTGTATTACCTGTAGTATATATGTGTGTGTGTGTTTATATAGGTGTGACGGGGTTGAGTGGAGTCAGGTGTGTTACCTGTAGTATGTATGTGTGTGTGTTTTTATAAAGGTGGGTGGGGGTCGAGTAGAGTCAAGTGTGTTACCTGTAGTATGTATGTGTGTGTTTATATAGGTGGGTGGGGGTTGAGTGGAGTCAGGTGTGTTACCTGTAGTATGTATGTGTGTGTGTGTGTGTGTGCTTTATATAGGTGGGTGGGAGTTGAGTGCAGTCAGGTGTGTTAGCTGAAGTATATATGTGTGTGTGTTAATATAGGTGTGACGGGTTGAGTGGAGTCAGGTGTGTTACCTGTAGTATGTGAATGTATGTGTGTATTTATATAAGTGGGTGGGGGTCGAGTGGAGTCAGGTGTGTTAGCTGTAGTTTGTTAGTGTGTTTGTGTTTATATAGGTGGGTGGGGGTTGAGTGGAATCAGGTGTGTTAGCGGTAGTATGTATGTGTGTGTGTGTTTATATAGGTGGGTAGGGGTTGAGTGGAGTCAGGTGTGTTACCTGTAGTATGTATGTGTGTGTTTATATAGGTGGGTGGGGGTTGAGTGGAGTCAGGTGTGTTACCTGTAGTATGTATGTGTGTGTGTAAATATAGGTGGGTGGGGGTTGAGTGTAGTCAGGTGTGTTACCTGTAGTATGTATGTGTGTGTGTGTTTATATAGGTGTGATGGGGTTGAGTGGAGTCAGGTGTGTTACCTGTAGTAGTTATGTGTGTGTGTGTGTGTTTATATAGGTGGGTGGGGGTTGAGTAGAGTCAGGTGTGTTAGCTGTAGTATGTAAGTGTGTTTGTGTTTATATAGGTGGGTGGAGGTTGAGGGGAGTCAGGTGTGTTAGCTGTAGTATGTATGTGTGTGTGAGTTGGTGTAACCAGCAAATTGGGGACATTCATGGGAACACACATCTACAAACTGGGGACATCTTGCGAACTGGGGACGGCTCACTTCGCATGACCTTGAGAAAAGGGGGGCAATTGGTTTGGGTATCACAAATGACCTTGAAAAATGGTTATGAACATGATTTCTAGTGTGTCAACAAAATGTCCCCAATTTGGCCCGGAGCAACTTGTGCTGTGTGTAAAAAGTAAGAGCTATTTTTTGTGAATTTTTGCCTGCGTGTAAAAGTCCCCAATTTGTTTTGCACACTGAGAGATCTGTGTGTCCCCAGTTCACCCAGTGATCTGGGTCTAGTGCCTAATTAGCTTTATTGCCATTTTTGACCTCTTAGTTATTAATCCAGTGTATTTGCATAAAAATTGTCACAAATTTGAGCCAGACATTGAATCTGTGTGCCTGCAAACTGAGGAATTTCCTTAATAGACCCTGTGTGTCTACAATGTGAGGACATGACTTCACAGTGTGTGCTTGCAAACTGAGGCCTAAGGGACTTTCTCTTGGGTGTGGTGAATTCACCCAAAATGCAAAGAGTGTAAACAAACTGAGGTCCTGATACTTTTCTACCCCTATACATTCAGTCTATTTACGAAGAATAGGCACATTTAAACAAGGACAAGTTTAAATTTTCTAGCTGTGTGCTCAAACGAATTGAGGACTTAATCTCCACACAGTGTTTAGGCAAACTGAGGACATGACCACACATTGTGTGTATGCAAATAGAGGACTTGGCTTAGATACACTCCACACAGTGTGTGTAGGCAAACTGAGGACATTAGTACACAGAATGAGTATGCAAATAGAGGACTTGGTCTTAGATACACTCCACACAGTGTTTGTAGGCAAACTGAGGACATGACCACACTGTGTGTGTTGGCAAATAGAGGACTTGGTCGTAGATTCACTCCACACAGTGTGTGTAGGCAAACTGACGACATGGCCACACAGTGTATGTAGGCAAATAGAGAACTTGGTCTAAGATACACTCCACACAGTGTGTATATGCAAATAGAGGATTTAGTCTTAGATACACTTCACACACTGTGTGTAGGCAAGCTGAGGACATGGCCAAACAGTGTGTATATGCAAATAGAGGACTTGGTCTTAGAAACACTCCACACACTGTGTGTAGGCAAACTGAGGACATGACTACACTGTGTGTGTTGGCAAATAGAGGACTTGGCCTTAGATACACTCCACACACTGTGTGTAGGCAAGCTGAGGACATGACCACACAGTGTGTGTAGGCAAATAGAGGACTTTGCCTTAGATATACTCCACACAGTGAGTGTATGCAAATAGAGGACTTGGTCTTAGATACACTCCACACCGTGTGTGAAGGCAAACTGAGGACATGACCACACAGTGTGTGAAGGCAAATAGAGGACTTGGTCTAAGATACACTCCACACAGTGTGTGTATGCAAATAGAGGACTTGGTCTTAGATACACTCCACACAGTGTGTGTAGGCAAACTGAGGACATGGCCACACAGTGTGTGTAGGCAAATAGAGGACTTGGCCTTAGATACACTCCACACAGTGTGTGTAGGCAGACTGAGGACATGATCACACAGTGTGTGTAGGCAAATAGAGGACATGGCATTAAATACACTGCACACAGTTTGTGTAGTCAAACTGAAGACATGGCCACACAGTGTGTGTATGCAAATAGAGGACATGGTCTTGGATACACTCCCAGTCAATACAAAAACTTGTCGGACATTTGGAATGTCTGGCTGTATTTATGGGACCTTGGGCTACATTTTGTTTTTTACGGCATGCAAATCAGACCATTATTAAGGTTTTTACCGCCTAAAACAAAAGCAGTTACTTTTATTTAAATTTTGAATAGTTAAAATAGTTATTTAATGCTGTTTTTTTTATTATTCATTTCTCAACAAAAATAATCTTGAGGTATTCAGTCCTGGGGAACGATGAGATCTGCAGGACCAAATGGCCTGCGAGGGGAAAAACCTTTCTTATAGACTGCACTCCACACAGTGTGTGTATGCAAACTGAGAACACGGCCATATAGTGTATGCCAATAGAGGACTTGGTCTTAGTTAAGGTCCATACAGTGTGTGTAGACAAATTGGGGACATGGCCCCACAGTGTGTCTATGCAAAAAGAGGAGTTGGTCTGAGACACAACATGTGTAGGCAAACTGGGGACTTAGTCTTAGATATACTCCATGCAGTATGTGTAGTTAAACTGAGGACAAAGCCATACAATGTGTGTTAAAAATAGAAGACTTAGTCTGAGACACAGCATGTATAGGCAAACTTGGGACGTAGTCTAAGATATACTCCACACAGTGTGTGGAAGCAAACTGAGGACATGGCCACACCTCCCCCTTCCACGCAGCAGAATTTATACAGTCAACTTTGTTTTAGAGTAATTCTATTGCAATACCTTTGTAAATCAGTGTAGGATACTGGTTAATCAGGGTTGATCGATCAGTTTTGATTAATGTTCTACACCACTGGTCACGAGTGGTCTCTCCCCGCACCTTGTCAGAGTAGGACCTCTCCTAAAGGTGAACACATGCACTGCAACCTAGCACACTGATTAGCCACTTGCTCATATGATACTGCAGCTCAGCATCGAAGGACCCAGTGGGCAAATTAATGTTGATTCAGCATTGAAACAATTTTTGCAGATGAACAGTTGTTTCTTGGTTTAGATATTATCGAATTTGAAAGTTGACACAACATAATCAAATCAACTGTGATTCAACATCAAATCATAAGTGCTGATTCAACAT
Source organism: Acholoe squamosa (assembly GCA_949317995.1). Lineage (NCBI taxonomy): Eukaryota > Metazoa > Annelida > Polychaeta > Phyllodocida > Polynoidae > Acholoe > Acholoe squamosa. Next base: position 67,296,684 of record OX439048.1, on the reverse strand, counting down.
TTGTGTTTCTATGTTGATTCAATATTGTTTCAAAAGTTGAAACAACACTGATACATGTAGTAGTTAGGCAATTCTTTGTTGACATGTTAATGTTGAATCAACATTGAAATCGGTATCATTGATTTGACAAATCAATGTTGAATCAATGTTGAATTGTAAACAATATTTCAGCATCGATATGTCAACTGTTGATCTGATGTTGAAATGGTGATGGTTGACAAAATTGATTTGGAATGATTGAAAAGGTGTTGAAGACAGGTTGATCAAAACTATCAACACAATATCAACCAGTTGGTAATGTTGATGAAATTGTTAATGAGAGCGAGTTGGAGGTATACACTATCTAGTCAGTTGCATGGGCACATTCTCAGGAGGCCCTCCCCAGGATGGGTGAATGGCATCAGGTTAATAGTTGGACACATCTGACGCACATCTTCCTTGGGATAGCCTTCTAGTTGCCTGTCCCTCATTTCTGGGCTTAAGTGGACAATATGTTAAAGACTGGGACCATACAGCCAGCCAATTGCCATGGTGCATGGAGCTCTTTTGGGCACCCCCTTATAATGCCAGAGCAGTATAGAGTGAGCTTCTAGAACATAGTTTGGTTAAGGGCAAATTTTGGAGGAAAGGGACTACGAGGGGGGGAGAAAACTCATGTGCCTTCTCTCAGAGCATCTCAACTGAAGATGCTGCCCCCTGGTGTTTTACATTACAGTTGCATAATTTAGTGGCGCATGATAATAGCAACGTCAAACAAATCTAGCAATCTCCAAGCAGATCCTTTCAGAGGTACATTTTTAAAGTCTCTCTGAAACTACCAGGCAGATCTTAACATATGACCTGAAGCCCATAGGGAGTACCATTTAGATCTGCAGTCGTAGGGAGATTTCCCTTATCAATAACCACTGGAAGTGTGCCGATATCTCTGAACGGAGATCCAATATGGCGACCATTGCAGATTTACTGGTGACTTTTGAGGTTATAAAACGATTTACCAAGCAAGTGTAGGGGCTCATAGAACGTGATATAGTGTGAGCGTCTCCCTCGAGAGGGCGTCTCGAGCAGTGCGCCCATCACCGGTAGTCGCTAGAGGTCTCCTCGACCCCTGGTCTCTGCGGGGTGGTGGCAGCACTGTTTGCCTCGTCTCAGCTCCTACCTGGGGCCGGGGAAGGCATTAGTCTGGCTCTAGCTGTCGACGGAGTTGGACCACTTTTACCTGAGCTTACATTACAGTTAAGCAGTACACTTCGAGGTAGATGTAAACCATATACCGTAATAGATATGTGCCAGTTGCATTAACCCGAGATCCCTTGTCTGGTCTTTACTTCGAACTGGTCAAGACATTGATTCGAACCATTACACTGGTGCCGTGACCAGTTCTTGGTGTTAGTGCGTGGCCCTGGAGGCCGAACACAAGCACGATGGATCTCGAGATTAAAGATTGAGTATCTCGGGATCCCCATCGAATGACACTACTCATGCCGACGATTTAAGCCGAATCCAAATGAAGGGGTATACCTCTATAATTGGACCCAAGGTAGAGAAGGTAGTTCGAGACCTCAAATCAGAAGAGATGCCCACTCCAGTCATGAATTATACATACAGATTAAGTACTGATTCCACAGAAAGATCGACACCAATTATGATGATGACTCTGGATGCTCAACGAGCAGCCTCGGCTCGAGCAGAAACGAGAACAGCGAACCCCCGTCGATCCTTAGATGACGTAGACGTCTCGGTATTCGACATAGGAGGTTCGAAGAAAATCACTGAGTCAGCAGCAGAATACTTGCGCAAACAGGCCAAGTTGAGCGTCAACACCATGAATAAAGTTTGCCTATACCAAGGTTTATTTAAAGTTAGAACACTCCCAACAAAAAGTTCTGAGACTTAGGAATCTGGAGAAACAATGTCACCAGTATGAAACCGATAAATGATTAAAAGAGCAAATCAATCGTGACCTCAAACGACAGACATATGTCATCCAAAGGAAACTCGAACTTGCTAAAGCTGAGTGGGAAAATGAAAAACTTAGACAAAAAGTTGATCTAGAGGAACAGGAAGCTACTTCCACCATCAAGAATCTCGAACTAAAAAAGAGGCTGAGCAAATAAGAGCCGAAATGGAACACTATAAATACGAGGCAAATAAGCTGCTAGAGATCCAAGATCAATGCATCTTGAAAAACGAGGACGTAATGGAGTCCAATCAAGATCTATTCTTGAAGCAACAAGAACTATGCCTTGAAATAGCCAACCTGACAAAACGAAAGACAGCTCTCGATACATATGTGTCGGGAATAGAGAACAGTGATCAAACTGCCAGAACATGCCCCGAGGAAGAAGATAAATCTTTCGAAACGGACACAAGTGTATCAGTAACACAACTAGATATACTTTACCACCAGGAAATGAGTAATAATGAAATACCTTCTGATGCTACTTTCGTAAAAGGAACTACACCTTTGGCGACATCAACACCAGCCGAAGCTTTAAAGAAGCCAGATCGTTATGTTCCATTCGTAAATGATAATGCTGACGTCCATGTTCGGAACGATGGCATCTATGACCCCACACATGAACCCAGGCAAACTGAACCTGGAAAACGGAGGATAAGATTAAGTGTCGCCACTGACTTACCATATAAAGAGAACAAACCCAATACTGCATGTGGACAGGAGGGCCACTTTGAGTTATCATATGATGACAATTCTATAGATGATTCCGAACCTTTGGGCACAGGGAACCAAGGTGCGGTAGGGGGTAGTGCATCAAGTTGCATGGACTCCCGAGGAGGGACTACCTCACCTGATCAGATGTCTGAAACATGGCCCATGCCGGATAGCCGTTGAAAAGTGGAACAAAGTATACTTCGAGAGGGGTACTTTCCAACAGCTAGTCAAGATTGCCAGCATTTTGCTGTACAATTTAGTGAGTGAAGACCCTTTTATGCTCTTCAAGAAGCGAATGCAGAAACCACAAGAATCATTTCGAGCCTTCGGGTATGAGTTGCAATCCCTGTTACAGAGGGCGCGGCCGGGAACCAATCCTTCTGATAAATATTTCCTGAACGACTTGTTGCCACAATTCGTAAGTGGACTTCAAGATGAAGATCAGCAGCAAGCAGCTTTAGATGCTTGGAAAGGGAGAAATCCTACCCTGATGGACCTTTTTAAAGGGATTGAGTGCTGGATAGTAAAGAAGACCCTCATGGTGGGAAAAGTAGAGATGAAAACCTCGAATACCAAGGTTTGTGCGAGTACTAATACCAGTATGGCTTCCATGTCGGGAATACACCAACCAACATACACTGAAACAACCGACAATGACTTCGAGATCATCGAGATCGAGGAGAAGGACGGTACTATCTCCGCAGTACAGGTAAAGAAAGACGTCAAGGGCAAGTATATTCCTCGACGGATATAAAACCGAAGCGCGAATTAAGCTCGAGGGGAAACAAGACCCACCCCAGACAGTCGAACTACTGAAATGGTTGTTAGTCGGCCCCCAAGACCACCTCTATCGAGAGCCCCTGCTCCACCTGAACCTCTGGATATGAAGAAAATGATGGAGGATTTTATGAAAACTTTTGCTGAAACTATGTATGCCAGACCTGAACAACGGAGAGTGGACCGGAGCATACTACGTTGTTACCGTTGTCAAGAAATGGGGCATTATGCTCATGAGTGTACAGCCCCGAAGCCTGTGCTATCCCGAGTTAATTATGTGGAAGAGAAGAAGGAGGAGGAAAACTAAAGAGGGTCGCATCTGTGGCAAAGGATGTGATCTGTGATTCGAAAATCTGCCTAAAGGCCACCACTGGTGAATCCGAGCTAGTACAGGAGTCAATACCCTCCGGGGGACTGGTATGTGAGAAGGATCCTCTCACCCCAGTCCGAGCCGGGGACTTCGACGGGGTAGGTACAGAGAAAGGTCGGAACCCGAGGGAGCAATCCTACGTCGAAGAAGAGGGAGGTTGGGTTGAAGAGTTGACGCGTGTGAGTGTGGCACACCTCCCCCCGAACCATCTGTGTGTAACCTTCCTGAAGGGTCTTGGATGGGAGATCGGTGACTCTCAGGAACAACTCCAATTTGCACAGAACTCCTCACCTTTAGGGGGGGAAACGATGGTAGATCGCTGTATCGGTGAAGGGGCGGACTGGAGAATTTTTGATTGACACAGGTGCCAGCCATTCGTGTGTCTCGAGAAAATTCTTCAATCTGATGTCCGGCAACCATGAAATACTACCTGTTGGAAAATCACTGAGTCAGCAGCAGAATACTTGCGCGAACAGGCCAAGTTGAGCGTCAACACTATGAATAAAGTTTGCCTATACCTTGCCTATACCCAAGGTTTATCAAAGTTAGAACACTCCCAACAAAAAGTTCTGAGACTTAGGAATCTGGAGAAACAATGTCACCAGTATGAAACCGATAAATGATTAAAAGAGCAAATCAATCCTGACCTCAAACGACAGACATATGTTATCCAAAGGAAACTCGAACTTGCTAAAGCTGAGTGGGAAAATGAAAAACTTAGACAAAAAGTTGATCTAGAGGAACAGGAAGCTACTTCCACCATCAAGAATCTCGAACTAAAAAAAGAGGCTGAGCAAATAAGAGCCGAAATGGAACACTATAAATACGAGGCAAATAAGCTGCTAGAGATCCAAGATCAATGCATCTTGAAAAACGAGGACGTAATGGAGTCCAATCAAGATCTATTCTTGAAGCAACAAGAACTATGCCTTGAAATAGCCAACCTGACAAAACGAAAGACAGCTCTCGATACATATGTGTCGGGAATAGAGAACAGTGATCAAACTGCCAGAACATGCCCCGAGGAAGAAGATAAATCTTTCGAAACGGACACAAGTGTATCAGTAACACAACTAGATATACTTTACCACCAGGAAATGAGTAATAATGAAATACCTTCTGATGCTACTTTCGTAAAAGGAACTACACCTTTGGCGACATCAACACCAGCCGAAGCTTTAAAGAAGCCAGATCGTTATGTTCCATTCGTAAATGATAATGCCGACGTCCATGTTCGGAACGATGGCATCTATGACCCCACACATGAACCCAGGCAAACTGAACCTGGAAAACGGAGGATAAGATTAAGTGTCGCCACTGACTTACCATATAAAGAGAACAAACCCAATACTGCATGTGGACAGGAGGGCCACTTTGAGTTATCATATGATGACAATTCTATAGATGATTCCGAACCTTTGGGCACAGGGAACCAAGGTGCGGTAGGGGGTAGTGCATCAAGTTCTACCCGAGGACCAACTGCACCCCCTCCAGGGGCTGGAGGCGCCACGGGAGGAACTTCGAGGCGCAGATCCCGAAGCAGTGTGTTAGAAGACATGCTGAATCAGTCAGCCAATACTTCAAACACTGCACACAGTGAGGAGACCATCCGAGAGTGGAGCGTCAACCAATGTAAAAAAATGGTACGCACAAATAACGCAGCTAGGCGGCAAGTCATCCTGCCTAAGATTTACGAGGGTGTAAAAACCTGGAAAGAATGGTTCTCGAACTTCACTGATGATATGAGGTGCAATGCATGGACTCCCGAGGAGGGACTACCTCACCTGATCAGATGTCTGAAACATGGCCCAGGCCGGATAGCCGTTGAAAAGTGGAACAAAGTATACTTCGAGAGGGGTACTTTCCAACAGCTAGTCAAGATTGCCAGCATTTTGCTGTACAATTTAGTGAGTGAAGACCCTTTTATGCTCTTCAAGAAGCGAATGCAGAAACCACAAGAATCATTTCGAGCCTTCGGGTATGAGTTGCAATCCCTGTTACAGAGGGCGCGGCCGGGAACCAATCCTTCTGATAAATATTTCCTGAACGACTTGTTGCCACAATTCGTAAGTGGACTTCAAGATGAAGATCAGCAGCAAGCAGCTTTAGATGCTTGGAAAGGGAGAAATCCTACCCTGATGGACCTTTTTAAAGGGATTGAGTGCTGGACAGTAAAGAAGACCCTCATGGCGGGAAAAGTAGAGATGAAAACCTCGAATACCAAGGTTTGTGCGAGTACTAATACCAGTATGGCTTCCATGTCGGGAATACACCAACCAACATACACTGAAACAACCGACAATGACTTCGAGATCATCGAGATCGAGGAGAAGGACGGTACTATCTCCGCAGTACAGGTAAAGAAAGACGTCAAGGGCAAGTATATTCCTCGACGGATATAAAACCGAAGCGCGAATTAAGCTCGAGGGGAAACAAGACCCACCCCAGACAGTCGAACTACTGAAATGGTTGTTAGTCGGCCCCCAAGACCACCTCTATCGAGAGCCCCTGCTCCACCTGAACCTCTGGATATGAAGAAAATGATGGAGGATTTTATGAAAACTTTTGCTGAAACTATGTATGCCAGACCTGAACAACGGAGAGTGGACCGGAGCATACTACGCTGTTACCGTTGTCAAGAAATGGGGCATTATGCTCATGAGTGTACAGCCCCGAAGCCTGTGCTATCCCGAGTTAATTATGTGGAAGAGAAGAAGGAGGAGGAAAACTAAAGAGGGTTGCATCGGTGGCAAAGGATGTGATCTGTGATTCGAAAATCTGCCTAAAGGCCACCACTGGTGAATCCGAGCTAGTACAGGAGTCAATACCCTCCGGGGGACTGGTATGTGAGAAGGATCCTCTCACCCCAGTCCGAGCCGGGGACTTCGACGGGGTAGGTACAGAGAAAGGTCGGAACCCGAGGGAGCAATCCTACGTCGAAGAAGAGGGAGGTTGGGTTGAAGAGTTGACGCGTGTGAGTGTGGCACACCTCCCCCCGAACCATCTGTGTGTAACCTTCCTGAAGGGTCTTGGATGGGAGATCGGTGACTCTCAGGAACAACTCCAATTTGCACAGAACTCCTCACCTTTGGGGGGGGAAACGATGGTAGATCGCTGTATCGGTGAAGGGGCGGACTGGAGAATTTTTGATTGACACAGGTGCCAGCCATTCGTGTGTCTCGAGAAAATTCTTCAATCTGGTGTCCGGCAACCATGAAATACTACCTGTTGGACAATCACTGAGTCAGCAGCAGAATACTTGCGCGAACAGGCCAAGTTGAGCGTCAACACTATGAATAAAGTTTGCCTATACCTTGCCTATACCCAAGGTTTATCAAAGTTAGAACACTCCCAACAAAAAGTTCTGAGACTTAGGAATCTGGAGAAACAATGTCACCAGTATGAAACCGATAAATGATTAAAAGAGCAAATCAATCGTGACCTCAAACGACAGACATATGTCATCCAAAGGAAACTCGAACTTGCTAAAGCTGAGTGGAAAAATGAAAAACTTAGACAAAAAGTTGATCTAGAGGAACAGGAAGCTACTTCCACCATCAAGAATCTTGAACTAAAAAAAGAGGCTGAGCAAATAAGAGTCGAAATGGAACACTATAAATACGAGGCAAATAAGCTGCTAGAGATCCAAGATCAATGCATCTTGAAAAACGAGGACGTAATGGAGTCCAATCAAGATCTATTCTTGAAGCAACAAGAACTATGCCTTGAAATAGCCAACCTGACAAAACGAAAGACAGCTCTCGATACATATGTGTCGGGAATAGAGAACAGTGATCAAACTGCCAGAACATGCCCCGAGGAAGAAGATAAATCTTTCGAAACGGACACAAGTGTATCAGTAACACAACTAGATATACTTTACCACCAGGAAATGAGTAATAATGAAATACCTTCTGATGCTACTTTCGTAAAAGGAACTACACCTTTGGCGACATCAACACCAGCCGAAGCTTTAAAGAAGCCAGATCGTTATGTTCCATTCGTAAATGATGATGCCGACGTCCATGTTCGGAACGATGGCATCTATGACCCCACACATGAACCCAGGCAAACTGAACCTGGAAAACGGAGGATAAGATTAAGTGTCGCCACTGACTTACCATATAAAGAGAACAAACCCAATACTGCATGTGGACAGGAGGGCCACTTTGAGTTATCATATGATGACAATTCTGTAGATGATTCCGAACCTTTGGGCACAGGGAACCAAGGTGCGGTAGGGGGTAGTGCATCAAGTTCTACCCGAGGACCAACTGCACCCCCTCCAGGGGCTGGAGGCGCCACGGGAGGAACTTCGAGGCGCAGATCCCGAAGCAGTGTGTTAGAAGACATGCTGAATCAGTCAGCCAATACTTCAAACACTGCACACAGTGAGGAGACCATCCGAGAGTGGAGCGTCAACCAATGTCAAAAAATGGTATGCACAAATAACGCAGCTAGGCGGCAAGCCATCCTGCCTAAGATTTACGAGGGTGTAAAAACCTGGACAGAATGGTTCTCGAACTTCACTGATGATATGAGGTGCAATGCATGGACTCCCGAGGAGGGACTACCTCACCTGATCAGATGTCTGAAACATGGCCCAGGCCGGATAGCCGTTGAAAAGTGGAACAAAGTATACTTCAAGAGGGGTACTTTCCAACAGCTAGTCAAGATTGCCAGCATTTTACTGTACAATTTAGTGAGTGAAGACCCTTTTATGCTCTTCAAGAAGCGAATGCAGAAACCACAAGAATCATTTCGAGCCTTCGGGTATGAGTTGCAATCCCTGTTACAGAGGGCGCGGCCGGGAACCAATCCTTCTGATAAATATTTCCTGAACGACTTGTTGCCACAATTCGTAAGTGGACTTCGAGATGAAGATTAGCAGCAAGCAGCTTTAGATGCTTGGAAAGGGAGAAATCCTACCCTGATGGACCTTTTTAAAGGGATTGAGTGCTGGACAGTAAAGAAGACCCTCATGGCGGGAAAAGTAGAGATGAAAACCTCGAATACCAAGGTTTGTGCGAGTACTAATACCAGTATGGCTTCCATGTCGGGAATACACCAACCAACATACACTGAAACAAACGACAATGACTTCGAGATCATCGAGATCGAGGAGGAGGACGGTACTATCTCCGCAGTACAGGTAAAGAAAGACGACAAGCGCAAGTATATTCCTCGACGGATATAAAACCGAAGCGCGAATTAAGCTCGAGGGGAAACAAGACCCACCCCAGACAGTTGAACTACTGAAATGGTTGTTAGTCGGCCCCCAAGACCACCTCTATCGAGAGCCCCTGCTCCACCTGAACCTCTGGATATGAAGAAAATGATGGAGGATTTTATGAAAACTTTTGCTGAAACTATGTATGCCAGACCTGAACAACGGAGAGTGGACCGGAGCATACTACGCTGTTACCGTTGTCAAGAAATGGGGCATTATGCTCATGAGTGTACAGCCCCGAAGCCTGTGCTATCCCGAGTTAATTATGTGGAAGAGAAGAAGGAGGAGGAAAACTAAAGAGGGTCGCATCTGTGGCAAAGGATGTGATCTGTGATTCGAAAATCTGCCTAAAGGCCACCACTGGTGAATCCGAGCTAGTACAGGAGTCAATACCCTCCGGGGGACTGGTATGTGAGAAGGATCCTCTCACCCCAGTCCGAGCCGGGGACTTCGACGGGGTAGGGACAGAGAAAGGTCGGAACCCGAGGGAGCAATCCTACGTCAAAGAAGAGGGAGGTTGGGTTGAAGAGTTGACGCGTGTGAGTGTGGCACACCTCCCCCCGAACCATCTGTGTGTAACCTTCCTGAAGGGTCTTGGATGGGAGATCGGTGACTCTCAGGAACAACTCCAATTTGCACAGAACTCCTCACCTTTGGGGGGGGGAAACGATGGTAGATCGCTGTATCGGTGAAGGGGCGGACTGGAGAATTTTTGATTGACACAGGTGCCAGCCATTCGTGTGTCTCGAGAAAATTCTTCAATCTGGTGTCCGGCAACCATGAAATACTACCTGTTGGTGTTAATGCTTGCACGGCCGACGGTAGCCAGATGCAGACTTTTGGTAAGACGTTCATACAGATCGGAATGGGGGGCTATGAGTCTGTAATGAGCCCTACCATAGCCGACATAAGTGACGATGGAATAATCGGTTTGGATTTCGCAAGCTTGTACGGTGCTGTGTTAGATCCCCGGTTCGGAATGCTGAAGATCCGGCAACCGTGCAATTGCGAGATCCCATGCATATTGAGACATGTATCCTCGGTAGCCACCATGGTACAGACTGTGAAAATTCCATCTGGAATGAATTGTGACGTTTTGTGTTCCTCGAACAATGCTTTTCGAGGTTCGAACGCTGTCTTCGAACCTAATTCTGAAGTATTATCTAGTTTACAGCTAGATTCTGTTGACACTCTGGTGGGAAACGGATCATGGACGGTAGTCCCGATCATGAACAGAGGACTAAAACCTGTGTACTTGAGAAAAAGATTGGTGATATGTGATATGTTCCTGACCAAACATGTCTCGGAAGCTCAATTTCGAACTGAGTTACCTGAGGACGCAGCTCGAGGATTACCAGATGATTTAAGAAAATTAGTTGATGATTCTTTCCTGAGGAAAAATTCAGAGAAAGAAAGACTTTGAGCTTTGCTTGCTACCTTCCACGATGCTTTCGGGAAACCTGGGGGCTCGGTAGGCTGCACTAGCAAGGTGTTGCACACGATCGACACCAGAGATTCGAAGCCATTTAAAATACCTTATAGGAGATTACCACTTAAAAAGAAAGTGGAGGCTGAGAAACAAATCCTCGAACAGCTGGAAAAAGGGGTTATTGTGCCTAGCACGAGCCCCTGGTCCAGCCCCGTGTGCATGACCACGAAGAAGGATGGGTCTATTCGATTTTGCATCGATTACAGGAAGCTGAATGGCTTAACAAAAAAGAACTCCTATCCCTTACCAAGGATAGATGAGACTTTAGACTCGTTAGGAGGAAACAAATACTTCTGTACCCTGGACCTTCAGTCCAGGTATTGGCAGATCGGGATGGACCCTAAGGACATGGAGAAAACAGCTTTCTCGAGCCATATGGGTTTATTCCAATAAAATGTTTTACCTTTTGGGCTGTGTAATGCACCAGCCACTTTCGATGCTATGATGGAGGAAATGCTAAGCGACCTTCTTTGGAAGAGTTGTTTGGTGTACCTCGACGATGTTATAGTGTTTGGAAAGACTTTCGAGGATTGCATGAACAACCTCGATTTAGTCTTGAAGAGAATACTATCAAATGGTCTAAAATTAAAAGCTTAGAAATGTAATTCATTTAAATCATCTATTACATATCTTGGTCGCATAATAACTCGGCGTAAAAGCCGACCCTGAAAAACTCCGAACAGTGTCCGAATGGCAGAAGCCCATAAGTGCGAAGGAAGTAAGATCCTTCCTCGGGTTCTGTTCATATTATCAAGACTTCCTCCCGAACTATTCTAAAGTGAGCTACCCCTTGCAAATGCTAGCACATTGGACCCCAGGTCGAGCAAAGGAACGTTTTCCCTTGAGAGATGAACAAGATGCAGCCTTCGAGCAAATAAAACATTTGTTCGCTAACACGCCAGTATTGAAATATCCAACTGCTGATGACCATTTCATACTGGACACTGACGCTAGCAACAATAGTATTGGTTCAGCCCTGTCGCAGGTCCAGGACGGGGTTGAAGTACCAATCGCCTTTGCTAGTAACACTTTAGATAGGGCACAACGAAACTACTGCACCACTAAACGTGAGTTGCTGGCTGTGGTGGTGTATACCAAAAAGTTTCGACACTTCCTATGGGGTACCGATTTTACTCTTCGAACTGACCACTCGTCCCTGAGGTGGCTACATAATTTTAAGGACGCCGAAGGAATGATTGGCCATTGGCTGGCACACCTGTCAGAATTTGGGTTGGAGCATAGCCAGATCCAACATCGACCGGGTTCGAAGCATATTAATGCGGACGCCCTATCCCGGAGGCCTTTTAGAAAGTGCCAGAAAATCGATTGTGATGATTGTGGGGCCCACAACGCGGTAGTTGCAACGGTTCGAACTAGAGAGTCCAAACCGCTACCTGGCGCCAGCATGGAAAATGTTATAAAATGGCCAGAAGAAACCATCCAACATTTAAAAAAAAACGATCCCGCTATCAAGAGAGTGATTTCCTTCCTGAATAAGAATGCCAAGCCCGAACGGCCGGCATTATCCCTCGAAGACAAAGAAACTCAAAAAATGTCTAGCCCAATGGACCGAGCTAGAGGTTCGAGACGGTTTACTGTGTCGATGGAAAACCTGTCCTACTAAGGACAAGGTCTTACAGATAGTGATACCCATGTCACTAAGATGAGACATTATGTTTTATTGCCACGGACATAAAACTAGCGGACACTTCTGGAAGAAGAGAGCTTTAGAACGCCTAGCAAGAAGATACTACTGGCCAGGGATGCACAACAACATCATAAGATGGGTAATGACTTGCCCCGAATGCGGTAAGAATAAGCCTGGTCCTGGAATGGGAAAGATGCCTCTGGTGCAAGAGCTATTCGGCATTCGTTTTGCCCGAGTAGCAATTGACATCATCAGTGGAATCAAACCCACACCTCGGGGAAACACCTGTATGATGGTAGTGACTGACTACTATACTAAGTACACTCGAGTATATCCTTTACCTGACCACAAGGCAGCCACCTGCGCTAGTGCCTTTATGAAAGGATGGGTTCTACACCTAGGTGCACCATTAATGATGCACAGTGACCAAGGACGAGAATTCGAGTCCAACCTATGGCAAGAAATGTGCCACTATTTGGCCATTTGTAAAACTCGAACTAATCCATACAGACCCCAGTCTGATGGTCAAGTAGAAAGATTCAATCGAACATTGATACAAGTCCTCAAACCCTTGGTAAATTCTTGCCAAGACGACAGGGCGGCATCCCGTCCCCTCCATGTGACTTTGTAGTACATGCTTATAACAGTACTGTACACGCTGCAACAAACTGTTCCCCCAATCTATTAGTATTCGGGGAAGATATTATAATGCCTGCAGATCTCGTATATGGTGTTATAGGGGTGAGCCCCGAAGCCCCATGTACGGTGATGTTTGTAGAATCTCTACGAGATCAATTTAAGAGAGCTTATGAAGTAGTTCGAAATGAGCTATTAAAAAACGCGAATTGGCAGAAAATTGGGTATGATACCCACCTGAAGCCACGCCAGTTTAGCGTGGGTGACCGAGTGTTTAGGATACATGAACCTTAAAGGTGCAGGAAATTAATCTCGAGCTGGGATGGACCTCACGTGGTCACCTGAGTTATATCTGAGAGCACGGTTATGCTTATGAGTCTGGCCACAGGCCGAATGAATAAGTCTAACGTGTGTAGATTAAGGAAATGGAGGGGACGGGATGCCGCCAACTCCGAGTGTGAGGAAATTTCCAAACAGATGAATGAACAGAAGGACGAGATCCAAATGAAAACTAATGAGCTATCAAGGAAATTGAAGGGAATGGCCCCAAAGAGAAAAAGAGGCCGACCTTGCAAAATAGCAGTTGAGAAAAAGCCAAAGAGAGGACCACCCAAGAAGGTCGACGCTGACACGAATTTAAAACCTAATCGTGATAAAATTGTCTCGGCGGAACGGAGAATCCGAGGTAGGGGGAAAACGTTAGCACCTTCCACCGGACCTTCTCGAGATTCTTGGTTAAAAAACAAAGAAAGAGAGGTGAGGCGCAGTCCCAGATTTGCTGGGCGGACTGCCGTTACTTAATGTTCCGAAATCACAACGAGTGTACAGTCCTGTTTACGTGTCTTGTTATATGTTTGGAGGTTGAGATACCTCGGCCATGATTCGAAATACGACCACGACGGGTATTACTAACCTATTCATGGTTCCTGTGTGTGGCAGACAGCTTGTCTGACATGTACTCACGATGCTACATGTTCTTCTGCAAAACCCCTGTTGATATGAATAGTGAAGGTTGTAGTCCCACTAACAGCCTATGGAGAAAACCAACCCGAACCATCCCCGAGTGCTACTGCCACCTCGAGCTTCAGACATGCACACGACCCCTGTACCGACGCCTCCAGTAAGAAACATGAGGACCACCAATGTGCTACATTTGGTGAAATCTAACTTCGAACTGGAGGACCCCAATGATTACATAAAAAACCGGACACAGGAATCCTGTGATATTCAGGCCGACGTCTTCCAGGCGTGGCAAGAGATGCACATCAACCAGGCCGCCGGATACATTCCAGGCCTCGCTCCAGCGTGAAAACGAGGCTAAGGCCATGAAGCTGAAATACGAGTCCCAGCTTCAGGAGCTGAGAAGCCAACACGACCACCAGGACGTTCGATTCATGGCAGTATTCGGCTGCATCATGAAAGATTGGGACGGCACTGCAGAGAGTGCGTTCGAAAAGCTCCAGGGCAAGCTGCAGGAGGCTAGACAGCTCGAGGCGGACATCGAGTCTTTCGGATTCATAAGTATGTCCACCCGGAGACCTTCTGCCAGCGCAGGTGCACCACCAACCGGACCCGGGAGGGAACCCGAAGCCACCACCACTGCCCCGACTGCCACCCCGGCTAGACCAACCGAGACCCTAACCTCTATCCCCGAGGCGACCACTGCGGCCACAGCCCCTGACCAACCCCCAGTGGTCCATAACCTGATAAGTCTGGACTCTAATCCGGAAACCAACTCCGGTGAGACGGTGATGGAAACAGACTTGTGAGCCTCGATGTAGATAACTACAGGTGCCGACCCTATCCTCTATATGGGATCCTCAAACACCGAACTGTGCCCCAACCTCGAAGGATGTCTGGACGGATGCAGACCCACGAAACCCAATGGACGAATCTACATCTTCCCATCTTGATCAGGGCACACCACACAGTGACGCGGCTTGCCACCGCCAAGTCCATCGTTTGCCGACTGGACCTGCAGACAAGCAGTGGATAACCCCGAACACACCCCGAAGTCATTTATTATTGTGCAGCAGACCCGCTACACTGGTGGGCTGCTATAAAGTCATGTTGTATACTATGTAATTAACCACTATTCCTCTCACCTGACGCATAAAATTAGTTTTATTTAAAATCTCGATCCTAACGTCATCCACTAGGTTCGATCTCATAAAATATGTCTATTTATCACTGGTAAACAAACTAATTGGTGCTATAAACCTACGAGATCTGTTACCTTAAATATTAATAATATTCCGCAGGTACATACCAATTGTGTTCACACTTCAAGGTTAATAGTGGTATATATTTATATGTATAATTATAAATGTAAAAAACCCACAGGTACTGTAAACTGTGCTAAAAAAAACTATTATATAGGGTTCATACGTGAACTGTAAAATTTTTCTTTTCGGGTTATGTAACACTTTACCATATATAATTACAAACATAGTATGTCATTAATAACATACATTTAAATACTCTATGTATGGGTTCGTACATGTTCTTCCGAACTTGTCTCGACCCATATTTTTCTTCTACATTGTTTCATAGTGTATAAATATGTTTACTTAACCTATTATAATCATATGTGGTCAACTCCTAATACTAAGACGTCACATAAATAACATATCACGTTCTACTTCGAACTCTCGTTTATTACTTCGAGCCCTTATTTTTTAGAATAACGAAGTTGTCACAATGTTAAATAAATTTTTTTACACACCCCTTTCCTTATTCTGGTGGGGGTAGTGTAGGGGCTCATAGATCGTGATATAGTGTGAGCATCTCCCTCGAGAGGGCGTCTCGAGTGGTGCGCCCATCACCGGTAGTCACCAGAGGTATCCTTGACCCCTGGTCTCTGCGGGGTGGTGGCAGCACTGTTCGCCTCGTCCCAGCTCTTACCTGGGGCCAGGGAAGGCATTAGTATGGCTCTAGCTGTCGACAGAGTTGGACCACTTTTACCTGAGCTTACATTACAGTTAAGCAGTACACTTCGAGGTAGATGTAAACCATATACTGTAATAAATATGTGCCAGTTGCACTAACCCGAGATCCCTTGTCTGGTCTTAACTTCGAACTGGTCAAGACATTGATTCGAACCATTACACAAGTAAACAAAGAACACCTCAAAAGCAAAGTATCAGAAACTAATCAAGTTGAAAGGGAAACAAAGTGAAACACCCCTAAAGTATTAGAATATTTTTGTTTAAATGTCAACATATCATGTCAAGTTGGCTGGCACATCCCTCACTTCTTCATAGCCTGAAAATTTTGCTTCATCTGGTACCCCAAGGGTACCCCACTCTGAAGCAGTCACAAATTGAACATTTCTAACCAGCAATCTAGCAACCCATTTTTATATATAGTGTAACCAAAATGGCAGGACCCCACACTCCAGGGTGATGTGTATAACAGAAAGGGAAACTATATAGCTTCATCTACAGAAATATTATACTCTTTGTTAATCAGAGCGAGTTATTATCTGTTACATTCTGTACTAGGTTGTAGTTAAGTACATGACATGACTATGTTTACTGCACCTCTATATTGACCTGGCTATTCATTTTTCACTATCAGTATCTCAACATTTATGTAATGATTATCTAGCCTTTACTCAGAAAAGGGAAGAAAAAGACACAATTACCCCTATCACTTTAGTGGCCACACATACTAAATTCAGAATGATTAACATGCTGAGGCTTTTCAAAGAAGGGTTATGACTGTTTAAGTGTGTCAACAAAATGTCCCCAATTGACCTTAAGAGAATTGTGCTGTGTGTGAAAAATCAGTGCAAAATTCCACTTTCTATAGTATAAAATCCTAGCCTATTTAGGCTGACCATATAATTCATAAAGTGTTGTATAATGGTAGATGTAGTATTTGAATAGACTTAGGCACAGGGAGGTGGTAGGAGGCCGGGAGGTGGTGATAGGGTGCCGGGAGAAGTGTATCCCACTCTGAAGCAGTCACAAATTGAACATTTCTAACCAGCAATCCAGCAACCCACTGTTATATATAGTGTAACCAAAATGGCAGGACCCCACACTCCAGGGTGGTGACTCAACAAGGATCCCACATCCCAGGATCAGAAGGTGTATGCACCAGGAAGGTGTCTGTATTGTCTAATTCTCATGATCTTAATGGGACAGGTCTTATTTAGTTCTGTGTGCAAAATTGCGCACATGACCCTAGCATGTATTAGGGTCCCTGCTATAATAGAAGTTGTGCAAGTCAAAAGACTTAAGTGCTTGATGAAAATCATTTTTGACATAGTACCTGTATGATCTCCCAAAAAATTAGATACTAGTCATGTTTAAAAAATACATATCCTTATCCATGCACCTGCCTTCCCCTTTTTACACAAATTTATATTGATCTATATTGATGTACCAATTCCATGATATCAGTGATATCACCAACATGCGCACTAAAATGACAGGACCCCACACTCCAGGGTGGTGACTGAACAAGGATCCCACATCCCAGCAGCAGAAGGTATATGAACCAAAAATGTGTCTGTATCAAGGGAACATTATAGATATTTACCTGCATGCACCAATGTCTAATAACAATTCAATTCTTGTGGTCCACATTCATGCAACAATAGTGAATTCAATTTCTGGCCCTTTTCTCATCTGAATTGATGT
This sequence comes from Acholoe squamosa, assembly GCA_949317995.1. NCBI lineage: Eukaryota > Metazoa > Annelida > Polychaeta > Phyllodocida > Polynoidae > Acholoe > Acholoe squamosa. Next base: position 67,279,214 of record OX439048.1, on the reverse strand, counting down.
ACACTTGAGTATTACCATCCAATAATATGTCAGTTAATGAAAACTAAAAGAAAATGAGAATGTTGATTGAGAGCAGACTTTGGGTCTATGAGTAAGATGAAAAGTGATGTATGTATGTTTTTATTCCTGTCATATAGAGCCAATACCTTAATTAATGTGACCACTACCTTAAGTTAATTGGGTCACAGAAACGGGCAAATTGTATACTAATCCCTGCAGTGCTGAAGCTTTGAAGTGGGGAATAATGAGATCTGCAGGACCTTATAGCCTGCAAGGGGAAAAACATTTCTTATAGACTGCACTCCACACAGTGTGTGTATGCAAACAGAGGACATGGCCACATAGTGTATGCTAATAGAGGATGTGGTATTAGCTAAGGTTCACACACTGTGTGTAGACAAATTGGGGGCATGGTTCCACAGTGTGTCTATGCAAAAAGAGGACTTGGTCTGAGACACAGCATGTGTACAGGCAAACTGGGGACTTAGTCTAAAATATACTCCATGCAGTACGTGTAGGCAAACTGAGGACAAAGCCATACAATGTGTGTTAAAATAGAAGACTTTGTCTTAGATATCCTCCACACAGTGTGTGGAGGCAAACTGAGGACATGGCCACACCTCCTCCTCCCATGCAGCAGAATTTATACAGTCAACTTTGTTTTATCATTTGACATATCACTGCTGAACAATATTTCAGCAGTGAAAAAAGGGAGGCTATGGGCTTGGGCATAAGCGATGACCTTGAAAAATGGTTATAAACATGATTTCTAGTATGTCAACAAAATGTCCCCAATTTGACCTTAAGAGACTTGTGCTGTGTGTGAAAAATCAGCGCAAAATTCCACTTTCTATAGTATAAAATCCTAGCCTATTTAGGCTGACCATATAATTCATTAAGTGTTGTATAATGGTAGATGTAGAATTTGAATAGACTTAGGCACAGGGAGGTGATAGGAGGCCGGCAGGTGGTGATAGGGTGCCAGGAGAAGGTGAGGGAGGCTGGGGGAGGTGAGCAGAGACCAGGAGAAAGTTATGGGCAGCCAAGAGAAATAAGGGAGTGACTGGGAGAAGATAGGGGAAACACCTGGGAAAATAATGAAACTTAAGCAGCAGCAAACCCCCCCCCCCCTCCATCTGCAAGAGCTTGATGTAATAGGAATAAATCAATTGCTCAAAATTTGGTAATGACACTGTATTTTTGCATGAAGATTATGAACAGATTAAATACACTGTAAATACATTGTGCATTCTCTTGAGAATTACACATATTTACAATATTTTTACACTAGCATTTGGTAGGGTGTACCCCATTGGTGAAAGCAATGCAAATTCTATTGAAAATTACACATATTTATATCACTTTTACAACAGAATTTTGAAGAGTGTGAGCAAACAGTAAATTCATTGCAAACTCTGGCGAGAATTACACAAATTCTCATTACCTTTATACCAGCATTAGCAAGGTAAAGGAACACAAATGTCAGTGCATGTATTTACATCACCTTTAAATCAGCTTTACAAAGAGTGTAATTACATAGTAAAGTAATATATATTTTGGTGACAATTACACATATTTACACTACCATCACATCATCATTACTAAGGGTGTAAACCAATGGAAAATGCAATGCAAACTTTGGTGACAATTGCACACATTTACATCACTTTTACTTGAGATTTACAAACAAATTAAATGTATGTAAATATCGTTCAACGTAAAGGCCAGGTAAATAGTATGTAAATCCTGAGCACAATCTTTACACAGAAATGTGACCTTTACATTTTGTAAAGCCCATATCTTGTGCAGTGTGTATAACAGAAGGGGAAACTATATAGCTTCATCTACAGAAATATTATACTCTGTATTAATCAGAGCGAGTTATTATCTGTTACATTCTGTACTAGGTTGTAGTTAAGTACATGACGTGACTATGTTTACTGCACCTCTATATTGACCTGGCTATTCATTTTTCACTATCAGTATCTCAACATTTATGTAATGATTATCTAGCCTTTACTCAGAAAAGGGAAGAAAAAGACACAATTAGCCCTATCACTTTAGTGGCCACACATACTAAATTCAGAATGATTAACATGCTGAGGCTTTTCAAAGAAGGGTTATGACTGTTTAGGTGTGTCAACAAAATGTCCCCAATTGACCTGAAGAGAATTGTGCTGTGTGTGAAAAATCAGTGCAAAATTCCACTTTCTATAGTATAAAATCCTAGCCTATTTAGGCTGACCATATAATTCATAAAGTGTTGTATAACAGTAGATGTAGTATTTGAATAGACCTAGGCACAGGGAGTTGGTAGGAGGCTGGGAGGTGGTGATAGGGTGCCGGGAGAAGGGTACCCCACTCTGAAGCAGTCACAAATTGAACATTTCTAACCAGCGATCCAGCAACCCACTGTTATATAGAGTGTAACCAAAGTGGCAGGACCCCACACTCCAGGGTGGTGACTCAACAAGGATCCCACATCCCAGGATCAGAAGGTGTATGAACCAGGAAGGTGTCTGTATTGTCTAATTCTCATTATCTTAATGGGACAGGTCTTATTTAGTTCTGTGTGCAAAATTGCGCACATGACCCTAGCATGTATTAGGGTCCCTGCTATAACAGAAGTTGTGCAAGTCAAAAGACTTAAGTGCTTGATGAAAATCATTTTTAACATAGTACCTGTATGATCTCCCAACAAAGTAGATACTAGTCATGTTTAAAAAATACATATCCTTATCCATGCACCTGCCTACCCCTTTTCACACAGATTTATATTGATCTATATTGATGTACCAATTCCATGATATCAGTGATATCACTAACAGGCGCACTAAAATGACAGGACCCCACACTCCAGGGTGGTGACTGAACAAGGATCCCACATCCCAGCAGCAGAAGGTATATGAACCAAAAATGTGTCTGTATCAAGGGAACATTATAGATATTTACCTGCATGCACCAATTTTTAATAACAATTCAATTCGTGTGGTCCACATTCATACAACAATAGTGAATTCAATTTCTGGCCCTTTTCTCATCTGAATTGATGTACACTTGAGTATAACCATCCAATAATATGTCAGTTAATGAAAACTAAAAGAAAATGAGAATGTTGATTGAGAGCAGACTTTGGGTCTATGAGTAACATGAAAAGTGATGTATGTATGTTTTTATTCCTGTCATATAGAGCCAATACCTTAATTAATGTGACCACTACCTTAGGTTAATTGGGTCACAGAAACAGGCAAATTGTATACTAATCCCTGCAGTGCTGAAGCATTGAAGTGGGGAAAAATGAGATCTGCAGGACCTTATAGCCTGCAAGGGGAAAAACATTTCTATCCCAATTCGACCTTAAGAGACTTGTGCTGTGTGTGAAAAATCAGCGCAAAATTCCACTTTCTATAGTATAAAATCCTAGCCTATTCAGGCTGACCATATAATTCATTAAGTGTTGTATAATGGTAGATGTAGTATTTGAATAGACTTAGGCACAGGGAGGTGATAGGAGGCCAAGAGGTGGTGATAGGGTGCCAGGAGAAGGTGAGGGAGGCTGGGGGAGGTGAGCAGAGACCAGGAGAAAGTGATGGGCAGCCAAGAGAAATGAAGGAGTGACTGGGAGAAGATAGGGGAAACACCTGGGAAAATAATGAAACTTAAGCAGCAGCAAACCCCCCCCCCCCTCCATCTGCAAGAGCTTGATGTAATAGGAATAAATCAATTGCTCAAAATTTGGTAATGACACTGTATTTTTGCATAAAGATTATGAACAGATTAAATACACTGTAAATACATTGTGCATTCTCTTGAGAATTACACATATTTACAATATTTTTACACTAGCATTTGGTAGGGTGTACCCCATTGGTGAAAGCAATGCAAATTCTATTGAAAATTACACATATTTATATCACTTTTACAGCAGAATTTTGAAGAGTGTGAGCAAACAGTAAATTCATTGCAAACTCTGGCGAGAATTACACAAATTCTCATTACCTTTATACCAGCATTAGCAAGGTAAAGGAACACAAATGTCAGTGCATGTATTTACATCACCTTTAAATCAGCTTTACAAAGAGTGTAATTACATAGTAAAGTAATACATATTTTGGTGACAATTACACATATTTACACTACCATCACATCATCATTACTAAGGGTGTAAACCAATGGAAAATGCAATACAAACTTTGCTGACAATTGCACACATTTACATCACTTTTACTTGAGATTTACAAACAAATTAAATGTATGTAAATATCGTTCAACGTAAAGGCCAGGTAAATAGTATGTAAATCCTGAGCACAATCTTTACACAGAAATGCGACCTTTACATTTTGTAAAGCCCATATCTTGTGCAGTGTGTATAACAGAAGGGGAAACTATATAGCTTCATCTACAGAAATATTATACTCTGTGTTAATCAGAGCGAGTTATTATCTGTTACATTCTGTACTAGGTTGTAGTTAAGTACATGACATGACTATGTTTACTGCACCTCTATATTGACCTGGCTATTCATTTTTCACTATCAGTATCTCAACATTTATGTAATGATTATCTAGCCTTTACTCAGAAAAGGGAAGAAAAAGACACAATTAGCCCTATCACTTTAGTGGCCACACATACTAAATTCAGAATGATTAACATGCTGAGGCTTTTCAAAGAAGGGTTATGACTGTTTAGGTGTGTCAACAAAATGTCCCAAATTTACCTTAAGAGAATTGTGCTGTGTGTGAAAAATCAGTGCAAAATTCCACTTTCTATAGTATAAAATCCTAGCCTATTTAGGCTGACCATATAATTCATAAAGTGTTGTATAATGGTAGATGTAGTATTTGAATAGACTTAGGCACAGGGAGGTGGTAGGAGGCCGGGAGGTGGTGATAGGGTGCCGGGAGAAGTGTACCCCACTCTGGAGCAGTCACAAATTGAACATTTCTAACCAGCGATCCAGCAACCCATTTTTATATATAGTTTAACCAAAATGGCAGGACCCCACACTCCAGGGTGGTGACTGAACAAGGATCCCACATCCCAGGATCAGAAGGTTTATGAACCAGGAAGGTGTCTGTATTGTCTAATTCTCATAAATCTTAATGGGACAGGTCTTATTTAGTTCTGTGTGCATAATTGCGCACATGATATCCCAGCATGTATTAGGGTCCCTGCTATAATAGAAGTTGTGCAAGTCAAAAGACTTAAGTGCTTGATGAAAATCATTTTTGACATAGTACCTGTATGATCTCCCAAAAAATTAGATACTAGTCATGTTTAAAAAATACATATCCTTTTCCATGCACCTGCCTTACCCTTTTTACACAAATTTATATTGATCTATATTGATGTACCAATTCCATGATATCAGTGATATCACCAACATGCGCACTAAAATGACAGGACCCCACACTCCAGGGTGGTGACTGAACAAGGATCCCACATCCCAGCAGCAGAAGGTATATGAACCAAAAATGTGTCTGTATCAAGGGAACATTATAGATATTTACCTGCATGCACCAATGTCTAATAACAATTCAATTCTTGTGGTCCACATTCATGCAACAATAGTGAATTCAATTTCTGGCCCTTTTCTCATCTGAATTGATGTACACTTCAGTATTACCATCCAATAATATGTCAGTTAATGAAAACTAAAAGAAAATGAGAATGTTGATTGAGAGCAGACTTTGGGTCTATGAGTAACATGAAAAGTGATGTATGTATGTTTTTATTCCTGTCATATAGAGCCAATACCTTAATTAATGTGACCACTACCTTAGGTTAATTGGGTCACAGAAACAGGCAAATTGTATACTAATCCCTGCAGTGCTGAAGCTTTGAAGTGGGGAATAATGAGATCTGCAGGACCTTATAGCCTGCAAGGGGAAAAACATTTCTTATAGACTGCACTCCACACAGTGTGTGTATGCAAACAGAGGACATGGCCACATAGTGTATGCTAATAGAGGATGTGGTATTAGCTAAGGTTCACACACTGTGTGTAGACAAATTGGGGGCATGGTTCCACAGTGTGTCTATGCAAAAAGAGGACTTGGTCTGAGACACAGCATGTGTACAGGCAAACTGGGGACTTAGTCTAAAATATACTCCATGCAGTACGTGTAGGCAAACTGAGGACAAAGCCATACAATGTGTGTTAAAATAGAAGACTTTGTCTTAGATATCCTCCACACAGTGTGTGAGGGCAAACTGAGGACATGGCCACACCTCCTCCTCCCATGCAGCAGAATTTATACAGTCAACTTTGTTTTATCATTTGACATATCACTGCTGAACAATATTTCAGCAGTGAAAAAAGGGAGGCTATGGGCTTGGGCATAAGCGATGACCTTGAAAAATGGTTATAAACATGATTTCTAGTATGTCAACAAAATGTCCCCAATTTGACCTTAAGAGACTTGTGCTGTGTGTGAAAAATCAGCGCAAAATTCCACTTTCTATAGTATAAAATCCTAGCCTATTTAGGCTGACCATATAATTCATTAAGTGTTGTATAATGGTAGATGTAGTATTTGAATAGACTTAGGCACAGGGAGGTGATAGGAGGCCGGCAGGTGGTGATAGGGTGCCAGGAGAAGGTGAGGGAGGCTGGGGGAGGTGAGCAGAGACCAGGAGAAAGTTATGGGCAGCCAAGAGAAATAAGGGAGTGACTGGGAGAAGATAGGGGAAACACCTGGGAAAATAATGAAACTTAAGCAGCAGCAAACCCCCCCCTCCATCTGCAAGAGCTTGATGTAATAGGAATAAATCAATTGCTCAAAATTTGGTAATGACACTGTATTTTTGCATGAAGATTATGAACAGATTAAATACACTGTAAATACATTGTGCATTCTCTTGAGAATTACACATATTTACAATATTTTTACACTAGCATTTGGTAGGGTGTACCCCATTGGTGAAAGCAATGCAAATTCTATTGAAAATTACACATATTTATATCACTTTTACAACAGAATTTTGAAGAGTGTGAGCAAACAGTAAATTCATTGCAAACTCTGGCGAGAATTACACAAATTCTCATTACCTTTATACCAGCATTAGCAAGGTAAAGGAACACAAATGTCAGTGCATGTATTTACATCACCTTTAAATCAGCTTTACAAAGAGTGTAATTACATAGTAAAGTAATACATATTTTGGTGACAATTACACATATTTACACTACCATCACATCATCATTACTAAGGGTGTAAACCAATGGAAAATGCAATACAAACTTTGCTGACAATTGCACACATTTACATCACTTTTACTTGAGATTTACAAACAAATTAAATGTATGTAAATATCGTTCAACGTAAAGGCCAGGTAAATAGTATGTAAATCCTGAGCACAATCTTTACACAGAAATGCGACCTTTACATTTTGTAAAGCCCATATCTTGTGCAGTGTGTATAACAGAAGGGGAAACTATATAGCTTCATCTACAGAAATATTATACTCTGTGTTAATCAGAGCGAGTTATTATCTGTTACATTCTGTACTAGGTTGTAGTTAAGTACATGACATGACTATGTTTACTGCACCTCTATATTGACCTGGCTATTCATTTTTCACTATCAGTATCTCAACATTTATGTAATGATTATCTAGCCTTTACTCAGAAAAGGGAAGAAAAAGACACAATTAGCCCTATCACTTTAGTGGCCATACATACTAAATTCAGAATGATTAACATGCTGAGGCTTTTCAAAGAAGGGTTATGACTGTTTAGGTGTGTCAACAAAATGTCCCCAATTGACCTTAAGAGAATTGTGCTGTGTGTGAAAAATCAGTGCAAAATTCCACTTTCTATAGTATAAAATCCTAGCCTATTTAGGCTGACCATATAATTCATAAAGTGTTGTATAATGGTAGATGTAGTATTTGAATAGACTTAGGCACAGGGAGGTGGTAGGAGGCCGGGAGGTGGTGATAGGGTGCCGGGAGAAGTGTACCCCACTCTGAAGCAGTCACAAATTGAACATTTCTAACCAGCGATCCAGCAACCCATTTTTATATATAGTTTAACCAAAATGGCAGGACCCCACACTCCAGGGTGGTGACTGAACAAGGATCCCACATCCCAGGATCAGAAGGTTTATGAACCAGGAAGGTGTCTGTATTGTCTAATTCTCATAAATCTTAATGGGACAGGTCTTATTTAGTTCTGTGTGCATCATTGCGCACATGATATCCCAGCATGTATTAGGGTCCCTGCTATAATAGAAGTTGTGCAAGTCAAAAGACTTAAGTGCTTGATGAAAATCATTTTTGACATAGTACCTGTATGATCTCCCAACAAATTAGATACTAGTCATGTTTAAAAAATACATATCCTTATCCATGCACCTGCCTTCCCCTTTTTACACAAATTTATATTGATCTATATTGATGTACCAATTCCATGATATCAGTGATATCACCAACATGCGCACTAAAATGACAGGACCCCACACTCCAGGGTGGTGACTGAACAAGGATCCCACATCCCAGCAGCAGAAGGTATATGAACCAAAAATGTGTCTGTATCAAGGGAACATTATAGATATTTACCTGCATGCACCAATGTCTAATAACAATTCAATTCTTGTGGTCCACATTCATGCAACAATAGTGAATTCAATTTCTGGCCCTTTTCTCATCTGAATTGATGTACACTTGAGTATTACCATCCAATAATATGTCAGTTAATGAAAACTAAAAGAAAATGAGAATGTTGATTGAGAGCAGACTTTGGGTCTATGAGTAACATGAAAAGTGATGTATGTATGTTTTTATTCCTGTCATATAGAGCCAATACCTTAATTAATGTGACCACTACCTTAGGTTAATTGGGTCACAGAAACAGGCAAATTGTATACTAATCCCTGCAGTGTTGAAGCTTTGAAGTGGGGAATAGTGAGATCTGCAGGACCTTATAGCCTGCAAGGGGAAAAACATTTCTTATAGACTGCACTCCACACAGTGTATGTATGCAAACTGAGGACATGGCCACATAGTGTATGCTAATAGAGGATGTGGTATAAGCTAAGGTCCACACACTGTGTGTAGACAAATTGGGGGCATGGTCCAGCAGTGTGTCTATGCAAAAAGAGGACTTGGTCTGAGACACAGCATGTGTACAGGCAAACTGGGGACTTAGTCTAAAATATACTCCATGCAGTACGTGTAGGCAAACTGAGGACAAAGCCATACAATGTGTGTTAAAATAGAAGACTTTGTCTTAGATATCCTCCACACAGTGTGTGGAGGCAAACTGAGGACATGGCCACACCTCCTCCTCCCATGCAGCAGAATTTATACAGTCAACTTTGTTTTATCATTTGACATATCACTGCTGAACAATATTTCAGCAGTGAGAAAAGGGAGGCTATGGGCCTCGGCATAAGGGATGACCTTGAAAAATGGTTATAAACATGATTTCTAGTATGTCAACAAAATGTCCCCAATTTGACCTTAAGAGACTTGTGCTGTGTGTGAAAAATCAGCGCAAAATTCCACTTTCTATAGTATAAAATCCTAGCCTATTTAGGCTGACCATATAATTCATTAAGTGTTGTATAATGGTAGATGTAGTATTTGAATAGACTTAGGAACAGGGAGGTGATAGGAGGCCAGGAGGTGGTGATAGGGTGCCAGGAGAAGGTGAGGGAGGCTGGGGGAGGTGAGCAGAGACCAGGAGAAAGTTATGGGCAGCCAAGAGAAATAAGGGAGTGACTGGGAGAAGATAGGGGAAACACCTGGGAAAATAATGAAACTTAAGCAGCAGCAACCCCCCCCCTCCATCTGCAAGAGCTTGATGTAATAGGAATAAATCAATTGCTCAAAATTTGGTAATGACACTGTATTTTTGCATGAAGATTATGAACAGATTAAATACACTGTAAATACATTGTGCATTCTCTTGAGAATTACATATATTTACAATATTTTTACACTAGCATTTGGTAGGGTGTACCCCATTGGTGAAAGCAATTTAAATTCTATTGAAAATTACACATATTTATATCACTTTTACAACAGAATTTTGAAGAGTGTGAGCAAACAGTAAATTCATTGCAAACTCTGGCGAGAATTACACAAATTCTCATTACCTTTATACCAGCATTAGCAAGGTAAAGGAACACAAATGTCAGTGCATGTATTTACATCACCTTTAAATCAGCTTTACAAAGAGTGTAATTACTTAGTAAAGTAATACATATTTTGGTGACAATTACACATATTTACACTACCATCACATCATCATTACTAAGGGTGTAAACCAATGGAAAATGCAATGCAAACTTTGGTGACAATTGCACACATTTACATCACTTTTACTTGAGATTTACAAACAAATTAAATGTATGTAAATATCGTTCAACGTAAAGGCCAGGTAAATAGTATGTAAATCCTGATCACAATCTTTACACAGAAATGCAACCTTTACATTTTGTAAAGCCAATATCTTGTGCAGTGTGTATAACAGAAGGGGAAACTATATAGCTTCATCTACAGAAATATTATACTCTGTGTTAATCAGAGCGAGTTATTATCTGTTACATTCTGTACTAGGTTGTAGTTAAGTACATGACGTGACTATGTTTACTGCACCTCTATATTGACCTGGCTATTCATTTTTCACTATCAGTATCTCAACATTTATGTAATGATTATCTAGCCTTTACTCAGCAAAGTGAAGAAAAAGACACAATTAGCCCTATCACTTTAGTGGCCACACATACTAAATTCAGAATGATTAACATGCTGAGGCTTTTCAAAGAAGGGTGATGACTGTTTAGGTGTGTCAACAAAATGTCCCCAATTGACCTTAAGAGAATTGTGCTGTGTGTGAAAAATCAGTGCAAAATTCCACTTTCTATAGTATAAAATCCTAGCCTATTTAGGCTGACCATATAATTCATAAAGTGTTGTATAATGGTAGATGTAGTATTTGAATAGACTTAGGCACAGGGAGGTGGTAGGAGGCCGGGAGGTGGTGATAGGGTGCGGGAGAAGTGTACCCCACTCTGAAGCAGTCACAAATTGAACATTTCTAACCAGCGATCCAGCAACCCATTTTTATATATAGTGTAACCAAAATGGCAGGACCCCACACTCCAGGGTGGTGACTGAACAAGGATCCCACATCCCAGGATCAGAGGGTTTATGAACCAGGAAGGTGTCTGTATTGTCTAATTCTCATAAATCTTAATGGGACAGGTCTTATTTAGTTCTGTGTGCATAATTGCGCACATGATATCCCAGCATGTATTAGGGTCCCTGCAATAATAGAAGTTGTGCAAGTCAAAAGACTTAAGTGCTTGATGAAAATCATTTTTGACATAGTACCTGTATGATCTCCCAACAAATTAGATACTAGTCATGTTTAAAAAATACATATCCTTATCCATGCACCTGCCTTCCCCTTTTTACACAAATTTATATTGATCTATATTGATGTACCAATTCCATGATATCAGTGATATCACCAACATGCGCACTAAAATGACAGGACCCCACACTCCAGGGTGGTGACTGAACAAGGATCCCACATCCCAGCAGCAGAAGGTATATGAACCAAAAATGTGTCTGTATCAAGGGAACATTATAGATATTTACCTGCATGCACCAATGTCTAATAACAATTCAATTCTTGTGGTCCACATTCATGCAACAATAGTGAATTCAATTTCTGGCCCTTTTCTCATCTGAATTGATGTACACTTGAGTATTACCATCCAATAATATGTCAGTTAATGAAAACTAAAAGAAAATGAGAATGTTGATTGAGAGCAGACTTTGGGTCTATGAGTAACATGAAAAGTGATGTATGTATGTTTTTATTCCTGTCATATAGAGCCAATACCTTAATTAATGTGACCACTACCTTAGGTTAATTGGCTCACAGAAACAGGCAAATTTTATACTAATCCCTGCAGTGCTGAAGCTTTGAAGTGGGAAATAATGAGATCTGCAGGACCTTATAGCCTGCAAGGGGAAAAACATTTCTTATAGACTGCACTCCACACAGTGTATGTATGCAAACTGAGGACATGGCCACATAGTTTATGCTAATAGAGGATGTGGTATTAGCTAAGGTCCACACACTGTGTGTAGACAAATTGGGGGCATGGTCCCACAGTGTGTCTATGCATAAAGAGGACTTGGTCTGAGACACAGCATGTGTACAGGCAAACTGGGGACTTAGTCTAAAATATACTCCATGCAATACGTGTAGGCAAACTGAGGACAAAGCCATACAATGTGTGTTAAAATAGAAGACTTTGTCTTAGATATCCTCCACACAGTGTGTGGAGGCAAACTGAGGACATGGCCACACCTCCTCCTCCCATGCAGCAGAATTTATACAGTCAACTTTGTTTTATCATTTGACATATCACTGCTGAACAATATTTCAGCAGTGAAAAAAGGGAGGCTATGGGCTTGGGCATAAGCGATGACCTTGAAAAATGGTTATAAACATGATTTCTAGTATGTCAACAAAATGTCCCCAATTTGACCTTAAGAGACTTGTGCTGTGTGTGAAAAATCAGCGCAAAATTCCACTTTCTATAGTATAAAATCCTAGCCTATTTAGGCTGACCATATAATTCATTAAGTGTTGTATAATGGTAGATGTAGTATTTGAATAGACTTAGGCACAGGGAGGTGATAGGAGGCCGGCAGGTGGTGATAGGGTGCCAGGAGAAGGTGAGGGAGGCTGGGGGAGGTGAGCAGAGACCATTAGAAAGTGATGGGCAGCCAAGAGAAATAAGGGAGTGACTGGGAGAAGATAGGGGAAACACCTGGGAAAATAATGAAACTTAAGCAGCAGCAACCCCCCCCCCTCCATCTGCAAGAGCTTGATGTAATAGCAATAAATCAATTGCTCAAAATTTGGTAATGACACTGTAATTTTGCATGAAGATTATGAACAGATTAAATACACTGTAAATACATTGTGCATTCTCTTGAGAATTACACATATTTACAATATTTTTACACTAGCATTTGGTAGGGTGTACCCCATTGTTGAAAGCAATGCAAATTCTATTGAAAATTACACATATTTATATCACTTTTACAGCAGAATTTTGAAGAGTGTGAGCAAACAGTAAATTCATTGCAAAATCTGGCGAGAATTACACAAATTCTCATTACCTTTATACCAGCATTAGCAAGGTGAAGGAACACAAATGTCAGTGCATGTATTTACATCACCTTTAAATCAGCTTTACAAAGAGTGTAATTACATAGTAAAGTAATACATATTTTGGTGACAATTACACCAATGGAAAATGCAATGCAAACTTTGGTGACAATTGCACACATTTACATCACTTTTACTTGAGATTTACAAACAAATTAAATGTATGTAAATATCGTTCAACGTAAAGGCCAGGTAAATAGTATGTAAATCCTGAGCACAATCTTTACACAGAAATGCGACCTTTACATTTTGTAAAGCCCATATCTTGTGCAGTGTGTATAACAGAAGGGGAAACTATATAGCTTCATCTACAGAAATATTATACTCTGTGTTAATCAGAGCGAGTTATTATCTGTTACATTCTGTACTAGGTTGTAGTTAAGTACATAACGTGACTATGTTTACTGCACCTCTATATTGACCTGGCTATTCATTTTTCACTATCAGTATGTCAACATTTATGTAATGATTATCTAGCCTTTACTCAGAAAAGGGAAGAAAAAGACACAATTAGCCCTATCACTTTAGTGGACACACATACTAAATTCAGAATGATTAACATGCTGAGGCTTTTCAAAGAAGGGTTATGACTGTTTAGGTGTGTCAACAAAATGTCCCCAATTGACCTTAAGAGAATTGTGCTGTGTGTGAAAAATCAGTGCAAAATTCCACTTTCTATAGTATAAAATCCTAGCCTATTTAGGCTGACCATATAATTTATAAAGTGTTGTATAATGGTAGATGTAGTATTTGAATATACTTAGGCACAGGGAGGTGGTAGGAGGCCGGGAGGTGGTGATAGGGTGCCGGCAGAAGTGTACCCCACTCTGAAGCAGTCACAAATTGAACATTTCTAACCAGCGATCCAGCAACCCATTTTTATATATAGTGTAACCAAAATGGCAGGACCCCACACTCCAGGGTGGTGACTGAACAAGGATCCCACATCCCAGGATCAGAAGGTTTATGAACCAGGAAGGTGTCTGTATTGTCTAATTCTCATAAATCTTAATGGGACAGGTCTTATTTAGTTCTGTGTGCATAATTGCGCACATGATATCCCAGCATGTATTAGGGTCCCTGCTATAATAGAAGTTGTGCAAGTTAAAGGACTTAAGTACTTGATGAAAATCATTTTTGACATAGTACCTGTATGATCTCCCAACAAATTAGATACTAGTCATGTTTAAAAAATACATATCCTTATCCATGCACCTGCCTTCCCCTTTTTACACAAACTTATATTGATCTATATTGATGTACCAATTCCATGATATCAGTGATATCACCAACATGTGCACTAAAATGACAGGACCCCACACTCCAGGGTGGTGACTGAACAATGATCCCACATCCCAGCAGCAGAAGGTATATGAACCAAAAATGTGTCTGTATCAAGGGAACATTATAGATATTTACCTGCATGCACCAATGTCTAATAACAATTCAATTCTTGTGGTCCACATTCATGCAACAATAGTGAATTCAATTTCTGGCCCTTTTCTCATCTGAATTGATGTACACTTGAGTATTACCATCCAATAATATGTCAGTTAATGAAAACTAAAAGAAAATGAGAATGTTGATTGAGAGCAGACTTTGGGTCTATGAGTAACATGAAAAGTGATGTATGTATGTTTTTATTCCTGTCATATAGAGCCAATACCTTAATTAATGTGACCACTACCTTAGGTTAATTGGGTCACAGAAACAGGCAAATTGTATACTAATCCCTGCAGTGCTGAAGCTTTGAAGTGGGGAATAATGAGATCTGCAGGACCTTATAGCCTGCAAGGGGAAAAACATTTCTTATAGACTGCACTGCACACAGTGTGTGTATGCAAACTGAGGACATGGCCACATAGTGTATGCTAATAGAGGATGTGGTATTAGCTAAGGTCCACACACTGTGTGTAGACAAATTGGGGGCATGGTCCCACAGTGTGTCTATGCAAAAAGAGGACTTGGTCTGAGACACAGCATGTGTACAGGCAAACTGGGGACTTAGTCTAAAATATACTCCATGCAGTACGTGTAGGCAAACTGAGGACAAAGCCATACAATGTGTGTTAAAAAAGAAGACTTTGTCTTAGATATCCTCCACACAGTGTGTGGAGGCAAACTGAGGACATGGCCACACCTCCTCCTCCCATGCAGCAGAATTTATACAGTCAACTTTGTTTTATCATTTGACATATCACTGCTGAACAATATTTCAGCAGTGAAAAAAGGGAGGCTATGGGCTTGGGCATAAGCGATGATCTTGAAAAATGGTTATAAACATGATTTCTAGTATGTCAACAAAATGTCCCCAATTTGACCTTAAGAGACTTGTGCTGTGTGTGAAAAATCAGCGCAAAATTCCACTTTCTATAGTATAAAATCCTAGCCTATTCAGGCTGACCATATAATTCATTAAGTGTTGTATAATGGTAGATGTAGTATTTGAATAGACTTAGGCACAGGGAGGTGATAGGAGGCCAAGAGGTGGTGATAGGGTGCCAGGAGAAGGTGAGGGAGGCTGGGGGAGGTGAGCAGAGACCAGGAGAAAGTGATGGGCAGCCAAGAGAAATGAAGGAGTGACTGGGAGAAGATAGGGGAAACACCTGGGAAAATAATGAAACTTAAGCAGCAGCAAACCCCCCCCCCCCTCCATCTGCAAGAGCTTGATGTAATAGGAATAAATCAATTGCTCAAAATTTGGTAATGACACTGTATTTTTGCATAAAGATTATGAACAGATTAAATACACTGTAAATACATTGTGCATTCTCTTGAGAATTACACATATTTACAATATTTTTACACTAGCATTTGGTAGGGTGTACCCCATTGGTGAAAGCAATGCAAATTCTATTGAAAATTACACATATTTATATCACTTTTACAGCAGAATTTTGAAGAGTGTGAGCAAACAGTAAATTCATTGCAAACTCTGGCGAGAATTACACAAATTCTCATTACCTTTATACCAGCATTAGCAAGGTAAAGGAACACAAATGTCAGTGCATGTATTTACATCACCTTTAAATCAGCTTTACAAAGAGTGTAATTACATAGTAAAGTAATACATATTTTGGTGACAATTACACATATTTACACTACCATCACATCATCATTACTAAGGGTGTAAACCAATGGAAAATGCAATACAAACTTTGCTGACAATTGCACACATTTACATCACTTTTACTTGAGATTTACAAACAAATTAAATGTATGTAAATATCGTTCAACGTAAAGGCCAGGTAAATAGTATGTAAATCCTGAGCACAATCTTTACACAGAAATGCGACCTTTACATTTTGTAAAGCCCATATCTTGTGCAGTGTGTATAACAGAAGGGGAAACTATATAGCTTCATCTACAGAAATATTATACTCTGTGTTAATCAGAGCGAGTTATTATCTGTTACATTCTGTACTAGGTTGTAGTTAAGTACATGACATGACTATGTTTACTGCACCTCTATATTGACCTGGCTATTCATTTTTCACTATCAGTATCTCAACATTTATGTAATGATTATCTAGCCTTTACTCAGAAAAGGGAAGAAAAAGACACAATTAGCCCTATCACTTTAGTGGCCATACATACTAAATTCAGAATGATTAACATGCTGAGGCTTTTCAAAGAAGGGTTATGACTGTTTAGGTGTGTCAACAAAATGTCCCCAATTGACCTTAAGAGAATTGTGCTGTGTGTGAAAAATCAGTGCAAAATTCCACTTTCTATAGTATAAAATCCTAGCCTATTTAGGCTGACCATATAATTCATAAAGTGTTGTATAATGGTAGATGTAGTATTTGAATAGACTTAGGCACAGGGAGGTGGTAGGAGGCCGGGAGGTGGTGATAGGGTGCCGGGAGAAGTGTACCCCACTCTGAAGCAGTCACAAATTGAACATTTCTAACCAGCGATCCAGCAACCCATTTTTATATATAGTTTAACCAAAATGGCAGGACCCCACACTCCAGGGTGGTGACTGAACAAGGATCCCACATCCCAGGATCAGAAGGTTTATGAACCAGGAAGGTGTCTGTATTGTCTAATTCTCATAAATCTTAATGGGACAGGTCTTATTTAGTTCTGTGTGCATCATTGCGCACATGATATCCCAGCATGTATTAGGGTCCCTGCTATAATAGAAGTTGTGCAAGTCAAAAGACTTAAGTGCTTGATGAAAATCATTTTTGACATAGTACCTGTATGATCTCCCAACAAATTAGATACTAGTCATGTTTAAAAAATACATATCCTTATCCATGCACCTGCCTTCCCCTTTTTACACAAATTTATATTGATCTATATTGATGTACCAATTCCATGATATCAGTGATATCACCAACATGCGCACTAAAATGACAGGACCCCACACTCCAGGGTGGTGACTGAACAAGGATCCCACATCCCAGCAGCAGAAGGTATATGAACCAAAAATGTGTCTGTATCAAGGGAACATTATAGATATTTACCTGCATGCACCAATGTCTAATAACAATTCAATTCTTGTGGTCCACATTCATGCAACAATAGTGAATTCAATTTCTGGCCCTTTTCTCATCTGAATTGATGTACACTTGAGTATTACCATCCAATAATATGTCAGTTAATGAAAACTAAAAGAAAATGAGAATGTTGATTGAGAGCAGACTTTGGGTCTATGAGTAACATGAAAAGTGATGTATGTATGTTTTTATTCCTGTCATATAGAGCCAATACCTTAATTAATGTGACCACTACCTTAGGTTAATTGGGTCACAGAAACAGGCAAATTGTATACTAATCCCTGCAGTGTTGAAGCTTTGAAGTGGGGAATAGTGAGATCTGCAGGACCTTATAGCCTGCAAGGGGAAAAACATTTCTTATAGACTGCACTCCACACAGTGTATGTATGCAAACTGAGGACATGGCCACATAGTGTATGCTAATAGAGGATGTGGTATAAGCTAAGGTCCACACACTGTGTGTAGACAAATTGGGGGCATGGTCCAGCAGTGTGTCTATGCAAAAAGAGGACTTGGTCTGAGACACAGCATGTGTACAGGCAAACTGGGGACTTAGTCTAAAATATACTCCATGCAGTACGTGTAGGCAAACTGAGGACAAAGCCATACAATGTGTGTTAAAATAGAAGACTTTGTCTTAGATATCCTCCACACAGTGTGTGGAGGCAAACTGAGGACATGGCCACACCTCCTCCTCCCATGCAGCAGAATTTATACAGTCAACTTTGTTTTATCATTTGACATATCACTGCTGAACAATATTTCAGCAGTGAGAAAAGGGAGGCTATGGGCCTCGGCATAAGGGATGACCTTGAAAAATGGTTATAAACATGATTTCTAGTATGTCAACAAAATGTCCCCAATTTGACCTTAAGAGACTTGTGCTGTGTGTGAAAAATCAGCGCAAAATTCCACTTTCTATAGTATAAAATCCTAGCCTATTTAGGCTGACCATATAATTCATTAAGTGTTGTATAATGGTAGATGTAGTATTTGAATAGACTTAGGCACAGGGAGGTGATAAGAGGCCGGGAGGTGGTGATAGGGTGCCAGGAGAAGGTGAGGGAGGCTGGGGGAGGTGAGCAGAGACCAGGAGAAAGTGATGGGCAGCCAAGAGAAATAAGGGAGTGACTGGGAGAAGATAGGGGAAACACCTGGGAAAATAATGAAACTTAAGCAGCAGCAAACCCCCCCCCCTCCATCTGCAAGAGCTTGATGTAATAGGAATAAATCAATTGCTTAAAATTTGGTAATGACACTGTATTTTTGCATGAAGATTATGAACAGATTAAATACACTGTAAATACATTGTGCATTCTCTTGAGAATTACACATATTTACAATATTTTTACACTAGCATTTGGTAGGGTGTACCCCATTGGTGAAAGCAATGCAAATTCTATTGAAAATTACACATATTTATATCACTTTTACAACAGAATTTTGAAGAGTGTGAGCAAACAGTAAATTCATTGCAAACTCTGGCTAGAATTACACAAATTCTCATTACCTTTATACCAGCATTAGCAAGGTAAAGGAACACAAATGTCAGTGCATGTATTTACATCACCTTTAAATCAGCTTTACAAAGAGTGTAATTACTTAGTAAAGTAATACATATTTTGGTGACAATTACACATATTTACACTACCATCACATCATCATTACTAAGGGTGTAAACCAATGGAAAATGCAATGCAAACTTTGGTGACAATTGCACACATTTACATCACTTTTACTTGAGATTTACAAACAAATTAAATGTATGTAAATATCGTTCAACGTAAAGGCCAGGTAAATAGTATGTAAATCCTGAGCACAATCTTTACACAGAAATGCGACCTTTACATTTTGTAAAGCCCATATCTTGTGCAGTGTGTATAACAGAAGGGGAAACTATATAGCTTCATCTACAGAAATATTATACTCTGTGTTAATCAGAGCGAGTTATTATCTGTTACATTCTGTACTAGGTTGTAGTTAAGTACATGACGTGACTATGTTTACTGCACCTCTATATTGACCTGGCTATTCATTTTTCACTATCAGTATCTCAACATTTATGTAATGATTATCTAGCCTTTACTCAGAAAAGGGAAGAAAAAGACACAATTAGCCCTATCACTTTAGTGGCCATACATACTAAATTCAGAATGATTAACATGCTGAGGCTTTTCAAAGAAGGGTTATGACTGTTTAGGTGTGTCAACAAAATGTCCCCAATTGACCTTAAGAGAATTGTGCTGTGTGTGAAAAATCAGTGCAAAATTCCACTTTCTATAGTATAAAATCCTAGCCTATTTAGGCTGACCATATAATTCATAAAGTGTTGTATAATGGTAGATGTAGTATTTGAATAGACTTAGGCACAGGGAGGTGGTAGGAGGCCGGGAGGTGGTGATAGGGTGCCGGGAGAAGTGTACCCCACTCTGAAGCAGTCACAAATTGAACATTTCTAACCAGCGATCCAGCAACCCATTTTTATATATAGTTTAACCAAAATGGCAGGACCCCACACTCCAGGGTGGTGACTGAACAAGGATCCCACATCCCAGGATCAGAAGGTTTATGAACCAGGAAGGTGTCTGTATTGTCTAATTCTCATAAATCTTAATGGGACAGGTCTTATTTAGTTCTGTGTGCATCATTGCGCACATGATATCCCAGCATGTATTAGGGTCCCTGCTATAATAGAAGTTGTGCAAGTCAAAAGACTTAAGTGCTTGATGAAAATCATTTTTGACATAGTACCTGTATGATCTCCCAACAAATTAGATACTAGTCATGTTTAAAAAATACATATCCTTATCCATGCACCTGCCTTCCCCTTTTTACACAAATTTATATTGATCTATATTGATGTACCAATTCCATGATATCAGTGATATCACCAACATGCGCACTAAAATGACAGGACCCCACACTCCAGGGTGGTGACTGAACAAGGATCCCACATCCCAGCAGCAGAAGGTATATGAACCAAAAATGTGTCTGTATCAAGGGAACATTATAGATATTTACCTGCATGCACCAATGTCTAATAACAATTCAATTCTTGTGGTCCACATTCATGCAACAATAGTGAATTCAATTTCTGGCCCTTTTCTCATCTGAATTGATGTACACTTGAGTATTACCATCCAATAATATGTCAGTTAATGAAAACTAAAAGAAAATGAGAATGTTGATTGAGAGCAGACTTTGGGTCTATGAGTAACATGAAAAGTGATGTATGTATGTTTTTATTCCTGTCATATAGAGCCAATACCTTAATTAATGTGACCACTACCTTAGGTTAATTGGGTCACAGAAACAGGCAAATTGTATACTAATCCCTGCAGTGTTGAAGCTTTGAAGTGGGGAATAGTGAGATCTGCAGGACCTTATAGCCTGCAAGGGGAAAAACATTTCTTATAGACTGCACTCCACACAGTGTATGTATGCAAACTGAGGACATGGCCACATAGTGTATGCTAATAGAGGATGTGGTATAAGCTAAGGTCCACACACTGTGTGTAGACAAATTGGGGGCATGGTCCAGCAGTGTGTCTATGCAAAAAGAGGACTTGGTCTGAGACACAGCATGTGTACAGGCAAACTGGGGACTTAGTCTAAAATATACTCCATGCAGTACGTGTAGGCAAACTGAGGACAAAGCCATACAATGTGTGTTAAAATAGAAGACTTTGTCTTAGATATCCTCCACACAGTGTGTGGAGGCAAACTGAGGACATGGCCACACCTCCTCCTCCCATGCAGCAGAATTTATACAGTCAACTTTGTTTTATCATTTGACATATCACTGCTGAACAATATTTCAGCAGTGAGAAAAGGGAGGCTATGGGCCTCGGCATAAGGGATGACCTTGAAAAATGGTTATAAACATGATTTCTAGTATGTCAACAAAATGTCCCCAATTTGACCTTAAGAGACTTGTGCTGTGTGTGAAAAATCAGCGCAAAATTCCACTTTCTATAGTATAAAATCCTAGCCTATTTAGGCTGACCATATAATTCATTAAGTGTTGTATAATGGTAGATGTAGTATTTGAATAGACTTAGGAACAGGGAGGTGATAGGAGGCCAGGAGGTGGTGATAGGGTGCCAGGAGAAGGTGAGGGAGGCTGGGGGAGGTGAGCAGAGACCAGGAGAAAGTTATGGGCAGCCAAGAGAAATAAGGGAGTGACTGGGAGAAGATAGGGGAAACACCTGGGAAAATAATGAAACTTAAGCAGCAGCAACCCCCCCCCTCCATCTGCAAGAGCTTGATGTAATAGGAATAAATCAATTGCTCAAAATTTGGTAATGACACTGTATTTTTGCATGAAGATTATGAACAGATTAAATACACTGTAAATACATTGTGCATTCTCTTGAGAATTACATATATTTACAATATTTTTACACTAGCATTTGGTAGGGTGTACCCCATTGGTGAAAGCAATTTAAATTCTATTGAAAATTACACATATTTATATCACTTTTACAACAGAATTTTGAAGAGTGTGAGCAAACAGTAAATTCATTGCAAACTCTGGCGAGAATTACACAAATTCTCATTACCTTTATACCAGCATTAGCAAGGTAAAGGAACACAAATGTCAGTGCATGTATTTACATCACCTTTAAATCAGCTTTACAAAGAGTGTAATTACTTAGTAAAGTAATACATATTTTGGTGACAATTACACATATTTACACTACCATCACATCATCATTACTAAGGGTGTAAACCAATGGAAAATGCAATGCAAACTTTGGTGACAATTGCACACATTTACATCACTTTTACTTGAGATTTACAAACAAATTAAATGTATGTAAATATCGTTCAACGTAAAGGCCAGGTAAATAGTATGTAAATCCTGATCACAATCTTTACACAGAAATGCAACCTTTACATTTTGTAAAGCCAATATCTTGTGCAGTGTGTATAACAGAAGGGGAAACTATATAGCTTCATCTACAGAAATATTATACTCTGTGTTAATCAGAGCGAGTTATTATCTGTTACATTCTGTACTAGGTTGTAGTTAAGTACATGACGTGACTATGTTTACTGCACCTCTATATTGACCTGGCTATTCATTTTTCACTATCAGTATCTCAACATTTATGTAATGATTATCTAGCCTTTACTCAGCAAAGTGAAGAAAAAGACACAATTAGCCCTATCACTTTAGTGGCCACACATACTAAATTCAGAATGATTAACATGCTGAGGCTTTTCAAAGAAGGGTGATGACTGTTTAGGTGTGTCAACAAAATGTCCCCAATTGACCTTAAGAGAATTGTGCTGTGTGTGAAAAATCAGTGCAAAATTCCACTTTCTATAGTATAAAATCCTAGCCTATTTAGGCTGACCATATAATTCATAAAGTGTTGTATAATGGTAGATGTAGTATTTGAATAGACTTAGGCACAGGGAGGTGGTAGGAGGCCGGGAGGTGGTGATAGGGTGCGGGAGAAGTGTACCCCACTCTGAAGCAGTCACAAATTGAACATTTCTAACCAGCGATCCAGCAACCCATTTTTATATATAGTGTAACCAAAATGGCAGGACCCCACACTCCAGGGTGGTGACTGAACAAGGATCCCACATCCCAGGATCAGAGGGTTTATGAACCAGGAAGGTGTCTGTATTGTCTAATTCTCATAAATCTTAATGGGACAGGTCTTATTTAGTTCTGTGTGCATAATTGCGCACATGATATCCCAGCATGTATTAGGGTCCCTGCAATAATAGAAGTTGTGCAAGTCAAAAGACTTAAGTGCTTGATGAAAATCATTTTTGACATAGTACCTGTATGATCTCCCAACAAATTAGATACTAGTCATGTTTAAAAAATACATATCCTTATCCATGCACCTGCCTTCCCCTTTTTACACAAATTTATATTGATCTATATTGATGTACCAATTCCATGATATCAGTGATATCACCAACATGCGCACTAAAATGACAGGACCCCACACTCCAGGGTGGTGACTGAACAAGGATCCCACATCCCAGCAGCAGAAGGTATATGAACCAAAAATGTGTCTGTATCAAGGGAACATTATAGATATTTACCTGCATGCACCAATGTCTAATAACAATTCAATTCTTGTGGTCCACATTCATGCAACAATAGTGAATTCAATTTCTGGCCCTTTTCTCATCTGAATTGATGTACACTTGAGTATTACCATCCAATAATATGTCAGTTAATGAAAACTAAAAGAAAATGAGAATGTTGATTGAGAGCAGACTTTGGGTCTATGAGTAACATGAAAAGTGATGTATGTATGTTTTTATTCCTGTCATATAGAGCCAATACCTTAATTAATGTGACCACTACCTTAGGTTAATTGGCTCACAGAAACAGGCAAATTTTATACTAATCCCTGCAGTGCTGAAGCTTTGAAGTGGGAAATAATGAGATCTGCAGGACCTTATAGCCTGCAAGGGGAAAAACATTTCTTATAGACTGCACTCCACACAGTGTATGTATGCAAACTGAGGACATGGCCACATAGTTTATGCTAATAGAGGATGTGGTATTAGCTAAGGTCCACACACTGTGTGTAGACAAATTGGGGGCATGGTCCCACAGTGTGTCTATGCATAAAGAGGACTTGGTCTGAGACACAGCATGTGTACAGGCAAACTGGGGACTTAGTCTAAAATATACTCCATGCAATACGTGTAGGCAAACTGAGGACAAAGCCATACAATGTGTGTTAAAATAGAAGACTTTGTCTTAGATATCCTCCACACAGTGTGTGGAGGCAAACTGAGGACATGGCCACACCTCCTCCTCCCATGCAGCAGAATTTATACAGTCAACTTTGTTTTATCATTTGACATATCACTGCTGAACAATATTTCAGCAGTGAAAAAAGGGAGGCTATGGGCTTGGGCATAAGCGATGACCTTGAAAAATGGTTATAAACATGATTTCTAGTATGTCAACAAAATGTCCCCAATTTGACCTTAAGAGACTTGTGCTGTGTGTGAAAAATCAGCGCAAAATTCCACTTTCTATAGTATAAAATCCTAGCCTATTTAGGCTGACCATATAATTCATTAAGTGTTGTATAATGGTAGATGTAGTATTTGAATAGACTTAGGCACAGGGAGGTGATAGGAGGCCGGCAGGTGGTGATAGGGTGCCAGGAGAAGGTGAGGGAGGCTGGGGGAGGTGAGCAGAGACCATTAGAAAGTGATGGGCAGCCAAGAGAAATAAGGGAGTGACTGGGAGAAGATAGGGGAAACACCTGGGAAAATAATGAAACTTAAGCAGCAGCAACCCCCCCCCCTCCATCTGCAAGAGCTTGATGTAATAGCAATAAATCAATTGCTCAAAATTTGGTAATGACACTGTAATTTTGCATGAAGATTATGAACAGATTAAATACACTGTAAATACATTGTGCATTCTCTTGAGAATTACACATATTTACAATATTTTTACACTAGCATTTGGTAGGGTGTACCCCATTGTTGAAAGCAATGCAAATTCTATTGAAAATTACACATATTTATATCACTTTTACAGCAGAATTTTGAAGAGTGTGAGCAAACAGTAAATTCATTGCAAAATCTGGCGAGAATTACACAAATTCTCATTACCTTTATACCAGCATTAGCAAGGTGAAGGAACACAAATGTCAGTGCATGTATTTACATCACCTTTAAATCAGCTTTACAAAGAGTGTAATTACATAGTAAAGTAATACATATTTTGGTGACAATTACACCAATGGAAAATGCAATGCAAACTTTGGTGACAATTGCACACATTTACATCACTTTTACTTGAGATTTACAAACAAATTAAATGTATGTAAATATCGTTCAACGTAAAGGCCAGGTAAATAGTATGTAAATCCTGAGCACAATCTTTACACAGAAATGCGACCTTTACATTTTGTAAAGCCCATATCTTGTGCAGTGTGTATAACAGAAGGGGAAACTATATAGCTTCATCTACAGAAATATTATACTCTGTGTTAATCAGAGCGAGTTATTATCTGTTACATTCTGTACTAGGTTGTAGTTAAGTACATAACGTGACTATGTTTACTGCACCTCTATATTGACCTGGCTATTCATTTTTCACTATCAGTATGTCAACATTTATGTAATGATTATCTAGCCTTTACTCAGAAAAGGGAAGAAAAAGACACAATTAGCCCTATCACTTTAGTGGACACACATACTAAATTCAGAATGATTAACATGCTGAGGCTTTTCAAAGAAGGGTTATGACTGTTTAGGTGTGTCAACAAAATGTCCCCAATTGACCTTAAGAGAATTGTGCTGTGTGTGAAAAATCAGTGCAAAATTCCACTTTCTATAGTATAAAATCCTAGCCTATTTAGGCTGACCATATAATTTATAAAGTGTTGTATAATGGTAGATGTAGTATTTGAATATACTTAGGCACAGGGAGGTGGTAGGAGGCCGGGAGGTGGTGATAGGGTGCCGGCAGAAGTGTACCCCACTCTGAAGCAGTCACAAATTGAACATTTCTAACCAGCGATCCAGCAACCCATTTTTATATATAGTGTAACCAAAATGGCAGGACCCCACACTCCAGGGTGGTGACTGAACAAGGATCCCACATCCCAGGATCAGAAGGTTTATGAACCAGGAAGGTGTCTGTATTGTCTAATTCTCATAAATCTTAATGGGACAGGTCTTATTTAGTTCTGTGTGCATAATTGCGCACATGATATCCCAGCATGTATTAGGGTCCCTGCTATAATAGAAGTTGTGCAAGTTAAAGGACTTAAGTACTTGATGAAAATCATTTTTGACATAGTACCTGTATGATCTCCCAACAAATTAGATACTAGTCATGTTTAAAAAATACATATCCTTATCCATGCACCTGCCTTCCCCTTTTTACACAAACTTATATTGATCTATATTGATGTACCAATTCCATGATATCAGTGATATCACCAACATGTGCACTAAAATGACAGGACCCCACACTCCAGGGTGGTGACTGAACAATGATCCCACATCCCAGCAGCAGAAGGTATATGAACCAAAAATGTGTCTGTATCAAGGGAACATTATAGATATTTACCTGCATGCACCAATGTCTAATAACAATTCAATTCTTGTGGTCCACATTCATGCAACAATAGTGAATTCAATTTCTGGCCCTTTTCTCATCTGAATTGATGTACACTTGAGTATTACCATCCAATAATATGTCAGTTAATGAAAACTAAAAGAAAATGAGAATGTTGATTGAGAGCAGACTTTGGGTCTATGAGTAACATGAAAAGTGATGTATGTATGTTTTTATTCCTGTCATATAGAGCCAATACCTTAATTAATGTGACCACTACCTTAGGTTAATTGGGTCACAGAAACAGGCAAATTGTATACTAATCCCTGCAGTGCTGAAGCTTTGAAGTGGGAAATAATGAGATCTGCAGGACCTTATAGCCTGCAAGGGGAAAAACATTTCTTATAGACTGCACTGCACACAGTGTGTGTATGCAAACTGAGGACATGGCCACATAGTGTATGCTAATAGAGGATGTGGTATTAGCTAAGGTCCACACACTGTGTGTAGACAAATTGGGGGCATGGTCCCACAGTGTGTCTATGCAAAAAGAGGACTTGGTCTGAGACACAGCATGTGTACAGGCAAACTGGGGACTTAGTCTAAAATATACTCCATGCAGTACGTGTAGGCAAACTGAGGACAAAGCCATACAATGTGTGTTAAAAAAGAAGACTTTGTCTTAGATATCCTCCACACAGTGTGTGGAGGCAAACTGAGGACATGGCCACACCTCCTCCTCCCATGCAGCAGAATTTATACAGTCAACTTTGTTTTATCATTTGACATATCACTGCTGAACAATATTTCAGCAGTGAAAAAAGGGAGGCTATGGGCTTGGGCATAAGCGATGATCTTGAAAAATGGTTATAAACATGATTTCTAGTATGTCAACAAAATGTCCCCAATTTGACCTTAAGAGACTTGTGCTGTGTGTGAAAAATCAGCGCAAAATTCCACTTTCTATAGTATAAAATCCTAGCCTATTTAGGCTGACCATATAATTCATTAAGTGTTGTATAATGGTAGATGTAGTATTTGAATAGACTTAGGCACAGGGAGGTGATAAGAGGCCGGGAGGTGGTGATAGGGTGCCAGGAGAAGGTGAGGGAGGCTGGGGGAGGTGAGCAGAGACCAGGAGAAAGTGATGGGCAGCCAAGAGAAATAAGGGAGTGACTGGGAGAAGATAGGGGAAACACCTGGGAAAATAATGAAACTTAAGCAGCAGCAAACCCCCCCCCTCCATCTGCAAGAGCTTGATGTAATAGGAATAAATCAATTGCTTAAAATTTGGTAATGACACTGTATTTTTGCATGAAGATTATGAACAGATTAAATACACTGTAAATACATTGTGCATTCTCTTGAGAATTACACATATTTACAATATTTTTACACTAGCATTTGGTAGGGTGTACCCCATTGGTGAAAGCAATGCAAATTCTATTGAAAATTACACATATTTATATCACTTTTACAACAGAATTTTGAAGAGTGTGAGCAAACAGTAAATTCATTGCAAACTCTGGCTAGAATTACACAAATTCTCATTACCTTTATACCAGCATTAGCAAGGTAAAGGAACACAAATGTCAGTGCATGTATTTACATCACCTTTAAATCAGCTTTACAAAGAGTGTAATTACTTAGTAAAGTAATACATATTTTGGTGACAATTACACATATTTACACTACCATCACATCATCATTACTAAGGGTGTAAACCAATGGAAAATGCAATGCAAACTTTGGTGACAATTGCACACATTTACATCACTTTTACTTGAGATTTACAAACAAATTAAATGTATGTAAATATCGTTCAACGTAAAGGCCAGGTAAATAGTATGTAAATCCTGAGCACAATCTTTACACAGAAATGCGACCTTTACATTTTGTAAAGCCCATATCTTGTGCAGTGTGTATAACAGAAGGGGAAACTATATAGCTTCATCTACAGAAATATTATACTCTGTGTTAATCAGAGCGAGTTATTATCTGTTACATTCTGTACTAGGTTGTAGTTAAGTACATGACATGACTATGTTTACTGCACCTCTATATTGACCTGGCTATTCATTTTTCACTATCAGTATCTCAACATTTATGTAATGATTATCTAGCCTTTACTCAGAAAAGGGAAGAAAAAGACACAATTAGCCCTATCACTTTAGTGGCCATACATACTAAATTCAGAATGATTAACATGCTGAGGCTTTTCAAAGAAGGGTTATGACTGTTTAGGTGTGTCAACAAAATGTCCCCAATTGACCTTAAGAGAATTGTGCTGTGTGTGAAAAATCAGTGCAAAATTCCACTTTCTATAGTATAAAATCCTAGCCTATTTAGGCTGACCATATAATTCATAAAGTGTTGTATAATGGTAGATGTAGTATTTGAATAGACTTAGGCACAGGGAGGTGGTAGGAGGCCGGGAGGTGGTGATAGGGTGCCGGGAGAAGTGTACCCCACTCTGAAGCAGTCACAAATTGAACATTTCTAACCAGCGATCCAGCAACCCATTTTTATATATAGTTTAACCAAAATGGCAGGACCCCACACTCCAGGGTGGTGACTGAACAAGGATCCCACATCCCAGGATCAGAAGGTTTATGAACCAGGAAGGTGTCTGTATTGTCTAATTCTCATAAATCTTAATGGGACAGGTCTTATTTAGTTCTGTGTGCATCATTGCGCACATGATATCCCAGCATGTATTAGGGTCCCTGCTATAATAGAAGTTGTGCAAGTCAAAAGACTTAAGTGCTTGATGAAAATCATTTTTGACATAGTACCTGTATGATCTCCCAACAAATTAGATACTAGTCATGTTTAAAAAATACATATCCTTATCCATGCACCTGCCTTCCCCTTTTTACACAAATTTATATTGATCTATATTGATGTACCAATTCCATGATATCAGTGATATCACCAACATGCGCACTAAAATGACAGGACCCCACACTCCAGGGTGGTGACTGAACAAGGATCCCACATCCCAGCAGCAGAAGGTATATGAACCAAAAATGTGTCTGTATCAAGGGAACATTATAGATATTTACCTGCATGCACCAATGTCTAATAACAATTCAATTCTTGTGGTCCACATTCATGCAACAATAGTGAATTCAATTTCTGGCCCTTTTCTCATCTGAATTGATGTACACTTGAGTATTACCATCCAATAATATGTCAGTTAATGAAAACTAAAAGAAAATGAGAATGTTGATTGAGAGCAGACTTTGGGTCTATGAGTAACATGAAAAGTGATGTATGTATGTTTTTATTCCTGTCATATAGAGCCAATACCTTAATTAATGTGACCACTACCTTAGGTTAATTGGGTCACAGAAACAGGCAAATTGTATACTAATCCCTGCAGTGTTGAAGCTTTGAAGTGGGGAATAGTGAGATCTGCAGGACCTTATAGCCTGCAAGGGGAAAAACATTTCTTATAGACTGCACTCCACACAGTGTATGTATGCAAACTGAGGACATGGCCACATAGTGTATGCTAATAGAGGATGTGGTATAAGCTAAGGTCCACACACTGTGTGTAGACAAATTGGGGGCATGGTCCAGCAGTGTGTCTATGCAAAAAGAGGACTTGGTCTGAGACACAGCATGTGTACAGGCAAACTGGGGACTTAGTCTAAAATATACTCCATGCAGTACGTGTAGGCAAACTGAGGACAAAGCCATACAATGTGTGTTAAAATAGAAGACTTTGTCTTAGATATCCTCCACACAGTGTGTGGAGGCAAACTGAGGACATGGCCACACCTCCTCCTCCCATGCAGCAGAATTTATACAGTCAACTTTGTTTTATCATTTGACATATCACTGCTGAACAATATTTCAGCAGTGAGAAAAGGGAGGCTATGGGCCTCGGCATAAGGGATGACCTTGAAAAATGGTTATAAACATGATTTCTAGTATGTCAACAAAATGTCCCCAATTTGACCTTAAGAGACTTGTGCTGTGTGTGAAAAATCAGCGCAAAATTCCACTTTCTATAGTATAAAATCCTAGCCTATTTAGGCTGACCATATAATTCATTAAGTGTTGTATAATGGTAGATGTAGTATTTGAATAGACTTAGGCACAGGGAGGTGATAAGAGGCCGGGAGGTGGTGATAGGGTGCCAGGAGAAGGTGAGGGAGGCTGGGGGAGGTGAGCAGAGACCAGGAGAAAGTGATGGGCAGCCAAGAGAAATAAGGGAGTGACTGGGAGAAGATAGGGGAAACACCTGGGAAAATAATGAAACTTAAGCAGCAGCAAACCCCCCCCCCCTCCATCTGCAAGAGCTTGATGTAATAGGAATAAATCAATTGCTTAAAATTTGGTAATGACACTGTATTTTTGCATGAAGATTATGAACAGATTAAATACACTGTAAATACATTGTGCATTCTCTTGAGAATTACACATATTTACAATATTTTTACACTAGCATTTGGTAGGGTGTACCCCATTGGTGAAAGCAATGCAAATTCTATTGAAAATTACACATATTTATATCACTTTTACAACAGAATTTTGAAGAGTGTGAGCAAACAGTAAATTCATTGCAAACTCTGGCTAGAATTACACAAATTCTCATTACCTTTATACCAGCATTAGCAAGGTAAAGGAACACAAATGTCAGTGCATGTATTTACATCACCTTTAAATCAGCTTTACAAAGAGTGTAATTACTTAGTAAAGTAATACATATTTTGGTGACAATTACACATATTTACACTACCATCACATCATCATTACTAAGGGTGTAAACCAATGGAAAATGCAATGCAAACTTTGGTGACAATTGCACACATTTACATCACTTTTACTTGAGATTTACAAACAAATTAAATGTATGTAAATATCGTTCAACGTAAAGGCCAGGTAAATAGTATGTAAATCCTGAGCACAATCTTTACACAGAAATGCGACCTTTACATTTTGTAAAGCCCATATCTTGTGCAGTGTGTATAACAGAAGGGGAAACTATATAGCTTCATCTACAGAAATATTATACTCTGTGTTAATCAGAGCGAGTTATTATCTGTTACATTCTGTACTAGGTTGTAGTTAAGTACATGACGTGACTATGTTTACTGCACCTCTATATTGACCTGGCTATTCATTTTTCACTATCAGTATCTCAACATTTATGTAATGATTATCTAGCCTTTACTCAGAAAAGGGAAGAAAAAGACACAATTAGCCCTATCACTTTAGTGGCCATACATACTAAATTCAGAATGATTAACATGCTGAGGCTTTTCAAAGAAGGGTTATGACTGTTTAGGTGTGTCAACAAAATGTCCCCAATTGACCTTAAGAGAATTGTGCTGTGTGTGAAAAATCAGTGCAAAATTCCACTTTCTATAGTATAAAATCCTAGCCTATTTAGGCTGACCATATAATTCATAAAGTGTTGTATAATGGTAGATGTAGTATTTGAATAGACTTAGGCACAGGGAGGTGGTAGGAGGCCGGGAGGTGGTGATAGGGTGCCGGGAGAAGTGTACCCCACTCTGAAGCAGTCACAAATTGAACATTTCTAACCAGCGATCCAGCAACCCATTTTTATATATAGTTTAACCAAAATGGCAGGACCCCACACTCCAGGGTGGTGACTGAACAAGGATCCCACATCCCAGGATCAGAAGGTTTATGAACCAGGAAGGTGTCTGTATTGTCTAATTCTCATAAATCTTAATGGGACAGGTCTTATTTAGTTCTGTGTGCATCATTGCGCACATGATATCCCAGCATGTATTAGGGTCCCTGCTATAATAGAAGTTGTGCAAGTCAAAAGACTTAAGTGCTTGATGAAAATCATTTTTGACATAGTACCTGTATGATCTCCCAACAAATTAGATACTAGTCATGTTTAAAAAATACATATCCTTATCCATGCACCTGCCTTCCCCTTTTTACACAAATTTATATTGATCTATATTGATGTACCAATTCCATGATATCAGTGATATCACCAACATGCGCACTAAAATGACAGGACCCCACACTCCAGGGTGGTGACTGAACAAGGATCCCACATCCCAGCAGCAGAAGGTATATGAACCAAAAATGTGTCTGTATCAAGGGAACATTATAGATATTTACCTGCATGCACCAATGTCTAATAACAATTCAATTCTTGTGGTCCACATTCATGCAACAATAGTGAATTCAATTTCTGGCCCTTTTCTCATCTGAATTGATGTACACTTGAGTATTACCATCCAATAATATGTCAGTTAATGAAAACTAAAAGAAAATGAGAATGTTGATTGAGAGCAGACTTTGGGTCTATGAGTAACATGAAAAGTGATGTATGTATGTTTTTATTCCTGTCATATAGAGCCAATACCTTAATTAATGTGACCACTACCTTAGGTTAATTGGGTCACAGAAACAGGCAAATTGTATACTAATCCCTGCAGTGTTGAAGCTTTGAAGTGGGGAATAGTGAGATCTGCAGGACCTTATAGCCTGCAAGGGGAAAAACATTTCTTATAGACTGCACTCCACACAGTGTATGTATGCAAACTGAGGACATGGCCACATAGTGTATGCTAATAGAGGATGTGGTATAAGCTAAGGTCCACACACTGTGTGTAGACAAATTGGGGGCATGGTCCAGCAGTGTGTCTATGCAAAAAGAGGACTTGGTCTGAGACACAGCATGTGTACAGGCAAACTGGGGACTTAGTCTAAAATATACTCCATGCAGTACGTGTAGGCAAACTGAGGACAAAGCCATACAATGTGTGTTAAAATAGAAGACTTTGTCTTAGATATCCTCCACACAGTGTGTGGAGGCAAACTGAGGACATGGCCACACCTCCTCCTCCCATGCAGCAGAATTTATACAGTCAACTTTGTTTTATCATTTGACATATCACTGCTGAACAATATTTCAGCAGTGAGAAAAGGGAGGCTATGGGCCTCGGCATAAGGGATGACCTTGAAAAATGGTTATAAACATGATTTCTAGTATGTCAACAAAATGTCCCCAATTTGACCTTAAGAGACTTGTGCTGTGTGTGAAAAATCAGCGCAAAATTCCACTTTCTATAGTATAAAATCCTAGCCTATTTAGGCTGACCATATAATTCATTAAGTGTTGTATAATGGTAGATGTAGTATTTGAATAGACTTAGGCACAGGGAGGTGATAAGAGGCCGGGAGGTGGTGATAGGGTGCCAGGAGAAGGTGAGGGAGGCTGGGGGAGGTGAGCAGAGACCAGGAGAAAGTGATGGGCAGCCAAGAGAAATAAGGGAGTGACTGGGAGAAGATAGGGGAAACACCTGGGAAAATAATGAAACTTAAGCAGCAGCAAACCCCCCCCCCTCCATCTGCAAGAGCTTGATGTAATAGGAATAAATCAATTGCTTAAAATTTGGTAATGACACTGTATTTTTGCATGAAGATTATGAACAGATTAAATACACTGTAAATACATTGTGCATTCTCTTGAGAATTACACATATTTACAATATTTTTACACTAGCATTTGATAGGGTGTACCCCATTGGTGAAAGCAATGCAAATTCTATTGAAAATTACACATATTTATATCACTTTTACAACAGAATTTTGAAGAGTGTGAGCAAACAGTAAATTCATTGCAAACTCTGGCGAGAATTACACAAATTCTCATTACCTTTATACCAGCATTAGCAAGGTAAAGGAACACAAATGTCAGTGCATGTATTTACATCACCTTTAAATCAGCTTTACAAAGAGTGTAATTACTTAGTAAAGTAATACATATTTTGGTGACAATTACACATATTTACACTACCATCACATCATCATTACTAAGGGTGTAAACCAATGGAAAATGCAATGCAAACTTTGGTGACAATTGCACACATTTACATCACTTTTACTTGAGATTTACAAACAAATTAAATGTATGTAAATATCGTTCAACGTAAAGGCCAGGTAAATAGTATGTAAATCCTGAGCACAATCTTTACACAGAAATGCGACCTTTACATTTTGTAAAGCCCATATCTTGTGCAGTGTGTATAACAGAAGGGGAAACTATATAGCTTCATCTACAGAAATATTATACTCTGTGTTAATCAGAGCGAGTTATTATCTGTTACATTCTGTACTAGGTTGTAGTTAAGTACATGACGTGACTATGTTTACTGCACCTCTATATTGACCTGGCTATTCATTTTTCACTATCAGTATCTCAACATTTATGTAATGATTATCTAGCCTTTACTCAGCAAAGGGAAGAAAAAGACACAATTAGCCCTATCACTTTAGTGGCCACACATACTAAATTCAGAATGATTAACATGCTGAGGCTTTTCAAAGAAGGGTGATGACTGTTTAGGTGTGTCAACAAAATGTCCCCAATTGACCTTAAGAGAATTGTGCTGTGTGTGAAAAATCAGTGCAAAATTCCACTTTCTATAGTATAAAATCCTAGCCTATTTAGGCTGACCATATAATTCATAAAGTGTTGTATAATGGTAGATGTAGTATTTGAATAGACTTAGGCACAGGGAGGTGGTAGGAGGCCGGGAGGTGGTGATAGGGTGCGGGAGAAGTGTACCCCACTCTGAAGCAGTCACAAATTGAACATTTCTAACCAGCGATCCAGCAACCCATTTTTATATATAGTGTAACCAAAATGGCAGGACCCCACACTCCAGGGTGGTGACTGAACAAGGATCCCACATCCCAGGATCAGAGGGTTTATGAACCAGGAAGGTGTCTGTATTGTCTAATTCTCATAAATCTTAATGGGACAGGTCTTATTTAGTTCTGTGTGCATAATTGCGCACATGATATCCCAGCATGTATTAGGGTCCCTGCAATAATAGAAGTTGTGCAAGTCAAAAGACTTAAGTGCTTGATGAAAATCATTTTTGACATAGTACCTGTATGATCTCCCAACAAATTAGATACTAGTCATGTTTAAAAAATACATATCCTTATCCATGCACCTGCCTTCCCCTTTTTACACAAATTTATATTGATCTATATTGATGTACCAATTCCATGATATCAGTGATATCACCAACATGCGCACTAAAATGACAGGACCCCACACTCCAGGGTGGTGACTGAACAAGGATCCCACATCCCAGCAGCAGAAGGTATATGAACCAAAAATGTGTCTGTATCAAGGGAACATTATAGATATTTACCTGCATGCACCAATGTCTAATAACAATTCAATTCTTGTGGTCCACATTCATGCAACAATAGTGAATTCAATTTCTGGCCCTTTTCTCATCTGAATTGATGTACACTTGAGTATTACCATCCAATATTATGTCAGTTAATGAAAACTAAAAGAAAATGAGAATGTTGATTGAGAGCAGACTTTGGGTCTATGAGTAACATGAAAAGTGATGTATGTATGTTTTTATTCCTGTCATATAGAGCCAATACCTTAATTAATGTGACCACTACCTTAGGTTAATTGGCTCACAGAAACAGGCAAATTTTATACTAATCCCTGCAGTGCTGAAGCTTTGAAGTGGGAAATAATGAGATCTGCAGGACCTTATAGCCTGCAAGGGGAAAAACATTTCTTATAGACTGCACTCCACACAGTGTATGTATGCAAACTGAGGACATGGCCACATAGTTTATGCTAATAGAGGATGTGGTATTAGCTAAGGTCCACACACTGTGTGTAGACAAATTGGGGGCATGGTCCCACAGTGTGTCTATGCATAAAGAGGACTTGGTCTGAGACACAGCATGTGTACAGGCAAACTGGGGACTTAGTCTAAAATATACTCCATGCAATACGTGTAGGCAAACTGAGGACAAAGCCATACAATGT
The DNA here is from genome assembly GCA_949317995.1 of Acholoe squamosa. Taxonomy (NCBI): domain Eukaryota; kingdom Metazoa; phylum Annelida; class Polychaeta; order Phyllodocida; family Polynoidae; genus Acholoe; species Acholoe squamosa. The sequence goes on along the minus strand of OX439048.1, from coordinate 67,242,612 downwards.
GTGTTAAAATAGAAGACTTTGTCTTAGATATCCTCCACACAGTGTGTGGAGGCAAACTGAGGACATGGCCACACCTCCTCCTCCCATGCAGCAGAATTTATACAGTCAACTTTGTTTTATCATTTGACATATCACTGCTGAACAATATTTCAGCAGTGAAAAAAGGGAGGCTATGGGCTTGGGCATAAGCGATGACCTTGAAAAATGGTTATAAACATGATTTCTAGTATGTCAACAAAATGTCCCCAATTTGACCTTAAGAGACTTGTGCTGTGTGTGAAAAATCAGCGCAAAATTCCACTTTCTATAGTATAAAATCCTAGCCTATTTAGGCTGACCATATAATTCATTAAGTGTTGTATAATGGTAGATGTAGTATTTGAATAGACTTAGGCACAGGGAGGTGATAGGAGGCCGGCAGGTGGTGATAGGGTGCCAGGAGAAGGTGAGGGAGGCTGGGGGAGGTGAGCAGAGACCATTAGAAAGTGATGGGCAGCCAAGAGAAATAAGGGAGTGACTGGGAGAAGATAGGGGAAACACCTGGGAAAATAATGAAACTTAAGCAGCAGCAACCCCCCCCCCTCCATCTGCAAGAGCTTGATGTAATAGGAATAAATCAATTGCTCAAAATTTGGTAATGACACTGTAATTTTGCATGAAGATTATGAACAGATTAAATACACTGTAAATACATTGTGCATTCTCTTGAGAATTACACATATTTACAATATTTTTACACTAGCATTTGGTAGGGTGTACCCCATTGTTGAAAGCAATGCAAATTCTATTGAAAATTACACATATTTATATCACTTTTACAGCAGAATTTTGAAGAGTGTGAGCAAACAGTAAATTCATTGCAAAATCTGGCGAGAATTACACAAATTCTCATTACCTTTATACCAGCATTAGCAAGGTGAAGGAACACAAATGTCAGTGCATGTATTTACATCACCTTTAAATCAGCTTTACAAAGAGTGTAATTACATAGTAAAGTAGTACATATTTTGGTGACAATTACACCAATGGAAAATGCAATGCAAACTTTGGTGACAATTGCACACATTTACATCACTTTTACTTGAGATTTACAAACAAATTAAATGTATGTAAATATCGTTCAACGTAAAGGCCAGGTAAATAGTATGTAAATCCTGAGCACAATCTTTACACAGAAATGCGACCTTTACATTTTGTAAAGCCCATATCTTGTGCAGTGTGTATAACAGAAGGGGAAACTATATAGCTTCATCTACAGAAATATTATACTCTGTGTTAATCAGAGCGAGTTATTATCTGTTACATTCTGTACTAGGTTGTAGTTAAGTACATAACGTGACTATGTTTACTGCACCTCTATATTGACCTGGCTATTCATTTTTCACTATCAGTATGTCAACATTTATGTAATGATTATCTAGCCTTTACTCAGAAAAGGGAAGAAAAAGACACAATTAGCCCTATCACTTTAGTGGACACACATACTAAATTCAGAATGATTAACATGCTGAGGCTTTTCAAAGAAGGGTTATGACTGTTTAGGTGTGTCAACAAAATGTCCCCAATTGACCTTAAGAGAATTGTGCTGTGTGTGAAAAATCAGTGCAAAATTCCACTTTCTATAGTATAAAATCCTAGCCTATTTAGGCTGACCATATAATTTATAAAGTGTTGTATAATGGTAGATGTAGTATTTGAATATACTTAGGCACAGGGAGGTGGTAGGAGGCCGGGAGGTGGTGATAGGGTGCCGGCAGAAGTGTACCCCACTCTGAAGCAGTCACAAATTGAACATTTCTAACCAGCGATCCAGCAACCCATTTTTATATATAGTGTAACCAAAATGGCAGGACCCCACACTCCAGGGTGGTGACTGAACAAGGATCCCACATCCCAGGATCAGAAGGTTTATGAACCAGGAAGGTGTCTGTATTGTCTAATTCTCATAAATCTTAATGGGACAGGTCTTATTTAGTTCTGTGTGCATAATTGCGCACATGATATCCCAGCATGTATTAGGGTCCCTGCTATAATAGAAGTTGTGCAAGTTAAAGGACTTAAGTACTTGATGAAAATCATTTTTGACATAGTACCTGTATGATCTCCCAACAAATTAGATACTAGTCATGTTTAAAAAATACATATCCTTATCCATGCACCTGCCTTCCCCTTTTTACACAAACTTATATTGATCTATATTGATGTACCAATTCCATGATATCAGTGATATCACCAACATGTGCACTAAAATGACAGGACCCCACACTCCAGGGTGGTGACTGAACAAGGATCCCACATCCCAGCAGCAGAAGGTATATGAACCAAAAATGTGTCTGTATCAAGGGAACATTATAGATATTTACCTGCATGCACCAATGTCTAATAACAATTCAATTCTTGTGGTCCACATTCATGCAACAATAGTGAATTCAATTTCTGGCCCTTTTCTCATCTGAATTGATGTACACTTGAGTATTACCATCCAATAATATGTCAGTTAATGAAAACTAAAAGAAAATGAGAATGTTGATTGAGAGCAGACTTTGGGTCTATGAGTAACATGAAAAGTGATGTATGTATGTTTTTATTCCTGTCATATAGAGCCAATACCTTAATTAATGTGACCACTACCTTAGGTTAATTGGGTCACAGAAACAGGCAAATTGTATACTAATCCCTGCAGTGTTGAAGCTTTGAAGTGGGGAATAGTGAGATCTGCAGGACCTTATAGCCTGCAAGGGGAAAAACATTTCTTATAGACTGCACTCCACACAGTGTATGTATGCAAACTGAGGACATGGCCACATAGTGTATGCTAATAGAGGATGTGGTATAAGCTAAGGTCCACACACTGTGTGTAGACAAATTGGGGGCATGGTCCAGCAGTGTGTCTATGCAAAAAGAGGACTTGGTCTGAGACACAGCATGTGTACAGGCAAACTGGGGACTTAGTCTAAAATATACTCCATGCAGTACGTGTAGGCAAACTGAGGACAAAGCCATACAATGTGTGTTAAAATAGAAGACTTTGTCTTAGATATCCTCCACACAGTGTGTGGAGGCAAACTGAGGACATGGCCACACCTCCTCCTCCCATGCAGCAGAATTTATACAGTCAACTTTGTTTTATCATTTGACATATCACTGCTGAACAATATTTCAGCAGTGAGAAAAGGGAGGCTATGGGCCTCGGCATAAGGGATGACCTTGAAAAATGGTTATAAACATGATTTCTAGTATGTCAACAAAATGTCCCCAATTTGACCTTAAGAGACTTGTGCTGTGTGTGAAAAATCAGCGCAAAATTCCACTTTCTATAGTATAAAATCCTAGCCTATTTAGGCTGACCATATAATTCATTAAGTGTTGTATAATGGTAGATGTAGTATTTGAATAGACTTAGGCACAGGGAGGTGATAAGAGGCCGGGAGGTGGTGATAGGGTGCCAGGAGAAGGTGAGGGAGGCTGGGGGAGGTGAGCAGAGACCAGGAGAAAGTGATGGGCAGCCAAGAGAAATAAGGGAGTGACTGGGAGAAGATAGGGGAAACACCTGGGAAAATAATGAAACTTAAGCAGCAGCAAACCCCCCCCCCTCCATCTGCAAGAGCTTGATGTAATAGGAATAAATCAATTGCTTAAAATTTGGTAATGACACTGTATTTTTGCATGAAGATTATGAACAGATTAAATACACTGTAAATACATTGTGCATTCTCTTGAGAATTACACATATTTACAATATTTTTACACTAGCATTTGGTAGGGTGTACCCCATTGGTGAAAGCAATGCAAATTCTATTGAAAATTACACATATTTATATCACTTTTACAACAGAATTTTGAAGAGTGTGAGCAAACAGTAAATTCATTGCAAACTCTGGCTAGAATTACACAAATTCTCATTACCTTTATACCAGCATTAGCAAGGTAAAGGAACACAAATGTCAGTGCATGTATTTACATCACCTTTAAATCAGCTTTACAAAGAGTGTAATTACTTAGTAAAGTAATACATATTTTGGTGACAATTACACATATTTACACTACCATCACATCATCATTACTAAGGGTGTAAACCAATGGAAAATGCAATGCAAACTTTGGTGACAATTGCACACATTTACATCACTTTTACTTGAGATTTACAAACAAATTAAATGTATGTAAATATCGTTCAACGTAAAGGCCAGGTAAATAGTATGTAAATCCTGAGCACAATCTTTACACAGAAATGCGACCTTTACATTTTGTAAAGCCCATATCTTGTGCAGTGTGTATAACAGAAGGGGAAACTATATAGCTTCATCTACAGAAATATTATACTCTGTGTTAATCAGAGCGAGTTATTATCTGTTACATTCTGTACTAGGTTGTAGTTAAGTACATGACATGACTATGTTTACTGCACCTCTATATTGACCTGGCTATTCATTTTTCACTATCAGTATCTCAACATTTATGTAATGATTATCTAGCCTTTACTCAGAAAAGGGAAGAAAAAGACACAATTAGCCCTATCACTTTAGTGGCCATACATACTAAATTCAGAATGATTAACATGCTGAGGCTTTTCAAAGAAGGGTTATGACTGTTTAGGTGTGTCAACAAAATGTCCCCAATTGACCTTAAGAGAATTGTGCTGTGTGTGAAAAATCAGTGCAAAATTCCACTTTCTATAGTATAAAATCCTAGCCTATTTAGGCTGACCATATAATTCATAAAGTGTTGTATAATGGTAGATGTAGTATTTGAATAGACTTAGGCACAGGGAGGTGGTAGGAGGCCGGGAGGTGGTGATAGGGTGCCGGGAGAAGTGTACCCCACTCTGAAGCAGTCACAAATTGAACATTTCTAACCAGCGATCCAGCAACCCATTTTTATATATAGTTTAACCAAAATGGCAGGACCCCACACTCCAGGGTGGTGACTGAACAAGGATCCCACATCCCAGGATCAGAAGGTTTATGAACCAGGAAGGTGTCTGTTTTGTCTAATTCTCATAAATCTTAATGGGACAGGTCTTATTTAGTTCTGTGTGCATCATTGCGCACATGATATCCCAGCATGTATTAGGGTCCCTGCTATAATAGAAGTTGTGCAAGTCAAAAGACTTAAGTGCTTGATGAAAATCATTTTTGACATAGTACCTGTATGATCTCCCAACAAATTAGATACTAGTCATGTTTAAAAAATACATATCCTTATCCATGCACCTGCCTTCCCCTTTTTACACAAATTTATATTGATCTATATTGATGTACCAATTCCATGATATCAGTGATATCACCAACATGCGCACTAAAATGACAGGACCCCACACTCCAGGGTGGTGACTGAACAAGGATCCCACATCCCAGCAGCAGAAGGTATATGAACCAAAAATGTGTCTGTATCAAGGGAACATTATAGATATTTACCTGCATGCACCAATGTCTAATAACAATTCAATTCTTGTGGTCCACATTCATGCAACAATAGTGAATTCAATTTCTGGCCCTTTTCTCATCTGAATTGATGTACACTTGAGTATTACCATCCAATAATATGTCAGTTAATGAAAACTAAAAGAAAATGAGAATGTTGATTGAGAGCAGACTTTGGGTCTATGAGTAACATGAAAAGTGATGTATGTATGTTTTTATTCCTGTCATATAGAGCCAATACCTTAATTAATGTGACCACTACCTTAGGTTAATTGGGTCACAGAAACAGGCAAATTGTATACTAATCCCTGCAGTGTTGAAGCTTTGAAGTGGGGAATAGTGAGATCTGCAGGACCTTATAGCCTGCAAGGGGAAAAACATTTCTTATAGACTGCACTCCACACAGTGTATGTATGCAAACTGAGGACATGGCCACATAGTGTATGCTAATAGAGGATGTGGTATAAGCTAAGGTCCACACACTGTGTGTAGACAAATTGGGGGCATGGTCCAGCAGTGTGTCTATGCAAAAAGAGGACTTGGTCTGAGACACAGCATGTGTACAGGCAAACTGGGGACTTAGTCTAAAATATACTCCATGCAGTACGTGTAGGCAAACTGAGGACAAAGCCATACAATGTGTGTTAAAATAGAAGACTTTGTCTTAGATATCCTCCACACAGTGTGTGGAGGCAAACTGAGGACATGGCCACACCTCCTCCTCCCATGCAGCAGAATTTATACAGTCAACTTTGTTTTATCATTTGACATATCACTGCTGAACAATATTTCAGCAGTGAGAAAAGGGAGGCTATGGGCCTCGGCATAAGGGATGACCTTGAAAAATGGTTATAAACATGATTTCTAGTATGTCAACAAAATGTCCCCAATTTGACCTTAAGAGACTTGTGCTGTGTGTGAAAAATCAGCGCAAAATTCCACTTTCTATAGTATAAAATCCTAGCCTATTTAGGCTGACCATATAATTCATTAAGTGTTGTATAATGGTAGATGTAGTATTTGAATAGACTTAGGCACAGGGAGGTGATAAGAGGCCGGGAGGTGGTGATAGGGTGCCAGGAGAAGGTGAGGGAGGCTGGGGGAGGTGAGCAGAGACCAGGAGAAAGTGATGGGCAGCCAAGAGAAATAAGGGAGTGACTGGGAGAAGATAGGGGAAACACCTGGGAAAATAATGAAACTTAAGCAGCAGCAAACCCCCCCCCCCTCCATCTGCAAGAGCTTGATGTAATAGGAATAAATCAATTGCTTAAAATTTGGTAATGACACTGTATTTTTGCATGAAGATTATGAACAGATTAAATACACTGTAAATACATTGTGCATTCTCTTGAGAATTACACATATTTACAATATTTTTACACTAGCATTTGATAGGGTGTACCCCATTGGTGAAAGCAATGCAAATTCTATTGAAAATTACACATATTTATATCACTTTTACAACAGAATTTTGAAGAGTGTGAGCAAACAGTAAATTCATTGCAAACTCTGGCGAGAATTACACAAATTCTCATTACCTTTATACCAGCATTAGCAAGGTAAAGGAACACAAATGTCAGTGCATGTATTTACATCACCTTTAAATCAGCTTTACAAAGAGTGTAATTACTTAGTAAAGTAATACATATTTTGGTGACAATTACACATATTTACACTACCATCACATCATCATTACTAAGGGTGTAAACCAATGGAAAATGCAATGCAAACTTTGGTGACAATTGCACACATTTACATCACTTTTACTTGAGATTTACAAACAAATTAAATGTATGTAAATATCGTTCAACGTAAAGGCCAGGTAAATAGTATGTAAATCCTGAGCACAATCTTTACACAGAAATGCGACCTTTACATTTTGTAAAGCCCATATCTTGTGCAGTGTGTATAACAGAAGGGGAAACTATATAGCTTCATCTACAGAAATATTATACTCTGTGTTAATCAGAGCGAGTTATTATCTGTTACATTCTGTACTAGGTTGTAGTTAAGTACATGACGTGACTATGTTTACTGCACCTCTATATTGACCTGGCTATTCATTTTTCACTATCAGTATCTCAACATTTATGTAATGATTATCTAGCCTTTACTCAGCAAAGGGAAGAAAAAGACACAATTAGCCCTATCACTTTAGTGGCCACACATACTAAATTCAGAATGATTAACATGCTGAGGCTTTTCAAAGAAGGGTGATGACTGTTTAGGTGTGTCAACAAAATGTCCCCAATTGACCTTAAGAGAATTGTGCTGTGTGTGAAAAATCAGTGCAAAATTCCACTTTCTATAGTATAAAATCCTAGCCTATTTAGGCTGACCATATAATTCATAAAGTGTTGTATAATGGTAGATGTAGTATTTGAATAGACTTAGGCACAGGGAGGTGGTAGGAGGCCGGGAGGTGGTGATAGGGTGCGGGAGAAGTGTACCCCACTCTGAAGCAGTCACAAATTGAACATTTCTAACCAGCGATCCAGCAACCCATTTTTATATATAGTGTAACCAAAATGGCAGGACCCCACACTCCAGGGTGGTGACTGAACAAGGATCCCACATCCCAGGATCAGAGGGTTTATGAACCAGGAAGGTGTCTGTATTGTCTAATTCTCATAAATCTTAATGGGACAGGTCTTATTTAGTTCTGTGTGCATAATTGCGCACATGATATCCCAGCATGTATTAGGGTCCCTGCAATAATAGAAGTTGTGCAAGTCAAAAGACTTAAGTGCTTGATGAAAATCATTTTTGACATAGTACCTGTATGATCTCCCAACAAATTAGATACTAGTCATGTTTAAAAAATACATATCCTTATCCATGCACCTGCCTTCCCCTTTTTACACAAATTTATATTGATCTATATTGATGTACCAATTCCATGATATCAGTGATATCACCAACATGCGCACTAAAATGACAGGACCCCACACTCCAGGGTGGTGACTGAACAAGGATCCCACATCCCAGCAGCAGAAGGTATATGAACCAAAAATGTGTCTGTATCAAGGGAACATTATAGATATTTACCTGCATGCACCAATGTCTAATAACAATTCAATTCTTGTGGTCCACATTCATGCAACAATAGTGAATTCAATTTCTGGCCCTTTTCTCATCTGAATTGATGTACACTTGAGTATTACCATCCAATATTATGTCAGTTAATGAAAACTAAAAGAAAATGAGAATGTTGATTGAGAGCAGACTTTGGGTCTATGAGTAACATGAAAAGTGATGTATGTATGTTTTTATTCCTGTCATATAGAGCCAATACCTTAATTAATGTGACCACTACCTTAGGTTAATTGGCTCACAGAAACAGGCAAATTTTATACTAATCCCTGCAGTGCTGAAGCTTTGAAGTGGGAAATAATGAGATCTGCAGGACCTTATAGCCTGCAAGGGGAAAAACATTTCTTATAGACTGCACTCCACACAGTGTATGTATGCAAACTGAGGACATGGCCACATAGTTTATGCTAATAGAGGATGTGGTATTAGCTAAGGTCCACACACTGTGTGTAGACAAATTGGGGGCATGGTCCCACAGTGTGTCTATGCATAAAGAGGACTTGGTCTGAGACACAGCATGTGTACAGGCAAACTGGGGACTTAGTCTAAAATATACTCCATGCAATACGTGTAGGCAAACTGAGGACAAAGCCATACAATGTGTGTTAAAATAGAAGACTTTGTCTTAGATATCCTCCACACAGTGTGTGGAGGCAAACTGAGGACATGGCCACACCTCCTCCTCCCATGCAGCAGAATTTATACAGTCAACTTTGTTTTATCATTTGACATATCACTGCTGAACAATATTTCAGCAGTGAAAAAAGGGAGGCTATGGGCTTGGGCATAAGCGATGACCTTGAAAAATGGTTATAAACATGATTTCTAGTATGTCAACAAAATGTCCCCAATTTGACCTTAAGAGACTTGTGCTGTGTGTGAAAAATCAGCGCAAAATTCCACTTTCTATAGTATAAAATCCTAGCCTATTTAGGCTGACCATATAATTCATTAAGTGTTGTATAATGGTAGATGTAGTATTTGAATAGACTTAGGCACAGGGAGGTGATAGGAGGCCGGCAGGTGGTGATAGGGTGCCAGGAGAAGGTGAGGGAGGCTGGGGGAGGTGAGCAGAGACCATTAGAAAGTGATGGGCAGCCAAGAGAAATAAGGGAGTGACTGGGAGAAGATAGGGGAAACACCTGGGAAAATAATGAAACTTAAGCAGCAGCAACCCCCCCCCCCTCCATCTGCAAGAGCTTGATGTAATAGGAATAAATCAATTGCTCAAAATTTGGTAATGACACTGTAATTTTGCATGAAGATTATGAACAGATTAAATACACTGTAAATACATTGTGCATTCTCTTGAGAATTACACATATTTACAATATTTTTACACTAGCATTTGGTAGGGTGTACCCCATTGTTGAAAGCAATGCAAATTCTATTGAAAATTACACATATTTATATCACTTTTACAGCAGAATTTTGAAGAGTGTGAGCAAACAGTAAATTCATTGCAAAATCTGGCGAGAATTACACAAATTCTCATTACCTTTATACCAGCATTAGCAAGGTGAAGGAACACAAATGTCAGTGCATGTATTTACATCACCTTTAAATCAGCTTTACAAAGAGTGTAATTACATAGTAAAGTAATACATATTTTGGTGACAATTACACCAATGGAAAATGCAATGCAAACTTTGGTGACAATTGCACACATTTACATCACTTTTACTTGAGATTTACAAACAAATTAAATGTATGTAAATATCGTTCAACGTAAAGGCCAGGTAAATAGTATGTAAATCCTGAGCACAATCTTTACACAGAAATGCGACCTTTACATTTTGTAAAGCCCATATCTTGTGCAGTGTGTATAACAGAAGGGGAAACTATATAGCTTCATCTACAGAAATATTATACTCTGTGTTAATCAGAGCGAGTTATTATCTGTTACATTCTGTACTAGGTTGTAGTTAAGTACATAACGTGACTATGTTTACTGCACCTCTATATTGACCTGGCTATTCATTTTTCACTATCAGTATGTCAACATTTATGTAATGATTATCTAGCCTTTACTCAGAAAAGGGAAGAAAAAGACACAATTAGCCCTATCACTTTAGTGGACACACATACTAAATTCAGAATGATTAACATGCTGAGGCTTTTCAAAGAAGGGTTATGACTGTTTAGGTGTGTCAACAAAATGTCCCCAATTGACCTTAAGAGAATTGTGCTGTGTGTGAAAAATCAGTGCAAAATTCCACTTTCTATAGTATAAAATCCTAGCCTATTTAGGCTGACCATATAATTTATAAAGTGTTGTATAATGGTAGATGTAGTATTTGAATATACTTAGGCACAGGGAGGTGGTAGGAGGCCGGGAGGTGGTGATAGGGTGCCGGCAGAAGTGTACCCCACTCTGAAGCAGTCACAAATTGAACATTTCTAACCAGCGATCCAGCAACCCATTTTTATATATAGTGTAACCAAAATGGCAGGACCCCACACTCCAGGGTGGTGACTGAACAAGGATCCCACATCCCAGGATCAGAAGGTTTATGAACCAGGAAGGTGTCTGTATTGTCTAATTCTCATAAATCTTAATGGGACAGGTCTTATTTAGTTCTGTGTGCATAATTGCGCACATGATATCCCAGCATGTATTAGGGTCCCTGCTATAATAGAAGTTGTGCAAGTTAAAGGACTTAAGTACTTGATGAAAATCATTTTTGACATAGTACCTGTATGATCTCCCAACAAATTAGATACTAGTCATGTTTAAAAAATACATATCCTTATCCATGCACCTGCCTTCCCCTTTTTACACAAACTTATATTGATCTATATTGATGTACCAATTCCATGATATCAGTGATATCACCAACATGTGCACTAAAATGACAGGACCCCACACTCCAGGGTGGTGACTGAACAATGATCCCACATCCCAGCAGCAGAAGGTATATGAACCAAAAATGTGTCTGTATCAAGGGAACATTATAGATATTTACCTGCATGCACCAATGTCTAATAACAATTCAATTCTTGTGGTCCACATTCATGCAACAATAGTGAATTCAATTTCTGGCCCTTTTCTCATCTGAATTGATGTACACTTGAGTATTACCATCCAATAATATGTCAGTTAATGAAAACTAAAAGAAAATGAGAATGTTGATTGAGAGCAGACTTTGGGTCTATGAGTAACATGAAAAGTGATGTATGTATGTTTTTATTCCTGTCATATAGAGCCAATACCTTAATTAATGTGACCACTACCTTAGGTTAATTGGGTCACAGAAACAGGCAAATTGTATACTAATCCCTGCAGTGCTGAAGCTTTGAAGTGGGGAATAATGAGATCTGCAGGACCTTATAGCCTGCAAGGGGAAAAACATTTCCTATAGACTGCACTGCACACAGTGTATGTATGCAAACTGAGGACATGGCCACATAGTGTATGCTAATAGAGGATGTGGTATTAGCTAAGGTCCACACACTGTGTGTAGACAAATTGGGGGCATGGTCCCACAGTGTGTCTATGCAAAAAGAGGACTTGGTCTGAGACACAGCATGTGTACAGGCAAACTGGGGACTTAGTCTAAAATATACTCCATGCAGTATGTGTAGGCAAACTGAGGACAAAGCCATACAATGTGTGTTAAAATAGAAGACTTCGTCTTAGATATCCTCCTCACAGTGTGTGGAGGCAAACTGAGGACATGGCCACACCTCCTCCTCCCATGCAGCAGAATTTATACAGTCAACTTTGTTTTATCATTTGACATATCACTGCTGAACAATATTTCAGCAGTGAAAAAAGGGAGGCTATGGGCTTGGGCATAAGCGATGATCTTGAAAAATGGTTATAAACATGATTTCTAGTATGTCAAATGTCCCCAATTTGACCTTAAGAGACTTGTGCTGTGTGTGAAAAATCAGCGCAAAATTCCACTTTCTATAGTATAAAATCCTAGCCTATTTAGGCTGACCATATAATTCATTAAGTGTTGTATAATGGTAGATGTAGTATTTGAATAGACTTAGGCACAGGGAGGTGATAAGAGGCCGGGAGGTGGTGATAGGGTGCCAGGAGAAGGTGAGGGAGGCTGGGGGAGGTGAGCAGAGACCAGGAGAAAGTGATGGGCAGCCAAGAGAAATAAGGGAGTGACTGGGAGAAGATAGGGGAAACACCTGGGAAAATAATGAAACTTAAGCAGCAGCAAACCCCCCCCCCTCCATCTGCAAGAGCTTGATGTAATAGGAATAAATCAATTGCTTAAAATTTGGTAATGACACTGTATTTTTGCATGAAGATTATGAACAGATTAAATACACTGTAAATACATTGTGCATTCTCTTGAGAATTACACATATTTACAATATTTTTACACTAGCATTTGGTAGGGTGTACCCCATTGGTGAAAGCAATGCAAATTCTATTGAAAATTACACATATTTATATCACTTTTACAACAGAATTTTGAAGAGTGTGAGCAAACAGTAAATTCATTGCAAACTCTGGCTAGAATTACACAAATTCTCATTACCTTTATACCAGCATTAGCAAGGTAAAGGAACACAAATGTCAGTGCATGTATTTACATCACCTTTAAATCAGCTTTACAAAGAGTGTAATTACTTAGTAAAGTAATACATATTTTGGTGACAATTACACATATTTACACTACCATCACATCATCATTACTAAGGGTGTAAACCAATGGAAAATGCAATGCAAACTTTGGTGACAATTGCACACATTTACATCACTTTTACTTGAGATTTACAAACAAATTAAATGTATGTAAATATCGTTCAACGTAAAGGCCAGGTAAATAGCATGTAAATCCTGAGCACAATCTTTACACAGAAATGCGACCTTTACATTTTGTAAAGCCCATATCTTGTGCAGTGTGTATAACAGAAGGGGAAACTATATAGCTTCATCTACAGAAATATTATACTCTGTGTTAATCAGAGCGAGTTATTATCTGTTACATTCTGTACTAGGTTGTAGTTAAGTACATGACGTGACTATGTTTACTGCACCTCTATATTGACCTGGCTATTCATTTTTCACTATCAGTATCTCAACATTTATGTAATGATTATCTAGCCTTTACTCAGCAAAGGGAAGAAAAAGACACAATTAGCCCTATCACTTTAGTGGTCACACATACTAAATTCAGAATGATTAACATGCTGAGGCTTTTCAAAGAAGGGTGATGACTGTTTAGGTGTGTCAACAAAATGTCCCCAATTGACCTTAAGAGAATTGTGCTGTGTGTGAAAAATCAGTGCAAAATTCCACTTTCTATAGTATAAAATCCTAGCCTATTTAGGCTGACCATATAATTCATAAAGTGTTGTATAATGGTAGATGTAGTATTTGAATAGACTTAGGCACAGGGAGGTGGTAGGAGGCCGGGAGGTGGTGATAGGGTGCGGGAAAAGTGTACCCCACTCTGAAGCAGTCACAAATTGAACATTTCTAACCAGCGATCCAGCAACCCATTTTTATATATAGTGTAACCAAAATGGCAGGACCCCACACTCCAGGGTGGTGACTGAACAAGGATCCCACATCCCAGGATCAGAGGGTTTATGAACCAGGAAGGTGTCTGTATTGTCTAATTCTCATAAATCTTAATGGGACAGGTCTTATTTAGTTCTGTGTGCATAATTGCGCACATGATATCCCAGCATGTATTAGGGTCCCTGCTATAATAGAAGTTGTGCAAGTCAAAAGACTTAAGTGCTTGATGAAAATCATTTTTGACATAGTACCTGTATGATCTCCCAACAAATTAGATACTAGTCATGTTTAAAAAATACATATCCTTATCCATGCACCTGCCTTCCCCTTTTTACACAAACTTATATTGATCTATATTGATGTACCAATTCCATGATATCAGTGATATCACCAACATGTGCACTAAAATGACAGGACCCCACACTCCAGGGTGGTGACTGAACAATGATCCCACATCCCAGCAGCAGAAGGTATATGAACCAAAAATGTGTCTGTATCAAGGGAACATTATAGATATTTACCTGCATGCACCAATGTCTAATAACAATTCAATTCTTGTGGTCCACATTCATGCAACAATAGTGAATTCAATTTCTGGCCCTTTTCTCATCTGAATTGATGTACACTTGAGTATTACCATCCAATAATATGTCAGTTAATGAAAACTAAAAGAAAATGAGAATGTTGATTGAGAGCAGACTTTGGGTCTATGAGTAACATGAAAAGTGATGTATGTATGTTTTTATTCCTGTCATATAGAGCCAATACCTTAATTAATGTGACCACTACCTTAGGTTAATTGGGTCACAGAAACAGGCAAATTGTATACTAATCCCTGCAGTGCTGAAGCTTTGAAGTGGGGAATAATGAGATCTGCAGGACCTTATAGCCTGCAAGGGGAAAAACATTTCCTATAGACTGCACTGCACACAGTGTATGTATGCAAACTGAGGACATGGCCACATAGTGTATGCTAATAGAGGATGTGGTATTAGCTAAGGTCCACACACTGTGTGTAGACAAATTGAGGGCATGGTCCCACAGTGTGTCTATGCAAAAAGAGGACTTGGTCTGAGACACAGCATGTGTACAGGCAAACTGGGGACTTAGTCTAAAATATACTCCATGCAGTATGTGTAGGCAAACTGAGGACAAAGCCATACAATGTGTGTTAAATTAGAAGACTTTGTCTTAGATATCCTCCTCACAGTGTGTGGAGGCAAACTGAGGACATGGCCACACCTCCTCCTCCCATGCAGCAGAATTTATACAGTCAACTTTGTTTTATCATTTGACATATCACTGCTGAACAATATTTCAGCAGTGAAAAAAGGGAGGCTATGGGCTTGGGCATAAGCGATGATCTTGAAAAATGGTTATAAACATGATTTCTAGTATGTCAAATGTCCCCAATTTGACCTTAAGAGACTTGTGCTGTGTGTGAAAAATCAGCGCAAAATTCCACTTTCTATAGTATAAAATCCTAGCCTATTTAGGCTGACCATATAATTCATTAAGTGTTGTATAATGGTAGATGTAGTATTTGAATAGACTTAGGCACAGGGAGGTGATAAGAGGCCGGGAGGTGGTGATAGGGTGCCAGGAGAAGGTGAGGGAGGCTGGGGGAGGTGAGCAGAGACCAGGAGAAAGTGATGGGCAGCCAAGAGAAATAAGGGAGTGACTGGGAGAAGATAGGGGAAACACCTGGGAAAATAATGAAACTTAAGCAGCAGCAAACCCCCCCCCCCTCCATCTGCAAGAGCTTGATGTAATAGGAATAAATCAATTGCTTAAAATTTGGTAATGACACTGTATTTTTGCATGAAGATTATGAACAGATTAAATACACTGTAAATACATTGTGCATTCTCTTGAGAATTACACATATTTACAATATTTTTACACTAGCATTTGGTAGGGTGTACCCCATTGGTGAAAGCAATGCAAATTCTATTGAAAATTACACATATTTATATCACTTTTACAACAGAATTTTGAAGAGTGTGAGCAAACAGTAAATTCATTGCAAACTCTGGCGAGAATTACACAAATTCTCATTACCTTTATACCAGCATTAGCAAGGTAAAGGAACACAAATGTCAGTGCATGTATTTACATCACCTTTAAATCAGCTTTACAAAGAGTGTAATTACTTAGTAAAGTAATACATATTTTGGTGACAATTACACATATTTACACTACCATCACATCATCATTACTAAGGGTGTAAACCAATGGAAAATGCAATGCAAACTTTGGTGACAATTGCACACATTTACATCACTTTTACTTGAGATTTACAAACAAATTAAATGTATGTAAATATCGTTCAACGTAAAGGCCAGGTAAATAGTATGTAAATCCTGAGCACAATCTTTACACAGAAATGCGACCTTTACATTTTGTAAAGCCCATATCTTGTGCAGTGTGTATAACAGAAGGGGAAACTATATAGCTTCATCTACAGAAATATTATACTCTGTGTTAATCAGAGCGAGTTATTATCTGTTACATTCTGTACTAGGTTGTAGTTAAGTACATGACGTGACTATGTTTACTGCACCTCTATATTGACCTGGCTATTCATTTTTCACTATCAGTATCTCAACATTTATGTAATGATTATCTAGCCTTTACTCAGCAAAGGGAAGAAAAAGACACAATTAGCCCTATCACTTTAGTGGCCACACATACTAAATTCAGAATGATTAACATGCTGAGGCTTTTCAAAGAAGGGTGATGACTGTTTAGGTGTGTCAACAAAATGTCCCCAATTGACCTTAAGAGAATTGTGCTGTGTGTGAAAAATCAGTGCAAAATTCCACTTTCTATAGTATAAAATCCTAGCCTATTTAGGCTGACCATATAATTCACTAAGTGTTGTATAATGGTAGATGTAGTATTTGAATAGACTTAGGCACAGGGAGGTGATAGGAGGCCGGGAGGTGTTGATAGGGTGCCAGGATAAGGTGAGGGAGGCTGGGGGAGGTGAGCAGAGACCAGGAGAAAGTGATGGGCAGCCAAGAGAAATGAGGGAGTGACTGGGAGAAGATAGGGGAAACACCTGGGAAAATAATGAAACTTAAGCAGCAGCAAACCCCCCCCCCTCCATCTGCAAGAGCTTGATGTAATAGGAATAAATCAATTGCTCAAATTTGGTAATGATACTGTTGTGGAGGAACGAGGTGAGTAATCCCAACACTACACTCTGAATGACCCAGGGAAGTCGTTTTTACCGCCTCTGGAGGTTCTGACAGGTCACATGACACCTTTTTGGCAATCTGATTGGTTGTTGTTGTTTATCAGGTCAGTGATAAAGAACAAGAAATGGTCCTTTGATGCACAGAGTTAGACCTTTTTAGAAAGGTAACTCCTCAGGTTATGCAGACTTAGATTAGTCCAACCTGAAAAATATAGACAAAAAAGTCTGGTGTCCCAGACTGCATCTGACTAGGATCCAAGATGGCCCCCTCCATGGAGGTGAGTGATCAGAATTTTACCAGGTGTTTCAGAGTGTTTCAGCCCTCACGGGGCCTCATCAGGTGTAATCTCGGGAATTTTTTGTTTATATTTATATACCCCAGTGATGTATAAGGGGACTCACCCCTTGTCACTGTGGTCTGACCTCGACTCTAAGACTTGATGTCAAAAGAGTGGTTATGCCTGTCTGAACAGAGACTTGACACTGTTTAGTGCCTGCCCTATAGATTTAAAAAAATAAATATATAGGATAACTGGGTTAGACAAAGTCGCAGTTTTTGGCTAGGTTGCTTGGATCAATGTGATTCTTTCTTTCCAACTCGATCCTACATGGACTGGGAATTAAGGGGATACATTGTGTACCGGTATTCTAACCGACCTTATGTATCTTAACTCTGAGTGAGTGTGGGAAAAAAACGACGTGGCATTTAGGGTTGTGCTACCTAGCCATAGCGACTCTCCAATATATTCATCCCCATTGGTACAATTGATTTCAATCTTTGTATCCAAGAAAATTCAATTGATTTCCTAATTTTGGTGCCTATTTTGGATTCTGGATGTTCATACACCCAGTCCAGTATGTAAAGCTCCATGTCAGCTACACCTTGGTGTCCATTCTGGTTAAAGTGGTATGCTACCTCACTTTTTCCAAATCTTTTGTATTCCACATCCTTCATGTGTTCTTCTATTCGTACTCCCACTTTCCTATATGTTTCACCAACATATCTCTTTCCGCAACATTTGCACTCTATGCAGTATATCACATTGGAACACTTACACGAGATGTTGTGTTTAGTTTCCTTTTCTAGTTTGGAATTGATTTTAATTCTTCCACTCTTATTCATTGCTAGGCATATTCTGCATTTAGGATCAGTGCAGATTTTCGAATTTGATATATTATTTTCATTTTCTGGGCTTTCTTTTTTAGTCCAGTTTTTTGGATCAAAGTTCACCCGTGATCTGATCAGATGATCTTTGATATTCTTAGGTCTTTTGTAGCCAGTTACTAGCTCCATTCTTTGGAGTTTTCTTGTTGCACATGATTGAGACAAATTGTCCCAATTTTTCTTTACAATGCTTTTGAGTTTATTATAGTTGGGTCTGAAGGTAGTGGTTAGGAATACCTTCTCCTCTATTGTGTCTTTTACTTCTGTTGTTTTTTCAGCTTTTTTGGTTTTTGGCATTAACAGAGATTCTCTAGGAATCCGGTCTACTTTTTCTTTTGCCTCATCTAGGAGATACTGAGGGTATCCCTTTTCTCTGAATTGTTTTTTTTTCATTTCCAGACACTGTCTATAATCTGTATCTTTATTACAGATTCTTTTCAGTCTCAGGAACTGACTGTACGGTAGACTTTTCTTCACACTAGGTGGGTGTGCTGAGTCAAATCTTAGATAACTGTTAGTGTCAGTTGGTTTTGTGTATAGATTTGTGTACAACGAGAGGTCTTCCCCTATGTGTACCAGAGTGTCTAGGAAGTTTATCTTCTCTTTTGACCATTCTGCTGTGAATTTGATGCTGGTATGTTCTTTATTCAGAAACTCTACCCATTTTTTTAGGTTAGTCTCCCCATGATTCCAGATGAAAAATATATCATCTATATATCTGAACCACACTGTAGGTTTATACTCAGATTTTTCTAAGAGTTTTTCCTCCAGTTTAGTCATGAATAGATTTGCATATGAGGGGGCTACTCTTGTGCCCATAGCCGTGCCTCCAATTTGCAGATAGTTCTGATTGTTGAATTGTAGATTATTATTCTTAAGTACCATTTCAAGGAGGTCAACCAACGTGTCATTCTTAGGGTTTTGGTCTCCCGTTCTATTCTCAGTGAGAATTTCTTTGATTGTGTCTAGGCCTTCCACATTTGGGATATTTGTGTACAGGGAAGTTACTTCTAAGGTTCCAATAATGGTCTCCTTTTGTACCGTGCCTATTTCTTCTATTTTATTTATGAAATCAGTAGTGTCTTTTACATATGAGTCACTTTTTTTGACTATTGGTCTCAGGAAACTATCCACCAATGCTGATATGCGTTCTGTGGGGCAACCATCTGCAGAGCAGATGGGTCTCCCAGGGGGTGGATCTTTATTTTTGTGGATTTTTGGTAGGAAATAGATTTGTGGGGCTCTCGGCTTCACATTTATCAGTTTAGTTGCTACCTTTTTGGTAATTTCTTTATTCTCTACCATTTGTTGGACCTTTTCTTTAATTTTGGCCTGGTATACAGGTGTCGGGTCCTCATCAAGTTTTAGATAAGTGTTTTCATCATTGAGTTGTCTATCAGCTTCCAAGATGTAGTCTATAGTGTCTTGTATCACTATAGCTCCACCCTTGTCTGCTGGTTTTATGGTAATTGTTTTATCTTTGGCCAAGCTGCGCAGGGCCTTTCTTTGATGCGTGTTGAGATTATGTTTTTTTACCATTTTTGGTTGACCGGATTCATTTAGGGCTTTAATGTTATCTTGTATCCAGTTTTCTAGGGGGATACAGGAAGAAGGAGGGCTCCAATCATTGTTTTGGCTCTTCCCCAATTTAATTTGTTGCAAGTTGTCAAAAGGAGGGGTGGGTGTAGGTGGCAGCCACATATCAGTAATGGATTTTTGACCTTTTATAGTTTTGGAGCCATTGAGATTTTTGATGGCCTTCTTTTTAGCATCTACCATTTTTTTCCCTTTTCCACAAGTCCAATAGTGTTTGGTTCTAACCTTATTATGGAAATTATCTAGCTCCCTTCTTACTTCACCCAAGTCTACTGAGAATTGAGTGGGACAGAATTTCAAGCCCTTCTTGAGAACTTGTATTTCGTGTTGGGTTAAGACTCTGCTAGATAGATTTACAATATTCTTAGATTTGGAACAAGGTTGTTTTCTGTCATTTCGGTTAGATTTGCTTAGGTCTATGTTATTGACTCTCCCTGTTGCCGGCGCTTCAGTGGAGGTCAGCCTATTAGTAAGAGGAAACAACACAACACCGTTTTCTCTGGTCTCATTTGAGATTTTCACACTTTTATCTAAATCTTGCGCTTTTTTCTTATGGACAATGTTTGTATTGACACTGTCTGAGATAGGCACTAGGTGAAACATTTTCTACAATACAGTGATCATTTGCATTTTTGAGATTCATAGCCGGTTCAGCATTAATCAGGTCAGTCAAAAGGGTACCAATGGTCAGTACCTCGGTGGGCGCCGGCCCCTTCGCCGGCCGTAGGAGTTTCCCCGGGCTGAGGAGGAGGTGTCGCCTGCATTGAAGGTGAAGCCATGGGAATCACGGCCGCCTGTCCAGCCGCCTCAGCCGCCTCGGCCTCCCCTTGGTTTACCAAAGTATGGGCCCAGTACTTCGTCATAGTCTGGTGACTCCTTTTCAGCTCCTGCTT
Source organism: Acholoe squamosa (assembly GCA_949317995.1). Taxonomy (NCBI): domain Eukaryota; kingdom Metazoa; phylum Annelida; class Polychaeta; order Phyllodocida; family Polynoidae; genus Acholoe; species Acholoe squamosa. The sequence goes on along the minus strand of OX439048.1, from coordinate 67,221,746 downwards.
TGAGCTCAGCCATCAGTTTAGTGTTGGCATTGGAGAGCATGGCATCTTGGTCGATTTTAGCTTGGTCAATCAATCTTTCAGCCTCCGCAGTGTCAATGATTTCAGCTTCAGTGTCTGTCTTTACTCGCATATTGAGTCCCTCACCAGTGCTTTCTTGGGTATTGGCACGGGTGTATAGGAGGTCAGCTGCGTGTAACATGATCTTTTTGGCTGCCTCTATGCGTGTGCTGACTATAAAGTCCTTGAGGTCCTTTTTGACCACCTTGAGGTGTGTAGGTAGGTGTTCTAGCCCTAGGCACCATCTCGGGGTGTAGTTCTGATTGTGAGCGGCGTAGTACCAATCCGCTCTCAGTCTGCAGGCTTGTGTCTCCAGAACTGCTTTGTTAGCCTCCCCCCAGACCCCTCGGGCCTTGTCCGGGAGGCGGTTCTTTTTGGTATCTGTTTCCTGAAAAGACAGAAGTTGTGCGATTCTTGGGTCAATAGTTCTGAATTGAAATTGTTGTTTCGTGCTGATGCATTTCTTATTGTTATCGGTAGAGATTGGCATTGTCACTGTAGTTATACTACTATTCAAGGTGTCTAACTCGAATATCTTTTGTGAGTCACTGACAATTTCATATAGCTGTTCAGAATTGTTATTATTAAGAGATGGATTGCTACCTGAAAGGCAGGAATTATCAATTTTCGTTTGTATATCTAGCCTGCAAGGCATCGTCTTGTCGGGCGCCACCATGTTGGATATGGACGGCGTGCCCGTGGTTGGTTTCGGATTTAATGTGACGTTTTCGTCAAATGAATCGTCAGAATCCGGAATTTGAGCCAAGATTCGACGGATTTCCTCTTCAGAGTCACTTTCTGACTCTGATAGGACTTCAAATCTATTTAATAGATCGAGTTCTGTTAGATTTTGTTTGTTTGTTTCGTCAATGCGGCTGACTTTAGATCGACTGAAGCTGGTTCTCGGCGCCTTGCGTTTAACACTAGGTGTATGGGCATTTGGCGTACTGGAACCAGCGGTGGCGACTTCCGCCTTGCTCGCATTCCTGAGAAACAATTCGTTCAAGGTGATTTGTCTGTGGTACATAGTACGTTTGGAATTTTGAGAGTAATGGTGTGGAGGACTCACCTTATTCTCCTTGTCGGAGCTTTCTCCAGTGGCCTTCTTGGGACCAAAGGTGAACGCAGTGCGTTGGCGCTTCTTGGCATTGCCGTCGGTGGCGTCATCGCCAGCCATGTTGTTGAACGTTCAGTCCTAACCAAAGTTCACTCGGAACTATAAAGTGGGAAAAGTCTTAAAGTGGGAAAAGTTTTTTTTTTCCCACACTCACTCAGAGTTAAGATACATAAGGTCGGTTAGAATACCGGTACACAATGTATCCCCTTAATTCCCAGTCCATGTAGGATCAAGTTGGAAAGAAAGAATCACATTGGTAATGACACTGTATTTTTGCATGAAGATTATGAACAGATTAAATACACTGTAAATACATTGTGCATTCTCTTGAGAATTACATATATTTACAATATTTTTACACTAGCATTTGGTAGGGTGTACCCCATTGGTGAAAGCAATGCAAATTCTATTGAAAATTACACATATTTGTATCACTTTTACAGCAGAATTTTGAAGAGTGTGAGCAAACAGTAAATTCATTGCAAACTCTGGCGAGAATTACACAAATTCTCATTACCTTTATACCAGCATTAGCAAGGTAAAGGAACACAAATGTCAGTGCATGTATTTACATCACCTTTAAATCAGTTTTACAAAGAGTGTAATTCCATAGTAAAGTAATACATATTTTGGTGACAATTACACATATTTACACTACCATCACATCATCATTACTAAGGGTGTAAACCAATGGAAAATGCAATGCAAACTTTGGTGACAATTGCACATATTTACATCACTTTTACTTGAGATTTACAAACAAATTAAATGCATGTAAATATCGTTCAATGTAAAGGCCAGGTAAATAGTTTGTAAATCCTGAGCACAATCTTTACACAGAAATGCGACCTTTACATTTTGTAAAGCCCATATCTTGTGCAGTGTGTATAACAGAAGGGGAAACTATATAGCTTCATCTACAGAAATATTATACTCTGTGTTAATCAGAGCGAGTTATTATCTGTTACATTCTGTACTAGGTTGTAGTTAAGTACATGATGTGACTATGTTTACTGCATCTCTATATTGACCTTGCTATTCATTTTTCACTATCAGTATCTCAACATTTATGTAATGATTATCTAGCCTTTACTCAGAAAAGGGAAGAAAAAGACACAATTAACCCTATCACTTTAGTGGCCACACATACTAAATTCAGAATGATTAACATGCTGAGGCTTTTTAAAGAAGGGTTATGACTGTTTAGGTGTGTCAACAAAATGTCCCCAATTGACCTTAAGAGAATTGTGCTGTGTGTGAAAAATCAGTGCAAAATTCCACTTTCTATAGTATAAAATCCTAGCCTATTTAGGCTGACCATATAATTCATAAAGTGTTGTATAATGGTAGATGTAGTATTTGAATAGACTTAGGCACAGGGAGGTGGTAGGAGGCCGGGAGGTGGTGATAGGGTGCCGGGAGAAGTGTACCCCACTCTGAAGCAGTCACAAATTGAACATTTCTAACCAGCGATCCAGCAACCCATTTTTATATATAGTGTAACCAAAATGGCAGGACCCCACACTCCAGGGTGGTGACTGAACAAGGATCCCACATCCCAGGATCAGAAGGTTTATGAACCAGGAAGGTGTCTGTATTGTCTAATTCTCATAAATCTTAATGGGACAGGTCTTATTTAGTTCTGTGTGCATAATTGCACACATGATATCCCAGCATGTATTAGGGTCCCTGCTATAATAGAAGTTGTGCAAGTCAAAAGACTTAAGTGCTTGATGAAAATCATTTTTGACATAGTACCTGTATGATCTCCCAACAAATTAGATACTAGTCATGTTTAAAAAATACATATCCTTATCCATGCACCTGCCTTCCCCTTTTTACACAAATTTATATTGATCTATATTGATGTACCAATTCCATGATATCAGTGATATCACCAACATGCGCACTAAAATGACAGGACCCCACACTCCAGGGTGGTGACTGAACAAGGATCCCACATCCCAGCAGCAGAAGGTATATGAACCAAAAATGTGTCTGTATCAAGGGAACATTATAGATATTTACCTGCATGCACCAATGTCTAATAACAATTCAATTCTTGTGGTCCACATTCATGCAACAATAGTGAATTCAATTTCTGGCCCTTTTCTCATCTGAATTGATGTACACTTGAGTATTACCATCCAATAATATGCCAGTTAATGAAAACTAAAAGAAAATGAGAATGTTGATTGAGAGCAGACTTTGGGTCTATGAGTAACATGAAAAGTGATGTATGTATGTTTTTATTCCTGTCATATAGAGCCAATACCTTAATTAATGTGACCAGAACCTTAGGTTAATTGGGTCACAGAAATGGTCAAGTTGTAAACTAATCCCTGCAGTGCTGAAGCTTTGAAGTGGGGAGGGACCCCACAGTACATGGTGAGGACTGACTAAAGACCCCATAAGCCAGGGGCAGGACTGACATAAATATGTCTTTGTCCTTCCTACATTAGAGCCGTCAGAGAGTAGAGCAGAGAAAACATACAGCAGTTGTTCATGCATATCTTCTCAAAAGTTGCATGATTATTTTTCTGTGTTTTTGACTGTATATTACCTTAATATTGGTTTTAGGTTCAGAAGAAAATTTTGTACTGTACATCAGAGCCATCTAAATGTTTTCTCTTCTGCAGTTCCTCCTATATCCACTTACTCCCAAGGGATACCTTATCACAAGGACTCCCTTTACAATGAAAATCTAATTTTGGATATGTCATCGGTTTGCTCAGAGTATGTATACACTAGTTTTCTTTTTGCAGACGCGCACTGTATTAGTTGCAGGACGCAACTTCTTGACCTGGACTATGCCGCCGGGGCCTACAGACTGCCGCGTGGGAGTGATGCGAAAATTACGCGGACAGCAGTGGCTGAGGCGTGCCCTTTCCCACACTCCCCATGGCAAGTCTGGGAAAATGCCCCCAGGGCATCCATGGTAAGGATGATGCTCCCAGGACATGTAGGCCTATATAGGGTATTGGACTATGCCCTGGGGGCATCGTTTAGTACATGGATGCCCCCAGGGCATCGTCAATTTTTTTTATGCATGTATGATTATCCTTACTATGAATGCCCTGAGGGCATTGTCCCCCATTGTTCTCTGTACCATGCCCCTGGGGCATCCATAATATGGATGATGTGTGATGATGCCCTCAGGGAATGGCGCCAGGGAATGCACTGATAGTCATATGAGTCGAAGGTTGGAGAGTGCCCCAGCCTAGTAGGCTCCTAATTCCCCCCTGATTAGCTTAAAGTCCAATATTCCCTGAGGGCATGCATGGATGTCCCAAGGGCATACCCTTGTTTAATACCACTTCATTTATCATCAACTTTATGCCCTGAGGAGTAACATTTGTAGACTGTATAAGGAACCCGGGAGAAGGAAGATATGCCCTGGGGGGTATGCATACTTAGGCCCTTCTTGTAGCTAGCCTACAAGTACAACATGTGGAATTGTACTACATGCCTGGAGGGCATGCTTTGGTCAATCATGCTTTAAAGAAGCAAGAAATATGCCCTGAGGGTATGTTGCCCTCAGGGCATGTGCATGTTTTTCTGGTCAATGCCAGAACGTCTAGATCCAGAGGTCAGGAATGGACCTGTGTATGCATATTCGCTGAGGGTCGGTACACGATGCCCTAAAGGCATAGACTAGCATTGGTAAATTGCTGATTTCTAGAGGGCCAGCAATATGCCCTCAGGGTATGCATAATTCCGCACGGCAGTCCCGAAAATATACGCATCACCACAGGGGGCGGCACTGAATGCCCCCAGGGCATAGACCGATGTAACAAGTTGTAACCTGCAGCTGTAGTCTATGACTGAAGACTACTATGGCATGTCCCGGGGGCATCACAACATCACAAATGCCCCCAGGGCATAGCATTTACTTCTATATTATAGACGGAATACTATTATGTCCCGGGGGCATCACACACACCACAAATGCCCCCGGGGCATAGCCTTTCTTCTATAATCTGAAATCTACAATGGCATGCCCTGGGGGCATCAGCAATTCCATCAATGCTCCCAGGGCATTTTCGTTACTCCTACACAAGAAACGACTAAAGTATGCCCCAGGGGCATCACTAGCCCGAGAATGCCCCCGGGGCCTTTCCTTATAAACTCACACCAGAGTCACAATCTGACACAGCACAGCACAGCAGGGACTGCTGTCACGCGTAGAGCAGCGCGTGAATGCCCCGGGGGCATAGTCCGGGTCGAGAAGTTGCGTCCTGCGTATTAGTTTGTATACACACACTTTATGGACCTTATCTTTAACCAGGTCCTGTATTTGCCCACATGGTGTACTAATGTCCTCTATTTGCATACACTGTTAGATACCTGTTTCTATCATCTATAACTGTTATCTTCTCACTATCATTAGTCACCTTACTATATCCTGTCTACCCTTTCCTTTACAAACAATTCTCAGAACTCATCTTTGATAGTAACTCCAACACATAGAGTTTTACAACACATACTGTGTGGCCATTTCCTCAGTTTGCATACATATACTGTATGTCCTCAGTTTGCATACACACTCTGTTGTGGCTAAGTCCTCAGTTTGCAAACACACTGTGTGGAGTATATCTAAGATCAAGTCCTCTATTCACATACACATACTGTGTGATTATGTCCTCAGTTTTCATACACATTGTTTGAGTCACCAATTTGTTTGAGCACACGGGTAGGTAATAATGTCTTGGTTATTTAAAAACAGTCTATTCTTCATAAATAGACTGAATACTCTTGTGTTTAGGATCAGAAAAGTAGATATAAGATAGCTATTTGAATTGGACAAAGGTCCTCACTTCGCTTATGAAACACTGGCCATGTCCTCAGTTTAGGCACATCATACTGGTCTACTTGGGAGCATCAGAGGCCAGTTTGGTATTTTGCACTATAACTGTTTACTGTTTAATGGGAGCTAAAATGGACTTGTGCTCTAAATTGAACCCACATTAAGTGAAAGCTGGGTGAATGTAGGAATGTCCCCGCTTTGGAGGAGTGTGCAACAGTGTCCCCAATTTGCTGGTTACACCTGTATGTGTGTGTTTGTGTTTATATAGGTGGGTGGGGGTTGAGTGGAGTCAGGTGTGTTAGCTGTAGTATGTATGTGTGTCTGTGTTTGTTTATATAGGTGGGTGGGGTTGAGAGGAGTCACATGTGTTACCTGTAGTATGTATGTGTGTGTGTGTGTTTATATAGTTGGGACGGGGTTGAGTGGGGTCAGGTGTGTTACCTGTAGTATGTATGTGTGTTTGTGTTTATATAGGTGGGTGGGGGTTGAGTGGGGTCAGGTGTGTCAGCTGTAGTATGTATGCATGTGTGTTTATATAGGTGGGTGGGGGTTGAGTGGAGTCACGTGTGTTACCTGTAGTATGTATTTGTGTGTGTGTGTGTTTATATAGGTGGGTGGGGTTGAGTGGAGTCATGTGTGTTACCTGGAATATGTATGTGTGTGTGTGTGTGTGTTTATATAGGTGGGTTGGGGTTGAGTGGAGTCAGGTGTGTTACCTGTAGTATGTGTGTGTGTGTGTGTTTATATAGGTGGGTGGGGGTTGAGTGGAGTCATGTGTGTTACCTGTAATATGTATGTGTGTGTGTGTGTTTATATAGGTGGGTGGGGGTTGAGTGGAGTCAGGTGTGTTACCTGTAGTATGTGTGTGTGTTTATATAGGTGGGTGGGGGTTGAGTGGAGTCAGGTGTGTTACCTGTAGTATGTATGTATGTGTGTGTGTGTGTTTATATAGGTGGGTGGGGGATGAGTGGAGTCAGGTGTGTTACCTGTAGTATGTATGTATGTGTGTGCGTTTATGTAGGTGGGTGGTGTTTATATAGTAGGGTGGGGTTTGAGTAGATTCAGGTGTGTTACCTGTAGTATGTATGTATGTGTGTGTGTTTATATAGGTAGGTGGGGTTGAGTGGAGTCAGGTGTGTTAGCTGTAGTATGTATGTGTGTCTGTATTTGTTTATATAGGTGGGTAGGGTTGAGAGGAGTCACATGTGTTACCTGTAGTATGTATGTGTGTGTGTGTGTGTGTGTGTGTGTGTGTGTGTGTGTGTTTATATAAGTGGGTTGGGGTTGAGTGGGGTCAGGTGTGTTAGCTGTAGTATGTATGTGTGTGTGTTTATATATGTGGGTGGGGGTTGAGTAGAGTCAGGTGTGTTACCTGTAGTGTGTATGTGTGTGTGTGTATATAAATTGGTAGGGGTTGAGTGGAGTCAGGTGTGTTAGCTGTAATATGTATATGTGTGTGTGTGTTTATATAGGTGGGTGGGGGTTGAGTGGAGTCAGGTGTGTTAGCTGTAATATGTATATGTGGCTGTGTGTTTATATAGGTGGGTGGGGGATGAGTGGAGTCAGGTGTGTTACCTGTAGTATGTATGTATGTGTGTGTGTGTTTATATAGGTGGGTGGTGTTTATATAGGTGGGTGGGGTTTGAGTGGATTCAGGTGTGTTACCTGTAGTATGTATGTGTGTCTATGTTTGTTTATATAGGTGGGTGGGGTTGAGTGGGGTCAGGTGTGTTAGCTGTAGTATGTATGTGTGTGCGTGTGTTTATAAAGGTGGGTGGGAGTTGAGTGGAGTTAGGTGTGTTACCTGTAGTATGTATGTGTGTGTGTGTGTTTATATAGGATGGTGGTGTTTATATAGGTGGGTGGGGTTTGAGTGGATTCAGGTGTGTTACCTGTAGTATGTATGTGTGTCTATGTTTGTTTATATAGGTGGGTGGGGTTGAGTGGGGTCAGGTGTGTTAGCTGTAGTATGTATGTGTGTGCGTGTGTTTATAAAGGTGGGTGGGAGTTGAGTGGAGTTAGGTGTGTTACCTGTAGTATGTATGTGTGTGTGTGTTTATATAGCTGGGTGGGGGTTGAGTGGAGTCAGGTGTGTTAGCTGTAATATGTATATGTGTGTGTGTGTTTATATAGGTGGGTGGGGGTTAAGTGGAGTCAGGTGTGTTACCTGCAGTATGTGTGTGTATGTGTTTATATAGGTGGGTGGGGGATGAGTGTAGTCATGTGTGTTACCTGTAGTATGTATGTATGTGTGTGTGTTTATATAGGTGGGTGGGGGATGAGTGTAGTCATGTGTGTTACCTGTAATATGTATGTGTGTGTGTGTGTTTATGTAGGTGGGTGGTGTTTATATAGGTGGGTGGGGTTGAGTGGAGTCAGGTGTGTTAGCTGTAGTATGTATGTGTGTATGTGTTTATATAGGTGGGTGGGGTTTGAGTGGATTCAGGTGTGTTACCTGTAGTATGTATGTATGTGTGTGTTTATATAGGTGGGTGGGGTTGAGAGGAGTCACATGTGTTACCTGTAGTATGTATGTGTGTGTGTTTATATAGGTGGGTAGGGTTGAGTGGAGTCATGTGTGTTACCTGTAATATGTATGTGTGTGTGTGTTTATATAGGTGGGTGGGGGTTGAGTGGAGTCAGGTGTATTATCTGTAGTATGTATGTGTGTGTGTGTTTTTATAGGTGGGTGGTGTTTATATAGGTGGGTGGGCTTTGAGTGGATTCAGGTGTGTTACCTGTAATATGTATGTATGTGTGTGTTTATATAGGTGGGTGGGGTTGAGAGGAGTAACATGTGTTACCTGTAGTATGTATGTGTGTGTGTTTATATAGGTGGGTTGGGGTTGCGTGCGGTCAGGTGTGTTAGCTGTAGTATGTATGTGTGTGTGTGTTTATATAGGTGGGTGGGGGTTGAGTGGAGTCAGGTGTGTTACCTGAAGTATGTATGTGTGTGTGTGTGTTTATATAGGTGGGTGGGGGTTGAGTGGAGTCTGGTGTGTTACCTGTAGTTTGTGTATGTGTGTTTATATAGGTTGGTGGGGGATGGGTGGAGTCAGGTGTGTTACTGTAGTATGTATGTATGTGTGTGTGTTTATAAAGGTGAGTGGTGTTTATATAGGTGGGTGGGGTTTGAATGGATTCAGGTGTGTTACCTGTAGTATGTATGTTAGAATGTGTGTTTATATAGGTGGGTGGGGGTTGAGTTGAGTCAGGTGTGTTACCTGTAGTATGTATGTATGTGTGTGTGTTTATATAGGTGGGTGGGGGTTGAGTGGAGTCAGGTGTGTTACCTGTAGTATGTGTGTGTGTTTATATAGGTGGGTGGGGATTGAGTGGATTCAGGTGTGCTACCTGTAGTATGTCTGTATGTGTGTATGTTTATATAGGTTGGTGGGGTTGAGAGGAGTCACGTGTGTTACCGGTAGTATGTATGTGTGTGTGTGTTTATATAGGTGGGTGTGGGTTGATTGAATTCAGGTATGTTACCTGTAGTATGTATGTATGTGTGTGTTTGTATTATATAGGTGGGTTGGGGTTGAGTGGAGTCAGGTGTGTTACCTGTAGTATGTGTGTGCGTGTTTATATAGGTGGGTGGGGGTTGAGTGGAGTCAGGTGTGTTACCTGTAGTATGTATGTGTGTGTGTGTGTTTATATAGGTGGGTGGGGGTTGAGTGGAGTCAGGTGTGTTACCTGTAGTTTGTATGTGTGTGTGTGTGTGTGTGTGTGTGTTTGTATAGGTGGGTCGGGGTTGAGTGGAGTCAGGTGTGTTACCCGTAGTATGTATGTGTGTGTGTGTTTATATAGGTGGGTGGGGGTTGATTGGATTCAGGTATGTTACCTGTAGTATGTATGTATGTGTGTGTTTATATAGGTGGGTGGAGGTTGAGTGGAGTCAGGTTTGTTAGCTGTAGTATGTATCTGTGTGTGTTTGTGTTTATATAGGTGGGTGGGGGTTGAGTGGAGTCAGGTGAATTACCTGTAGTTTGTATGTGTGTGTGTGTGTGTGTGTGTAACGGCATAAACTTCCGAGATATGGGGGTTTGAAGTCACAGAACCGACCAAGACAATGGGGGACGCAGCGGCGTCCATGGGGGTCCTTTGTGCACCCAGTGACACATGAAAGACTCCCCTCAAACAATTGTAGAGTTAGGCAGATGCCACTGGCCCCAGTCAGTCTGAGGTGCAATGCCAAGATTTGCTACAAATAGCCTGGCTGCACCTCCTAGAAGGCAGAACATCCAGAACAGCTCCAGAGGTAACATCTCCAGTCATCTCCTGCTACCTGCTATACCACTGCACTATGGTGAAACTATGCTAGACAGGCATTGGTTTCCATCATTAGTGGCCAGAGGCTATCTTCGTCAAGACATCCACCAGAGGGTAAAGTTATTCATTATTACATTATTCCTCTAAGCAGCAGGTCAGGAGCTAGGTGTGGGAACCCACCTAGAACTATGCTGGACATTGTATTATTATTACCTCACAGGTGGAGTGGAACAGAACATTATACTTTATAAACTATTGTCTACTTACTGTACGTGCAAATTACCTGCATATTAACAACTGTGTGATTGATATTTCTTACATGTTGCCTAAAGCTGAATAAACCAGTGATAACTGGAAATAACACTATTTATAAGAGCCTGTTGGATTTACACTATATACCACTAGTCATATGATATTTCTCATATGACAACTTGATCATGCATAATTACTAGTATGACAAAGTGGTGGAGAACATCCTACTAAGATCCCATTTCTCACAGGCACATAAAAATTAAGCTGGCAACATTACTAAAAACAATCATACACACAGTAAACCCCACTCCAACCACCCAGTGACCTTGACACCATGTCCACAAAGGTCACCAGTGAGATATCCCACATACCAGTGAGATCAGTGGGATCTCCCACATACCAGTGAGATCTCCCACACATCAAGGAGATCTCCCACACATTAATGAGATCTCCCACACATCAGTGAGATCTCCCACACATCAATAAGATCTCCCACATGACAGTGAGGTCTCCCACACGTCAGTGAGGTCTCCCACACGTCAGTGAGGTCTCCCACACGTCAGTGAGGTCTCCCACACATCAGTGAGGTCTCCCAAACGTCAGTGAGGTCTCCCACACGTCAGTGAGGTCTCCCAAACGTCAGTGAGGTCTCCCACACGTCAGTGAGGTCTCCCACACGTCAGTGAGGTCTCCCACACGTCAGTGAGGTCTCCCACACATCAGTGAGGTCTCCCACACATCAGTGAGGTCTCCCACACGTCAGTGAGGTCTACCCCACACATCAAGGTCTTATCAGTCAAGCCGGCAGAACAACACACAAAGACCTTACGTAGTCAGGGACCTGTTGAAGAGGTCTCCCTCCCACCTAGATCTAGGAGACCCACAGGGGGCAAATCAGCCTCCAATACAACAGACCCACACTCAGTAGACCCCACACCACCCACTCTGTCTACTCAGGGAACAACCAGTTCTCAGGGATCCAACATTTCCCAGGGATCTCTACAGGACGCTCAACTCACGCTATCTACCTCAGGGGAAGAAGGATCTGCCTCAGGGGGTGGATCCACACCCTCATCTAGATCCTCCACCCCAGCTCCGGCCTTTGACAGCCACTCCTCCAGAGACACTTCTCCCACACCCTCCATCATGGACACCGATGAAGGCCCCCAACCTAATCAGACAGCTGAGAAGATAAGGGCCTATGAGAAGGCCATCCAAGATGCAGTTACTGCCCTAGAGACCAACAAGTCCCAGCAGGAGGAAAGGGAGAGGATCCTCAACCAACAATTGGCAGAGAGGAATGCGGCAATAGACACCCAACAGAAGGCCATGGAAGACCAGCGGAAGTCCCTAGAGAGACAACAACAACAGATAGCAGATCTCATGAAGATGGTATCATCCCAGACCCCACAGCCTCCCACACCAGCCACCACACCTGTTGTCACACCATCTGCCTCTGGATCCAAGGATGACATCATAATCTCCATGGTGTCCAACATGACCAAACTCATAGACAGAAAACAACAGGACGACAGAAAGATCAGGCTACATGAGGTAACAAAACCCAAAGCCTTTTCACACCCATCACCACTCATGTCAACAGCATTATTCATTGATCACAAATTCCCAGAATATCTGAAGGATAAGTACAAAGTAACAGACAGTGACACCATGGTAACATATTTACCCAAGTACCTTGAAGGACAAGCACTAGCTTGGTTTGAATCCTTCAGGGAGAGTGCCACACCCGATATGTTGACATGGACCAATGTAGTGAATAAATTAAAACAGTATTTTGCTACTCGAGACAATATCATCTCCAGGACTGCACTCCGTGCACAAAAAATAGATGAACCTGTCCTAGACTATGCATGCCATCTCAGGAAAGTGTGTAATGCCCAAAGCCAAAGCGATGAAATCTTAAGCAAAGCATTTACCCAAGGCATGAGGCCCTGGATCTCTGTAGCTCTTGAAAACAAGAAAATAGACTCTTTTGACCAAGCCCTAGACCTAGCCTTGGAGGTTGAGACGCAAGAAAGATCTAGGAGAACATTATATGCAGAGTCTAACCCACAGCCTACTAAGAAAAAGGTCCAGGAGATCAGCACTAGTGCAGATGAAGATGTTAACCTAATGTCTAGTGCCCATGTAAGGCAACAGGAAGCTAAGGTTACATCAAAAGACCCTACCGGTAGATATACAGGAAATAACTATGACCCCAACTACCAATCCAATAGAGGTAGAGGTAGGGGGGGCAACAGCAACAACCGGGGGGGTCACAACAGTAAGAAAGACAACAGCTCTTCCAACTCCAACAATGGTAACTCTTCATACAGTGATAGGAGAGACAGAACCCCAAGTAATGGCAGATCCTATAATAATCAGGGATCCAACAGTAGGAGCCATAGTCCACATAGGAACTACAACTCTGGATCCTACAACAACAATGGTTCCTACAACAGCAGCCAGGGTTCAAACAACTCTGGATCCTATAATCAAGGATCCAACAGTAGAAGCCATAGTCCACATAGGAACTACAACAGTGGATCCTACAACAACAATGGTGCCTACAACAACCAGGGATCCAACAACTCTGGTCAATACAGCAACTCTGGTCAATATAACCAGGGTTCCAACTCACGTCAGGAGGATTACAAGCCTGACACAAGAGGTTACCAGGGGAACCAACACAGTAACCCCCAAATACCACCTCAAGTAATGGATCAAATCTCCAAGCTCCTGGTGGCAAGCATCTCAACCGCCCCACAGAACCAGGAAAACTAGGATGTCACAGTGCCGATGGGCCAGTGCGCTGTGACACCCCAAAAACAAACAATCAATCAGGATCAACAGGGATCCAACCAGAGACAATTGCTAGTGCCAATCTACCATCTAACAGACAGAGACGTCCATCAGTGATACACATCACCCCACCAGATTCATCATCAAAGGATACAGGTGAGAGTACCAAGCTTTCTATTGTACTTCTTCAAAATGGCTGTATCAATGCAAACCTATATGATGTTTCAGATGTACAATGTTTGGTTGATACAGGTGCTACTATCACCTGTGTCAGACAATCATTCCTCATGGACCTCCAAAAGAGATTCCATATCCAACTGAGGAAATCTAAAATCAACATCCATTTGGTAGATGGATCGGTGTGTCATGTTAGACATTCAGCTATGCTGAACTTTAGAATCCAAGGTGTCAGATTCCAATACCAATTTGCTGTAATACCCAACCTCACACAGCCCGTTGTTCTCGGCACAGATTTCTTAAGCACTACAAAATCTCAAATTGAATTTAATGTTGATCCTGAACAAATTCTCAAACCCATTAGGGCAGTGAGGGATTTTACCATCCCTCCATTTTCTGAACTTGCAGTATTGGGTAAAATCACTTCTACTCAATCACTGCAAGGGAAAACTGGAGTGGTAGATAACCTCCAAAGAAATAACAATGCCCCATATCTAGTTCAAAGGGCAGCGGTAACCCCCAGGGAAAATAACAAACATCCCCTAGTGTTACTCAACACCAGCAGGCGCCCACATAAAATCAAAAAGGGTGCCATCATAGCTCTATTTCAGGAAGTCAAGGAATCTGATTTAGAAAAACCTAAACAGGTGTCAGACACTACCCCACACACTGATCAATCCATCTCAGCCATACGGCCTGAGGATGTAACTCAATTCAGTGACACAGACTCAGACTGTGAGTCCACATATGCTGACCCTGAACCCAACTCAATCAGACTCTCTGAAATAGCTGCTATACATAGTGAGGCACATGACCTCGAGCCAGAATTGGAAGAGAATGTTCCACCAAAATCTGTGCTCACATCCAAAGATCAGCACGATAGATTAGGATCACTGCTGACCAAGTATGATGATATATTTGTAGGAAAAGATGGAGACATTGGTGCTACACACCTGTATACCCACTCAATACATGTAAAACCTGAGGCAGTGCCATGTCATTTCCTACCATATAGACAAACACCAGAAAAACAGGCCGCAATAGGGGAAGAGTGTGAAAGGCTAGTACAACAGGGCATTCTGAGAGAATGTGCTGAGGGCCCCTGGGCTTCCAGATCCTTTTTTAGTACAAAAATCATCGGGAGGCCATAGGCTCGTCACAGATTTTCGTTATCTGAACCAGAACACGATAAATCAAGCCTTATCTACACCCCGAGCCGATGACACTCTAGACATGATAGGGTCACTCAGACCAAGAGTATTCAGTAAGCTAGATGCCCAACAGGGATTTTTTCAAATTCCTATAAGACAGGAAGACCAGCATAAAACCGCATTCATAGCAAATGACAAAAAATATGTCTACGAAAGGATGCCAATGGGTTTAGCGACCGCACCTACAGGATTCTGCCATCTAGTCACATTAATTCTGAACAAACTCAAATACAAATGTGCCCTACCATACCTAGATGACATATTGGTACTATCACCATCAATCGAACAACACTTCCATGACCTGGAAGATGTGTTCAACAGCTTAAGAGTTGGTAAACTCAAACTGAAGAAATCAAAATGTTAATACTTCATAGACAGAATAGACTTCTTGGGAATGAGAGTCACACCCATGGGACTGCAACCATCTCCCACAAAGGTGGAATCAATCAAAACCTTCCCAACACCAAAATCAGTCAAAAATGTCAGATCCTTCACAGGCCTATGCCAATACTTCAAAAAGTTTATCAAAGGTTATGCCCAAATTGCTAGACCATTGTATGATCTACAGACACATCTCAAAGCATTTGTCTGGACAGAGGATGCAGATAATGCTTTCAAAACATTAAAGCATGCCCTCTGTACCAATGCTCTTCTCAGATATCCAAACTATGAGAAAGAGTTCAGTTTGGCAACTGATGCTTTCAATGTGAGTTTAGGAGCTGTACTCTCACAGAGAGATAATGAAGGAGTGCTCAGACCAGTATCCTTTGCAGGTAGAACCCTCTCCAAACATGAGAGAAATTACAATACCACAGAGAGAGAACTACTCGGAGTAGTGTATGGAGTATTGCATTTCAGACACTATCTAGAGACTAGACACTTCCAATTATACACAGACCATGCAGCCTTAATCCCACTATTTACCAATACAGGACTCACACATAGATGGGCCAGATGGGCTCTAGACATACAGCAATTTTCATTCACAATCCAACACGTGAAAGGTGATGATAACTCACCACCAGATGCTATGTCTAGAAGATAATACCCAGATTCTGGACCCATGACTAACCCTCCACCCCCACCAAGGAGAGTTAGAGCAGCCAGTAGAACCAAGTTTGCAAAAGTAACAAAGAAAGTACCATTCAAAAGGGATGATCCACCCAACACCATTGAAAGGCCAGAGACACCCATTAGGGGTATCTTGAAGCAATCTACACACTATGTGTTTTGCCATTGTGAGAGAGAATACTCACAACTCTTTCCAGATAATGACTTCGAGCCTATCGAATTCTCATCACTCAATCAGATGCTGAAGGCAACTCCTAAGGAGCCACCCTTCACCCCACCTGACTCAGATGATGAAGATTCAGAAGACAATATATGCTATTACTCAAGCAACTTCCAAATCAGTCAGATTCTTTGAATCAATGCAGGGAGAGGAAACATCAAACCATTTGTGTCCTATGACCACACGCTCAAAGACTAGAGAAATGATTCAGGAGGGCATACCAAAACCCCCCACACAATCACAAACTATTCTAAATGAGAAAAAGGTCACAGGAAACAAACCTACCAAAACCCCACCTGCCAGGAAAAATGTCACAAAAGACACTGCATCTACTAAATCAAAGAACTCTGAGAGACAGAAGAATGACAAAAAGCAAATTGTGCCTTTAAAGAAAAAGGTTGCCACTCCCACCAAGGCGAGAATAGGCCCTCCAAAGGAGCCTACACACCAAAACAAAAGTGACACACCCCAACAAAAGGCACAAGATAGGCCAATAGTCGATGAAAAAGAAAAAGAAAGAGACAGAATAAAACAACATGTACTAGATATAAATCAATTACTAGATCAGATTCCCGACACATCCATCTCAGGTTCAAACCTTGGCTTGGAACAAAGGAAGGACAAGGAACTATTGCCCCTCATACAATATCTTGAGGATGGGACCTCGCCTGCACCAAGGAAATAGAATCATCAACCAAGGCCAGACATACACCTCGGTAAATGGTACATTAGTCCATATATGCCCCATAAATTGGTTAAAAACCAATACTGTACCACTTCAAATTGTTATACCACAGCAATGGGTAACAAGTACACTACAGTATTTCCATGACTCACCTACTGGCGGCCATCTTGGTTCAAGTAGGATGCTGTCAGCACTCCGACCTAGGGTATATTGGAAGTCTATGCTAGCAGACACAACAAAATGTTTCCACCTGCCACACATGCCTCACAGCAAAAAGGCAAGTACACTCACACAAAACACCAATGACAGTGAGAGAGTACATGGCTTCACCAATGAAGTTCCTAAACCTCGACGCGGTGGGACCACTTCCCACAACTGCCAGGGGAAACAAACATATACAAGTCTGCATAGATTATGCTACCAGATATGCAACAGCTTGGGCTACTACTGACTTAAAAGCTGAAACAACAGCAGCAGAGTTCTACAAGAATATAATTTGTCATCATGGAACACCAGCCACTCTTCAAACAGACAATGGAACATGTTATACAGGTGCAAAGTTCACAAAGTTAACTAAACACCTCAAGATCAAACATAAATTCTCCTCACCATACAGGCCACAATCAAATGGGCTTGTAGAGAGATTCAATGCTAGCATTGGCACAGCGCTCAGAGCATTCTGCTCAAAGCACCAAAACAATTGGGATTCATTTATTGAACCCATAACCTTTGCATTAAACAACACTGAATCCCAAACCACAGGATTCACCCCTTTCTTCCTACTCCATGGAAGAAACCCAGCCACCCCAATGGACTTAGGGCTGGGAATACAGGAAGACATATCCACCGTAGCAGACCAT
This sequence comes from Acholoe squamosa, assembly GCA_949317995.1. Lineage (NCBI taxonomy): Eukaryota > Metazoa > Annelida > Polychaeta > Phyllodocida > Polynoidae > Acholoe > Acholoe squamosa. Next base: position 67,204,218 of record OX439048.1, on the reverse strand, counting down.
GTAGCTAACATGATAACAAATCAAGATACCTCCAGGAGGAAAGCTATAGAAAGGGTCGCCAAGCTACAAAAGGAAAGAAAGGATAGATATGATAAGAAACTTACACCACAGGAAATCAAGGTCACCGACATGGTGTACCTAAACATACCAAGAATCCTGACCAACACAGAGTGTAAGAAACTTCAACCCCTTTTTATGGGACCATATGTTGTAGTAGATAGACCTAGCTTGACAAGTGCCAAACTCAAAAACTTGGACACCAATCTATTGGTGGCCAGACCAGTGCACATAGACAGACTGAAAAAGGTTGTGGCTGTCAGGAACAATGAATTTGCACACAGGCTTATTCCACATGAAGCCAAATACTACAACAAAATTGTAAGGAACAAAAATGATATCACCCTTACAAGAGAAACCACAGGTATAGGCCCTATCAAGCCTAGGCCCGCACACCACATACTAAGAAAAACATCTAGGTGTGGTGCAGTTTCAAGAAATTAGAAACATATTGAGATACCTAAAGAACATAAGATTTTCAAAATTTATTACAAATTCTCTTCATCCACACATAAGGCATGTGTGACTGATAATGAATTACTTATATATATATATATATAAAGCCAATCAAATTTGTAAATATATCAGTAGGTTATTGCCTCTGAATGGTCAAAGACTGAGACCCTCCAAGTAAAGCAGACATGAAGTCTAAGAAGAGTAAGGGTAACACAATGGAGTGTCTAAAGCCTAATCCCCACATGAAAGAGTGCGCTATGCCAACACAGCAGTCTATAGAGATCAATTGACCTCATAAGCTACCCTCAGACAACTGTCTAGACGGTCATGAATGGCTGTCCTGGATGACAGGAGGAGCTAATTACCAGTACACAGATTACACAATAGAACCCCACAGTTGCAGACACTGGAGATTAGGTACATGACTCCAGTGAAACAATACCAGGCCCACAATGGATGTGGAAAGGGTAGGCTACATAAGAAGCACTGTGGACCATAGCCCACCATCAGTCTTCATCCAGCTGCAGTCTGGAACACAAGTCTACAGGACCCCACTTGGGAATTAGCCAGCCCACTTCTCCATTAGGAGAGACTGCACTAGGATAAAGAACACACCTACTTCACCTTCAACCTGACCTTACTATTTATTGGTCAATCTCTATAGACTCAGCGGACATATTGCCAAGACAGCTCAATCTTGCAAAGGTACAGTTTGAACCACTTCATTTAAAGTGTTACACCATACACTTAGACTTTACCAGCACCAAATCACTACAAATTTGACAAGACTTTAAACAGCAAACTTGCTTTACACAAGCACCATGGGGAGACTGAGAGTTGCACCCATACTGCTAACTATGCTGTTATTATATATTATAGAACCACTTACTGCAGGTTATACACCTGTGGTGAGACAAAACATAGGAGTAGTATTCAAACCTAGCCCTCAACCATTGGTCAATGGACATACAACCACAACACTGTTGTTAGCTATCCCCTACAAGATACCTCGGGCACCCGTTACCCAAGGATCCATAAGGGATAGAATACTCCAATTGACCACTCCTACTCTACAAGATCATACCTCTGGTCAAATAATCCAACAAGCCAAAGAGCTTGACACCTTGCTGGAAATTGCAGACAAGGAGATAAATGAAACATTAGCCTCCATCAAATTGTTCCTATCCAACCCCATAAACACATTGGACAAGGCCAAAAGAGAGGCCATACTGGGTTTTCTAGCACCCCTGTTTCGCGGTGTGCTAGGTCTAGCCACAGTAGAAGATGTAAACCAAGTAATGGGACAGCTCAAGAACATAGATGAAATACTAAGAAAATTTGCTAAACAAGATCAGGAAGCAGCTAGTCTCATTGAAAAGATCACAGACAGACAAGATAAGTTTGTTAAAGCATACATCCAAGATAAGAAGGTACTGGACAGCACAATCAACACCATAGGTGACACCGTCAACCTATGGGCCTCTAACATGTCCAGGTCACTTGACTCATATTCAAGGCACGAGAAAACTCAAAGGGAAAAAATGCAAGTATTAAATGATGCAATAATCATCATAGCAGCAAGAATGAATACAGTTCAATCACTGCAAAGAACAAATGCAGCCCTGAGGATGCTATCATCAGGAATCCTGACCCCTGATATAGTACCACCCTCAGACCTTGCTAGATACTTAATTGACATTAATAACAAACTTAGGGTTACACACCCTGGAGCACAAGTCGCAATTAATGACTTAGATTTCTTTTATTCACAGAAGCTGACCTCATACACTTACTCAGCTCACCATATATATATTCATCTGGACATTATAATTCAATCTACCACCTCTACCTTCAAACTGTACCAAATGATTACATCACCCATGCCTATAGACACACAGGAGACCCCCACCAGAGGAGTCACCAGATTGCAAACCACAACTGAGTTTCTAGCAGTATCTTACGACGAATCATTATTCATCGAATTGGACTCAGCAGATATGCAGGCATGTGAAGGTAGTACAGTAAAGGTATGCAGAGATGTAAATGGTAGAATTTATAAACACAGGCCTACATGCCCTGTAGCCATTTTTACTAACCAGGCTCAACAGATTAAGGAACATTGCAAGTTTACAGTTTCACCACTGCAAGCACCTACCACCCATGCTATTTCCATTTCTGAAGATGAGTATCTGGTCACTACTAATGAACCCCATTACTTTATCAACTGCCATGGTAAAACGTCTGAAACTCAAAAAGCCCAGTCCTACTCAATCATAGATGTACCCTGTGGATGCACAATCAGTGTAGGAGAATTTTCTCTTCCAAACACAAGGTTGCCCTGTAACTCAACCTTATCATTTCATTACATTCTCAAGACAATTAATTTACCATTCATGGCAGCACTTAACCAAATTTCTGAAACCAAACCAGATGAAAGAGAGAATCTTCCAAATTTCCCAGTAGTAAACCTTTCTAGAACCTTAGAGAAACTACAGGAAAATCCAATCATGGATGACATTACTCAACTAAATCTAGAACCCTTTGCCAAAACATTATTAAAAGATGCCTCCAACCTTGATAAGGCTATGGAAACAGGCTACGTAGAATCGCACCTACGTCGAGTTACAGAGCATCCGATCTTCCAAAGCTTAGGACTCATCCTAGGGATATCAGCTCACATTTTTATAGTATACATACTACTTAAACTGTACAGACTAGGAGGGACTGTAGCCTACCTGCCTACAGCCAAAGCATTTAGACTAGTCACCGAGCTGCCCCTACACAAATTGCTCCCAGATAAGAATCCTACCAAATTAACCCCTACAGAGGAAACCCACACCCCTTTCCTCACAATTCAGGAAACCCACACCCTGATAATTGTTATATTATTCACCCTGACCATCTACTCAGCCTACAGAATAATGAAGGACCTTAAGAAATTTGCACAGACACACTGTGGCAAGAAAAATGTGGCTAAGCGCACAAATCCCACAATATATTTTAAAATATATTGTGGAGACTCAAACTTCGCGCTACCCTTGAGGCCAATACCACATGAATTTGATGAGATTAAATCAGCAGCTGCCCCGACCAACAAGGATATAGTGGTTAAAACCTTCCCACTACCTAAGGCTATATTTACCTGGAATGGACCAGCAGTTATAACAACACAGAGAGGAGAATTTGCTTATCACCTCCCTCAGGTGATACACCTACCTTGGCGCACTAGGTTCAGTACCATACCAGCCCTTAAAAACAAAGAACTGTACTTCTCCATGCTTCTCCAGAATGATTGTGGCACCAGCCCGGTGACCATGACAGCACTGGAAAATACAACAGATATAATTATTGACGAACAACAGGAGGAGACCGCAAGGTCAAACATGCAGACTATTGCTAATTTTCTAAACCACCAGCCCTCCCCGGTGACTGTGGAAACAGCCTAGACTGCCCACAGCCTAGACTGCCCCCAGTCCACCACCAGGAGACAACATATCAGAGACAGTATTCAGAACTTTTCGGACAATTTGCCGGCCCTGAAAAGGGCCTTTTGGGATGGCGGGTTTTTACACCCTAGGTTTCAGTCAGTCGGGTTTCTACCACAGAGCCTCGGGTTCAACACTGACGGGAGAGTAGGAGTCCGATCCATACATGTGGCCGTGGTCACGATCCCACTCAATAAGTCGGGCCTCCATCGATCCCAGTCCGTACTCAGCTGCCATAGATGGGTCCCCGGACGCCGCAAGATCAATGAAGGAGACTGCCAACAAATAGTCCCACAACACTCGCTCCCGCGGCCCAAAGTTAGAATCCATGGGCCAGAACCCTATATTACTCAAGGCCCTGGCCAAAAGGGCCACAGTGGCCCCCCGACGTAAGGCTGAACCCAAAAAGTAGTGGCAGGAGTACATGTCAACCAGCACATCACCATGCTCACAGATCTCTCTGTAATTTTTCACTATATAGCCATAGTGTATGGTCTGGTTGGCCTCCACCAGGGCCCTAGCCGGACTCCCCACCACCATCACCTGGGAGACAGGCAATTCAAGGATAGCTTGAAAGTGAGCCATGATGTTGCAGCAAAGGTTTCCAGTGAGGAACTGATACTCCAATACCAGCCACCCACTCCTTAAATGGACACACACACCCCCCCCCCCCACCCTGAACTGTCCACTGACACCAAGCTAGGCACTGCCACAGACACATGCCAGAATCTGGCACCTAACACCTCAAGTGCCACCACTGCATGAGCACATCAGGGAGGAGATTCACATCTCATTCCTGACACACCTCCACTGCCAATGAAATTATCAAAGTATTGAAAAAAAAAATTGATTTAGAAAAATATACACAGCCACTTGTTGATGTATAATATGAAAATCTATGGTATTCTCACAAAATCGATGATTAATGCGCGCATATACGCGCAAATTGCAAAATTGCAAATTGTAAATTGTACAAATCTAACATTAATATACATGAATGCAGGTAGATAACTAAGACAGTTCTTGTACCCACTAGCACTTGTATAATATATCAAGGTTTACTTAAGGTAACACACTTTAGGTATCCAAGAAAATTGTTGGAAAAATGAATGAAAAAAAAAAAATTGTTGAGAAAAAATTGTGACATGAAAAATGTTTACTTAAGATACTCACCAAACAATCTCTTTCAGGGACACATACTCAAAAAGGCTAGGGAAAAGTCAATTAAAAGCAGCGGCCCACTGCCGAAATTGCCAATTAATACACCCATATAGCAAAATCACAGAGTAACTCAGAGACAAACGAGCCTATTGTACATAAAGTACTTTGTTTTTCCGGTCCTCGGAAAAATTTGTCTCAAATCCCAAAAATTGTATGTTTGCACACTAGATTGTACGTTTGTACCCAATTTGCAAACTAAATTACTATTTTGCACACTAGATTGTACGTTTGTACCCAATTTGCACACTAAAAATTGTATGTTTGCACACCAGATTGTATGTTTGTACCCAATTTGCACACTAATTGTATGTTTGCACACCAGATTGTATGTTTGTACCCAATTTGCACACTAAAAATTGTATGTTTGCACACCAGATTGTACGTTTGTACCCAATTTGCAAACTAAAATTGCTATTTGCACACTAGATCGTACGCTTGTATACAATTTGCACACTAAAATGTATGTTGCACATTATACTGTACGTTTATACCCAATTCATACACTAAATCGGATTTCTACAAAAATCAAGATTTTCATGTGTAACCAAACTGTACGCAAAATTATATATGTGCATACAAAAATTATCAATTGAACGCAAAATTGTATATTTGCATACAGAAATTATCAATTGAACGCAAAATTGTATGTTTGCATGCTAAAAAATTATCAATTGAACGCAAAATTGTATATTGGCATACTAAAATTGTAAATTGAACGCGAAATTGTATATTTGCATACTAAAATTGCCAAATGAACGCGAAAACTATATATTTGCATACTAAAATTGTCAATTGACCGCAATTACACGCGAAATTGTAAATTTGCACACTAAATTTGTCATTTATGTTCAATTTGCACGCTAAATTGAACATTGAATGCCAAAATTGCACACTATTTGCCAAATTGTATGTTGTACATAAAATTGGAAAATTGTACCCAAAATTGAAGATACATAAGCAAATACACCCATGTATGGTAAGATATAGAATTACGGAAATGTACTTATACCTAGGAGAAAATTGTTTATATATACTGACAAAAGCTCTACCACAAAAATTGCATTTGAAGCACTCCCCATCACTTCAAATCCTCTTACAAACAGTATATAACTCCAAATAAGGTAAAAATATATATATTGTACATTCCCTCGGCGAAATGACGGAGTTTCGCATTCTCTCGGGGGAGACGGAGTATTCTATCATATACCATTTTATTATTCCATAAATTGTAACATATTACTGTATTAATCAAAGAATATCTAAGAATTAATACATAGGTTGGTTCTAAGAGCTATAAGAGCGCTCAAACTTTGTATAAGAGCGTTCATGCCTCACTGCACACCAGCCAGGTCAGTTAGACAGAGGTTATGACATCAAAGGGTCCGACCTAATGGTTTACTGCACAATATAATAAACCTGAGGGTCTCAGTGTGCGACCTCATGGTTCAGTGCACAAACTAATAAGTTGTAAGTGAATGCAACCGGCCGTCACGGGTGCCTGGGCACCGCAGACGCCATCATGAGTGTCTGAGCACTCTAATAACTGAACAATAGGTTACATAAGCACGACGCCATAACCATCCGGTCGCTCTAGCGTCGCTCCTGAGCGACCTAGGTCAAATATCAAAACATTTATGGAAAGCCCATAATAAGACGGTCAAAATGAGCCTAAGATCAAGGCGGAACTCATTAAGGAAGTTACGCCATAGAGACGGATTCGACCTCCGAATGCACTACAGACGAACCGGCGCAAGTTACGCGCCTATCGAGCGGGCATTATAAACTTGGCATATTCAACTCTGCGCATGCCCAAAATGGTGGTTGTAACGGCATAAACTTCCGAGATATTGGGGTTTGAAGTCACAGAACCGACCAAGACAATGGGGGACGCAGCGGCGTCCATGGGGGTCCTTTGTGCACCCAGTGACACATGAAAGACTCCCCTCAAACAATTGCAGAGTTAGGCAGATGCCACTGGCCCCAGTCAGTCTGAGGTGCAATGCCAAGATTTGCTACAAATAGCCTGGCTGCACCTCCTAGAAGGCAGAACATCCAGAACCGCTCCAGAGGTAACATCTCCAGTCATCTTCTGCTACCTGCTATACCACTGCACTATGGTGAAACTATGCTAGACAGGCATTGGTTTCCATCATTAGTGGCCAGAGGCTATCTTCCTCAAGACATCCACCAGAGGGTAAAGTTATTCATTATTACATTATTCCTCTAAGCAGCAGGTCAGGAGCTAGGTGTTGGAACCCACCTAGAAATATGCTGGACATTGTATTATTATTACCTCACAGGTGGAGTGGAACAGAACATTATACTTTATAAACTATTGTATACTTACTGTATGTGCAAATTACCTGCATATTAACAACTGTGTGATTGATATTTCTTACATGTTGCCTAAAGCTGAATAAACCAGTGATAACTGGAAATAACACTATTTATAAGAGCCTGTTGGATTTACACTATATACCACTAGTCATATGATATTTCTCATATGACAACTTGATCATGCATAATTACTAGTATGACATGTGTGTGTGTGTGTGTGTGTGTGTGTGTGTGTGTGTTTGTATAGGTGGGTGGGGGTTGAGTGGAGTCAGGTATGTTACCTGTAGCATGTATGTGTGTGTGTATTTATATAGATGGGTGGGGGTTGAGTGGAGTCAGGTATGTTACCTGTAGTATGTATGTATGTGTGTGTTTGTATTATATAGGTGGGTGGGGGTTGAGTGGAGTCAGGTGTGTTACCTGTAGTATGTGTATGTATGTGTGTGTTTATGTAAGTGGGTCGGGGTTGAGTGGAGTCAGGTGTGTTACCTGTAGTATGTATGTGTGTGTGTGTTTATATAGGTGGGTGGGGGTTGAGTGGAGTCAGGTGTGTTACCTGTAGTATGTATGTATGTGTGTGTGTTTATATAGGTAGGTAGGGTTGAGTGGAGTCATGTGTGTTACCTGTAGTATGTATGTGTGTGTGTGTTTATATAGGTGGGTGGGGGTTGAGTGGAGTCAGGTGTGTTACCTGTAGTATGTATGTATGTGTGTGTGTTTATATAGGTAGGTGGGGTTGAGTAGAGTCATGTGTGTTACCTGTAGTATGTATGTGTGTGTGTGTTTATATAGGTGGGTAGGGGTTGAGTGGAGTCAGGTGTGTTACCTGTAGTATGTATGTGTGTGTGTGTTTATATAGGTGGGTGGGGGTTGAGTGGAGTCAGGTGTGTTACCTGTAGTATGTATGTATGTGTGTGTGTTTATATAGGTGGGTGGGGGTTGAGTGGAGTCACGTGTATAACCTGTAGTATGTATGTGTGTGTGTGTGTTTATATAGGTGGGCGGGGGTTGAGTAGAGTCAAGTGTGTTACCTGTAGTATGTATGTATGTGTCTGTGTTTATATAGGTAGGTGGGGTTGAGTGGAGTCATGTGTGTTACCTGTAGTATGTATGTGTGTGTGTTTATATAGGTGGGTGGGGGTTGAGTGGAGTCAGGTGTGTTACCTGTAGTATGTATGTGTGTGTGGGTGTGTTTATATAGGTGGGTTGGGGTTGAGTGAAGTCAGGTGAATTACCTGTAGTATGTATGTAAGTGCGGGTGTGTTTATATAGGTGGGTGGGGATTGAGTGGAGTCAGGTGTGTTAGCTGTAGTATGTATGTGTGTGTGTGTGTTTATATAGGTGGGTGGGGGTTGAGTGGAGTCAGGTGTGTTAGCTGTAGTATGTATGTGTGTGTGTGTTTATATAGGTGGGTGGGGTTGAGACGAGTCATGTGTGTTACCTGTAATATGTATGTGTGTGTGTGTGTTTATATAGGTGGGTTAGGGTTGAGTGGAGTCAGGTGTGTTACCTGTAGTATGTGTGTGTGTGTTTATATAGGTGGGTGGGGGTTGAGTGAAGTCAGGTGAATTACCTGTAGTATGTATGTGTGTGTGTTTATATAGGTGGGTGGGGGTTGAGTGGAGTCACGTGTGTTACCTGTAGTATGTATTTGAGTGTGTGTTTATATAGGTGGGTGGGGTTGAGTGGAGTCAGGTGAATTACCTGTAGTATGTATGTGTGTGTGTGTATTTATATAGGTGGGTGGGGGTTGAGTGGAGTCAGGTATGTTACCTGTAGTATGTATGTATGTGTGTGTTCGTATTATATAGGTGGGTTTGGGTTGAGTGGAGTCAGGTGTGTTACCTGTAGTATGTGTGACCACAGATAGGTAAATGAGAATTTAAAAACCTTCTCTTACTCATTCCCCAGAGGTGACGACCTTATGCAACAGATAGGCAGAACAGGCGCCAAATATTTTTCCAAATTGGACGTCTACAGCGCCTACCATCAGATTCCCCTAGCAGAAGAATCTAGGCCACTTACCACTTTCTCTGCCAATGGCACGAGATACATGGCCAAAGTTCTCCCTATGGGACTCAAAACTTCAGGCCTTTCTTTCATGAATGTAATGGAACAACTCCTAATGAAATGCAAGTATAAAAATGCTGTAGCATACATGGATGATGTAGCCATTTACAGCCCCACGTGGGAAAGGCACTTACAAGATCTAGACGAGGTTTTGAAACTTTTTATCAGAGGAAACATCAAACTGAAATCAGATTAATGCGAATTTGGAACTACCAAAATGTAATTTTTGGGTTTCAATGTAGACCAGCATGGTTTGTCCCCATCCCCGGACAAAATAGGACCTGTCAAAACCTTCCCCCCACCTAAAAACATCCATGACCTTAGATGTTTCAATGGTATGGTGCAGTTTTACAAGAGGTTCATCAGAGGTTTTGCTCATGTCATGAAGCCCCTTTATGAGGCGACAAAAAGCACCTTTAAATGGACCACTGAGTGTCAGAGAGCCTTTGAGAAAATTAAAGCTGCTATCTGTACTGAAGCTGTGCTGAAATTTCCGGACTATAACAGACCTTTTGTCATTTTTACTGACTCGAGCAACTACAGCTTAGGAGCTGTAATCACTCAGGTAGACGACTATGGTTTCTATAGACCGATTGAATTTGTAGGGAGAGGTTTGACACCTCAAGAGTCTAGGTATGGGATAACTGATAAAGAACTGTTGGGAATAGTCTTGGCAGTCAAAAAGTTCCACCATTATGTGGATGGAACTCACTTCAAAGTATACTCGGACCACACCGCCCTGGTTTCCCTTTTCAATAAAAAGGAAAATATAACCAATGGAAGGTTAGCCAGGTGGGTCGACACAGTCATGTCCTACGACTTTGAAGTCAGATACCTGCAAGGCAGAGCCAATATTGTGGCAGATTTTCTTTCCAGAAGGAAATACCCGCCCGGCTCTGATGACCCAATTCCCATCAGGTCTCAAGGTAAAATAATACTCCCTCCTAAATCAGTCAAATTCTCTGACATTACCATGACCAAAGTCTTCAGATCAAATGACCCAGTTCCTAAAAATCCAGTCCTCATGGGACCACCTAGGTCCATACTAAAAGGAGGACAGATTTTGGGGTAGCACTTCAAAGAAGCCAAAGGGTGTGATTGCCAAGAAAGGTAGCTCTGAGAGAGAAAAACTCAGCTCCATTCAAATTGAGCCCGAGCTGTGCATTTTAACTCGATCTAAAGCCAAGTTACCAGACCCGGCCACACCCCCTCAGTCCAGCAAATCAACCAGAAGTAAACAGACCCGCCCCCCCCCAAGGTCAAGTACACCAAGACCAAACCAAGGGGCCAACCACCCAAATCCAGGTCATCCAGAGTATCAGTGAAATTAGCTAACACCAGAAGGGCTAAGCTATCACACAAAGTGCTACCCATGGCTGAGCGAGCGATAAGCCAGCTATGTAAACATCACTCCCTAACCCCATCCAGGGAGACACTGATACAGGCACAGCAGGAGGATGCTTTCTCAAACTCCATGTTGTCATACATCAATAAAGGGGAATTACCAGAGGACCCCAGCCTTAGCAAACAGATACTGCTAAACCATGACCAGTTCATGATTTTAGACGAAGTTTTATTCAGGATCACCAAGTCAACCTATGGAGACAGTTTAGAGCCTACACTACAAATAGTGATGCCAGAAAAGTGGGCAGAATCACTAATTGAGGCCACACACTGCTCGCCTTTAGGAGGACACCTTGGTCCCACTAAAACATATGCAGCAATCAGATCCAGGTATTATTGGCGTTCCATGTTCAAACATGTTTTTGACTACTGTGGCACTTGCCACACATGTCTCACAACAAAGAAAAGACCGAAACACTTGAGGTTTGAAAATGTTTTATTGTCAAGTCACTATTCATACAGAAAGTGGTAAAATTAGACAATAATGTGAATCCTCGTTCAGTTATTACATTAAGTGGTTGTTTGCACATAGATCAATGAATAAAGATGGGAATTTATACAATGAAGAATGAGAACAATAATATAAACAGAAAAAATAAAATCTATATAACAAACAGTATATACTATGTACACAAATAGCAACCTCTATAATCTTACAATAAAATTTCAAAAAGAAGGGCAGCAGGCATGGTACACCAGTTTGTTACTATCAACTAGTTTTATACTAGCATGTATTACACTATACCAGTAGGATATATATGGACAGATCAGTAGGTACAAAACATATCTTAAACAGATGATCAGCAGATATACAGTATGAGAGTATAGTCACTGTGAGCTCATGGATGAAAATCATGCAGTGTAGTCTTTCAACAGCTCCACATGAATAAATTCTAGTAGAGGGTGTAGTCAGCAAAGAACAGCTCCCTCTACTCAATCAGGATAAGGTGTAGTCTTTCAACAGCTCCCTAACCTGTATCTTTTTTCATATTACTCATCCAGCTCATTCAGCTCATCACCCATTAACATCATCTTGGACAAGTCTCTGCCTAATTCTTGCTTTAAATTTAAGTTTACTTTCACTGTGTTGGACATCAGCTCGGAGATTGTTCCATAACTCAACTCCTCTATATAGCGGCATGATGTTGAATCCCATGTTACGTGCTCTGGGAATGACTACCTTGATCTTTGATTCGGACCTCATACCTGGCCTTCTGATTTCCTCATCGACCCAATCTGGATTTCTTGATAATTTGTACATGAAGCTAAGCAATAATTTTTGTCGTCTCCTCATCAGGAGTGGGATATTAGCCCGTTCATGGAGCTCTTCTTCATTAAGATCCAAACTTCTGAAACAAATTTTCAGGCCTCTCTTCTGCATTCTGTCTAACGTTTTTAACAGGCCTTCATTAGCCCCCTCGTAGGCAAAACAAGCGTAATCAAAAACAGACATTATAATGGTTTTATAGACTGTTACAGCAACTTTTTCAGATAAGATGTTTCTGAATTTACTGAATCTAAAAAGACGGTGGTTAATTTTACTATTTAAATCCTTTAGCGCAGGTTCAAAACTCAATAGACTGTCTAACTTTAGTCCTAAATAGCAGTAGTTATTCAGAGTTTCAAGTTCTTTGTTATACAAATATAGTTTTTGGCCCCTGGACTTTGGTAACTTTTTGCATGAACCATACCAAACAACTTTGGATTTATCCGTGTTAGCAGTAAGCCTCTTGGTTACAAACCAGGATTGTAATCGATTTAATGCCGTTTGTAACCTATTGGTTATAGTTTCAATTTTGTTGTTTGAGCTGTATATTACCAAGTCTTCTGCATAAAGATAATGTTTACAATCAGCAAGAACATTACTGACATCATTTATATATAGTATGAACAAGAGCGGTCCCAATACAGACCCTTGCGGGACACCAAATCGTACTGGGGCTTCATTAGAAACAAAGGAACCAATTTTAGTATACTGGCTTCTCCAAGTTAAGTAACTCATTAGCCAATTGAGTGTTGTGTCATGTAAACCAAGTTGTCCTAAAATTTCAACAAGATAGGCGTGATCAACACAATCGAAAGCCTTACGTAGGTCAAGATAACAAACTCCAGGCAAATGGCCTCTATCTCTATTTTCATAGATATCACTGAGGAGTCTGAAGACTGCATCTGCAGTCCCCAGTCCTGATCGATAACCAAATTGTTTTGCAGTAATAACATTTTTCTTATTTAGAATTTCATTTAGATGGCAATGCATTATTTTTTCCGCAATTTTGGAAGGTACAGGTAATAGTGATATCGGCCACCAATTGGTGATTAACTTTATATTACCGGTGTAGAGGTACGCATTGTCTAACCGTAGAGTTGGGTACCGTCTGACGTGGCGGGTGAGTCGAGTCGTCGGACGTTCCTCAGGTTCCGGATAGGTGGCAGCACCGATCCGGGTCTGTGGGGACATCTGACGACGAACACCTGGGTCCTTATATAAAGCCCAGGGCTCAGCCGCTACGTCAGAGGCCCTCCAGGCCTCCGCACCATGTAGATCATTTCTCCATCCATCTTAGCTGCTTATTTTATACCATCCGGCAGCCGTGAGTGTACACTAAGAAATAAACTAACCGTTGGCATACACTTGAATTACCGTCTTACTTTTTCTTTCGAATCGTAAGACCCGAACCCCCCAGATCCGTAAGGCAACAAACCCTTACACTGGTGCCGTGACCAGTTAATTCTGGTGTATAGCCCGGACGTCATAACGTCCGAACGGCTGGTACATGGGTTAGATAAGCTTAGGGAAGCTAACCCAGTAGGGCAACTGATTGCCCAAGAGAATGGCAATGGATCATTAGTGCTCCAAAACCATTCGAACTCCCAAGATGCGGAATCTACATCTTGGAGAGATCCCGAACCCCACTATAATGATAGTGAGAAGAATCTACCAGACTCTGTGCGACGTGAACAGTCCATACAGAGACAGGGTAAGTTAATGAGCCAACAATCACTTGTTGACGAGCTAACTAATTCGATGTTCGAAGTTGGTGGTAGTACCAACCCAGAACATCCAGCGCCAATGCCAAAAAGGGTAACATTCGGAGAGCTACCTTATAGATTACCCACACCCGGACTACCAATATTAGATTATAGCGCTATAGATGGCGACTTAACCTATGCGGTACCGGAAGGTGAAGAATTTAAACAACCGGATGTCAAGTTGTTAAATGAAACTTATGTAACTTTGAACGAGAATCTAAATATCTTGGTCAAAGCTAAAGATGAAGTATTCCACGAAAAACTTCAGCTAGAAGAGGACCTAACTGGCATGCGGAAGGAATTCGAAGCCAGAAGAATTGAGTACATGAAAGAACTCGAGAATGAAGAACGAAAACTCCAGGAAATGAGAGAGTCATTCAATAAGGAGTATGACAATAGACACATTCGTATCCAAACATACATAGATACGAACGACCAACTAAGTCATGATAAGGCAAAATTCGAATCCGAAATATGCCACTATCAAAACGAGTTGGAGGAATTGAAACTTCAGTGTACTAAACAAGCTGAAGACAATGAAGCTATCCGGGTAGGCATTATAGCTTACAATAAACAACTGGAAGAAGATAGACAGAAACTCACGAATGAGCTTCAGGAGATGCAGACTACTGCAATAACCTTAGATAGGTACGTAGAAGCCGCCCAGTTGACTATAGGTAATATAGATCCAGCTGTGGTGTCTAAAATGTTGGGGAAGACAACTCCAACTGGATACAACCCTTTCGTTAACGATGGGGCTACTAAGAATGTAGTATCCGGAGTCTATACGAAACCGGATAATGCCGCAGATAGTGGAACCGCACCTACACCAGTAACTCCATCGCTGGATACAATAGGTCCGGCACCACCAATACCAGACCTGAGTCACAAAACTAAAACGACTCGCGATAGTGCTGCCGGAACCAACAATAATACACCCGTAGCACAACCAAGAGTACCGGGTGTTGACACCACCTTCATATTTCCCCCAACCTGGCCATAGTACACCAGCAGGTCCAAGATTACCGAACCCATCTTCGGTTCCAGGTAATGGTCCTACTGATGGACGTTTTCCAAGACCGAACCCGCCACAAAACAACGTTAATGGCGGAATGTATCAACCGAGAGCATCTTCCTATGGATATAGATATAATTATAATCCATCAGGAAGTGGTAATTATCAAAATGGTAATAACTATAACCAGGGATGGAATCAAAATAATTCTTACCCTAGGTATGTGTCTTCTGGAAATGCCAGTTATAATGGTGGATGCCCTAGCGGCTCATCCGGAAACTATCACAATAATGGTCCACCAGGAGGGAACCCCCCAGGTGGCCCAGGTGGATCCGGATCGGGACGATCAGGATCAGGAGGAGATGGCAGGAAGCCAAATAGAAGAACTTCCATGCCTGCAGGGATGCAAACCATCTTTGATAGGACCCAATGTATCCAAAACCTTGGCATTGACTGCTACCGAAAGGGAGTGGATGGCATGGAAGTCATGAACTGGAGCATGCGAGAAGCAGATAGACTACGCGGATGTAATAATCTGGCACGTAGACAGGCACGGATACCCCCTCAATACGATTCTAATGACCCATGGAAGGATAGGTATCAAGCTTTTGTCGACGAAGTCAATTGCAGTGGCTGGACAAAAGAAGAAGCTCTGCCGTATTTGATCTGTTGGTTGAATAAAGGTGGAAAAGTAGCCCTCAACCAATGGAGAGCAGCTTACGAATTATACGGCACCTATGATCAATTGGTCGAATGTGCCGCATACCTATTCGGATCAATCGTTAGAGAAGATCCATGGGTAAGCTTCAAGAAAAGAACACAGAAACCGAAAGAATCTCACAAGGTCTTTGGTTTGGAGCTACAGGACTTGCTATCAAAAGCACGTCCAAATTGGGCTCATGACGATGACTGTTATCTACAGGAATTGTTCATACAATTCTATAATGGATTGCGGGATCCGGATCACAAACAAGTTGTTTGGGATTCTTGGAAAGATGACACTTCCTTCAGTGACCTGTTCATAGCAATCGATGGACATGACATGAAGAAACGATTGGTAGGTCTAGGACCTAATCCGGTAAGAGCAGCACCTTTTCAATATGGAGGTACACCTGATATATGATACTTCCCAGTTAGCCGCGTTTGATTCGCATGATGCTGATGAGGAGGATGAATATGTCTCCGATGAAAACGGAGAATATATTGGTTCAGTTCAAGTAGCTGGAAAGTATTACCGACAAAAACGGTATAGGAAAGTACATTCGAGAGGAAAGGGAGGATCTGCCGCTGGTAACACAGCTTCCGGATCGAACCAATCTAGCAATGTAGTCTCTGCGGCGAAGCCAACTGTGGCGGCCACTTCTACTCCGACTAATGTGATGGAAACCTTAATAGCCGGACTAACAGAAGCTCTAAAGAGGCCGAGAGTTGATAAATCTCAGAGGAGATGTTTCAGATGCCAGAAACTGGGGCATTATGCTCCGGAATGTATGGCTGAGAAACCTGTCCCGCGTAAACAGGAAGGTGTCTCTGGAATAAGTACAGAGGAAAACTAGGAAGGGGTCTCCCGAGGGGCAAAGAAGGGGATCCCAGTGACAAATCTTGCCATGATATCACCATCCGTGATGATAGTTCGCATGTAGTAGCAAACTCGCCTAGCACCGAGGTGCTTGTAGACACCCGGAAGGCTAGGGAAGCTGATATAGCAGGTGCCACGGGAGCACAGGGGAAACCCAATATCAGTAACGAGGCAGGCGGCTACGAGTTAGCCAAGGTCTGTGGTGCCCACCTGCCCCCGGGTCATCCTTGTCTGGAATTCCTGAAAGGATGTGGATCGACTCCTGGTGTGAAAAATGACGTGCCGATCATCACGGACATGCCCTCTGTTCTAAACGGAAGGCGGTGGTATGTTTGCCTCACTGTTAACGGAAGATCTGCCAAATTCCTTGTAGATACGGGAGCTAGCCACTCTTGTATCTCCAGGGGATTCTACGATCTTATACCGGATGAACATGATACTCTCAAATCGGGAGGAAGTGCTCAGACGGCCGATGGCAGTACCTTGCAAACGTATGGTAGAACTTGTGTGAAACTACAGTTTGATGGTATACATGACTATGTCATGAGCGCCACCGTTGCGGATATAGCAGATGAGGGGATACTTGGGTTGGATTTCGCATCCCTGTATGGTGCTGTGTTGGAACCTCAATCAGGAGTGTTGAGTGTGAAATACCCATATCCCGTAAAGGTTAGGTGTGTACTGAGACAAGTGAGCAGTATGGCTAGTGTAGCACACACTGTGCGAATCCCTCCAGGAGTAGCCTGTGATGTGCTTGTAAGAAGTGATCCTGCAATGCGCAATAAGCCTGCAGTGATAGAACCGGATGTAGCTACTCTGTCAAGTATCGGATTAGTATCCGCAGACACTATTGTAGCAAATGCATCATGGTCGGTAGTACCTGTCTCCAATACCGGAGACAGTACTATCTACTTAAAAAAGGGGCAAGTTTTCGGAAACGTGACCCTTTCGGAAATTGTAACGGATAGTAAGAGGAACTTACAAAAGGGTACAGGAGATGATGAAATTTCGGAAGACTTACTCAAGTTGTATGAAGAAACTTCATTAGAAGATCCGGAATACCGGAAAGTGTTCTATGAATTGCTCTGTCAGTATAGGACTGCCTTTGCCAAACCTGGTGAAAAACTAGGTACGACAAATTAGGTAGTACATAAAATAGATACTGGAGATGCAGAACCCTTTAAGATACCGTATAGGCGGTTACCTTTAGCGAAAAAGAGAGTAGCTGAAGAGGAAATAAACAAGATGTTGGAACAGGATGTAATAGTCCCTTCCAATAGTCCATGGAGTAGTCCTGTGTGTATGGTAACAAAGAAAGACGGCACTATCCGTTTTTGCATAGACTACAGGAAGTTGAATGGAATAACGAAAAAGAATTCGTATCCACTACCGAGAATAGACGAAACCATTGACTCCTTAGGAGGAAACAGTTGGTTTTGTACCCTAGACTTGCAATCAGGTTATTGGCAAGTGGGAATGAACCCTTCAGATATGGAAAAAACTGCATTTTCGAGTCATATTGGACTATTCCAATATAACGTAATGCCGTTTGTTTTGTGTAATGCACCAGCAACATTTGAAGCAATGATGGAAACAATTCTAAGTGACTTATTGTGGAAAAGATGTCTTGTATATCTTGACGATGTCATAGTCTTCGGAAAAACATTCGAAGAGTGTTCTAATAACCTAAAAATGGTATTGGAACGTATTATTTCTAATGGTCTCAAATTGAAACCTAAGAAATGTCACATGTTTAGAAAGTCCATAAATTATTTGGGCCGCATCATTAGTGATGAAGGAATAAAAGCTGATCCGGAGAAAATCGAATCAGTTACGAATTGGAATAGACCTAAAACACCCAAAGAAGTGAGGTCCTTTTTAGGATTCTGTTCCTATTATAGGGAATTTATTCCGAATTATTCTAGAGTCAGTTATCCATTGCAAGCGATAGCTAACTGGACTCCAGGAAGTACCAAGGAAAAATTTCCTTGGGGGCATGAACAGGAATCTGCTTTTCAAAAGCTAAAGGAACTGTTCACGAGTACTCCAGTATTACAATATCCGAATGAAACGGATCATTTCATACTGGATACGGACGCTAGTAATGATAGCATTGGTGCAGCTCTCTCACAAGTCCAAAATGGGAGAGAAGTACCAATTGCCTTTGCCAGCAATACACTGAGTAAGACTCAGCGCAATTACTGCACAACCAAAAGAGAGCTGTTAGCAGTAGTTGTATATACCAAGAAGTTCAAACATTTCCTATGGGGGACGAACTTTACATTGCCTACAGATCATTCCTCTTTGAGATGGCTACTGAACTTCCGAGATGCTGAAGGAATGTTAGGCCGATGGTTAGCCCATCTATCAGAATATGGGCTTGAACATCACCAGATTCAGCATAGACCTGGAGTAAAGCATTTGAATGCTGATGCCTTGTCTCGAATACCAATCCGGAAATGTGATAATCCGGATTGTACTGATTGTGGAGCTCATAGGGCAGTGCTAGCAGGGATTCGAAGACCATTCGAACCCCTAGTTGCCAGTGTACTGGATTGGTCTATGGATCACATACGACGTTTCCAGGAAGCTGACTCGATAACTGCGCAGCTATTGCAATTAGTACCAAAGGGTATATGTCCAGTTAGACCTGAGGTCTCTCTGGAAAACCGAGAAATGAGAAGGTTTCTTGCTCAATGGACCGAGCTTGAAGTCCGGAAAGGCGTGTTATACCGCTGGAAGCCATGTAATAATGGTGAGAAAATCATGCAAGTGGTAATACCACATGCTATGAGACATGACATTATGTATTTTTGTCATGGACATCGGACCAGTGGTCATTTTGGAAGGAAACGTTCGTTGGCACGACTTTCCAAAAGATACTACTGGCCTGGCATGACCAGAGACTTGCAAAGATGGGTAATCACCTGTCCGGATTGTTGTAAAAACAAACCCGGACCCTGGATGGGCAAACTTCCCTTATCCCAAGAACTTTTCAGAGTTAGATTCGCAAGAATCGGGGTAGACATCATTAGTGGATTGAACACAACCGCTAATGATAACACCTGTATGATGGTAGTGTGTGATTATTACACAAAATACACTAAAGTATTTCAACTACCGCACCACAAGGCAGTTACTTGTGCCGAAGCCTTTGTAAAAGGTTGGGTACTAAGTTTCGGTGTACCATTAATGTTACACAGTGACCAAGGCAGAGAATTCGAATCAAATCTCTGGCAGGGTATGTGCAAATACTTAGCTATTTGCAAGACTAGAACCAATCCGTATAGGCCACAAAGCGACGGATTGGTAGAAAGGTTCAACAGAACCCTTATCCAAGTTCTAAAGTCGCTTGTCAATGAACATATGGATGACTGGGATGAGCAATGTCATTTTGTGACACATGCTTATAACAGTACGGTACATTCAAGTACAAATTGTACTCCGAACCTTTTGGTATTCGGAGAAGATCTAATAATGCCTGCCGACTTAGTATTTGGAGTCGTAGGGATGGACCCGGAACTACCTTGCCATGTAGTTTTTGTGGAATGTTTAAGAGACAGATTTAAAAAAGCATATGAGTCTGTCCGGATCGATTTGGAGAAAAGTGCCAAATGGCAGAAAGTTGGATATGATACCGATCTAAAGCATCGGAAATTCCAATCCGGAGATAGAGTTCTCAGGCTACATGAACCACTTAGGCACATAAAATTAGAGTCTAATTGGGATGGTCCCTTCACGGTAACCCAAGTTATCAGTGACTGTACCGTAATAATTAAATCTGACCTTGGTCGACTGTATAAGTCAAATGTGGCCAGACTGAGGAAATGGTCTGGGAGGGAGACCTCCACAGAAATGTATGGTGAAGGTTCCGGAAAGATCCTGAACCAGAATCGCATAATAGACCAGGTAAAGAACACTGCAGTGAAGCGAGGCCGTGGTAGGCCTAAAAAGTGTTCCGAATCAGTGACACCCGCGCCAACACCGATTAAGCGTGGGGGAGTTAAAAAAGTCTCGGCAGGTGAAGACAGGAAGAAGAGGAAAGGTGTCTCTAAGGCTAAGAAACACCTAGAAAAAGCTCTTCGGACTGTCAGGTCCGATAGAGAACTATCCGATAAGGGGAGATACGTTCGTCGCAGCCCTCGAATTGCCCAGAGGACTGCAGTGACCTAACCTGTATACACAACGAGTGTAATGTTTACATTTAGAGGAACGGATGACAACTGACCCGAAAGGCTTATTTGTCGCCGCCGCATGATGTACCAATGGGTAGTGGACGGATAATTTGTTTTCGGTAACGTTCAAGACGGTCGAGCGCGCTCCCTTCTTGGATTTTACCGGTTAGCAAAGCCCTCCTCGCTCCTCCAGAGTCTGTCTCCTGGTAGACAGACTCCGTTTGTGTCGGCCCCGGTGCCGTAAAAGCCGGAAAAAGGAGTATTTTACTCCCGTAGGCGATTCCCCGGTCATGGCTGAGGAATCCGTAGCTGCAGCCAAGCTATCCGGTGACCCGGATAAGCTGACTCCGTCTGCAGAAGCTTTTCCGGAAGCTTTGTCACCTGTTACACAGGAAGAGAGCGAGATGATGGACGTGGAGGAACCCACGGATCGCTCGTTCGAGGAGAAGCTGGCTTCATTCTCACTAAATGAGCCAGAGAAACTTTTATCTCTACTCCCGGCCGAGGGATCCGGAGGGGCTGCGAGTGCTGAACCCGCAGCAACTGAGTCCGAAACTACCCAAGTTGACGGACAGAAGGATGAGTGGAAGCCAGCAGTGGCGGAACCTTTCCCAGCTAGCTACGATGGTCGCTACCTGTATGTCCACCCGGAACTGCAGGCACAAGTGACCTACGCGGACTTTCAGGATGGACCCGAAAGTCAGGATAGCTATCGAGGGCGTCATGGCTCCCGAACAGCTGACCAGGACGCCTCCCGAGTGGCTTCGAGACTGGCCGTGGTTCCAACGGGGACTTATGGTAGACGCTGGTTTCCATGAAATTGGTATGCAGCTAACCGAGCCTTCGAGCTCGGAGCGTATCCGAAGCCTGACAAATCCCTGTGGAATGTCAAGGCTACGAACATCAACTGGGTAGGCTGTGTCTGGGATACCGATGGACAGACCTATCCACGCCCTAGTGCTACCCGGCAGCAATACCGGACCACTAAGGAATTCAGGGAGGCCGCTGCTAACTTCGAGCAGTGGGATGACGGTTTCTACATAACTGAGCAGGAATTGGTGGATGTCCAGAACAATTCACTAATCGGATTGGACCGAGCTGCAGCCCTTCGGACGGTTATTGTCCGCCGTATGACTGCCGAACAGGAGGCCCAGGAAGAGGCTAAGAGAGCTGCGGAAGTACCCGCACCTCCTATCCCCGACCTGAAGCTTGCCACCAGGAGCTCAGCCAGTGCTACACAAGCTACCGGCAGTACTACTACCCCAGTAGAAGCCACGACCTCCAGCACATCCGGAACCCAGGAACCGGAGGAAGACTGGAAGGTCAGTAAGAACCGACGATCTGCTGCTCGGAAGCTCAAGAATCTCCCGGATTCTGCTAGAGCCGAGCCGAAACCTAGCACCTCAACCACTGGTAGTACCGCCATGGAGATTGAGTCGTCTGACGAGGAGTCGGTGCACGAGTCCTCGGTTGAGTATGATGAGAAGGCCACTCCATCAACTCAAACCGAGGCCGAACGTTGGGCTAACGCCAAATCCGGATTCAAAACCCGGATTCCGACGTGCTTCTCCGATTGTGCCTACGGAGTAAAGAAGGACGGCTCTACCCTCTATGCCTGCCCGGACTCAATCAATAAGAACAATGAGTCAGATGACGAAGATTGGATGCGTCTTCCGGACGAGGACCCCAATCCGAGCAAGGCCTATCGAAAGATGTGGCTTATGCTTAACCATACCGAAGGGTATTATACCTATACCCAGAGGAGGAAGCTACGTTGGGCTCTAGAGAAGTGGTACGGTGACGACCAGAAGTCCTGTCCCTTTTCTATCTGCCAGGATGCGAGTGATGTCTTGGTCCGGACCTGGAGCACTCCAGCTCGGTTGCAAAGACATCTCGTCGAGACCCACTTCCACCATCACCCGGTTTACATTTGTGATCCGAGTTATGGCAAGAAGGGTAAGAAGTGTACTACTAAGGTGCAATACAGCCGACGTAGTGATCTGGCGAGACACCAGAAGAAATGCCACGCCGAAGGTTTGGACATGGCTCGGAAGCGTATTATGGAGCTTCACCAGGAACTCATGAAGGAGTTCGATAGCCTGAGCGAGGATGCTTGGTCTAAGATCCGACCGGGGGACCAAGTCCTCTGCGAGGTTCCGAAGACCAAGAATTCGAAACTCCGCGCGAAGATAGTCCTGACTCCTGGAAAGGGTAAACTGGACATGCACGAGTCTCTCTGGCAGAAATGCGAGGAATCCGGAAAAGAGGGAAAGAGAGCTCGTGAAAGGAGCAGAAGAGATCAGAACCGTGGTGGCAACGGTAATGGTCAGAGCACCAGTGCTAAACCGAAAGTCAGAGCAGAGGACCGTTCCAGGTCTCCTCTGGCTAGGCACCCCGCAGAGCAGGCTCAGGGCACTCCGGTGTTCAAGAAGCCCGAACCTGCCGGATACGCTGGAGCCGTATCGAAGCCTGGGAAAGTTAATCCTCGTAACTTTCCATCCTTAACCCAGGGACCTGGACCTGAGAGCCAGACCTTGGTGGTAGGAAAGGATGGTCGTCTTGTCCCAAAGAAGACCACAGCACCTGCTGCCGCCGGATCCGCATCCGCTCCAGCCGCCCTGCCAGATAGCTTCACCCAGGAGCAGTTGAACATGTACCTGCAAATGGGATTGAAGCAGAACGTGCCCCCTGCCTACTGTGTACCATCAGCAGGCGTGTCCGGAAGCCCCAAACCCGGAAGTGGTCCACAGGCTGCATCGACTCCTCCCAAGGTTGTCGCTGCACCTGCGAAACCAAAGGACGCTATTACCATTAAGGCCGGTAATGCGGAAATTTGGTTTGAGAAATCTCGCCAAGGGGAGGCAGATGTCCAGAAGGCCATCTACACCCAATGGGAGAAGTGTGTCCGTGAGAAGGCCACAGAATTTCATCAGGGACTCCTAAACGACACCCTGTTGTGTATGAAGGAGGTCGCGGATGCTGAAAAGCAGCGCCTCGAGACCCTCATTCGGGACCATGTGAAGTCCCAGGAGGAGGCTGCCGATGCCCAAGAAAAGGCAGCTATGGACGTGCACGTGCTGGAGAAACGTGTAAAGGAGGAGATTACCCGGAATACCAACTTGAACACTAAGTTCATGAGGGTATTCAGAGTCGACCTGGACGAGTGGGACGGCACTCCCGAGTCGGCTCTAGCTCTTCTTAAGAAGAAGCATGCTAAGAAATCCGTCTAAGCATGCTAAGGGTTATTTTCCCATAATTTTTTTTTTCTCCACCACCAAATAACCAGATATAGTCTTTGTGGAACCTTATAGGTCTGCGAATGTTATCTTCACTAGTGTATGAACACCTATAGTATGTGTTCCGGGTTCCTCTTATGACCAGCTTATTGTATAATTCAGGCTGTATAACCCTTATTGTACCCTGAATAGTCTATTCGGATTTATAACTTCACCTATGAACAATCCGATAGTAGACTTGCTGCTGTCAGACGTATCCGGATGCCAGTTCCAGACTCCTGCTGTTACCCGTGCTAACCACTTACTAGGATGGACTTTACGATTTACCTCTACAACTCATCTATACTCCCGAATGGACTTATACCATATACTACTATTACTTCCGGACCAGCCTATATTGGACTATTTTCTACTTATGTAAACTAAACTTAAAACGGATTACGATTCTATACAGTTGACAGAACCTGATCTACAATTCACTTCTACATTCTACACCATTCGGATTTACCTATGAACTTAAGCACTTCTAGAGGATTGTGGGTAGCTGCCCCAAACTCATCTACCGTGTTTCACCCTAATAACTATAGACTCTAGCACGTCCATCCCGTGGTTAGCTGACCACACCTATCAGTGAGCATCCGAAGGGCTACAGCAGAAGACCCCAGCAGCAGCTATCATCTTTTCTAAAATTAAAAATGTTATCATATGTCTATTTTTCTATAATGTTATTTGTATGTACATATAAGACTACACTGGTCACATTGTACTATATATTGTAATACGGGTATATATATATGTATGTTGGTACGGATCTTAGGTCAGTGTTAATTATTATAATGTAAGATCCGATAAACTACACCAGAACTTACTTATTATTGTCCTGCGAGACATATTATATCGTAAATATATTAATCCGGTGTTATAAAGGTTAGTCGGTACACGGTGACATCATATATATCATTATATTCATTACTACACCGTGATTTTTTTCTTTTCAAGTGTATAATACAAATGGTTCTATTCGTACTACTCACGGAATCCTTACCGGATCCATATGGTTATGTCATACAATGATGTTACAAGATTATTTGTCATTAGATAGTGTAGTTACTATAACAATCTTTTTTAAGACTCCATAATCAAATGTGGTATTAATAACTACAAACGCATATGAATGTTATTACATGATGTATTTAATGTTAACAGTTCCGTTACACATAACTGTTACTATCACATGTATACGAATTATGATACTTATCTTATAATTTATACCGTACACATGATATGATATCCTATGGTATAATAAGCTAATTAACAGTTCCGATACATATAACTGTTACTCATATAATTAATTCGTATCATATTTGAACATTCAACTTTGCCATTTTGTAACTACATACACTATCGAATATATGTATATGACATTCAAATGATATCTAACCTAGTGTTAACGTTATATCTATGGTTGTACCTCTATTACTAATGGTTAAGACATATAGATATGTTGTCCTAGTAATATTACTATAACTATAACACCCTCCTAAATGTCTGGGGGAGTGGTGTAGAGGTACGCATTGTCTAACCGTAGAGTTGGGTACCGTCTGACGTGGCGGGTGAGTCGAGTCGTCGGACGTTCCTCAGGTTCCGGATAGGTGGCAGCACCGATCCCGGTCTGTGGGGACATCTGACGACGAACACCTGGGTCCTTATATAAAGCCCAGGGCTCAGCCGATACGTCAGAGGCCCTCCAGGCCTCCGCACCATGTAGATCATTTCTCCATCCATCTTAGCTGCTTATTCTATACCATCCGGCAGCCGTGAGTGTACACTAAGAAATAAACTAACCGTTGGCATACACTTGAATAACCGTCTTACTCTTTCTTTCGAATCGTAAGACCCGAACCCCCCAGATCCGTAAGGCCACAAACCCTTACACCGGGCTTGGTTATTGGATTCACCCTTGCCCTTTTCCATTTTTCAGGAAATATGCCACTGGTGAAGCTCAGTTCGTACAACCTAGTAACAGGATCTAACAAAAATAACAGTGCTGTTTTCAAAATATCACATCTAATACCATCAATTCCGGAAGTTTTGTTGACATTTATTTCTTTTATGAGCATCTCAACAAAGCCTTTTTCAACTCGCACAGGAATTTCAGCTGGATCAACAGGTTCAGTCATTAATACACACTCAGGATAACCATTATCTGTGAAAACTGAAGATAGTTAACACCAATATTTGAGAAATAATCATTTAAATAATTTACAGATTCGTGCTCCGACTTGATAAAACCATCATCACCTATCAATTCTGGAGGGGCAATTTGCACCTCTGGTTTCAAAACTCCATTTATAACTCTCCAGAATCGCTTTGGGTCAGACTTAGCCTCCTCCAGTGCAGACTTGACCTGGTTGGCTTTTGAGTACCTGATAGCCTTATTAATTCTACAACATAGCTGCCTGGCTTTATTGAGATAATAATCATCCTTAATTTTCGAAAACATTTCCACATTGTCCTCGTGTTCATTTATCATTGACAAGATGTCATGTGTCATCCATTTATTTCTTCTGTCCACAATCTCAATTTCAGACCAAGGACAGTACTCATCTAAATATTCAATTATCAAGTTTTCAATGAATGACCAAGCACCATCAGGGTCGTGCAGTTCATAAAAAACATCCCAGTCTGCCATTATTAGCCACTCTTTGAAAGTTTCTTCATCATAACCTTTGTACTTTCTCACCCAAACTTTCTTTTTAATATAGTCAACCTTCTCTCTTGTTTTTACAGCAAACACAGGTAGATGATCACTTACTAAAAAATTCAAGACACCAGATGTAATAGACTCATTGTAATTAGTCAATATATTATCTAAACATGATACAATAATCTTATAGGGTCTAGTGCACTGATTAATGAGTTTATGATAGCCGTTAAATCGGCAAGCATCCATTACCTTACAGTACTAGGTAGTTTTTCACGCAAGGTATTTATATTTATGTCCCCCATAATCCATTGTTCAAGCCCTTCTTTATCTGCAATTTCCATAACACGAGACAAATGTAGAAAAAACTTATCTATCTTGCCAGAAGGAGGTCTATATAGAGTGACCAATTGTAAAGTATGTGTCTTCAAGACTAGATCTAATACTAGACATTCAATATCCTTGTTACTACAACTAATGTCATTGCGTATCTTAACATCAAGATTAATGTCATCTCAAATGTAAACTGCTAAACCTCCGCCTTTCTTTCTTTTTTGGTCCAGCCTGAACAAATTCATGCCTTCCCAGTTTATTAAGTCATCATCATAGTCTTCATGTAACCAAGTTTCACTCATTCCAACTATATCAGCACCATCTATATGGTCAAATATTTCCTGCCTTTTGTTAAACATGCTTCGCGTATTTAGATGTACCATTTTCAAGCCCTTCATATTTAGAAAATCATTTAATCGTGTAGTTGTTGCCATTACATAAACAAATACAAGTAGACAATAGTTTATATACAAAAAATAAAGAATTATAAATTAAAAATAAAGGAGCCCCTGGCTAAATTCTAGCCAGAGGCTCAGATATCCACCAACAGAAATAACCAACTTAATGTTCTGTGGGTGGAATACAACAAGAGAGAGGGAGCTAATACCAAGTTACTTATAAGATAATCTCAGCTCCGTACAAAAGATAAAAAACCACACATATGCAATATTGTGTTGTGTCAATGAGTAAGTAAACTCTGGGTTTTTAACTTAAATTTATATATATTATTGCATCTAATCAAATCAGTAAATTAGTTAAATAAATTACAAATAAGCACCTAAAGAAGGAGGGAAATAAAGTTAAAGTTAGAGGTTCAAAAAGGTTGTAAGCCCTTGGTTATTTTGATTCTAGTATAGAATATTTTCTTAGTCATGTAGAATCACATGAAAAGTTAGGGATTAATATTGATAAATTAATTAATAAGTTACTACTAATTGAGGGTTAGTTAGCTCACCCAGTGTTACCGGACCTTGTACTAGTTTGGTCATAGATCTTATCTATGTATTCGTAGCTCTCTGAGACACCACAATGCACCCACTGTAATCATTCCACCATCACCAGTAGTAATGTTCTTACCTACAAATAGAATAGAACAAAAATCACAATACATCAATAACAGTGACACATTTTTCAATTATGAACCAATCAGCTATTTAATTAGCATTTCATTGTATCATGCCATTCAAGTGACAAAAAACTGTAGACAAAAATAATACAGAAGTAGTACACGAGTAAATATATGTAACCATGCATTACTTAACACTAAGCGACCAAGAACATAGACCACCCTTTGTATAATCATCAATGTACCAACACCAGCTTGACTAAGCTTACAATGAGTGAAGCATGCATTTCTTTTATCGAAAGTTCCACTCTAAAATTTGGATGTGCTATGTGCATAAATTGCAACATGTTGCCTAGGGTAGAATAACAGGTCATTTTTAGAAAGTTCAGATATTTTATGAACTTATCAAGTGGTCATAATAGTCATAGTAGGTGCAATCCTCACAAATTGCTCCCAAGACAACCAGTCAGGTATCCCTTGGCTTTGTCAATTATAGAAAAGGTGTATTAGGTGCAATCCTCACGAATTGCTCCCAAGACAACCAGTCAGTCAATGAACTTGTGTTATAATCTTATGGACAAATGCTCAGCCTAAGCATATTTTATTTATCTGAGCAGTCACCTCGTCCCATTCATACTCATCATCTTCTTCATCTTCCATTACATCATCAGCTCCAGCAACATTCTCAACCTTCTCAGGCGGCAGGATTTTCTTGACTACCTGGGCAATATGTGCTGCTAGTTCCTTCTTAACATCATCTGTGGCATGTAGGCCATCTCTCATTTTTTTAGGGCCATATTGGCATGAGAATTTCGGGGCTTTTGAGAACCCCAATGACCCTGAGAGACCCTGTTTTAACAGCCTACACTCACCTTACCATGGATACCATCGGTCCTTTCACACCCGCTGTGGATGGATCCTCATTTATTCATGTTGTCACAGATCATGCTACCAGGCACATCACTGTTTGGTCAACAAAGGATAACACCAGCGCCGAAGTAGCGCTAGGATTTTTCCAAAGGGTTATTTGTGTTTTTGGGACCCCATCAGTCCTGAACACAGATAACGCACAACAGTACTTGTCCAAATATTTCACATCTTTTTGTGAAAAATTCGGCATCAAACATGTGACAGGAAGCGCACATTGGTCAAAATTGCAGGGTCTATGTGAGCGTCAACATCAAACAATAGAATCTTCACTCAGAGCCTTTGTCTCCAAATCACAAAAACATTGGTCAACCTTCCTACAGGCTATAGCATTCAGCATAAACAACACTGTATGCAGCATGCTAGGATACTCACCCAATCTTTTAGTATTTGGAAGGCAAACACATCTCCCAACTGAGTCCTCCCTCTCCTTGGTCCAACAAACTGAAGAGATCAAAGACAAGGAAAATTTGGTCACCACCTTACTCAGTTTAAGAGATGACATCCAACTTAAGGCGGCTGAGAGCATGGCCAAACACCATAAAAAGATGAAACCCAGATATGACGCCACTGCTTCTCCATGCACCTACGACACAGGTCAGCTTGTGTATTTGCACATACCTAACCTGCTGGTCAAACAAACGAGCAAGAAATCAATACATGTATCTAGGTTAAGGAGACCAATCACCAAGACTAGCGCCAAGGCATTATGTTTTATTGCCACGGGCATATAACTAGCGGTCACTTTGGGAAGAAAAGGACTTTAGAACGCCTAGCCAGAAGATACTACTGGCCAGGGATGCACAATGACATCATAAGATGGGTAATGACTTGCCCCGAATGCGGTAAGAATAAGCCCGGTCCTGGAACGGGAAAGATGCCTCTGGTGCAAGAGCTATTCGGTGTTCGTTTTGCCCGAGTAGCAATTGACATCATCAGCGGAATCGAACCCACAGCTCAGGGAAACACTTGTATGATGGTAGTAACTGACTACTATACTAAATACACTCGAGTATATCCTTTACCTGACCACAAGGCAGCCACCTGCGCTAGCGCCTTTGTGAAAAGATGGGTTTTACACTTAGGTGCACCGTTAATGATGCACAGTGATCAAGGACGAGAATTCGAGTCCAACCTTTGGCAAGAAATGTGCCACTATCTGGCCATTTGTAAAACTCGAACTAACCCATACAGACCCCAGTCTGATGGTCAAGTAGAAAGATTCAATCGAACATTGATACAAGTCCTCAAACCTTTGGTAAATTCTTGCCAAGACGACTGGGACGAGCAATGTGACTTTGTAGTACATGCTTATAATAGTACTCTATACGCCGCAACAAACTGCTCCCCCAATTTATTAGTATTCAGGGAAGATATTATAATGCCCGCGGATCTCGTATATGGTGTTATAGGGGTGAGCCCCGAAGCCCCATGTACGGTGATGTTCGTAGAATCTCTACGAGATCAATTTAAGAGAGCTTATAAAGTAGTTTAAAACAAGCTACTAAAGAACGCGAATTGGCAGAAGGTTGGGTATGATACCCACCTAAAGCCACGCCAGTTAAGCATGGGTGACCGAGTGTTTAGGATGCATGAACCTTTAAGGTGCAAGAAATTAATCTCGAGCTGGGATGGACCTCACGTGGTCACCCGAATTATATCTGAGAACACGGTTATGCTTATGAGTCTGGGTACAGGCCGAATGAATAAGTCTAACGTGTGTTGATTAAGGAAATGGAGGGGACGGAATGCCGCCAACTCCGAGTGTGAGGAAATTTCCAAACAGATGAATGAACAGAAGGACGAGATCCTAATGAAAACTAATGAGCTATCAAGGAAATTAAAGGGGATGGCCCCGAAGAGGAAAAGAGGCCGACCTTGCAAAATAGCGATTGAGAAAAAAACGAAGAGAGGGCGACCCAGGAAGGTCGACGCTGACACGAAATTAAAACCTAATCGTGATAAAATTGTCTCGGCGGAACGGAGAACTCGAGGTAGGGGGAAAATGTTGGCACCTTCCACCGGACCTTCTCGGTTGAAAAACAAGGAAAGAGAGGTGAGACGCAGTCCCAGAAATGCTGGGCGGACTGCCGTTACTTAATGTTCTGAAATCACAACGAGTGTATAGTCCTGTTTACATGTCTTGTTATATGTTTGGAGGTTGAGATACCTTGGCTACGATTCGAAATCTACCACGACGGGTATTACCAACCTATTCATGGTTCCTGCGGGTGGCAGACAGCTTGGCTGACATGTACGCATGATGCTACACCTTCTTCTGCCGACTCCTGTTGACATGAATAGTGAAGGGGGTAATCCCACCAACGGCCTATGGAGAAAACTAACCCCGAATCCTGGTTATCCAGGGTAGTACTGAGGCCTGCCACGAGCGGGAAGGGGGGCGCTAGAGAGCAGAATACCAGAGTGGCGCAGGGCGGCGGCGCATGCGCATTGGTTCCGCATCGCTTGTTGTGCCTGGAATATCGCTCACAGCACGCGAACCGTCTTACCGAGGTAAGACGTGCTGCTGTTTTCTCTGCCACTTATAGTGACATAATTCCTTTCCGCTGACTAACACAGAGTCAAATAATATTTCTGTAGATCAAGCTATATAGCTATCCCTTTTGTTATATACAGTAGATCGAGTCTCATTCTATACAGGTTAATTACCCTTGGCTAATTACCAGACTATACTTTCAATATCTTCGCCTCGGAGATTTTGTAGCAAATCCATTAGGTTTTCCATTACTTATACATCTTACACATGAAGGGGCTGCTTTACCCATTAACTCCTTTAGGGTCACTCATTCATTAATGCATCATGCCCATTTGCCAGCATGAGGCATGAATGCAGCCCCGGCAAGTAACTTACCAAAGCTACATTCTTGCATCATGTAGATCCTTTATGGCCAATACTACCCCGAGGGGTGAGTTGAGTCTGCTCACCAGCACTTCATCTAGAGCTCATGAGGACTCTATTCACACATCATGGGGAAAAGAAATCAAAGTGTGCCAAATGTATCCCATAAAGAGTTTAAGTTGTATTTGCAGCTTGAGCAACCAACCTTAGTGACCTTATGTTGTCCTACTTCCTTTCACCCTTTAGAGGGTGCTAATGCATTGGATCACTGTAGCATTGATGAGGAAAGTTTGAGGGTAGATTCAATATCAGTCACACATGTGTACTATGAATTGTAACTTTTTTAAATTCATAATTATCAACTAGGGTAGAACCTCTATTTTGGGGTTAGAACATGCATACTTTAAATCTTTTAGCCTTTTTATGGCTGCTCATACCTCATGAGGACCCTTCCTGATGCACCAATGAAGTGCTGACACGTCTGGTCCCACACTTCATTGATGCATCATGCCATTTCTACAGGGTCGGCATGAATCCTGCATCTAGCCCAGTGGATCATTGGTGCAGCATGTCCATTGGATGTCATGTATTCTTTTACATAAAAGGCTAGCTGTAAATGAAAGATGATTAACTATTGAGTGATAATGTGACCTCAAACTCTGAATCATCATTCAATATATATATTCTAGCCAGTAAAGTACTGTAATTGGAGGTCACAATAATAAAACCCTATAGTGTCCAATGTCCAAATCAAAGTTGCTCTTCACTTCATAACCATGGATTCTAGAGGAAAAAAGGGGGGGGGGGGTATAGGTAAAGTCCTGCCAGGAAAAGTCATGTCCCCCCCCCCGAACAAAGTCATGTATGACCTCAAAATAAGTGCACAAAAATCACAGATCTGATGTCAGAAAAATATATGCTATAGGATAGGTAAAAATAGGAACATTCGGGAAATCAGAACCATTAATCATCCGATTTTTATACTAAGGCATGAATGGACATGTAGACAAAAACCAATAGATTTATTTATCAGGACCCCCTCCCCTCCCCAGACAAACAACACTCTTTTCTACTCCTCAGTCAAGGTATGTGCGCAACCTCAGGTAAATTTACCCATAAATAGCCAAGAAGACATCTCAACTCAACCATGTCACAGGAAGAGGTAACACTTTTCCATCAAGCATAGCACACCGCACCCGGACACTGATAATGCCAGAAGGAATACTTCAGAGGGAGTAACGGTTTTCTGAGCTTCAAATACCCCCAGGTGGGTTCAATTCTCTGTTTATTATTATTAGAAACTGTGGATTCATTTATATACACTTAGTGTTTGTTTTTTTTTTTTCAAGCTTTTTCAGCAGTTTTTGCCGAAACTGGTGTTTTGCTAATAATTCTTTGTTAGGTAAATCTACACTAGTACTACCCATATATAGGACACTGCTTATGCACCATTCTGGGGACTACTACAACTATTAAAACGATCCTTGTCCCAAAGTTACCTTAGATCCTTCGTTATTTTCACATAGATTCCTTGAACTACTGTGCTGCCACCTGGGGCTTCTTATAAATAATACACTGTCTCAATCTATATCAAATCTGACATAAAGAGACCCAAAAGAGTCCTTAACTGGACCTTATATGTCTGGCTTGAATGCAGGATGCATCTTGTGTGGGGTGGCCTTACATGCCGGGTACTAAACAATTGTTCAGATGAACTGCAGCATGGGAGAACTTAACAATTTACAATCCTATGATAGTAGAAATTATTTTAGAATCCAGATGACCTTGTAAACAAGGATCTTGTTATTACTTTATACGATATATTTATATATATATATATTTATATATATATATATATATATATATATATATATATATATATACACATAGTTAAGGCTTCTAATACAGGTGTGTATGATTGCATGACATATGCACCAATAAAGTGCTGGTGCAGACTCACCAGCACTTCATCAGAGCATTGGCATGATGCATGAATGCAGTCCTGGTGAGTTACAAACCAGGGCTGTATGAATGCATTCATGTCACCAAATGTGTGTAATGCATTAATGTATGATCAGCGGCCATTGAAGGGCAAAAATGTGCAATTATAAACTGTGATTTTTATGCAGCATGATAAAATTATAATAAATCAACTACTTTTGTTCCAGTTGACAACAATGGGGTGGATAGGACTATTCCGCTTGGCATACACCTTAGGTTTGGCCTTAGCTGTGGGTAAGTAATTTCACTTTCTTAACTCTTTAAGGGCCACTGATGCATCAATGCAGCTCTCCTGAATAAGTTGCCAAGGCTACATTTGTGGATCATGCTGACTCTATGAGATTGACTCAGTGCTCAGGTGCTGGAGGGGCAGCATGATGCACCAAATAAATGCTGGTGAGTAGTTTAGCCAGCATTTATTTGGTGCATCATGATGACCAATGGGCATCAAGGGTTAGACACTTAAGGGCAGCTTAAACCTATGTATACAAAAAAACAATGCAGACCATAATGACTACCATGATGTACTAGTGGTCCTTTTTGTGTTTGTGTTTCAGTAAAATAGTGCAATAGTGAAGAATATCTTTGAGAAGTGGGCCATTTCTTTTATTTGCAGGTATTTAGCTTGATTACATTGGTTGAACAAGGGTTGTGCTGTTCTCCCTTTAATGGCTGGTGACACATTCATACAACATGCCCATTTGTCATCATGATCCATGAATGCAGCCCTGGCAAGTCACTTGCCTTGGCTACATTCAAGC
The DNA here is from genome assembly GCA_949317995.1 of Acholoe squamosa. Taxonomy (NCBI): domain Eukaryota; kingdom Metazoa; phylum Annelida; class Polychaeta; order Phyllodocida; family Polynoidae; genus Acholoe; species Acholoe squamosa. The sequence goes on along the minus strand of OX439048.1, from coordinate 67,169,501 downwards.
ATCATACCAACCCCTATGGGACTGATACAGTCCCAGAGGGTCGGCATGATGCCCCAATGAAGTGCTGGTGGGAAGCCTGCTCACCAGCACTTCATTGGTGCTTCATGACAACCAATGGGCATGAAACACTCATACAGTACTAGGCCTTGTATGGTTAAACATATCACCACTACCCAACTCCATCATTACCCCACCTCCTTCTTCAGTGTACACCTAACTGAAACACATTCCATGGATAGGCGTCCCGGGATGGGCGTTCACTTGGACACTTGTTTTGTTCTTACTCAGTCAACCCCAGACATGAGTCCTTTCCCCAAACTAACTGTACATCTCCTCCAGTACTATCCTAACATATAAGTGCACACATAACATGTGCACATGTGACCCTCTAGTATACACCTATTTACCTGGCATACATTACATGGATGGATGCTCAGACTTGTTTTGTCCTAACTCAGTCAACGCCCAACATAATTATATGTCATCTCCAATACTGTCCAAATACAAGGACACACATGAGGCAGGTAGTACCCCCCTACCTCACCCAACACAAGTATCACCAACATCCCCCCAAAACTCAAACTGTCACCACGATCCATGCTTCTGTTGCCATGTCATCCCACTCCTACCCACATCCATCAGATGCCGTCATGATTTCAGCCCCCCCACCCATCATTACCATAATACATGATTACAGCAGTGGTGTACACAGGGTGCATGATACATGAATGCAGCAGTAGCAGTACACAGGGTGCATTATACATGAAAACAGCAGTGGTGAACACAGGGTGCATGATACATGAATGCAGCAATGGTGGTACACAGGGTGTATGATACATGAATACATCAGTAGCAGTACACAGGGTACATGATACATGAAAACAGCATTAGCAGTACACAGGGTACATGATACATGAATGTAGCAGTAGCAGTACACAGGGAGCATGATACATGAATACAGCAGTGGTGTACAGAGGGTGCATGATACATGAATGTAGCAGTAGCAGTACACAGGATGCATGATACATGAACGCAGCAATGGTGTACACAGGGTGCATGATACATGAATGTAGCAGTAGCAGTACACAGGGTGCATGATACATGAACGCAGCAGTGGTGTACACAGGGTGCATGATACATGAATACAGCAGTGGTGTATACAGGGTGCATGATACATGAATGCTGCAGTAGCAGTACACAGAGTTCATGATACATGAATGTAGCAGTGGTGTAAAGAGGGTGCATGATACATGAATGCAGCAGTAGCAGTACACAGGGTGCATGATACATGAATACAGCAGTAGCAGTACACAGGGTGCATGATACATGAATGCAGCAGTGTTGTACACAAGGTGCATGATACATGAATACAGCAGTGGTGTACACAGGGTGCATGATACATGAATACAGAAGTGGTGTACACAGGGTGCATGATACATGAATGCAGCAGTAGCAGTACACAGGGTGCAGGATAAATGAATGCAGCAGTAGCAGTACACAGGGTGCATGATACATGATTACAGCAGTGGCGAACACAGGGTGTATAATACACCAATACAGAAGTGGTGTATACAGGGTGCATGATACATGAATGCAGCAGTGGTGTATACAGGGTGCATGATACATGAATGCAGCAGTGGTGTATACAGGGTGCATGATACATGAATACAGCAGTAGCAGTACACAGGGTGCATGATACATGAATACAGCAGTAGCAGTACACAGGGTGCATGATACATGAATGCAGCAGTGGTGTACACAGGGTGCATGATACATGAATACAGCAGTGGTGTACACAGGGTGCATGATACATGAATGCAGCAGTGGTGTACACAGGTTGCATGATACATGAATGCAGCAGTGGTGTACACAGGGTGCATGATACATGAATACAGCAGTAGCAGTACACAGGGTGCATGATACATGAATACAGCAGTAGCAGTACACAGGGTGCATGATACATGAATACAGCAGTGGTGTACACAGGGTGCATGATACATGAATACAGCAGTGGTGTACACAGGGTGCATGATACATGAATACAGAAGTGGTGTACACAGGGTGCATGATACATGAATGCAGCAGTAGCAGTACACAGGGTGCATGATAAATGAATGCAGCAGTAGCAGTACACAGGGTGCATGATACATGATTACAGCAGTGGCGAACACAGGGTGTATAATACACCAATACAGAAGTGGTGTATACAGGGTGCATGATACATGAATGCAGCAGTGGTGTATACAGGGTGCATGATACATGAATGCAGCAGTGGTGTATACAGGGTGCATGATACATGAATACAGCAGTAGCAGTACACAGGGTGCATGATACATGAATACAGCAGTAGCAGTACACAGGGTGCATGATACATGAATGCAGCAGTAGCAGTACACAGGGTGCATGATACATGAATACAGCAGTGGTGTACACAGGGTGCATGATACATGAATATAGGAGTGGTGGTACACAGGGTGCATGATACATGAATGCATTAGTAGCAGTACACAGGGTGCATGATACATGAATGCAGCAGTGGTTTCACACAGGGTGCATGATACATGAATGTAGCAGTAGCAGTACACAGGGTGCATGATACATGAATACAGCAGTGTTGTACACAAGGTGCATGATGCATAAATGCAGCAGTAGCAGTACACAGGGTGCATGATACATGAATACAGCAGTGTTGTACACAAGGTGCATGATGCATAAATGCAGCAGTAGCAGTACACAGGGTGCATGATACATGAATGCAGCAGTAGCAGTACACAGGGTGCATGATACATGAATGCAGCAGTAGCAGTACACAGGGTGTATGATACATGAATGCAGCAGTCGCAGTACACAGGGTGCATGATACATAAATGTAGCAGTAGCAGTACACAGGGTGCATGATACATGAATACAGCAGTGGTGTACACAGGGTGCATGATACATGAATACAGCAGTGGTGTACACAGGGTGCATGATACATGAATGCAGCAGTGGTGTACACAGGGTGCATGATACATGAATACAGCAGTAGCAGAACACAGGGTGCATGAAACATGAATGCAGCAGTGGTGGTACACAGGGTGCATGATACATGAATACAGCAGTAGCAGTACACAGGATGCATGATACATGAATACAGCAGTGGTGTACACAGGGTGCATGATACATGAATACAGCAGTGGTGTACACAGGGCGAATGATACATGAATACAGCAGTAGCAGTACACAGGGTGCATGATACATGAATGCAGCAGTAGCAGTACACAGGGTGAATGATACATGAATACAGCAGTGGTGTACACAGGGTGCATGATACATGAATATAGGAGTGGTGGTACACAGGGTGCGTGATACATGAATGCATCAGTAGCAGTACACAGGGTGCATGATACATGAATGCAGCAGTGGTGTACACAGGGTGCATGATACATGAATGTAGCAGTAGCAGTACACAGGGTGCATGATACATGAATACAGCAGTGTTGTACACAGGGTGCATGATACATAAATGCAGCAGTAGCAGTACACAGGGTGCATGATACATGAATACAGCAGTGGTGTAGACAGGGTGCATGGTACATGAATACAGCAGTAGCAGTACACAGGGTGCATGATACATGAATGCAGCAGTGGTGTACACAGGGTGCATGATACATGAATACAGCAGTAGCAGTACACAGGGTGCATGATACATGAATACAGCAGTGGTGTACACAGGGTGCATGATACATGAATACAGCAGTGGTGTACACAGGGTGCATGATACATGAATGCAGCAGTGGGGTATACAGGGTGCATGATACATGAATGCAGCAGTAGCAGTACACAGGGTGCATGATACATGAATGTAGCAGTAGCAGTACACAGGGTGCATGATACATGTATGCAGCCTTGGTGTACACAGGGAGAAATGATACATGAATGCAGCAGTAGTTGTACACAGGGTGCATGATACATGAATGCATCAGTGTTGTACACAGGGTGCATGATACATGAATGCATCAGTGGTGTACACAGTGTGCATGATACATGACTGCAGCAGTAGCAGTACACAGGGTGCATGATACATGAATGTAGCAGTAGCTGTACACAGGGTGCATGATTCATGAATGCATCAGTAGCAGTACACAGGGTGCATGATACATAAATGCATCAGTAGCAGTACACAGGGTGCATGATACATAAATGCATCAGTAGCAGTACACAGGGTGCATGATACATGAATACAGCAGTAGCAGTACACAGGGTGCATGATACATGAATACAGCAGTGTTGTACACAAGGTGCATGATACATGAATACAGCAGTGGTGTACACAGGGTGCATGATACATGAATACCGCAGTGGTGTACACAGGGTGCATGATACATGAATACAGCAGTGGTGTACACAGGGTGCATGAAACATGAATACAGCAGTAGCAGTACACAGGGTGCATGATACATGAATACAGCAGTGTTGTACACAAGGTGCATGATACATGAATACAGCAGTAGTTGTACACAGGGTGCATGATACATGAATACAGCAGTGGTGGTACACAGGGTGCATAATACATGAATGCAGCAGTAGCAGTACACAGGGTGCATGATACATGAATGCAGCAGTGGTGTACACAGGGTGCATGATACATGAATACAGCAGTGGTGTACACAGGGTGCATGATACACGAATGCAGCAGTAGCAGTACACAGGGTGCATGATACATGAATGCAGCAGTGGTGTACACAGGGTGCATGATACATGAATACAGCAGTGGTGTACACAGGGTGCATGATACATGAATGCAGCAGTGGTGTACACAGAGTGCATGATACATGAATGCAGCAGTGGTGTACACAGGGTGCATGATACATGAATACAGCAGTGGTGTAGACAGGGTGCATGATACATGAATACAGCAGTAGCAGTACACAGGGTGCATGATACATGAATGCAGCAGTAGCAGTACACAGGGTGCATGATACATGAATGCAGCAGTGGTGTACACAGGGTGCATGATACATGAATACAGCAGTGGTGTACACAGGGTGCATGATACATGAATACAGCAGTGGTGTACACAGGGTGCATGATACATGAATACAGCAGTGGTGTACACAGAGTGCATGATACATGAATGCAGCAGTGGTGTACACAGGGTGCATGATACATGAATACAGCAGTGGTGTAGACAGGGTGCATGATACATGAATACAGCAGTAGCAGTACACAGGGTGCATGATACATGAATGCAGCAGTAGCAGTATACAGGGTGCATGATACATGAATGCAGCAGTAGCAGTACACAGGGTGCATGATACATGAATACAGCGGTAGCAGTACACAGGGTGCATGATACATGAATACAGCAGTGGTGTACACAGGGTGCATGATACATGAATACAGCAGTGGTGTACACAGGGTGCATGATACATAGATACAGCAGTGGTGTACACAGGGTGCATGATACATGAATGCAGCAGTAGCAGTACACAGGGTGCATGAATACAGCAGTGGTGCACACAGGGTGCATGATACATGAATACAGAAGTGGTGTACACAGGGTGCATGATACATGAATGCAGCAGTGGTGTATACAGGGTGCATGATACATGAATGCAGCAGTAGCAGTACACAGGGTGCATGAATACAGCAGTGGTGCACACAGGGTGCATGATACATGAATACAGAAGTGGTGTACACAGGGTGCATGATACATGAATGCAGCAGTGGTGTATACAGGGTGCATGATATATGAATGCAGCAGTAGCAGTACACAGGGTGCATGATACATGTATAAAGCAGTAGCAGTACACAGGGTGCATGATACATGATTACAGCAGTGGTGTACACAGGGTGCATGATACATGAATACAGCAGTGGTGTACACAGGGTGCATGATACATGAATACAGCAGTGGTGTACACAGGGTGCATGATACATGATTACAGCAGTGGTGTACACAGGGTGCATGATACATGAATACAGCAGTGGTGTACAGAGGGCGCATGATACATGAATACAGCAGTGGTGTACACAGGGTGCATGATACATGCATGCAGCAGTGGTGGTACACAGGGTGCATGATACATGAATACAGCAGTGGTGTACACAGGGCGCATGATACATGAATACAGCAGTGGTGTACACAGGGTGCATAATACATGAATGCAGCAGTGGTGTACACAGGGTGCATGATACATGAATGCAGCAGTGGTGTACACAGGGTGCATGATACATGAATACAGCAGTGGTGTACACAGGGTGCATGATACATGAATACAGCAGTGGTGTACACAGGGTGCATGATACATGAATACAGCAGTAGCAGTACACAGGGTGCATGATACACAAATACAGCAGTAGCAGTACACAGGGTGCATGATACACAAATACAGCAGTAACAGTACACAGGGTGCATGATACATGAATGCAGCAGTAGCAGTACACAGGGTGCATGATACATGAATGCAGCAGTAGCAGTACACAGGGTGCATACTACACAAATACATCAGTAGCAGTACACAGTGTGCATGATACATGAATACAGCAGTGGTGTACACAGGGTGCATGATACATGAATGCAGCAGTAGTGGTACACAGGGTACATGATATATGAATGCAGCAGTGATGTTACACCGGGTGCATGATGCATGAATGTTGCAGTGGTGTATACAGGGTGCATGATACATGAATGTAGCAGTAGCAGTACACAGGGTGCATGATACATGAATGCAGCAGTAGCAGTACACAGGGTGCATGATACATGAATACAGCAGTGGTGTACACAGGGTGCATGATACATGAATACAGCAGTGGTGTACACAGGGTGCATGATACATGAATACAGCAGTAGCAGTACACAGGGTGCATGATACATGAATGCAGCAGTGGTGTACACAGGGTGCATGATACATGAATACAGCAGTGGTGTACACAGGGTGCATGATACATGAATGCAGCAGTAGCAGTACACAGGGTGCATAATACATGAATACAGCAGTAGTAGTACACAGGGTGCATGATACATGAATACAGCAGTGGTGTACACAGGGTGCATGATACATGAATATAGCAGTGGCGGTACACAGGGTGTATGATTCATGAATGTAGCAATGATGTATACAGGGTGCATGATACATGAATACAGCAGTGGTGGTACACATGGTACATGATACATGAATGCAGCAGTGGTGTATACAGTGTGCATGATACATGAATGCAGCAGTGTTGTATACAGGGTGCATGATACATGAATGCAGCAGTGGTGTACACAGGGTGCATCGTACATGAATGCAGCAGTGGTGTATACAGGGTGCATGATACATGAATGCAGCAGTGGTGGTACCCAGGATGCATGATACATAAATGCAGCAGTAGCAGTACACAGGGTGCATGATACATGTATGCAGCAGTGGTGTACACAGGGTGCATGATACATGAATACAGCAGTAGCAGTACACAGGGTGCATGATACACAAATACAGCAGTGGTGTACACAGGGTGCATGATACATGAATACAGCAGTGGTGTACACAGGGTGCATGATACATGAATGTAGCAGTAGCAGTACAGAGGGTGCATGATACATGAATGCAGCAGTAGCAATACACAGGGTGCATGATACATGAATACAGCAGTAGCAGTACACAGGGTGCATGATACATGAATGTAGCAGTAGCAGTACAAAGGGTGCATGATACCTGAATGCAGCAGTGGTGGTACACAGGGTGCATGATACATAAATACAGCAGTGGTGTTACACAGGGAGAAATGATACATGAATGCAGCAGTGGTGTACACAGGGAGAAATGATACATGAATGCAGCAGTGGTGTATACAGGGTGCATGATACATGTATGCAGCCTTGGTGTACACAGGGAGAAATGATACATGAATGCAGCAGTTGTGTACACAGGGTGCATAATACATGAAAGCAGCAGTGGTGTACACAGGGTGCATGATACATGAATGCAGCAGTAGCAATACACAGGGTACATGATAAATGAATGCAGCAGTAGCAGTACACAGGGTGCATGATACATGAATGCAGCAGTAGCAGTACACCAGGTGCATGATACATGAATGCAGCAGTGGTGTATACAGGGTGCATGATACATGAATGCAGCAGTGGTGGTACCCAGGATGCATGATACATAAATGTAGCAGTGGTGTACACAGGGTGCATGATACATAAATACAGCAGTGGTGGTACACAGGGTGCATGATACATGAATACAGCAGTGGTGTACACAGGGAGAAATGATACATGAATGCAGCAGTAGCAGTACACAGGGGGCATGATACACAAATACAGCAGTGGTGTACACAGGGTGCATGATACATGAATACAGCAGTGGTGTATACAGGGTGCATGATACATGAATACAGCAGTGGTGTACACAGGGAGAAATGAAACATGAATGCAGCAGTAGCAGTACACAGGTTGCATGATACATGAATACAGCAGTGGTGTACACAGGGTGCATGATACATAAATGCAGCAGTGGTGTACACAGGGTGCATGATACATGAATTCAGCATTGGTGGTACACAGGGTGCATGATACATGAATGCAGCAGTGGTGGTACACATGGTGCATGATACATAAATGCAGCAGTGGTGTATACAGTGTGCATGATACATGAATGCAGCAGTGGTGTATACAGGGTGCATGATACATGAATGCAGCAGTAGCAGTACACTGGGTGCATGATACATGAATGCAGCAGTGCTGTACACAGGGTGCATGATACATGAATGCAGCAGTAGCAGTACATAGGGTGCATGATACATGAATACAGCAGTAGCAGTACACAGGGTGCATGATACATGAATGCAGCAGTGGCGTACACAGGGTGCATGATACATGAATGCAGCAGTAGCAGTACACAGGGTGCATGATACATGTATGCAGCCTTGGTGTACACAGGGAGAAATGATACATGAATGCAGCAGTAGCAGTACACAGGGTGCATGATACATGAATGCAGCAGTAGCAGTACACAGGGTGCATGATACATGAATACAGCAGTGCTGTACACAGGGTGCATGATACATGAATGCAGCAGTAGCAGTACACAGGGTGCATGATACATGAATGCAGCAGTAGCAGTACACAGGGTGCATGATACATGAATGCAGCAGTGCTGTACACAGGGTGCATGATACATGAATGCAGCAGTAGCAGTACACAGGGTGCATGATACATAAATGTAGCAGTAGCAGTACACAGGGTGCATGATACATGAATACAGCAGTGGTGTATACAGGGTGCATGATACATGAATACAGCAGTGGTGTACACAGGGAGAAATGATACATGAATGCAGCAGTAGCAGTACACAGGTTGCATGATACATGAATACAGCAGTAGCAGTACACAGGGTGCATGATACACAAATACAGCAGTGGTTTACACAGGGTGCATGATACATGAACGCAGCAGAGGTGTACACAGGGTGCATGATACATGAATGCAGCAGTAGCAGTACACAGGGTGCATGATACATGAATGCAGCCGTGGTGTACACAGGGTGCATGATACATGAATACAGCAGTAGCAGTACACAGGGTGCATGATACATGAATGCAGCAGTGGTGTACACAGGGTGCATGATACATGAACGCAGCAGTGGTGTACACAGGGTACATGATACATGAACGCAGCAGTGGTGTACACAGGGTGCATGATACATGAATGCAGCAGTGGTGTACACAGGGTGCATGATACATGAATACAGCAGTGGTGTACACAGGGTGCATGATACATGAATACAGCCGTGGTGTACACAGGGTGCATGATACATGAATACAGCAGTAGCAGTACACAGGGTGCATGATACATGAATACAGCAGTGGTGTACACAGGGTGCATGATACATGAATACAGCAGTGGTGTACACAGGGAGAAATGATACATGAATGCAGCAGTAGCAGTACACAGGGTGCATGATACATAAATGTAGCAGTAGCAGTACACAGGGTGCATGATACATGAATACAGCAGTGGTGTATACAGGGTGCATGATACATGAATACAGCAGTGGTGTACACAGGGTGCATGATACATGAATACAGCAGTAGCAGTACACAGGGTGCATGATACATGAATACAGCAGTGGTGTACACAGGGTGCATGATACATGAATACAGCAGTGGTGTACACAGGGAGAAATGATACATGAATACAGCAGTAGCAGTACACAGGGTGCATGATACACAAATACAGCAGTGGTGTACACAGGGTGCATGATACATGAATACAGCAGTGGTGTACACAGGGTGCATGATACATGAATGTAGCAGTAGCAGTACAGAGGGTGCATGATACATGAATGCAGCAGTAGCAATACACAGGGTGCATGATACATGAATACAGCAGTAGCAGTACACAGGGTGCATGATACATGAATGTAGCAGTAGCAGTACAAAGGGTGCATGATACATGAATGCAGCAGTGGTGGTACACAGGGTGCATGATACATAAATACAGCAGTGGTGTTACACAGGGAGAAATGATACATGAATGCAGCAGTGGTGTACACAGGGAGAAATGATACATGAATGCAGCAGTAGCAGTACACAGAGTGCATGATACACAAATACAGCAGTGGTTTACACAGGGTGCATGATACATGAATACAGCAGTAGCAGTACACAGGGTGCATGATACATGAATGCAGCAGTGGTGTATACAGGGTGCATGATACATGAATGCAGCAGTAGCAGTACACAGGGTGCATGATACATGAATACAGCAGTGGTGTACACAGGGTGCATGATACATGAATATAGCAGTAGCAGTACACAGGGTGCATGATACATGAATGCAGCAGTAGCAGTACACAGGGTGCATGATACATGAATACAGCAGTAGCAGTACACAGGGTGCATGATACATGAATGTAGCAGTGGTGAACACAGGGTGCATAATACATAATGTAGCAGTGGTATACACAGGGTGCATGATACATGAATACAGCAGTGGTGTACACAGGGTGCATGATACAAGAATACAGCAGTGGTGTACACAGGGTGCATGATACATGAATGCAGCAGTAGCAGTACACAGGGTGCATGATACATGAATACAGCAGTAGCAGTACACAGGGTGCATGATACATGAATACAGCAGTGGCAGTACACAGGGTGCATGATACATGAATGCAGCAGTGGTGTACACAGGGTGCATGATACACAAATACAGCAGTGGTGTACACAGGGTGCATGATACATGAATGCAGCAGTAGCAGTACACAGGGTGCATGATACATGAATACAGCAGTAGCAGTACACAGGGTGCATGATACATGAATACAGCAGTGGTGGTACACAGGGTGCATGATACATGAATGCAGCAGTGGTGTACACAGGGTGCATGATACATGAATACAGCAGTGGTGGTACACAGGGTGCATGATACATGAATGCAGCAGTGGTGTACACAGGGTGCATGATACATGAATACAGCAGTGGTGTACACAGGGTGCATGATACATGAATGCAGCAGTAGCAGTACACAGGGTGCATGATACATGAATACAGCAGTGGTGTACACAGGGTGCATGAATACAGCAGTGGTGTATACAGGGTGCATGATACATGAATACAGCAGTGGTGTACACAGGGTGCATGATACATGAATACAGCAGTAGCAGTACACAGGGTGCATGAATACAGCAGTGGTGTATACAGGGTGCATGATACATGAATACAGCAGTTGTGTATACAGGGTGCATGATACATGAATACAGCAGTGGTGTACACAGGGTGCATGATACATGAATACAGCAGTAGCAGTACACAGGGTGCATGATACATGAATACAGCAGTGGTGTACACAGGGTGCATGATACATGAATACAGCAGTGGTGTACACAGGGTGCATGATACATGAATACAGCAGTAGCAGTACACAGGGTGCATGATACATGAATACAGCAGTAGCAGTACACAGGATGCATGATACACAAATACAACAGTAGCAGTACACAGGGTGCATGATACATGAATACAGCAGTGGTGTACACAGGGTGCATGATACATGAATACAGCAGTAGCAGTACACAGGGTGCATGATACATGAATACAGCAGTGGTGTACACAGGGTGCATGATACATGAATGCAGCAGTAGTGTACACAGGGTGCATGATACATGAATACAGCTGTGGTGTACACAGGGTGCATGATACATGAATGCAGCAGTAGCAGTACACAGGGTGCATGATACATGAATACAGCAGTGGTGTACACAGGGTGCATGATACATGAATACAGCAGTGGTGTACACAGGGTGCATGATACATGAATGCAGCAGTAGCAGTACACAGGGTGTATGATACATGAATACAGCAGTAGCAGTACACAGGGTGCATGATACATAAATGTAGCAGTAGCAGTACACAGGATGCATGATACATGAATACAACAGTGGTGTACACAGGGTGCATGATACATGAATACAGCAGTAGCAGTACACAGGGTGCATGATACATGAATAAAGCAGTACCAGTACACAGGGTGCATGATACATGAATACAGCAGTGGTGGTACACAGGGTGCATGATACATGAATACAGCAGTGGTGTATACAGGGTGCATGATACATGAATACAGCAGTGGTGTATACAGGGTGCATAATACATGAATACAGCAGTAGCAGTACACAGGGTGCATGATACATGAATAAAGCAGTAGCAGTACACAGGGTGCATGATACATGAATACAGCAGTGGTGTACACAGGGTGCATGATACATGAATACAGCAGTAGCAGTACACAGGGTGCATGATACATGAATAAAGCAGTAGCAGTAATCAGGGTGCATGATACATGAATACAGCAGTGGTGTACACAGGGTGCATGATACATGAATGCAGCAGTAGCAGTACACAGGGTGCATGATACATGAATGCAGCAGTGGTGTACACAGGGTGCATGATACATGAATACAGCAGTGGTGTACACAGGATGCATGATACATAAATGCAGCAGTAGCAGTACACAGGGTGCATGATACATGTATGCAGCCTTGGTGTACACAGGGAGAAATGATACATGAATACAGCAGTAGCAGTACACAGGGTGCATGATACATGAATAAAGCAGTAGCAGTAATCAGGGTGCATGATACATGAATACAGCAGTGGTGTACACAGGGTGCATGATACATGAATGCAGCAGTAGCAGTACACAGGGTGCATGATACATGAATGCAGCAGTGGTGTACACAGGGTGCATGATACATGAATGCAGCAGTGGTGTACACAGGGTGCGTGATACATGAATGCAGCAGTAGCAGTACACAGGGTACATGATAAATGAATGCAGCAGTAGCAGTACACAGGGTGCATGATACATGAATGCAGCAGTAGCAGTACACAGGGTGCATGATACATGAATACAGCAGTAGCAGTACACAGGGTGCATGATACATGAATGTAGCAGTAGCAGTACACAGGGTGCATGATACATGAATCAAGCAGTGGTGTATACAGGGTGCATGATACATGAATACAGCAGTAGCAGTACACAGGGTGCATGATACATGAATACAGCAGTGGTGTACACAGGGTGCATGATACATGAATACAGCAATGGTGTACACAGGGCGCATGATACATGAATGCAGCAGTAGCAGCACACAGGGTGCATGATACATGAATGTAGCAGTAGCAGTACACAGGGTGCATGATACATGAATACAGCAGTGGTGTACACAGTGTGCATGATACATGAATGCAGCAGTGGTGTACACAGGGTGCATGATACATGAATACAGCAGTAGCAGTACACAGGGTGCATGATACATGAATACAGCAGTGGTGTACACAGGGTGCATGATACATGAATACAGCAGTGGTGTACACAGGGTGCATGATACATGAATACAGCAGTGGTGTACACAGGGTGCATGATACATGAATACAGCAGTAGCAGTACACAGGGTGCATGATACATGAATACAGCAGTGGTGTACACAGGGTGCATGATACATGAATACAGCAGTAGCAGTACACAGAGTGCATGATACATGAATACAGCAGTAGCAGTACACAGGGTGCATGATACATGAATACAGCAGTGGTGTACACAGGGCGAATGATACATGAATACAGCAGTAGCAGCACACAGGGTGCATGATACATGAATGTAGCAGTAGCAGTACACAGGGTGTATGATACATGAATACAGCAGTGGTGTACACAGGGTGCATGATACATGAATACAGCAGTGGTGTACACAGGGTGCATGATACATGAATACAGCAGTGGTGTATACAGGGTGCATGATACATGAATACAGCAGTGGTGTACACAGGGTGCATGATACATGAATACAGCAGTGGTGTACACAGGGTGCATGATACATGAATACAGCAGTGGTGTACACAGGGCGCATGATACATGAATACAGCAGTAGCAGTACACAGGGTGCATGATACACAAATACAGCAGTAGCAGTACACAGGGTGCATGATACATGAATGCAGCAGTAGCAGTACACAGGGTGCATGATACATAAATGCAGCAGTAGCAGTACACAGTGTGCATGATACATGAATACAGCAGTGGTGTACACAGGGTGCATGATACATGAATGCAGCAGTAGTGGTACACAGGGTACATGATATATGAATGCAGCAGTGATGTTACACCGGGTGCATGATGCATGAATGTTGCAGTGGTGTATACAGGGTGCATGATACATGAATGTAGCAGTAGCAGTACACAGGGTGCATGATACATGAATGCAGCAGTAGCAGTACACAGGGTGCATGATACATGAATACAGCAGTTGTGTACACAGGGTGCATGATACATGAATACAGCAGTGGTGTACACAGGGTGCATGATACATGAATACAGCAGTAGCAGTACACAGGGTGCATGATACATGAATGCAGCAGTGGTGTACACAGGGTGCATGATACATGAATGCAGCAGTAGCAGTACACAGGGTGCATAATACATGAATACAGCAGTAGCAGTACACAGGGTGCATGATACATGAATACAGCAGTGGTGTACACAGGGTGCATGATACATGAATATATCAGTGGCGGTACACAGGGTGTATGATACATGAATGTAGCAATGATGTATACAGGGTGCATGATACATGAATACAGCAGTGGTGGTACACATGGTACATGATACATGAATGCAGCAGTGGTGTATACAGTGTGCATGATACATGAATGCAGCAGTGTTGTATACAGGGTGCATGATACATGAATGCAGCAGTGGTGTACACAGGGTGCATGGTACATGAATGCAGCAGTGGTGTACACAGGGTGCATGATACATGAATACAGCAGTGGTGGTACACAGGGTACATGAAACATGAATGCAGCAGTGGTGTACACAGGGTGCATGATACATGAATACAGCAGTGGTGTACACAGGGTGCATGATACATGAATACAGCAGTGGTGTACACAGGGTGTATGATACATGAATACAGCAGTAGCAGTACACAGGGTGCATGATACATGAATGTAGCAGTAGCAGTACACAGGGTGCATGATACATGAATACAGCAGTGGAGTACACAGGGTGCATGATACATGAATACAGCAGTGGCAGTACACAGGGTGCATGATACATGAATACAGCAGTAGCAGTACACAGGGTGCATGATACATGAATACAGCAGTGGTGGTACACAGGGTGCATGATACATGAATACAGCAGTGGTGTATACAGGGTGCATGATACATGAATACAGCAGTGGTGTATACAGGGTGCATGATACATGAATACAGCAGTGGTGTACACAGGGTGCATTATACATGAATGCAGCAGTAGCAGTACACAGGGTGCATGATACATGAATGCAGCAGTGGTGTACACAGGGTGCATGATACATAAATGCAGCAGTAGCAGTACACAGGGTGCATGATACATGTATGCAGCCTTGGTGTACACAGGGAGAAATGATACATGAATGCAGCAGTGGTGTACACAGGGCGCATGATACATGAATGCAGCAGTGGTGTACACAGGGTGCATGATACATGAATGCAGCAGTAGCAGTACACAGGGTACATGATAAATGAATGCAGCAGTAGCAGTACACAGGGTGCATGATACATGAATGCAGCAGTAGCAGTACACAGGGTGCATGATACATGAATGTAGCAGTAGCAGTACACCAGGTGCATGATACATGAATCAAGCAGTGGTGTACACAGGGTGCATGATACATTAATGCAGCAGTGGTGTACACAGGATGCATGATACATGAATGCAGCAGTAGCAGTACACAGGGTGCATGATACATGAATGTAGCAGTAGCAGTACACCAGGTGCATGATACATGAATCAAGCAGTGGTGTATACAGGGTGCATGATACATGAATACAGCAGTGGTGTACACAGGGTGCATGATACATGAATGCAGCAGTAGCAGTACACAGGGTGCATGATACATGAATACAGCAGTAGCAGTACACAGGGTGCATGATACATGTATACAGCAGTGGTGTACACAGGGTGCATGATACATGAATACAGCAGTGGTGTACACAGGGTGCATGATACATGAATACTGCAGTAGCAGTACACAGGGTGCATGATACATGAATACAGCAGTAGCAGTACACAGGGTGCATGATACACAAATACAGCAGTAGCAGTACACAGGGTGCATGATACATGAATACAGCAGTGGTGTACACAGGGTGCATAATACATGAATACAGCAGTAGCAGTACACAGGGTGCATGATACATGAATACAGCAGTGGTGTACACAGGGTGCATGATACATGAATGCAGCAGTGCTGTACACAGGGTGCATGATACATGAATACAGCAGTGGTGTACACAGGGTGCATGATACATGAATGCAGCAGTAGCAGTACACAGGGTGCATGATACATGAATACAGCAGTGGTGTACACAGGGTGCATGATACATGAATACAGCAGTAGCAGTACACAGGGTGCATGATACATGAATGCAGCAGTAGCAGTACACAGGGTGTATGATACATGAATACAGCAGTAGCAGTACACAGGGTGCATGATACATAAATACAGCAGTAGCAGTACACAGTGTGCATGATACATGAATACAGCAGTGGTGTACACAGGGTGCATGATACATGAGTACAGCAGTGGTGTACACAGGGTGCATGATACATGAATACAGCAGTGGTGTACACAGGGTGCATGATACATGAATACAGCAGTGGTGTACACAGGGTGCATGATACATGAATGCAGCAGTGGTGGTACCCAGGATGCATGATACATAAATGTAGCAGTGGTGTATACAAGGTGCATGATACATGAATGCAGCAGTAGCAGTACACAGGGTGCATGATACATGAATACAGCAGTAGCAGTACACAGGGTGCATGATACATGAATACAGCAGTGGTGTACACAGGGTGCATGATACATGAATGCAGCAGTAGCAGTACACAGGGTGCATGATACATGAATACAGCAGTGGTGTACACAGGGTGCATGAATACAGCAGTGGTGCACACAGGGTGCATGATACATGAATACAGAAGTGGTGTACACAGGGTGCATGATACATGAATGCAGCAGTGGTGTATACAGGGTGCATGATATATGAATACAGCAGTGGTGTACACAGGGCGCATGATACATGAATACAGCAGTAGCAGTACACAGGGTGCATGATACATGAATACAGCAGTGGTGTACACAGGGTGCATGATACATGAATACAGCAGTGGTGTACACAGGGTGCATGATATATGAATACAGCAGTAGCAGTACACAGGGTGCATGATACATGAATACAGCAGTGGTGTACACAGGGTGCATGATACATGAATACAGCAGTGGTGTACACAGGGTGCATGATACATGAATACAGCAGTGGTGTACACAGGGTGCATGATACATGAATACAGCAGTAGCAGTACACAGGGTGCATGATACACAAATCCAGCAGTAGCAGTACACAGGGTGCATGATACATGAATACAGCAGTGGTGTACACAGGGTGCATGATACATGAATGTAGCAGTAGCAGTACACAGGGTGCATGATACATGAATGCAGCAGTAGCAGTACACAGGGTGCATGATACATGAATACAGCAGTGGTGTACACAGGGTGCATGATACATGAATACAGCATTGGTGTACACAGGGTGCATGATACATGAATACAGCAGTGGTGTATACAGGGTGCATGATACATGAATGTAGCAGTAGCAGTACACAGGGTGCATGATACATGAATACAGCAGTGGTGTACACAGGGTGCATGAAACATGAATACAGCAGTAGCAGTACACAGGGTGCATGATACATGAATACAGCAGTAGCAGTACACAGGGTGCATGATACATGAATACAGCAGTAGTGTACACAGGGTGCATGATACATGAATACAGCAGTGGTGTACACAGGGTGCATGATACATGAATACAGCAGTGGTGTACACAGGGTGCATGATACATGAATGCAGCAGTAGCAGTACACAGGGTGCATGATACATGAATACAGCAGTGCTGTACACAGGGTGCATGAAACATGAATACAGCAGTGGTGTACACAGGGCGCATGATACATGAATACAGCAGTAGCAGTACACAGGGTGCATGATACACAAATACAGCAGTAGCAGTACACAGGGTGCATGATACATGAATGCAGCAGTAGCAGTACACAGGGTGCATGATACATGAATGCAGCAGTAGCAGTACACAGGGTGCATGATACACAAATACAGCAGTAGCAGTACACAGTGTGCATGATACATGAATACAGCAGTGGTGTACACAGGGTTCATGATACATGAATGCAGCAGTAGTGGTACACAGGGTACATGATATATGAATGCAGCAGTGATGTTACACCGGGTGCATGATGCATGAATGTTGCAGTGGTGTATACAGGGTGCATGATACATGAATGTAGCAGTAGCAGTACACAGGGTGCATGATACATGAATGCAGCAGTAGCAGTACACAGGGTGCATGATACATGAATACAGCAGTGGTGTACACAGGGTGCATGATACATGAATACAGCAGTGGTGTACACAGGGTGCATGATACATGAATACAGCAGTAGCAGTACACAGGGTGCATGATACATGAATGCAGCAGTGGTGTACACAGGGTGCATGATACATGAATACAGCAGTGGTGTACACAGGGTGCATGATACATGAATGCAGCAGTAGCAGTACACAGGGTGCATAATACATGAATACAGCAGTAGCAGTACACAGGGTGCATGATACATGAATACAGCAGTGGTGTACTCAGGGTGCATGATACATGAATATAGCAGTTTCGGTACACAGGGTGTATGATACATGAATGTAGCAATGATGTATACAGGGTGCATGATACATGAATACAGCAGTGGTGGTACACATGGTACATGATACATGAATGCAGCAGTGGTGTATACAGTGTGCATGATACATGAATGCAGCAGTGTTGTATACAGGGTGCATGATACATGAATGCAGCAGTGGTGTACACAGGGTGCATGGTACATGAATGCAGCAGTGGTGTATACAGGGTGCATGATACATGAATGCAGCAGTGGTGGTACCCAGGATGCATGATACATAAATGCAGCAGTAGCAGTACACAGGGTGCATGATACATGTATGCAGCCTTGGTGTACACAGGGAGAAATGATACATGAATGCAGCAGTGGTGTACACAGGGTGCATGATACATGAATGCAGCAGTGGTGTACACAGGGTGCATGATACATGAATGCAGCAGTAGTAGTACACAGGGTACATGATAAATGAATGCAGCAGTAGCAGTACACAGGGTGCATGATACATGAATGCAGCAGTAGCAGTACACCAGGTGCATGATACATGAATACAGCAGTGGTGTATACAGTGTGCATGATACATGAATGCAGCAGTGGTGTACACAGGGTGCATGATACATGAATGCACCAGTGGTGGTACACATGGTGCATGATACATGAATGCAGCAGTGGTGTATACAGTGTGCATGATACATGAATGCAGCAGTGGTGTATACAGGGTGCATGATACATGAATGCAGCAGTAGCAGTACACTGGGTGCATGATACATGAATACAGCAGTAGCTGTACACAGGGTGCATGATACATGAATGCAGCAGTAGCAGTACACAGGGTGCATGATACATGAATGCAGCAGTGGCGTACACAGGGTGCATGATACATGAATGCAGCAGTAGCAGTACACAGGGTGCATGATACATGAATACAGCAGTAGCAGTACACAGGGTGCATGATACATGTATGCAGCCTTGGTGTACACAGGGAGAAATGATACATGAATGCAGCAGTAGCAGTACACAGGGTGCATGATACACAAATACAGCAGTGGTTTACACAGGGTGCATGATACATAAATGCAGCAGTGGTGTATACAGTGTGCATGATACATGAATACAGCAGTGGTGTACACAGGGTGCATGATACATGAATACAGCAATAGCAGAACACAGGGTGCATGATACATGAATACAGCAGTGGTGTACACAGGATGCATGATACATAAATGCAGCAGTAGCAGTACACAGGGTGCATGATACATGTATGCAGCCTTGGTGTACACAGGGAGAAATGATACATGAATGCAGCAGTAGCAGTACACAGGGTACATGATAAATGAATGCAGCAGTAGCAGTACACAGGGTGCATGATACATGAATGCAGCAGTAGCAGTACACAGGGTACATGATAAATGAATGCAGCAGCAGCAGTACACAGGGTGCATGATACATGAATGCAGCAGTAGCAGTACACAGGGTACATGATAAATGAATGCAGCAGCAGCAGTACACAGGGTGCATGATACATGAATGCAGCAGTAGCAGTACACCAGGTGCATGATACATGAATGCAGCAGTGGTTTACACAGGGTGCATGATACATGAATGCAGCAGTGCTGTACACAGGGTGCATGATACATGAATACAGCAGTAGCAGTACACAGGGTGCATGATACATGAATGCAGCAGTGGTGTACACAGGGTGCATGATACATGAATGCAGCAGTGGTGTACACAGGGTGCATGATACATGAATACAGCAGTGGTGTACACAGGGTGCATGAAACATGAATACAGCAGTGGCGGTACACAGGGTGCATGATACATGAATGCAGCAGTAGCAGTACACAGAGTGCATGATACATGACTGCAGCAGTAGCAGTACACAGGGTGCATGATACATGAATGCAGCAGTGGTGTATACAGGGTGCATGATACATGAATGCAGCAGTAGCAGTACACAGGGTGCATGATACATGAATGCAGCAGTGGTGTATACAGGGTGCATGATACATGAATGCAGCAGTAGCAGTACACAGGGTGCATGATACATGAATACAGCAGTGGTGTACACAGGGTGCATGATACATGAATACAGCAGTGGTGTACACAGGGTGCATGATACATGAATACAGCAGTGGTGTACACAGGGTGCATGATACATGAATGCAGCAGTGGTGTACACAGGGTGCATGATACATGAATACAGCAGTGGTGTACACAGGGTGCATGATACATGAATACAGCAGTGGTGGTACACAGGGTGCATGATACATGAATACAGTAGTGGAGGTACACAGGGTGCATGATACATGAATGCAGCAGTGGTGTATACAGTGTGCATGATACATGAATGCAGCAGTGGTGTATACAGGGTGCATGATACATGAATGCAGCAGTAGCAGTACACTGGGTGCATGATACATGAATGCAGCAGTAGCAGTACACAGGGTGCATGATACATGAATGCAGCAGTGGTGTTCACAGGGCGCATGATACATGAATACAGCAGTGGTGTATAAAGGTTGCATGATACATGAATGTAGCAGTAGCAGTACACAGGGTGCATGATACACAAATACAGCAGTGGTGTTACACAGGGTGCATGATACATGAATGCAGCAGTGGTGTACACAGGGAGAAATGATACATGAATGCAGCAGTAGCAAGACACAGGGTGAATGATACATGAATGCAGCAGTGGTGTACACAGTGTGCATGATACATGAATGCAGCAGTAGCAATACACAGGGTGCATGATACATGAATACAGCAGTAGCAGTACACAGGGTGCATGATACATGAATGCAGCAGTGGTGTACACAGGGTGCATGATACATGAATGTAGCAGTAGCAGTACACAGGGTGCATGATACATAAATACAGCAGTAGCAGTACACCAGGTGCATGATACATGAATACAGCAGTGGTGTATACAGTGTGCATGATACATGAATGCAGCAGTGGTGTACACAGGGTGCATGATACATGAATGCACCAATGGTGGTACACAGGGTGCATGATACATGAATACAGCAGTGGTGTATACAGTGTGCATGATACATGAATGCAGCAGTGGTGTATACAGGGTGCATGATACATGAATGCAGCAGTAGCAGTACACTGGGTGCATGATACATGAATACAGCAGTAGCTGTACACAGGGTGCATGATACATGAATGCAGCAGTGGTGTACACAGGGTGCATGATACATGAATGCAGCAGTAGCAGTACACAGGGTGCATGATACATGAATGCAGCAGTGGCGTACACAGGGTGCATGATACATGAATGCAGCAGTAGCAGTACACAGGGTGCATGATACATGAATACAGCAGTAGCAGTACACAGGGTGCATGATACATGTATGCAGCCTTGGTGTACACAGGGTGCATGATACATGAATGCAGCAGTAGCAGTACACAGGGTGCATGATACATGAATACAGCAGTGGTGTATACAGGGTGCATGATACATGAATACAGCAGTAGCAGTACACAGGGTGCATGATACATGTATGCAGCAGTGGTTTACACAGGGTGCATGATACATAAATGCAGCAGTGGTGTATACAGTGTGCATGATACATGAATACAGCAGTGGTGTACACAGGGTGCATGATACATGAATACAGCAGTAGCAGAACACAGGGTGCATGATACATGAATACAGCAGTGGTGTACACAGGATGCATGATACATAAATGCAGCAGTAGCAGTACACAGGGTGCATGATACATGTATGCAGCCTTGGTGTACACAGGGAGAAATGATACATGAATGCAGCAGTAGCAGTACACAGGGTACATGATAAATGAATGCAGCAGTAGCAGTACACAGGGTGCATGATACATGAATGCAGCAGTAGCAGTACACAGGGTACATGATAAATGAATGCAGCAGCAGCAGTACACAGGGTGCATGATACATGAATGCAGCAGTAGCAGTACACAGGGTACATGATAAATGAATGCAGCAGCAGCAGTACACAGGGTGCATGATACATGAATGCAGCAGTAGCAGTACACCAGGTGCATGATACATGAATGCAGCAGTGGTTTACACAGGGTGCATGATACATGAATGCAGCAGTGCTGTACACAGGGTGCATGATACATGAATGCAGCAGTAGCAGTACACAGAGTGCATGATACATGACTGCAGCAGTAGCAGTACACAGGGTGCATGATACATGAATGCAGCAGTGGTGTATACAGGGTGCATGATACATGAATGCAGCAGTAGCAGTACACAGGGTGCATGATACATGAATGCAGCAGTGGTGTATACAGGGTGCATGATACATGAATGCAGCAGTAGCAGTACACAGGGTGCATGATACATGAATACAGCAGTGGTGTACACAGGGTGCATGATACATGAATACAGCAGTGGTGTACACAGGGTGCATGATACATGAATGCAGCAGTGGTGTACACAGGGTGCATGATACATGAATACAGCAGTGGTGTACACAGGGTGCATGATACATGAATACAGCAGTGGTGGTACACAGGGTGCATGATACATGAATACAGCAGTGGAGGTACACAGGGTGCATGATACATGAATACAGCAGTGGTGTACACAGGGTGCATGATACATGAATGCAGCAGTGGTGTATACAGTGTGCATGATACATGAATGCAGCAGTGGTGTATACAGGGTGCATGATACATGAATGCAGCAGTAGCAGTACACTGGGTGCATGATACATGAATGCAGCAGTAGCAGTACACAGGGTGCATGATACATGAATGCAGCAGTGGTGTTCACAGGGCGCATGATACATGAATACAGCAGTGGTGTATACAGGGTGCATGATACATGAATGTAGCAGTAGCAGTACACAGGGTGCATGATACACAAATACAGCAGTGGTGTTACACAGGGTGCATGATACATGAATGCAGCAGTGGTGTACACAGGGAGAAATGATACATGAATGCAGCAGTAGCAAGACACAGGGTGAATGATACATGAATGCAGCAGTGGTGTACACAGTGTGCATGATACATGAATGCAGCAGTAGCAATACACAGGGTGCATGATACATGAATACAGCAGTAGCAGTACACAGGGTGCATGATACATGAATGCAGCAGTGGTGTACACAGGGTGCATGATACATGAATGTAGCAGTAGCAGTACACAGGGTGCATGATACATAAATACAGCAGTGGTGTTACACAGGGTGCATGATACATGAATGCAGCAGTGGTGTACACAGGGAGAAATGATACATGAATGCAGCAGTAGCAGTACACAGGGTGCATGATACATGAATACAGCAGTAGCAGTACACAGGGTGCATGATACATAAATACAGCAGTGGTGTTACACAGGGTGCATGATACATGAATGCAGCAGTGGTGTACACAGGGAGAAATGATACATGAATGCAGCAGTAGCAGTACACAGGGTGCATGATACACAAATACAGCAGTGGTTTACACAGGGTGCATGATACATGAAGGCAGCAGTGGTGTATACAGGGTGCATGATACATGAATGCAGCAGTAGCAGTACACAGGGTGCATGATACATGAATACAGCAGTGGTGTACACAGGGTGCATGATACACAAATACAGCAGTAGCAGTACACAGGGTGCATGATACATGAATACAGCAGTGGTGTACACAGGGTGCATGATACATGAATGCAGCAGTAGCAGTACACAGGGTACATGATACATGAATACAGCAGTGGTGTACACAGGGTGCATGATACATGAATGCAGCAGTAGCAGTACACAGGGTGCATGATACACAAATACAGCAGTGGTGTACACAGGGTGCATGATACATGAATGCAGCAGTAGCAGTACACAGGGTGCATGATACATGAATGCAGCAGTAGCAGTACACAGGGTGCATGATACACAAATACAGCAGTGGTGTACACAGGGTGCATGATACATGAATGTAGCAGTAGCAGTACACAGGGTGCATGATCCATGAATACAGCAGTAGCAGTACACAGGGTGCATGATACATGAATACAGCAGTGGTGTACACAGGGTGCATGATACATGAATGTAGCAGTAGCAGTACACAGGGTGCATGATACATGTATGCAGCCTTGGTGTACACAGGGAGAAATGATACATGAATGCAGCAGTGGTGTACACAGGGTGCATGATACATGAATTCAGCAGTAGCAGTACACAGGGTGCATGATACATGAATACAGCAGTGGTGTACACAGGGTGCATGATACATGAATACAGCAGTGGTGTACACAGGGTGCATGATACATGAATACAGCAGTGGTGTACACAGGGTGCATGATACATGAATACAGCAGTGGTGTACACAGGGTGCATGATACATGAATACAGCAGTAGCAGTACACAGGGTGCATGGTACATGAATGTAGCAGTAGCAGTACACAGGGTGCATGATACATGAGTACAGCAGTGGTGTACACAGGGTGCATGATACATGAATGTAGCAGTGGTGTACACAGGGTGCATGATACATGAATGCAGCAGTAGCAGTACACAGGGTGCATGAATACAGCAGTGGTGTACACAGGGTGCATGATACATGAATGTAGCAGTAGCAGTACACAGGGTGCATGATACATGAATACAGCAGTGTTGTACACAGGTTGCATGATACATGAATGCAGCAGTGGTGGTACACAGGGTTTATGATACATGAATACAGCAGTGGTGTACACAGGTTGCATGATACATGAATACAGCAGTAGCAGTACACAGGGTGCATGATACATGAATACAGCAGTGGTGTACACAGGGTGCATGATACATGAATGTAGCAGTAGCAGTACACAGGGTGCATGATACATGTATGCAGCCTTGGTGTACACAGGGAGAAATGATACATGAATGCAGCAGTGGTGTACACAGGGTGCATGATACATGAATTCAGCAGTAGCAGTACACAGGGTGCATGATACATGAATACAGCAGTGGTGTACACAGGGTGCATGATACATGAATACAGCAGTGGTGTACACAGGGTGCATGATACATGAATACAGCAGTGGTGTACACAGGGTGCATGATACATGAATACAGCAGTGGTGTACACAGGGTGCATGATACATGAATACAGCAGTAGCAGTACACAGGGTGCATGGTACATGAATGTAGCAGTAGCAGTACACAGGGTGCATAATACATGAGTACAGCAGTGGTGTACACAGGGTGCATGATACATGAATGTAGCAGTGGTGTACACAGGGTGCATGATACATGAATGCAGCAGTAGCAGTACACAGGGTGCATGAATACAGCAGTGGTGTACACAGGGTGCATGATACATGAATGTAGCAGTAGCAGTACACAGGGTGCATGATACATGAATACAGCAGTGTTGTACACAGGTTGCATGATACATGAATGCAGCAGTGGTGGTACACAGGGTTCATGATACATGAATACAGCAGTGGTGTACACAGGTTGCATGATACATGAATACAGCAGTAGCAGTACACAGAGTGCATGATACATGAATGCAGCATGGTTGTATACAGGATGCATGATACATTGAAGCAGTAGCAGTATACAGGGTGCATGATACATAAATGTACCAGTGGTGGTACACAGGGTGCTTGATACATGAATGTAGCAGTGGTGTATACAGGATGCATGATACATTTTTTTTTTTTTATGTCTTTTATTGGGTCTTATAACACATATACAGTGTAAATGCATTAAACCTAGTTTCTGCGCGCTGCAGTACTACCACTAGGACCTTTCTCTACATAGGTCCTTAATAATAACATATAATTAGTATGACGACATCACTTATAAGCTCAGTGTATTATGTCTTGTACTGATTGTCATCATATATTATGATGTATTGGGGGAGGTTGGATGTGATGAGGAGAAACATGTATGTCAATAACTTACATCAATAAAGGCCGTTACACAAAACATTCATCATTTTTTTTCTTGATTGTCATTTTGAAGGTAGTGAGGTCTTCTATTACAGTGTAGGGTGCTTTCAACCTGTTCCATATTATGATTGCTCTATAAAATGCGTTTCTTAAAACTATTGGTTTTTAGTGTGTGGGGGACAATGAGGCGTTTACCTACATGAAGTCTTGTGGGTAGATTTTTTTTGTCAATATGTTTGTCACTTTGAGCCAGGTTGAAGGCTTAGAAGAGTAAATGCAGGTCCCTTTGTTTCCAAAGTTTCATGCATCCACTTCTCTCATGCATCTGTGCAGTAGTATATAATGAATTGACCTCTAATTTAACACCATATACAGTACGTAATGCCTTGTTTTGTATATATTGCAGCTCATTATTTTCTCCTCTTTTGTCTCTATCCCACATAAAGTCACAGTAGTCAAAGAAAGGTATTATCATCGATTTGTAAATAGTTAAGGCTGTTGGTACACCAATATAAGCTTTAATTCTGGCAAATTGGTAAATGTTATGTCTAATATTATTTACTACTATTTTTCTATGTTCTATAAATTTTAATTCTGGGTCTAAAGTAAGTCCTAGGTATTTAAAAGTGTATACTCTTTCTAGTTTGATGTTGTTTAGATTGAAAGTGGGGGTTTCTTTATAAATATTATTAAAAAGCATCCATTGAGTTTTCTTTTCATTGATTGTTAGGCTATTATTGATGCACCAATTTGATACCTTTGTTAAAAGCATATTCATCTGTAATGAAGTAGTTGTCGTAATCACAGCATCATCTGCATATAATGTTATATCAAAATTATCTATGTCTGGTAGTGAATTTATATAAATAGAAAATAATACAGGACCCAACACAGACCCCTGGGGAACACCATATGAGACAGTTTTGAAAGATGATAGGTGATCATTTGCTATAGTTCTTTGTTTTCTATTTCCGAGGTACGATTTAAACCAGTCTACAGTATTTTTGCCAAGTCCAAAAGCTTCTAATTTTTCAATTAACAGTAAGTGAGAAACAGTATCGAAAGCTTTTTTGTAATCTAAATATAAGCAAAAAGATGGTTTATTATTAATAAAGTTATCTAATACTATGCATAGGTGTTCACTGATGGCAGTCTGTGTTGAGTGTCCCGCTCTATAGCCGTGCTGGTGGTGGCTCAACAGCTCACTATCAGCCATATAAAGTTGTAGTCTACTACATATAATTTTTTCTAAAATATTTCCTCGGATGGGTAACAAACTTATCGGCCTAAGATCATTTACATCAAGCGAATTTTTCTTTTTTCAGGGAGGGGGACAATTGTTCCTGCTTTCCATTCATCAGGAAAAATACATCTCGACATACACTTATTATATAAACAATGTATAACATCAGGGATTAATAAAAAGGCATCTTTAATGACATGGCTTTTGATATGCTTAATAGAAGATGGTTTCAACACTTTGATTCCCTTTACAAGTTTCATAAGTTCAATGTAGGATACTGGATGCAAAAGGTCATAGTTGGCTCTAGGAGTGGCACTGGGTGGGACATCTGGGGCATTCTTATCTGTCTTAGGGGGTAATAAGTTAGCTAAGTCTTCACCAACAGAGGTAAAGAAGCTATTAATATACTCTGCGCAACCTTTTTGGGGGATCAGAAGGCCAGTGGTTTTATTTCTTAATTTAATCAAGGTGGCAGATGTTTTGTTAGGTAATAATTTGAGTATTGCTTCCCAGAATTTCAGGGGGTCATCTTTATACCTCTCTATGAGCTCGCCGATACAGTATTTCCTACTATTGAAAATCAAACTCTCAACATTATTCCTATGATAATCAGCTTTTCGCCAATTATCAAGTGTATTATGTCTCCTAGCTTTCTTATAAGCAATATCCCTGATTCTCATAGCCTCAATGATAAGGGGCGTCAGCCATTCTGGCGTATCTACAGGTATGGTTAGTTTCCTAATGGGACACATTACATCTAAGGTTTGTCTAATACCTCCTATAGTATCACTCCACATTTCATTAGGACATTCTTTTTGTATTATGTTGTCCCAGTTTCTTTCATTCAGCTGATTTTTGAAAGTTAAAAAGTCATAGTTTTTATATGATCTCATGTTAACTCATTTCTTTGGGATCTTAGTATGCTGACATTTTAAGACCATGTATACAGGAGTGTGATCAGATATGTGAAAATTGATTAATCCTGATCCAGCAACATTGTGGATATTGGTATATATGTGGTCTAACAGGGTGCCCGATTTAGGCCTTGTTATTTCATTAATTAATTGAAAAACTTCATTATTAAAACAGAACTCATTGATTCCTGCCTCTTCTACAAGCTTATCATCTAGCAAATTCACATTAAAATCACCCATAAAAATCAGTTCCCTATTCTTAGTGACAGGCGTACGGAACTCAGTTAATTTATCAAAAATGGCTTTTTTATCAACATCATGGTGGGGAGGCCTATAACAGACAAATATTTTGTATTTGATATTGCCCACTCCTACATCAACACATAGTATCTTGTATTCTTTATCAATTACAGAACAAGCATCATCAATTGTAGCAATGTAGGTGTCTCTTAAATACAATAATAAACCACCTGCATTTTTATTTTTATGTGGAAAACGGTCCAATCTAATAAATTGATAGCCTGGTACCTCTAGGTCTACATCATTTACAGAAGGGTGGAGCCATGTTTCCACAACACCAGTGATATCAGCACTAGAAATTAATTTAAAAGAATTAACTCTTTGTGAATAAATGGACCTAGCATTGAAACACATCCATAGAAGACCCTTTTTCTGGGTAAATTCATGTAACATGGTCATTTTTATGTGTACAGAGCATATTTGATGAAAATTGGTGAGAGTGATTGAATGATACCAAGTGTGAGGGTGATCGTATTGGGATAGTTATTGTATACATGTTAGGTATGGCAGCACTGCAACGCTCTCTGCATATGCGAGTCATATATTTCAATCATGAATACCGCAGCAGATATATTCATGTTAAGCTCATGATAGGTTTATATGCAGTGCATAGTATAAACGATGTATAAAACAAAATGTATATAAAGTTATGGAGTCCAATAAACCCCAGCAATGTAATCCTTCACCATAGTCCTGTTTGGATATGTACAGTCACTGAACAGTTTATTTTGTATTTGTATATGATCAGCTGTTCATAGTTCAAGTCAGTAGGTCAAGATCATTGCATTGTTATATAATAGTGCTCCTCTGTGGTAGTTGTACATTTCATCCAACTACTGAGGATCGAATACTCAGGCGCCAAACCAACCATTTCTATTTCCACACTAAGAATAGTATATAAAAATAGCATCTAATAATAGAGATCAATCTAAATAACATAAAGAGGTTGGGACCTGCAATACATGTACTCTAGTATTTACAGTATACAGTGAGTTCTGACCAAATTGTAGACTGTTTTATGTGCCTAGTTGTATCCTTTAGCATATGCTGTAGCTGATTTAAAGTTCACTCTCAGTTGCCACTGTTCTTGGATATAAATTATCATTAATTATAACCTGTGACTGCTGTCATATGTTATACTTGCTAACAATGTGTATCCTCAGTGGACGGTTGGAGGACCTGCTTACCTATATATCCATTATACCTAATACATAATTGCAGAATAACAACTATTTACATTCAGAGCTTTGATGACGAGGGGGTTGGTGGTGGAGGGGGGGGATTTTTTAGACGAGTTTCCAAAGGTACCAAACATTCTTTGTAGTGTGTTAGACTCACTACTGCTTTTCATTAGTGTAAATTTGATTTTATGTTTTACTTTTTTAACCATTGATTCGCGTTGTGCCATGATTGGGGGGTGTGTAGCTTGTGTTGTGACTGTAGCTGCTGTGGAGGCTGTAGCTGTATTTCCACATTGGGCTTGTAGCTCTGCGATGGTGATTGGTGCCTTCCTATCATCCGGGGGTGGAGGAGGTGCTATGGCCGTTACTGGTATGGCCTGTGTGCCGGTGCCTACAGTCGTTGGTGCTGAAGTTACTTCATCTGTCACAGTTACTGTAGCTGTTATTGCTGGGGTCGGTTGTGCTGTTACTGTGGTAATAGCTACCATAGCAGGAAGACTTGAGATTGGTACTGTTGTGGTTCCAGCTACATGATCCTGTGCATCTGGACGGGGAGAGGCAGATGGTATGACTGTAGGTGTTATTATTGGCACTGTCGCTGTGGTGGTAGTGGGTATTGTACCAGTGATGGGAGTGTGAGTATTAGGTGGTAGCAGAGTTGGGGCTTGTCCTTGGGCTATGTCGCCATCTTTTCTAATGTGATACTGTCCCTTGAGCTCCCCGCATATGTCCATGAGGACCTCACCCCCTCGATTTTTTCCTTGGTATGTGCCTGTTACTAGTGCTTTGGCCTTTAGGGATACCCCTATTCCCCAGTGCTTACAACTAGTAGCCTCCAGTAATTTTCTGTCCCCCAAGGATAATATCATTTTTAACAGTTTCCTGTCTTGCTGGAATTTCATCATGTTGAGGGTTTTCAGTTTACCTTCGTCAATGTTTCTCCATGTGGGAGAATCAATGGTCTTTGAGATGCTTTTTTCAGCCTGTGGTGTTCTAGTGTCTAGTATCCTGGCAGCTTTTACTACATCACTGGCATATATTGCCTTTTGATATGCAAAAGCATGTTCTACACTCAGAAACTTTTTCCCATCAATTTCAAGATTGCAGGCAAAAAAAGTTACTGAAAGGGGCTAATTCTCCTTGATAAGCAATAAACTCATCTGACACCAATGTCTTAGTGTTGGCTAGCCTTATCTCTGAGGGTAGGTCATCAAGTGCACTATGCTGATAGTATTTGCCGTTATATAATAGTCCTCTTCCTCGAGGTTTAACGTCAAACCCACAATCTTAAGCTAATTTAGCTATGGCGGAGACATCTGATTTTTGCTTTTTTATTTCAACATTTGTGTCCTCAGAAATGTATATGCCAGCGTATCTAGGTCCCATACTGTTCAGTGCCCCTTTCAGTGACAGCAGATGGTCCCTTGCATCTGCCTTTACTATAACTACAACTATTGATCTCTTACTGGTGGTTATTGGGCCTTGTCTAAAGGCATAGTCAATGGCTTGTGTTTCAAGATACCTGTCAAGGGCTGACAGTATACTGAAAGCTACCTCCTTCGTCGCTTCTCCCTGTACATAATCAGTGCCATCGATAATTAAATTCCTCCTTTTGAGTGAATTATCGAGTACACTAAGTTGGACGATGTGGTCTCTGAGTTCATTTGTATTAAGCCTTATCTGTCTCTCTGCATCGTCTAGTCTGGTACTGTGCTTATTTACTTCTGCCTCTAGCGATTCAGCTTTCTGTTTAAGTAGCCTAACCTCTTCCTGACTGAAACTCAGCGAGCCTACCAATTCATCCCTTTCTTTAGGCAAATATTCTAATGCTAGTCCTACATTTTGTGTAAGTACATGCTCAGATTGTCCTGATCTGGAACTCCTTGGAGGGTTTTTAATATCTGCTATGACTTTCACCACTTCCTCTCTGCCTTCTGAGTTCAACATGGCGGCCACCGTTTATTTACCTGTCACCACTGGTTCCCAATGGGAAGGTATGTTTTTGTGTAGAACTCACTGTGGGTTATGGTCCGTGTTAAAATATGTAGTTTTGCAGTATCCCTGAGTGTTCATGCACTATTGGTCCAAGTTATAGACTCCTGCTATGGATTAAAATAGGCCTTGGCGAGAATTTTCACAGAGCGTGCTGCGTATACACCTCTACTCTCTGATTGCCACCATATCCCAATGTATGCAGCAGTGGTGTATACAGGGTGCATGATACATGAATGCAGCAGTGGTGTAAACAAGGAACATGATACATGAATGCAGCAGTGTTAGTACACAGGGTGCATGATACATGAATACAGCAGTGGTGTACACAGGGTGCATGATACATGAATGCAGCAGTGGTGTAAACACGGTACATGATACATGAATGCAGCAGTAGCAGTACACAGGGTGCATGATACATGAATGTAGCAGTGGTGTATACAGGGTGCATGATACATGAATGCAGCGGTAGCAGTAAACAGGGTAGGTGATACATGAATGCAGCAGTGGTGTACACAGGGTGCATGATACATGAATGCAGCAGTGGTGTAAACACGGTACATAATACATGAATGCAGCGGTAGCAGTAAACAGGGTACATGATACATGAATGCAGCAGTAGCAGTACACAGGGTGCATGATACATGAATGTAGCAGTGGTGTACACAGGGTGCATGATACATGAATGCAGCAGTAGCAGTACACAGGGTGCATGATACATGAATGCAGCAGTAGCAGTACACAGGGTGCATGATACATGAATACAGCAGTGGTGGTACATAGGGTGCATGATACATGAATACAGCAGTGGTGGTACATAGGGTGCATGATACATGAATACAGCAGTGGTGGTACATAGGGTGCATGATACATGAATACAGCAGTGGTGGTACATAGGGTGCATGATACATGAATGCAGCAGTGGTGTACACAGGGTGCATGATACATGAATGTAGCAGTAGTAGTACACAGGGTGCATGATACATGAATGTAGCAGTAGCAGTACACAGGGTGCATGATACATGAATGTTGCAGTAGCAGTACACAGGGTGCATAATACATGAATGCAGCAGTGGTGTACACAGGGTGCATGATACATGAATGCAGCAGTAGCAGTACACAGGGTGCATGATACATGAATACAGCAGTAGCAGTACACAGGGTGCATGATACATGAACACAGCAGTGGTGTATACAGGGTGCATGATATATGAATACAGCAGTGGTGTACACAGGGTGCATGATACATGAACACAGCAGTGGTGTACACAGGGTGCATGATACATGAATACAGCAGTAGCAGTACACAGGGTGCATGATACATGAACACAGCAGTGGTGTATACAGGGTGCATGATACATGAATGCAGCATTGGTGGTACACAGGGTGCATGATACATGAATGCAGCAGTGGTGTACACAGGGTGCATGATACATGAACACAGCAGTGGTATACACAGGGTGCATGATACATGAATGTAGCAGTAGCAGTACACAGGGTGCATGATACATGAATGCAGCAGTAGCAGTACACAGGGTGCATGATACATGAATACAGCAGTAGCAGTACACAGGGTGCATGATACATGAATGTAGCAGTAGCAGTACACAGGGTGCATGATACATGAATACAGCAGTGGTGTATACAGGGTGCATGATACATGAATACAGCAGTAGCAGTACACAGGGTGCATGATACATGAATGTAGCAGTAGCAGTACACAGGGTGCATGATACATGAATGTTGCAGTAGCAGTACACAGGGTGCATGATACATGAATGCAGCAGTGGTGTACACAGGGTGCATGATACATGAACACAGCAGTGGTGTATACAGGGTGCATGATATATGAATACAGCAGTGGTGTACACAGGGTGCATGATACATGAACACAGCAGTGGTGTACACAGGGTGCATGATACATGAATACAGCAGTAGCAGTACACAGGGTGCATGATACATGAACACAGCAGTGGTGTATACAGGGTGCATGATACATGAATGCAGCATTGGTGGTACACAGGGTGCATGATACATGAATGCAGCAGTGGTGTACACAGGGTGCATGATACATGAACACAGCAGTGGTATACACAGGGTGCATGATACATGAATGTAGCAGTAGCAGTACACAGGGTGCATGATACATGAATGCAGCAGTAGCAGTACACAGGGTGCATGATACATGAATACAGCAGTAGCAGTACACAGGGTGCATGATACATGAATGTAGCAGTAGCAGTACACAGGGTGCATGATACATGAATACAGCAGTGGTGTATACAGGGTGCATGATACATGAATACAGCAGTGGCAGTACACAGGGTGCATGATACATGAATACAGCAGTAGCAGTACACAGGGTGCATGATACATGAATACAGCAGTGGTGTACACAGGGTGCATGATACATGAATACAGCAGTGGCAGTACACAGGGTGCATGATACATGAATACAGCAGTGGCAGTACACAGGGTGCATGATACATGAATGCAGCAGTGGTGTACACAGGGTGCATGATACATGAATACAGCAGTGGCAGTACACAGGGTGCATGATACATGAATACAGCAGTGGTGGTACACAGGGTGCATGATACATGAATACAGCAGTAGCAGTACACAGGGTGCATGATACATGAATACAGCAGTGGTGTACACAGGGTGCATGATACATGAATACAGCAGTGGTGGTACACAGGGTGCATGATACATGATTGCAGCAGTAGCAGTACACAGGGTGTATGATACATGAATGCAGCAGTGGTGGTACACAGGGTGCATGATACATGATTGCAGCAAGAGCAGTACACAGGGTGCATGATACATGAATACAGCAGTGGTGTACACAGGGTGCATGATACATGAATACAGCAGTGGTGTACACAGGGTGCATGATACATGAATACAGCAGTGGTGTACACAGGGTGCATGATACATGAATACAGCAGTAGCAGTACACAGGGTGCATGATACATGAATGCAGCAGTAGCAGTACACAGGGTGCATGATACATGAATGCAGCAGTGGTGTACACAGGGTGCATGATACATGAATACAGCAGTAGCAGTACACAGGGTGCATGATACATGAATGTATCAGTGTTAGTACACAGGGTGCATGATACATGAATGCAGCAGTGGTGTATACTGGGTGCATGATATCTTTTGTAAAAAAGAAGTTTACACTTAATTTATACTCACCAGGTCTATCCACATGTGTATGTGGTGCAGTCGTAGTGGTGTCTGCTAGCTGGGTGGTGCTAGGGGTATGCATGCACATTTTTCCAAGGAACTAGTGTCAGATTAGGCTGCATGACAGTTACAGCTTTGTTTTTGTAAGTCTATATATAGAACATACACTGGAGGAGGTGGTAGAGGGGGAAGGCTCAGAGCACACTTGTACCTACTAATGAGTGCCGTCTAAATGGCTAAAGGCAATTGACATCAATGGTTTTTGAATTTTACTTGATTATAATGATATCATAGTAATGATATTCCTCTTAGAATCTGCAGCACATGAAGAAGTGCTGCAGATTCTAAAATGTACAATCAAACATTTTGGAATCTAGCAGAAGCTACACAAAGAGAAAGTGAGGAATGGTCAGGCTTTGACCTTATCTTAGAGTCAATCAGTTGTGATAACTAAAAGCTACTATACATCTTTTACTAGACACTGCAAGCAGCCCTCATTTAGCACTCTCAAAGTAGTGACTATTATGCCCTAAAATTTCAGCTCCTAGTGGGGTCTTCATAAGGAGCAACTAGTTATCACTGCTTCCTCAGGCCTGGTTTTGCAGTTGTAGCTATTAAAAAGGGCTGCTTTGCATCTTTTACAAGGCACTGCAAATAAAGCCCTGACAAACTCTGTCCAAGAAGTGACTAGTTAACACTTAATTTGCAGTCCCTAGTACGGTCTACATAACAAACAACTAGTAATCACGACTTCTGCAGGCCTGCATTTGCAGCTATTAATAAGGGTTGCAATGCATCTTTTACTAGGCATTGCAAATGTAGCCCTGACTAAACTCTGTCCAAGCTGTGACTAAGAGACACTTAATTTGCAGGCCTTATTCAGCAACAGCTCTGCAGCTCTTATTAGCCGAGAGGCATACATGCCTCCTCGGCTACAGTACAACTCCCCACACACTACCCCTGGTCAGCATGATCGTCGTCACAAAACCCACTACTCTCTATATTCTATAGATCAGCTACTATTGGACTAGCAGCAGCCAGTGTGGTCATTCTGTAGAAGGAGGGCAGCTTTCTCTATCTGTTATGTAATACCATATGCGGGCATACAGGCTCTATCAGCAGCCGTTTTGGTTAACAACATAGACTTAGACATGTCCTCATTTACTTGGCTTCATGATTGGCAAATAATTGTAATTAGTACTGTCACTATTCTTTAAAAAAAAAGAAAGAAATCGTCCCACTGACTGCTGCTAGTCCAATAGTAGTTGATCTATAGAATATCACACTAACCCCAGCAGCTTGATTATGCTTAGATCATTCCGAAATGGGGCTAGCTTGATAGAATATAGAGAGTAGGAGCATACACCCTAACTATCTTTCATTTACTCGTCTGTCCAAACGAAATCCGAAACCACCACAACAGTATGCACAAATTAGAGGACAGAAGGTATATAGATCTTTTGAACTATACATACTCTAGATCTCATTCTTCCTTATATAGATATGACAGAGCTATAGTTACTAGACAACATGATGCACCCACTATAAGGTTATTAACGCCAAGAAGTAGAGCATATGCTACAAGTGTGGCATTCTATAGCGGCTCATGCTGGGATACACCACCGGCTGGAAGGAGACTAGCACCTTCCCTGGATCAGTTTAAAACTGATTCCAGGAGATATTTGTCTACCCTCCTGCCCTATGGAGGTATATAGCGCATTTCTATCTCTCCTTATATTGATACATATAAAACACATTTATTGTGTTTATGGTGGTTGTGACTCCTCGCCTGTTTTATTATTAATTTAATAACTGTTTTCGTGTCAACTGTTTCTAAAAACCTTTGCTAAGAAAGGTAGAACCAGAAGTATCAACCCACACACTGTTATGTGACAATGAGGTTCTTGTCCTTCTTTTCTGGCCATGTATACTGACATAAATTGAATCTTCTCCACTATAAGTATATAGGAAAACCTTTGTATGATTACTGATAACTACCTGTCTGATACACTTTATGTTTACAAGCAAAATGTTTATTTGTGGTCAATAAAGTAAATTCAAATTCAAATATCTTTCCTCAAAGACTGCTGCATCTTTATGTCCCAGAGTCTCAGTCACGACTGAGGAGGCAACACTCCACAGCCACATTAAATATAGCAGCCATGGAAGGTGCAGCTCGAACCGTTAAATTATCATGCAGGTGCAGGGATAAACTAGTCTCCAACTGCAGAGCCCCACAGCTACCTACTACCACCACTACAGTATAGATCAACTCTGCATTTCTATTTCCTGGTCAATTCCATCTTCTGAAAATAAAAACCTCATGACTTTTTTGTACAGGTAGCCTCAAATCTGACCTAGCAGGATACATTGTTGACAAGTCAGAAAGTTCCTTTTGATCATTACAGAATTTTAAGGGTGCATTACATAACAATTGGTCTCCATCATGCTGGCTGTTATCAGTCCTTATCTTTTAAGCTACCAGATTCAGCACGGGTCCCCCCCCCACTAAGAATCCCGCTCACCAGGAATAGTTTCAGGACTAGTCCCTCAGGCAATCAACATTTATATATTTAGTTTATTAGTCCTTTTAAAAATGATACACCCTACAATGATTTGGTTTAGGTCATGCAAAAATCATATCCTTTCAATATTGGGGTCTCAATATACAAAGATTTGACCAACTAATTAGACCCTCTCATGTAACACAGTGATTCTAAATTAGCGCTACAATATACTCTATCTGCATAATCAAACAGAGGTAATGGGTAAGATTTGTACATTTTCAGCATTAGGTGGATCAGAACATAATGCTGTACTGGAGCTAAAGGGCTGGTCCACTGTATTGGCCAGGCCACAATTCGATACTCTGAAGACTTTCCATACATGTCCTATGTGAAAATATTCAGATTAGAGAAAAAGTGCATGATGGATAAGAGTGGAACCAATCCATTAAAGTATAATTCTTTTTCAAGTATTTAATGTGCTGACTGAGATCAATTCTTTTTTATACTATCCCATTGACTGATTCAACTTCATGCACCAGAAAATTAGAAGGTGTACCTGGAGGAAAATTTTAGTTATTTTAGTGTTATTTTTTCCTTACAAGATGTAGTGGGGTCTATTCTCGTGTATAAGACGCATCTTACATATCGGGAATTACAGTTTTATTGCCTTGTTGTTTTCAGGAGGCTATAATTGTGGCCTGCCAGAACCAGACTTTGCCCTCGACTTTGAGTCTGATGATAATAGTATGGTCCCTGCAATGATAAATGGATTACCAGTAACTGGTTCATTAAACGGCGATGTTGACGTTGTTCCAGGTAATTTTTTTTTTAATCCTTCAAGGGCTGCTGATACAGGAACCATTGAGCATCATGCTGCACCAATGAGGTGCGGGCAAGCAGACTCTCAGCACTTCTTTGGTGCATCTTGTCGGCCGTGGTTTAGGGGAATTAAAATTTATTTGGCAGCTTCATTTAATCTCATTCTATATGAATACTCTTCACCACCTGTTAGCTATACTGTTCATTGCAAAATCACAAAATTGAAGTTATTCATCCTATCTTAAAGTGCAAATATTTTTTAACCTTTTTATTTCACTAGGTGTCGATGGAATGGCCATACAGTTCTATGATGGAGATAATAATGGGTACATCAGCTATGGCAACCAATCAAGTCACTGTTTCAGCTCACCAAGTCTGTGCTCAAATGGCCTCACAATTGGCTTTTGGGTAAGAGGAAGGTAGAGGATAGCCCCCTGTAGGGACAGTATCCTTAGGGTTGTTTGACTCTCTAGTTATATTAGAGCTTGGATTTTGTTAGCTAAACAACCCTAAGAATACTGTCCCTACACTGTCCATCAGTGACCTCAGGGAATCAATTCCCTGTTGGGTTGCCAAAAGATAATCGGGATATAAAGTGGTTTAGAAGTGGTTGGGACCTGGTGAATGCTTTCCTATTAAGAACCAATTACCCACTCCAATTTCCCTGCCTTTTTACTATGCAAAGCTTTCAGGTGGAACCAATCGTGGAACCAGTTCCCCCTAATTTTTGCAATGCAGTCTAATTCAGTGTTGGTCAATCCCATTACAGTATAAGGTGGGAATCAGTCTCTTTAGGTGGAGAATTGGGGGAACTGGAAGGTGGGTTAGCTACAGTGAGAATCGAATTCCCAATCTTTTCACAATCATTCCCAATCATTATTTATTGAATCACAAAGCTTTAAAATAACTACAAGGTTTTATAGGGTTTAATTTGGTTTCTTAATACCAGTTTTATTCCCTTTGTTACCTTGTTTTAATAATCCATCACCTTTTTTGTATATATCATCCAAACTATTGTAACGGTTTATATTAAGTTTATATGTTGGGTGGCTCTTAGGCTTGCTTAACACCAGATGTATTAACACATCACGAGTAGTTCGGGTTGGGCAAAGCACTTAAGACTTTCCACCTATTTGGGTAGGCTTTTATTGGAGAAGTTGACTACACGTCTGGACTGGACCAGGTCCAGTCCCCTTCTGCGGATCGTCCGGCTCCTTAGTAGGAGCTGGATCAGAGGCGTGGTGCTGCCCCCTCTTGTACCAAACAGGTATCGCAAACCGACACCTGGTTGGCATAGAAGGAACGAGCACCATACGAACACATCTCTCAGATGAGGCGCACTAATATATACACGACGATGCCAGCCCCTACACTACCTACCCTAGACTTTACCTAGGGTAGGTGTTACAATAGACCTATTGTTAACCTGATAATATGATATATATATGACAGTATGTACACAGGTAAGTCTATTTATGGAATAGTATATAAAATTATTATGACATTAAAGGGGCATTATAAATACTATGTACATAATAATAGGCATCGTCATATATAACCTGAAGTAACTAATAATAACAAAATAGGAGGTGATGCTAATAGTAACAGTGTTACATAGTTATTATAGTTATAAAAGACGTATTAAATTTTACAGTTAAACATGTCTTAGTGTAACCTAGACACATTATATACAATATAGACCCAAGAGGTGGAGTTACCCGAAAAAAGATTTTGTTTTTAGTTATGAATGAATGATAACATACATATACAGGCAATGTGATATGAATTTAAGAGGTGTCCTACCAGGGTAGTAGGATCACCCTCACAATAAAACTAAACTTCCGGCGAACCTGGAATGACGGGTTTCTGCAGCTCCATTTGATGACATACGTGTGGTGGCAAGCCACTTGCTGTGTGTAGTGCACTGGTGAGAATGTGAAAATGGAGCAGGATCAGGGTAGTCCTCGAGAATAAATCTCTGGCATCTAAGGTATGCCTTTACCCTCGGGTACTAAAAATTATGGGGAACCGGCAGATGGATGCTTACAAGTCCTCTGACTCGTCATCAGTGTCCATCTTCTCAGCTGGCTCCGGGTTGGGGTTGGAAGCTGAGCTGCTGCTTTCTCTACTGAGAAGCGTAAGGGTACCGGTGCTCTGGTCCACGTCAAGTAGATTCAGAGCACCCATCCCCTCAGACGGGCTGTCTCCCGGCATTGGCATCCGAAGTGATGGTCAAGGACTACGCTGTGTCGTCCCAGTCATCTAGGTGCTTGCCGAAGCAGATGAAGAACTTAAGGTCTGCCTCCTTGTACCTGTTAATGTACTTTAAGTTGTCAGCGACGTTGAACTCCTTAAGCTTCTCGGCTTCTCTCTGTTTCTCCTGGCAGGATTTATAGGCCTCCTCGACCCGCTTTATGTCCTGCTCCTAAATTTTGTCTTCCTCCCTCTTCTGGATTTTATAAACCAGATTAAAGGTGACCTCAGTCATGTCTCACCAGTAGTCAATTGACCTCTGGCAATGCAGGGACTGCCATTCGCTCATAAAATCATTTTGGATCTTACAAGTGTGTTTGTCACGGTGGTCGACGAACGTCTGCAGGCCGTAGCCGGGGAGTGGTCGAATGGACTCGCATCCACCACAGCCTCTGCCCCGAGCCTTATGTCAACCTGAGGAGGACAGGACTTGGAATTTGGATCCTGCGGGTCCCATGGCAGGGAACTTTGCCACATACTCCTCGTAAGCTTAGCGCTGCTTCTCGTTCAACTCCTCCCCGGCCCACCATGCACCGTGGCTGGTGCGGGAGCCGAAGAACATCGATCAGTCCTCCTGGCTTCTGGTGTCAACACCCTGAGGGTGTTGAAGTAAAGCCAGGTGGTGGCAGTGGGGGTACTGCCTGGCTAGCCTCCTGATGGGTCTGGTGTCCAGGCATGTCCAGTGCCGAAACCTGCTGTCCGGACTGGCGAAGATCAGCTGGGTTTGCTGGTCTGGGCTGATCCTTACCGCCAGAAGGGCTTACGGATTGGGTTCGTTTGACAAGTGTGACTGAAGTCTGTGTCAACGAGCCTGCTTGTCCTTCTCACGTTTGTCGTCGCCCCGACATTTCAGATGGCTCTCGGTGGGCAACTGGAACTTAGAACAAGAGGGGTTTGAAGGCAAAGTAAGTGGTGATGTTACCAATTCTCTAAGCGCAAAACTCAGGTTCAAACGCCAGCTTTCTCACTTGACTGGGTAGGAGCTCAGCCAAGTTTGCTAGAAGCTCGTTGAAGCACCTCACTGCACACTTTCATGTCTTTGCCAGGCCAGTACCATGGGCTTTCTGCAAAGCCATGTCTGGGCACTGGTTGGTCATGAAAGTGACATCACACAACTTGCTGGGGCGGTCACCAGTGACACACCTCAACAAGGGCTTATGGTGCATGTGATGCTCCACGACATGCCTGGTGAACTGAGGCTTGGTATTAAATATCTTTTCTCCAGTGAGTGAGAGCTGACACAACTCGAATGGGCACTTGCGGCGGTTGCCGCTGGGTCCTCATTGGGTCATAGCCCACTGACTGGACTCTGGACTCATAGTTGTAAACCAATCCTAACTTGGACATCAGTTGGTCAATCCAAATTAGGTAAAATTTACCAACTGTTGAATCATTAGGGCCAGTCTTCATCCACACCTCATCATCACTATCACCGTACATATTGACGGCGCCTGGGCACATATAGTGGATCGTGTCATATGCACAATCCGCGAAGCAGCGAGGGACGCTTTCTTTAAATCCCTCGGCTGCATTCTTCCACATCCATTTCTGGTTTTCGTCTTTTGGGACGTCCGTGGTCATGTCTTCCCACGTCGTCACTGACTCCAATTCAGATCTGGCTGACTCAGACAGCTCCGGATCGCTTTCGCTATCCGATCTGCTGCTCGAGTAGATGCCTGCCCCCTTGGCCTGGACCCGACTGGAGGGAGTGGTACCAGTCAAAGTCACAATTGAGGTGACAGTGGCAACCCGCCGGTGATGATAGTGGGTGCTACAGTAACCGTGGTGGCCACAGTGACTGCTGTAGTAGTTGGAGCTGGAGCCTTCAGCTTACTCTTGTCCCCCTTCTTTGTAGAAGAAGGCGCGGGTACAGCCAGAGTCCCTTTCACTCCCTTCTTCTTCTTCTCTTTCTTCTTGCCTTTATCACGCTGCTTTTAGGCTTCCAGGATGGAATCCGTCCTACCGGATCCCTTACCTTTACCCCGGTAGCTCATTCGGCCATTAATGGTAGAGTCAGTATGCAATGCAGCACTCAACTGGAGCTGGGCCTGCTGCTTGCGATGGGCACGGGGGGGGGCCAACTCCTTCTGCTGGCCGTTAAGGTCATGGCGCTTAGCCTCCATAGCAGCCTGCTGATGAGTGATGTCCTCGTCCGGGATCGAACCCTCTGGTATTTTGGCACCAGGCTCCTCCTCAGATTTGGACCTCTAAATCACAATCTGAATGTCCTCGTCCTCAAGGTCGTCTCGGTCAGCAGTCCCTCCTGTGTAGGCTTATGAACTAATTTCTTGGTTCGCCCGGTTTCCACCGACAAGTCGGTGATGGGTGATTTGGTGTCCATGTCGCATTCTGACTCCCTCAACTGTGTTGCCCTCTGGGTAATCCCTTCGGATAACAGCACAGCCCATGCCAAGTCATCATCTACCATCATGGCTCCAGCCAACCGTTTGTAATTGCGGAGCCATGACACTGGCATACTTTCAGCCAGCTCGTCACAGCACGAGTCTATCACCAGTGATTTGAAATCATCTAGAATAGGTTTCCGCACCACAGCCAACATTTTATATCCCGGAGGATACAACGGGATGCCCATTGAACCTGACGCAGAAGCTGCTGGACCTTGAGGTGGTGGAGGAGGCATCTGTTACCTGTCTGTCGCTGCTGTTGACATTGCAGCGAGGCAGTTAGCAGCCTCTTCCACTTCTGGCACTCGTCCGAGGCCAGCATCAGATGTCCCAAGACGCGGCCGTTAGGGCCTCGTCTTCATCCAACTCAATGTTGGTGCTTTGACACACGGCGTCAATTGTCCCCTGTGCCATTATGCTGAGACGATCTTCCAATTAATAATTGGCAGTAATGGCGTTGGACTCCTTCTGAAGGATTCGTCCAACAAAAAATGAAGGTAGGGCTCAGCTATAAGCTGATGGGAGACACAAAATAACCAGGGCGAAACCAGTGGCGTCTTACCACCACGATTCCGCCCTAGTTATAACTGGGTCAAACCAACATGGCGTCATGCCTCTCATCTCTCGCGATCACACTGCGAGCTATCCGAGGTCCTAGTTGGACATCTTCCGACCTCTAGTAGACTAGATTCGGACTAAGGTTCGGCTTGGTATACGAGACACATGTTACTACCCGGGTGCTATCATCTGGAGCTTGGTGGTATATACATCGCTATAAAACGAATGTACTGGGTAATCCGACCACCACTCACAGGAACATATGTTCCATGCCCGTGCCACAATACATATGTCATTCGCCTATGGCGAACCAAGCACAGGTGCTCGTTGTGTACTGAGTTAGGTAATGGCAGACCTCAAGC
Organism: Acholoe squamosa; assembly: GCA_949317995.1. Taxonomy (NCBI): domain Eukaryota; kingdom Metazoa; phylum Annelida; class Polychaeta; order Phyllodocida; family Polynoidae; genus Acholoe; species Acholoe squamosa. The sequence goes on along the minus strand of OX439048.1, from coordinate 67,124,630 downwards.
AAGGGCTGCGTCTGACGCCTTTGGTCAGCATTTTATTTCTCCTGGCATTACCGATGGCATTCTCCGGGTCCAGCACAGCCACGGCAGGACCTTTTCCATGTGTAATGCCTTCACTCAGCCAGACATTTTTCCAATTCTGACGATTTGGCCGGAGCGACTCCACAAACAGCACAGTGCAAGGAGCTGTGGGTCAATTCCAACCACTCCGTATACCAAGTCAGCAGGCATAATCATGTCCTTGACGAACACCAAGAGGTTTGGGGTACAGTTGGTGGATAAATGGACGGTGTTATTGTCGGCGTGTACTACAAACTTACACTGTTCGTCCCAATCATCCTGATGGCTATTAACCAGGGGCTTCGGGACTTGTATCAAAGTCCTATTGAACCTCTCCACCTGGCTATCCAATTGTAGTCGATATGGGTTGGTTCCGGTCTTACATATCACATGAGGGGTATACCCAGATGTAGCACCCAGCTTTTTACAAATGCCTTGGCACATGTAGTGGCTTTGTGATTCGGAAGGGGAAACACCCGAGTGTACTTTGTATAGTAGTCTGTTACAACCATTATACAAGTGTTCTCTCTAGGCGTCATTTTAAACCCACTAATGATGTCGATTGCTACTCGAGCAAACCTGATGCCAAACAGTTCCTGGGTCAAGGGTAACTTACCCAGGCCTGGTCCTGGCTTGTTTTTACAACAATCAGGGCAAGGTGCAATCCACCGAAGTAGGTCACCCCTCATCCCTGGCCATTAATATTGTCTCTGTAGACGTTCAATGGACCTTTTCTTCCCAAAATGGCCACTCGTTTGGTGTCCATTACAATAATACATGAAGTCCCTTCTCATCAAAGTGGGAATCACTATTTGTAATAGTTTATTGCCAGTGGAAGTAGTCTTCCATCTACACAATATGCCATCTCAGATCTCTAGCTCAGTCCACTGGGCTACCAACCGCCTCGTTTCTCTGTCTTCCAGAAATAACATTGGCCTCACCAGCTTAATACCTTTCCGTAAGTATTCCAAGATGCATGCAGTGGTGGGATCCAACTGTTGGAACTTTTTGATGGTCTGCGGGGACCAATCGAGATAGCTACACACAGCCTCCTCCCAGGGGATACAGGGTGTGGTATAAGTATATACCAACCCGGCAACCACAGCATTGTGGGCCCTGCAGTCATCACAAGTGGCATTTTGGCACTTTCGGATTGGCCTTCTCGATAAGGCATCCACATTTATATGCTTTTCACCCGGATGGTGCTCAATCTGCTTGTGCTCCAATTCAAACTCAGATAAATGAGTTAACAACCTTCCAATCATCCCCCTCGGCGTCCTTAAAATTAGGAAGCCATCTTAGAGACGAATGGTCGGTACGCAAAGTAAAATCAGTTCCCCAGAGGAAATGCTTATACTTCTTCGTATACACCACTTCCACCAGGAGTTCTCTTTTAGTTGTACAATAACTACGCTGGGTCTTGCTTAGCGTGTTGCTAGCGAATGCCAATGGGACTTTGACTCCATTCTGTTCCTGAGAGAGTGCCGCCCCTATAGAATTATTGCTAGCATCGGTGTCTAGTATGAAATGTCCCTCAGAAGTGGGATATTTCAGTACCGGTGTGTTTTTTAAACAAATCTTTATTTTTATAAAAATTTCATCTTGCTCGCTGGTCCATGGGAAGGGTTCCTGTGCCTTACCCGGTGTCTAATGAGCTTACACGAGAGTAATTCGGTATAGATCATGGTAATAGGAACAGAATCCTAAAAATGATCTAACCTCCTTAGCACTTGTGGGTCTTTCCCAGTTCTCTACAGCCTCTAGCTTCTCCGGATCTGCAATTACCCCGTTGGGGGTAATTATCCTTCCTAAGTATGTAATTGTTTTCTTAAACAGATTACATTTCTAAGGCTTAATTTTTAGGCCGTTGGCTAGAATCCTATCCAAGACCAGCTGTAGGTTCACGTGGCATTCCTTGAATGACTTGCGGAACACGACAACATCATCCAAGTAAACCAAAAACTTTTTCCACAGCAAGTCACTGAGTAGAGATTCCATCATAGCCTCAGAAGTACCTGGTGCATTACACAATCCGAATGGTAAGACATTATACTCGAATAGTCCCAAATGGCTAGAGAACGCAGTTTTCTCTATGTCTTTGGGATGCATCGGTATCTGCCAATACCCGGACTGTAAATCCAGGGTGCAGAACCATTGGTTCCCGCCCAAGCTATCTAAGGTCTCGTCTATCCTTGGTAGAGGATACAAGTTCTTCTTTGTCATACCGAATCTTCTCATTGTCCTCGGTTGCACTATAATTGGGCGGCTTGTGCCTCTTTCTTTAAAGTATCCTTTAATAGGCGATACTTCTCACTCTTTTCTTTCTGAGACCTCTGGTACTCAGTCGTTTCCCTATGGATCTCATTTTGTTCTGAGACAAGTTTGGATTCTGTGTTTTCAGCTTCTCTTCCATTGTATTTAGCTCGGATTGTAGTCTATTCACATCCCAAGCTTTAGCAACTTCTTCGGCTCTAGCTTTTTCAATCGCACCTATTGGCTTCCTCTTATTCTAAATCAGCCAACTTACTCTCCCTTCCTTTTTCCTCGTTTGTCTTTAACTCTACCAGATGGGCTAGAGACAACAACCGATATTTCTTCTTCTATTTTCATCTGTGCAGCCATGAATAGTTCATGTTGCTTCTTAGCTTGTTGCTTTACCTGATCGCTGGCTTTTTAGTAAGCCGAGGTCGACTTATAACCAGAACCTATCCGCCGTCCATGCCCAGATTGAATACTGAATACGAGAAGGCTTCTTCTAGAGATAGTCCCATGGTGTACCTTTCCGTATTTCTCGGCAATGTATCCTGGTTAGTATCTTGCTGGGATGGGGCTGACCCACTGGAGTCTTTACCATCCCCTCCATCATCGCTATCGTGATCCGATGATGTCATTAAAGGTCTATCTTGCCTCATTCTAGTAGACCTATGTACCCCCTGTCCACTAGGCGTCTCTGTTCTTTGGACCGGACTTTGGGCCTTAGGGGTCTTCAGTGTACTAGCGGCGCTCACAGATATGCTGGCTTCCAATCCGCGCCTACTAGTTATTACCTGAGACCAATCGCTCAAGTCTAACCAGGCGGGTTTAATTAACCCACTCAGCAAGCCAATGTCCGAAGCCACATGGCTAGGGGTACTCGGGTATAAGTTGACGACCCCATCTCCTAGTGTGGCGGGATCGTCCAATAAACCGGGTGTAGAGAAAGCTCTCTGTACACCAGCTGGGTTATACAAATATTGTTGACCCAGTTTCCAGTCTAACAATAGATGGTGGGAGGCAATACCATCCTCTTCGAATTCCTCAAGCCCTAGGCTGGAGGAACTCTCCTCAGTTAGTCTGCAGCTTTCGGCCGTTTGGCCACGCTCCTACCCGAACCGACTTTTTATTGGTGAAGTTGACTACACTTCTGGACTGGACCAGGTCCAGTCCCCTTCTGCAGACCGTCCGGTTCCTTAGTAGGAGCTGGATGCGAGGCATAGTGCTGCCCCCTCTTGTACCAAATGGGTATCGCAAAGCGACACCTGGTTGGCATAGAAGGAACGAGCACCACACAAACACATCTCTCGGATGAGGCGCACTAAATATACACGACGATGCCGGCCCCTACACTAGATATTACATTTGTTTGCTCTTTTTTATAGATATGGTATATTATTTATCAACAAAACACTATGATAGTTTTATCCAATCAGCTGAAAACTTTACTTTTCCAGGGGTTTTATATCTTTTTACAACTTTAGTGGTATCCTTTTTAACCTTTTTTGTTTAACCTCCCTTATTTACTGAATAATGTGTATTTTGTAGATGTTGCTCTTGTTTCTAATGTTGGAGCTTCTGAAGATAGGGTTCCCTCAAGTTGTGTTGCTTTTGTAAATATAGTTGTTCATATTCCTCATTTTGATCACCGATGATGCCCTGAAGTGATTCATCAGATTGTAAATTCTTTAGATAGTCAAGTAGATTTAATGGTAAATCAGGAACCTCATTAAATTCAGTATCTTCAGTTTGGTCACAAACATCTTCATTATTTTCACCTGAAGATATTTCATGATGGTGAGTATTATTTTCAAAGACACCACTATCTTCAGGAGAACAGCCATTTATATGATGAGGGCAATGAGTGTAACTACTGTCCTTATTAATATTGTCTGAAGAATAAACAGGTGTTGGCGTTTTTATTAAACTGTTTATTACATCTGATTGTTTGTGAAAACCTAGTTTTTTTTCTTCCTCATTATCATAGAGTCCTGTTTAAGCCTCATGCTTAGCATTAGTAGGCTATTGAGCTTTTGTTAGTGTCATATACTGATGGTAGGGTATAACAGCAAGTTTCTCAAAGTGAGTCATGACAAAAAAAAAATAATAATAGTAATAATAGTAATAATAATAATAATAATAATAATAATAATAATAATAATAGTAGTAATAGTAATAGCAATAATAATAATAATAATAATAATAATAATAATAATAATAATAATAATAATAATAATAATAATAATAGTAATAGTAATAGTAATAATAATAATAATAATAATAATAATAATAATAAACGAGTTAAGAATTAATATGATAATGTGTTATATCCAAATAATATCCAGGTCCTTTAACAAACCTGATATTGCCTTAGGAGAATTTACTGCAGCTTCACGTCGTTTTATCCAAGTTATATTGCGTCTTCCTTTAGTTGCAAGCTTTCATAAGGTTTTCTGATATGCCTTTATAGAGTTAATGTTTCTGGTGAGACACTAACTTTAACTTGAAGTACATTTATCACAATCTCAGCTAATGTGAGAATCTGTTGTTGGGTCAACGTTCTAAGTACAGCCTGACGTTGTTTTAATGGTAATCCTGTCCCAAGTAATCATAAAAAGTGGATGTTTTCCAGTATACGTGACATTATTTCCTTACTGCAATCCTTTTAGATGTTTACATATAACTGTCAGCTCATCAGGTAGTATGCCACTCCTTATATGGTAATTATTTGAACAGTGTTGAGTCATATCCAGAAATATGTATCCATATGCTGAAATACTCACAGCATCAGTGTAAGCAGCTTTTAACTCCTAACGTTTTTCCTAGCTGTTTTGACAAACTTGCAATTTGTCCTAAATCTCGTAGATTTTTATACAATATATAAGATTCTGTATTAAGTGCAATACCAGAATACTGCGTGCATGTTTTCCTTGTTGAAACAAATTTTGAGAAATAAATATTACTGATAAATGAAGATGGAGTGATCCTAAGGTAAAAAGATTTTTCCATGTTTTCAGTTTTAACTACTTGATGCATCATATTATCTAAAACAACTAAATTGTGTTCACCATCCGTAAATTCTTGTATTTTGTTCATATCCGGCACACCTTCCATAAATTCAATGTTCTCACCATGTATATCCTGCATCTTGTTATACATAGGTTGTTCAATGCTATAACAAAATAGTATTTTTTGGGGTGATTTTTCATTTCTAAACAAATTGTGTGAATCGTTTATCAGATTAAAAACAAAATGAGTTTTTCCTGATTAAGAAGGACAAAATACACACAGTGTAGAGGCTGGTTTTATCCGTATATCATTAGGTGATATATCCATTTGTTTTACAAGCAATATCCCTACTTAAAAATGAATGTTGGATTCAAACATACCTCTACTCATAAATATGTAAAGTCCCTCAATATGGTATTGTTAAGAATGACAACTTTCTAATCCTCTAGTTGTGCCTACATCTGTACTTAACCTTATACAGTATTATATATAAGATTACGTAACTAATATGCATCTCTGAACTATCGTAGATCATATAACTTTAATATGGTAACAATCTTATCTGTATTAGATAATGGTGTAATAACACCTGATAACCAAATCATTCTACTATATAGTGAACAAATATAAGCTGAGACCAAGCAAGGTCTAACACCTTTTCATTAAGCTTTACATGCCCCCAACTGACCCACATACTACTTACATGTCATCACAGATTTTGATAGAAAAAAATTCAAATGAGACATTTATATGGAACAAGTAATTAATGGATAATTCATGACGCGTGTGTTTTATCAAAGGAGGACGCAGCCCAAGTTTAATTTATTCTTTGTTAACACACAAAAGTCATGAATTATCCATTAACTACTTATTTTATTACACGAAAACCCCCTCAATAAATAATCAATAGAATATCAATAAATTCAATAAAAAAAAATCACCTCTATGCCAGGACCGGGACTCTACATTCTACTGACTGCTCCATACCTTCTATAGAGCCAAAAAGGTGGCCCAGGCCAGGACGCGAACACGTGTGCCCAATATTCAGAGAGCAGCGTGCTGTCCATTATACCATCAGTACAGGCGTCTTAGAGTTGTCGCGGTGTGATACATTGTGAGTTCCTACCATAGTGGACACAGAGGCAGGCAGGATGGGAGTGTCACAACCCAGACTGCAGGATATTTTCACACATTGAATGTATACTAGTTATATGTGAATGACCTCCGCGGGCTTTAAATCATTGTCTTATAGAGACCTGGTTCTAGCAAAGCACTTCTCGTCAGTCCCTGTGGCGCAATGCATAGGGAGTTGGATTTTGGATAAGTAGGGTATGGGTTTGACCCCTGCCCTTGTAGGTTTTAACATGTGACTTATGACATGTTTTGTGTGCCTGTTATCCATGGATAACCACACTGGGTGCCTGTTATCCTTGGATAACCACACACCTTATAAAAGTCACGATACATTCATCATGCCATACAATATCTACAGGTATGTGCCTGGGAATATCCAGGAAAAGCACTCAGAATCACAGAAATCGTGTAATAAGTATCGGTATATCAGTATTTATTACCCAACTTTGGGTGCTTTTTCTGGATATTCCTATGCACATACCTGTCGATATTGCACACCATGATGCATGTAGCATGACTTTCGTAAGGAGGCATGTTATCCATGTAAGGAGACATGTTATCCATGGATAACATGCCTCCTTACATGTCCTTACATGTCATATGTTACATGATAAAACCTACAAAATTTTTCATTGCCAGGTTAGGTGTTGAACCTGCAGTCTCAGATCCCGAATCCCTATACATTGCGCCACATAGACTGACAAGAAGTGGTTGGCTAGAACCAGGTCTTGATATGATACAAAGCCCGGGGAGGTCACTCACATATAATTACTATACATTCAAAGTGTGAAAATCCCGACAGTCTGGGTTGTGACCCCCCCCCAGCTTTGTTGCTACTGCTCGCATAACGGTGACGACTGCAGGACGCATTCAAACCAAACCAAGCCAAGCTGGGCACCGAGGTGTGTGGCCCAGTGGTCTAGCGGGTAGCGCATTGAGCTCAGCTTCTACAGGTAGGCGGGACCAGTCCTCGTCCTGGCGAATTTTTTTTCCACCATGTGTACACACATTATGCCTGGCTTCGAGTACTGGGGACGGAAAGATTTTTGTTTTCATCTTGAATTTATTGATTTTTTATTGATTATCTATTGATTATTGTGTAATAAAATAAGTAGTTAATGGATATGTCATGGCTTGTGACTGTTATCCAACAATAATGTGCAACTCGGGGGCTTCAAAATAGTCCTTGGATATCGGTGGCATCAATACACATGTACTTATGTGTTATGGTGGCCCATGAGGGCCCTCAAAAAAAAATTTTAAAAAAATTTGCGCTATGACTGTCAACACCCAAAAAAAATAATCATGCTGTCACTGTCAGCTAAGAAAAAATATTGTTCTGTCAATGTCAACTGAAAAATAAAAATCTCACTGTCACTATCAACTGTCGATCTGATCTGCACTGACTTGTGACAAGTATCCTTTAGCATTGGGATTAGAAGATTATCCATACTAGAATATGAAGGAAGCATGGAAGGAAAAAAAGAGGAATGAATGAAAGAGGAACAAATGAAAGAAGAAGGAACAAATGAAAGAGGAATTAACAAATGAAAGAGGAATGAAAAATAGGAATGGTGAACAAAACAGGAAAACAAAAGAGGGTGTGATGAAAGAGGAAACTAAAGAAGGTGAAAAAAAGACAAAGAAGTGACAGAGGGAAACTAAAGAGGGAAATGAAAAAGGGTTGATAGCTAGAAGAAAATGAAAGGATGTAATGAAATAGGAAAGTGAAAGAGGGTAAAATGAAAGAGGTTGAACAAAAGAGGAAGGGATGAAAGAAGAAGGAACGAAAGAGAAAAATAAAAGAGGGTTTACTGAAATAGGGAAGAAAATGAAAGAGGGTGAAGTGAGAGAGAAAAGAACGAAAGAGTATGAAACGAAAGAGGCAGGAACAAAAGAGGGAGGATCAAAAGAGGGTGGAAGGAAAGAGAATATGAAAGAGGGTTAACTGAAAGAGGGTAAAATAAAAGAACGAAAGAGGGTGAAATGAAAGAGGAAAATGAAAGAGGTTGAAACAAAAGAAGAAGGCATAAAGAGGAAGGAATGAAATGGGAAAATGAAAGAGGGTAAAATAGAAGAGGAGGACAATAAAAGGGTAGAACAAAAGAGGAAAAATGAAAGAGTATGAAACAAAAGAGGAAAATGAAAGAGGTTAAAATGTGTAATGGTTCGTATCGACTTGTTGGGTGGCTCGTTGGCTCGCTTATCACTAAAGACACCAACACAACACGAGTGATTCGGGTTGGGCAAAGCCCCGGATACCCCTACCTCTCGGGTAGGACTTTATTCAACTCTGGTTACAGTCTATAACTGAACGTCTTGACTGGACCTCGTCCAGTCCCCTTCTGCGGCTCGTCCGGCTTCTTAGTAGAAGCTGGACGTGAGGCATGGTGCTGCCCCCTCTTGTACCAGCCGGGTATCGCAAAGCGACACCTAGTTGGCATAGAAGGAACGAGCACCACACGAACACGTCTCTCAGATGAATCGCACTAATATATATACAACGATGCCGGCCCCTACACCACCCCCACTAGACTATACCTAGGGTTGGGTGTATTAACAAATACCTATTGTTAACTTTATACAATCATAAGTTATATTTACATAGGTAAGTCTATACACAAGTGTTCGTATAGAATATACAACATTAAAGGGGCACTATAAATAATATTTACATAGTAAGGCATCGTCGCATATAACCCGAAGTAACTAATAATAACCGTTAGGAAGTGGTGCCTTATGCACCATCGACCTAAGGTGGTAAAAGGTAACAATGTTACAGTGTTATTATAGTTCAAAGACGTGATAGAAGTAATGGATATGTAGTTATATGTCAATAACATTATTATACAATAGTAAGTAACCGACCCGAGGTGGGGTAAATAACCCGAAAAAATTTTGTTTAGTTTGATTATAAAAATATAATATAGTATATAAAAATAGCTTTACACAAAATTTTAATACTGATAAAATAGGCGTCCTACCAGGGTAGTAGGATCGCCCTTACAAAATACCGAACTTCCGGCGAATCTGGAATAACTGGTTTCTGCAGCTCCACCCGGCGACATATGTGTGGTGGCAAGCCACGTTGCTGTTGTGATGTGCCCTGATAAAGATGGGAAGATGGAGCCCCGGTTTGATGTGGTAATCCGTTTGTGTTTCGGGTAGCGTCCACCTTTGCTGCAGGTATGGTTCCAGATCGGCGAGTCCAGCATAAGGATAAGAACCTCTGGCATGGTAAATGCCTTTACCCTCGGGTACCATAGGCTCCTTCAGATGGACACTTAAAGATCTTCGGGATCAGTGTCCATCTTCTCAGCCGACTGCGGGTGGGCAGCCGGAGCCGAGCTGCTGCAACTGCTCATAGAGAGCAGCACTCGGGTTTCGCTGAGAGACTCGCTGCGCAAGCTCAGCGCGCCCATCCCCTCGGACGGACTGTCAACTGCCTCGGGCTCGGGTGGTGCAACCGGAGCGAGGGAAAGGGACGACGCAGAGCCGTCCCACTCGTCCAGGTGCTTCCCGAAGCAGAGGAAGAACTTGAGGTCGGCCTCCTTGTACTTGTGAATGTACCCGGCGTTCTCAGCACGATAAAACTCCTTAAGCTTTTCAGCTTCCAACTGCTGGCGCCGGCAGGATTGGATTGCCTCCTCGACATTCTTCCTCTCCTGTGCCTGGATCTTCTCTTCCTCCCTCTTCTGGACCTCAAAGACCAGGTTGAAGGTGGCTTCAGTCATGGTCCGCCAATAGTCGACTGATTTTTGGCAATGCAATGCCTGCCATTCCGCCATCAGGTCGTTCTGGATCGCCGCCGTCTGAACGTCGCGGTCATCGACGAACGTGTTCAGATCCTGAAGACCTGACAGCGTACTCGCAATAAGTCCCATAATGGGCACCCGAGGGGCCGCTGTTGGGACTATGACCGGTGGGGGCGCGGTGGCCTCCACAGTGACAGATGAAGCGCCTGCTGGAGGGACCGAGGGACCCTCAACTGTTGCTCCTCCCTGACCTCGGCCGCCACCCGGGGGAGATCGGGTGGACTCCATGCCACCACGGCCTCTACCCGGGGGCTTGGACCGGCCCAAGGGGGTCAGGACCTGAGATTCGGGTCCCGCTGGTCCCATTGCAGGGAACTTCGCCGCATACTCACTATACGTGGGCTTGCCGGATGACCCTTCTCCGGCCAACCATGCTCTGTATCTGGATGGGGCACCAAAGAAGGTGCTCCAGTCATCCGGACTGCCAGTGGCTTCACTCGGGGGGTGCTCTTCGGGTGTCGTGGGTGTTGGGGCTGTAGTGGCTGCCTGGCTAACCACCCTATGGGTCTGGTTGCCAGGCATATCCAAAGCCGAGACTTGTTGTCCCGACTGGCGACGATCAGCTGGGTTGGCTGGTCTGGGCTGATCCTTGTTACCCGAAGGGCTTATGGATCGGTCTGCGCAGGTCCTCTTGGAAGCACCGGTAGCCGTAGCTGAGCCTCCATTAGGTCCCTTCGAGCGGGCCTTGCCCTTCTCCCGCTTATCATCCCCTCGCCACTTCTTCACCTTCAGGTGTACCTCGGTGGGCATCCCAAACTTGGTAGGCGAGAAGTTAATGGCGAAGTAGGCCAAGAGGTTGCCACTCCTCCATGAACAGAATCCGGTCTCGAATACCTGTTCCTTAACATCCTTCACGCTCAACGCAGCCCAGTTAGCCAGGAGCTCGTTGAAGCACTTTACAGCCCGTTTCCGAGTTTTCTCCAGGCCGGTACCATGGGCTTTCTACAGATGCAGAGCCATGTCCCGACGCCGGTCGGTCGAAAACGAGCCGTCACAAAGCTTACCCGGACGGTCTCCGGCTACACACTGAAGTAGGGGCTTGTGGTGCATATGGTGCTCCACGATATGGCGAGCAAAGTGAGGGTTCGTCTCAAACATCTCTCCTCTGAGGGCGAGCTGGCACGACTCGCATGGGCACTTGCGGCGGTTGCCGGTTGGTCCCCATTGTGTCATAGCCCATTGAACTTTCGTCCGGGCCTCGTGGTTATAAATCGACCCCAGTTTGGATTTGAGCTGGTCACATGTAGTGGACTGTGTCGTAAGCACAGTCCGTGAAGCAGCGGGGAGTCCGTTCCTTGAACTCCTCGGCTGCATTCTTCCACATCCATTTCTGATTGTCGTCTTTGGGGACGTCCGTGGTCATTTCTTCCCACGTCGTCACAGACTCCAAATCAGATTTGGCTGACTCTGGCAGCTCTGGGTCTCTTGCGCTTCCCTCACTGTCCGTGTAGATGCCCTCACCTTTACGGCCGGCTCGACTGGTGGTAGTAGTACCAGTCGAAGCCTTGGTAGAGGTTTTGGCGCTCGTCCCGCTGGTGCTAGCAGAGGATGCTGCAGTAACCGAGGTGGCTACCGTGGTTGTTGAGGTGCTGGAGACAGGCGTCTTCGGGTCGCCCTTACCCCTCGGCTTGGTGAGGGGTGTGGGCTCCGCCGGAGACGCTCTCGCTCCATTCTTCTTCTTGCGGCGCACGACCTTGGTTGGCTGCGCCGGCACTTCGCTACTGGAATCCGACTGACTTGGATCCCTGTCCCTTCAACGAGGGCTCCTCCTGCCACTGACCGGAGAGTCAGAGCCGGAGGCGGCCTTCGCCTTACTTTGGGCCAGTTGTTTCTGGGCCCGACGGGTAGCGGTTAGCTCCTTCTGCTGTTTGGCCAGCTCGGCTTGCTTGGCCTCCACAGCAGCCTGTTGCCGTGAGATATCCTCTTCCGAGATCTCATCGGCCGCCTCAGGGATCTTGTTGACCGGCTCATCATCGGCTTTGGATCTCTCGATAGCGATCCTGATGTCCTCCACTTCCAGGTCACTCTCGGTGAGAGGACCCTTTGGTGCTGGCTTACGGCTCAATCGCTTGACCCGTCCGGTTTCCACCGACGTCTGTGTGACGGTGGAGTCTGTATCCATGTCGGATTCAGACTCTCTTAGCTGAGCGGCCTTCCGGGTAATGCCTTCGGAAAGCAGCACAGCTCGGGCCAAGCTCTCGTTGACCGCCATCTCCTCCGCCAACCATCTATAGTTGCGGAGCCAGGAAACAGGAATGTTTTCTGCTAACTCCTCCATGGACGAGTCCATCACCAGAGTCTTGAAGTCTTCTGGCACGGCGTCGGGCTGGCCGGGGGTTTCCGCCAGGAGACCGCATCCGAACATAGAAGGATGCATGGGGATGTAGGTCCCCCAAGAGGTGTACACGACACCGGTCTCCAAGTCCACGTGGGCCTTTTGCTCGGTGCGTGTTCTGTATCATGGAGGATACAGCGGAATGTCCAGGACATCAAGGTTATCACCCGAAGCCGTTGCTGTAGACGTCGGCTCCGGGCGCGGTGGAGGAGGAGGAGGCATCCTCATTCTGTCTGGCTGCTAACTCGACTTCGGATCCCCTTGCAGGGACCGCCGTTAAGGAGTCCATGTTCTCCTGAACCCGAGACGAGACTGTCGGGTCCTCGCCTTCCTCCAACTGAATGTTGGCGGACTGACGCGCGGCGTCAATCGTCCCCTGTGCCATCACAGTGGGGCGACTTCCAATTTTAAAAATTGGCAAATGTGTTGGACTCCTCCCGAAGGATTCGTCCAACAAAGGGGGAAGGTGTAGCAAAGCTAACCACACAGCTATCGGCTGCCGAAAGCCAAACAATAACCGGAGCGAAACGGGTGGCGTCTTACCGCCACGAGTCCGCTCTAGTTATGAACAATATGACGTCAGACCTCTCGTCTCGCGAGATCCCGCAGGGGCTATCCAGTGACCTAGTTCTACGCTTTCCCGCCGCACCCGCGGTACCACCTAGGGAACTAGATCCAAACTAACATTCGACTCGACATGCAAGATGCGGCCTACTACCGGAGTCTGGAGCTTGGCCGTGTATACAACGCTTCAAAGCGAATGTAATGGTTAATCTGATCGCCCCTCATGGGATACAGCTACCCGGGGAGGGTGCGTTCGGCATCTCTAGCCGTGGAACGTATGTTATTCGCCTACGGCGAACAACACGCAGTAGCTCGTTGTGTACTGAGTTAGGTTACAGCAGACCTCAACCGGGGACTGCGTCTAACGCCTTCGGTTAGCATTTTATTCTTCCCTGCTTTACGTATGGCCTTCTCCGGGTCCCGCTTAGCCATGGCGAGACCTTTCCCATATGTAATGCCTTCACTCAGCGAGACATTTTTCCATTTCTTACGATTAGGTCGTTTCCTGGCCCTCGTCTTCTTTTTAACTACTCCCCCAGCTTCCGGCACTTTCCTCGGCCGGCCTCTAGGGCGTTTCTCAGGTACCACCACGTTGGGCTTGCTAGGCGCAGGCTCGGGTGGATGGTAACCGAACTCCCTCTCTGCCTCTTCGCGTCCCTTCCAGGGCCGAAGTTTTCCGACATTTGTCTTCCATTTCCTACCAGTTAGGCAGTCCTCCATCATCACCGTGGACTCGGAGATGATGCGAATAATTTTAAACGGACCTTCCCAAGGCGTTATGAGCTTTAACCGTTCCAGCGGCTCGTAGTACCTTAGTACTCTGTCCCCGACATTAAAAGGAATTCTTTTGGCATTGGTGTCATAACCCACCTTCTGCCATTTCGCACTCTTCAGCAGCTCTTTCCGAACGTCCTCGTATGCCTGTTTGAATCTATCCCTTAACGACTCTACAAACAATACAGCGCAGGGCGCCTCTGGGTCTATCCCAACCACTCCATACACTAAGTCGGCGGGCATTATGATGTCCTCGCCGAACACTAGCATGTTTGGAGTACAATTAGTAGATGAATGGACAGTGTTGTTGTAGGCGTGTACTACAAACTCACACTGTTCATCCCAGTCGTCCTGGTGGGTATTAACCAGGGGCTTTAGCACTTGTATCAAGGTTCTATTGAACCGTTCTACCTGTCCATCCGACTGTGGTCGGTATGGGTTGGTTCGGGTCTTGCAAATGGCTAGGTAATGGCACATTTCCTGCCATAGCTCTGACTCGAACTCTCTCCCTTGGTCACTGTGCATCATAAGGGGGACACCCAAATGAAGCACCCAGCCTTTTACAAACGCCTCAGCGCATGTGGCGGCTTTGTGATTGGGAAGAGGAAACACCCGAGTGTACTTTGTATAATAGTCGGTTACGACCATCATGCAAGTATTATCTCTGGGCGTCGTTTTGATTCTGCTGATGATGTCTATCGCTACTCGAGCGAACCTGACACCAAACAATTCCTGGGATAACGGTTGCTTTCCCAAGCCAGGTCCCGGCTTGTTTTTACAACAATCCGGGCAAGTGGCGATCCACCGAAGTAGATCACCCCTCATTCCAGGCCAGTAGTAACGTCTTTGTAGACGCTCTACCGACCTCTTCTTACCGAAATGACCACTAGTTTGGTGGCCATGGCAATAATACATGATATCCCTCCTCATCGGAGTGGGAATCACTATTTGTAACAGCCTACCGTTGGTAGAAGTAGTCTTCCACCTGCACAGTATGCCGTCTCGGTACATTGAGCTAGCAATCACTTCGTTTCCCTATCTTCTAGGGATAACAACGGCCTCGCCGGTTTAATACCTGTCCGTAGGTATTCCATTATGCGTGCAGTAGTGGGATCGGACTGTTGGAACTTCTTGATGGTCTCCGGGGACCAATCGAGATAGCTACATACAGCCTCCTCCCAGGGGATGCGGGGGGTGGTATAATTAAATACCAACCCAGCTACCACAGCATTGTGGGCCCCGCAGTCTTCACAAGTGGCATTCTGGCACTTTTGGACCGGTCGCCTCGACAAGGCATCCGCATTGATATGTTTAGCACCGGGCCGGTGCTCTATTTGTTTGTGCTCCAATCCGAACTTGGGTAGATGAGCTAACCATCGCCCAATCATCCCCTCTGCGTCCTTAAAGTTAAGGAGCCACCTTAGAGACAAATGGTCGGTTCGTAAAGTAAAGTCAGTTCCCCAAAGGAAATGCTTAAACTTCTTCGTATACACCACTACCGCGAGGAGTTCTCGTTTAGTGGTACAATAATTACGCTGGGTCTTGCTTAACGTGTTGCTAGCGAATGCTATTGGGACCTCGACTCCATCTTGGAACTGAGAGAGAGCCGCCCCGATTGCATCATTGCTCGCATCTGTGTCTAATATGAAATGTCCCTCGGGAGTGGGATATTTCAATAGGGGTGTATTTCTAAACAAATCCTTTATTTTATTAAAAGATTCTTCTTGCCCGGGGTCCAGTGAGCTAAGCACTGCATTGGAAAAATGACACGAGAGTAATTAGGTATGAAATCACGGTAGTAGGAACAAAATCCTAAGAATGATCTCACCTCCTTAGCACTTGTGGGTCGTTCCCAATTCTCTACAGCTTCTAATTTCTCCGGATCCGCACTCACTCCGTTAGGGGTGATGATCCTCCCAGATATGTAATTGTTTTCTTAAACAGATTACATTTCTTGGGCTTAAGTTTTAGACCGTTGGATAGTATCCGGTCGAGTACCAATTGCAGATTTGCATGGCATTCCTTAAACGACTTGCCGAACACGACAACGTCGTCCAAGTAGACCAAGCATTTCTTCCACAAAAGGTCGCTCAACAAGGATTCCATCATGGCCTTGAATGTAGCAGGGGCATTACACAATCCAAAGAGCAAGACATTATACTCAAATAACCCCATATGGCTAGAGAACGCGGTTTTCTCTTTGTCATTGGGGTGCATCGGTATCTGCCAATGCCCGGATTGCAGATCCAAGGTACAGAACCATTGGTTACCACCCAAGCTATCTAAAGTCTCGTCTATCCTAGGCAGAGGATACAAGTTCTTCTTTGTTATACCGTTCAATTTTCGGTAATCTACACAAAAACAGATTGTACCGTCTTTCTTACTGGTCATACAAACAGGGCTGGACCAGGGACTCGAGCTCGGCAAGATGACCCCTAGGTCCAACTGCTTTTGTATTTCCTGTTCAAAAATTAACTTCTTCTTAAGAGGAAGTCTGCGATACGGGATTTTAAAAGGTTTCTCGTCGCCCACATCTATAGTGTGCAACACCTTATCGGAACTACCTACCGGTCCTCCTTCCCTACCGAAAGCACTCTCGTACCTCCGCAGGAGTTTCGCTAGACATTCCTTATCCTCTGTATCCTGTAAATCTGATTGTTCAATCAGCTTCTGAAATTATTCATCCAAAGGATGCTTACTAACAGGGTTTAGTGGTTTATTGAACCTGGCCTCGGCGACGTGTTCTACCGAACTCATCTCTCCCACACTGTCGCCTCGTTTCAAGTAAACCACCGAACCACTTCGGTTAGTTATGGGTAATACAGACCATGCTGCATTAGCCACCAATGTGTCCACTGAGTCCAACCCGATACTTGATAAATATACCGTGTCGGGTTCAAAGACTCCAGTTTCATTCCTTTGGGCCATTGATCCGCCACAAAGGACATCACAAGTGGTACCCGGTGGGATCTTCACCGTATGTATCACTGATGCAACCGAAGACACTTGTCCCAATACGCACTGGACATGCAAGCCATACGGGTTCCGTATACTCATCATACCATCCCTGGGATCCAAGATGGCCCCATATAAGCTTGCAAAATCCAATCCGAGGATTCCGTCATCACTAACCTCTGCAATAGTAGGCGAAAGAACGAATTCTTTGCCTCCTATGCGGATAGGCATAAACGTCCTACCAAAAGTACGCATACTGCTTCCGTCGGCCGTGCAAGCATTTACCCCCGTTTTGAGGTTCTCATGACTGCTGGCCACCGAGTCGAAGAATCTTTTGGACACACAGGAGTGGCTGGCTCCAGTATCCACCAAGAATTCTCCAACCCAGCCTTCCACAGATATGGGTACATACCACCGTCTCCCCCCTAAAGGAGAGGGGTTGCTGGTAAACTGGTGAAAGTCTCCCGAATCACCAAGATTCAATCCGAGTCCTCTCAAAAACTCCAGACACGGATGACTTGGGGGAAGGCGTGTCCCACACACTCAAATCAACTCCTTGATCCATCCTTCCTCTCCCCCAGTGCGGCCACTTGCCTCCGTATGTTCACCACCGTACACATAAGCACTAGGGTCCCTGGCCCCGGCCGTAGTGCAGGGGTGCGCACCCACAGCCACCCGTCCTCCAGGTGAATTTGATTCGAAATCTTCCACCGGATTACCCCCGGTAGCATTTTGGCATTCGTTCCATCCTGGGGTCATATCTAATGCCGTGGATACAACCCCCACTAGTTTCCCACATCAGTGGAATCCGTAGCGTTCTGTTCTCCTTCGCCGTTATCTTCGGCTTTATAGAAGGCAGCCATTACCGGCTTAGGAGCGGTACATTCAGACGAATAGTGTCCCATGCGTTGACACCTGAAACACTTAACCATCCGGCGATCCACTCTGGGTCTCTGCCGGCTGGCTTGGAGGGCATCTGTAATTTTCTTACACATATCCTCCATAAGTTTGGTCATGTCCGGGGGCTGACCCTTCGCTTTATCAGCGTTGTCAGAGGGCTTAGTTGCCTTTCCACCAACTTTCGGGTCACTCCTAACCTCGGATGGGGGTTTAGAATCCCTCGATTTACTAAACGCCTTCCTCGGAATGTACTTCCTACCTGAAGTATTTTTCCTAAGCTGCATCTAGCAAAAGGTGCCGTCCTCCTGCTCGATATCAATCAGTTCAAAATCATCCGGGGTATTATCTACCTTGGATCGCTGAACTACCGATGCTACTGGAGCCGAACCCGTGGTATTCGGGATGTCTCCGGCTAGCATGGTTCGCTTCTTCACGGCCATATCTATACCATTAAATATGCCATGCAATGTTATGCCTTCTTTCCAGGCATCTCTCGCAGCAATTTGCTCGTCTCGGTCTCTCAGACCCTTGACGAATTGTGTGATTAAATCATCCATATACCAGTCCTGGTTTTCTGTACCAGGTCTGGCCTTACTCAACAGGGCATGCAGTTCCATACCGTATGCTCTGAAAGCTTCCTTTGGCTTCTGTGTACGTTTCTTAAAGCGGACCATCGGATCCTCCTTGACCATGTTACACAACAGTCCGCTAGCAGATTCAACTAACTGCTCAAAACTTCCTACGAGACCATACCAGGTCCACCATTGCTTCACTGCCATGCGGCCCGGTCCACCTTTCAAGCATCTTACTAGATGCGGCTTGGCCTCGTATGGGGTCCAGCCATTGCAGTTCATCACATTGATGAAATCTTAAAACCATTCTTTCCATGGCCGAGTACCGTCGTATTCCTTAGGAATCATGGCTACCCTTCGGGCTGAATTGTGAGCATACATCAATCTAGTGCATTACTCCATTCAATCGCCTTGGTTTAATTCAAGGTTTGATTGCCTCCCATTCCACCAAAGCTTGTATTGTTTGGTGGTGGCGGTGGTGGTGGTTGGTTATACATCCACTGTGTACCACTGTAGTTCGTATAGCCACCACCCCCTTGGTTAGGGCCGGTACCCGAGGTACTGGCTTCTGTCTCCGCTTTACGGAGCTGAAGTTTCTTCAACTTTTCCTCCATGGCATGCAACTCGGATTGTAATCTGCTTACATCCCGGGCCTTAGCAACTTCTTCGGCTCTAGCCTTCTCGATTGCTCTGAGTCTATTGGCTTCCTCGAGCTCCAGCTCAGCCAACTTTTTATCCTTTTACTTCTCGTCTTTCTCCTTTCGCTCCAGTCGGTGGGCTACGGAAGATAGACGATATTTGAGGTCGGATTCCTTTAGAATTGCCTCCTGTTCAACGGAACGGAGCTTACCGATCCTAGCTTTTGTCTCTTCCTCTATCTTCGCTTGGGCTGCCATAAACTGTTCATGCTGCCTCTTAGCCTGTAGCTCTACCTGTTCCTTGGCTTTCAGATAGGCCGAGGCAGTCTTATACCCGGGGCCCATACGACGTCCGTATCTCGACTTGCGGCTGCCTCCAGGATTAAACATGGAGTCAGACAAGCCTTCGTCTAAAGATCGGCCTAGGCAATGCCTCTCCGAGTATATCGGCAGGGCCTCCTGGGGTCCAGTCTTCAAAGTTGCTGTGGGGACCTTTGGATCCTCTACAGCCTTACCATTGTCACTTTCGTGATCAGACGACGTCATTAATGGGGCCACCCCGGTTGCCCCATCCGATACAGCGTCCATAGGGGTTGCGGTACGCTGCATAGGGCCTTGGGCTTCTGGTGTGTCCAAATTACTAGCCGAGCTTGTAGGGACCATGGATCCCAGCTGGCGTCTACTTGAGACCAATCGCTCAAGTTCAATGTAGGGGGTCTTAGTACCCCCCTGAACAATCCTGTATCCGAGGCAAACTGTTGAGGTGTGCCCGGATACAATTTAACAATACCGTCTCCATTTCTGGTGGCACCGTCTGTTAGACCGGGTGTAGAGAAAACAGTCTGTACACCCTCCGGGTTGAACACATGTTGTTGACCCGGTTGCCAGTCTAACAACAAATGTTGGGTGGCTCATTGGCTCGCTTATCACTAAAGACACCAACACAACACGAGTGATTCGGGTTGGGCAAAGCCCCGGATACCCCCACCTCTTGGGTAGGACTTTATTCAACTCTGGTTACAGTCTATAACTGAACGTCTTGACTGGACCACGTCCAGTCCCCTTCTGCGGCTCGTCCAGCTTCTTAGTAGAAGCTGGACGCGAGGCAAGGTGCTGCCCCCTCTTGTACCAGCCGGGTATCGCAAAGCGACACCTAGTTGGCATAGAAGGAACGAGCACCACACGAACACGTCTCTTGGATGAACCGCACTAATATATATACAACAATGCCGGCCCCTACAAATGAAAGAGGAAGGAACAAAAGAGGTGGAATGAAATGATTTACCCTCTTTCGTTCCTTTCTCTTTCATTTTACCCTTTTTCATTTTTTTCTTTTGTTCCTTCCTCTTTCATTTTACCCTTATTCTTTCCTTCCTTTTTTATTTTACCCTCTTTGTTTTGTTCTTACCTCTTTTGGTTCATCTTCTTTCATTCCTTCATCTTTCTTTTTACCCTCTTTCATTCTACTCTCTTTCCTTTTACCCTCTATTGTTCCTTCCTCTTTCATTTTACCCTTTTTCTTTTCATTCTTACCTCTTTTGTTTCATCTTCTTTTGTTCCTTCCTCTTTCCTTTTACCCTCTTTCCTTTTACACTCTTTCGTTCTACCCTCTTTCCCTTGACCCTCTTTCATTCCTTCCTCTTTCCCTCTTTCCTTTTACCCTCTTTCATTCTACCCTCTTTCCCTTTACCCTCTTTCGTTACTTCCTCTTTCCTTTTACCCTCTTTTGTTCCTTCCTCTTTCACTTTACGCTCTTTCATTTCCTCTTTCAGTTTAACCTCTTTTGTTCCTTGGTTTCACCGTCTTTCATTTTCCTCTTTCCTTCCTTCTTCTTTCGTATTTTCCTCTTTTATTTTCCTTTTTTGTTTTAACCTCTTTCATTTCACCCTCTTTTAGTTTCCTATTTTGTTCCTTCCTTTCATTTTCCTCTATTGTTCCACCCTCTTTCATTCTCTCCCTGTATCCCTCTTTTATTCCTTTGTCTTTCTTTCCCCCTCTTTTGTTTCCTCTTTCTTTCCATCCTCTTTTGTTTCCTCTTTTGTTCAATCCTTATTTTTAGTTCCTTCCTCTTTCATTCATTCCTATTTTCATTCGTCTTTCATTTTTTCATTCCTCTTTCATTTGTTTTTTTTCTTTCATTTTTTCCTCTTTCATTTTTTCCTCTTTCATTCATGCATCTTCCATTCATTCCTCTTTTCTTCCTTCCTTCCTTCATATTCTAGTATGGATAGTGTTCTATTCACAATACTAAAAGATACCTGTCACAAGTCAGTGCAGATCAGATTGACAGTTGACAGTTATTTTTTTTTATTTTTCAGTTGACATTGACAGAACAATAATTTCTTTTTATTTGACAGTGACAGCATGATTTTTTTTAGGGTAGACAGCATGAAAAAAAAAATGTCAAGAATTTTTTTATGGAATTTTTTTGTCAGCCCTCATGGGCCACCATAATGTGTAGCCCATTAAAAGGGTACCCATTTTAGCACAAACTGCCTCCTTATAAGGGGTTTGACAGGTCCACTCCTAGGTCTTAAAAAGTACCCCCTTCCTTCTTTTTTCTCTGTGCACTTTCGATTTTTACTCAAGTATACCCCTTTAGTGTGGGTCCTGTTTGTGACGTCAGAGCCTTGGTGGTGCCCTCGAAGGTCGGGAATGTGGTCACCTGTATGTTTAGGGGTGCGTATCTAATTAATGAGTGGCAGGGTGACCCTAGGAAAGACGGGGTATGATTTCATACACTTAACCCTTGGCTCTGAAGAGGCCCTTGTAATTATTTTTGATTTTCACTAAGTCTTTTCTTTAAAGAAAAAGACCACCCTTTTTACATGATGGCTTGGTAGACTTTATATCTAATAAAATGACAAAGTGAACCCCAGTGGAGACTGTAAAGCACAGATCTCTAGTTTTATGCTGCCAATAGATGTTTATTTCAAGAGTGATTGCATATCTACTTTTATTAGTAGTACTAAATAGGCCTACTTAAATCCTAACTGATATGATCATGTTAGAAGTTTTACTTATACAATCACAATCATTTTATTAGATATAAAGTCTGCCAAATAAAGCCATCATGAAAATAGAGTGGTCTTTTTCTTTAAGCCTGTTACAAAGTGTTCACGGGCGACTGAGGGCTGCTAGTTAGTAACCTTTGACCCTGCCCCCATATCTTTTTTTCATTATTAGCAGTAAACAGTCCCACTGAGTTATCCTATATAATGATGTTTCATACGTTTACACCCTCCATGCATACACAACAGTGTAATGTCATTTACTGCCCCAGAGAAGCCTGCTGCCTGTTCTTATGATAGCAGTAGTATATATATAGGTCTTCTTTGGATATTTCTAAAAAAAATATCCAAAGAAGACCTATATTTTTTGAATATCCAGAAAATACCTATTATTTTGGATATTAGGATTATTTTTGGAAATAGTAATCATATCATAAATTTTAAATACAAAAGAGAGGTCAAGTGGTTCTCTTGTCACACGGTTCTTAGCTGAGCTTTCGGTACAGAGGAATGAACTAAGTGTACCAAGGATTGAAGGAGGATTGAAGGATTGAAGAAGGATTGAAGGAGGATTGAAGGAGGATTGAAGGATTGAAGGAGGATTGAAGGAGGATTGAAGGATTGAAGGAGGATTCTGGAACACGTTCAATTCCAGATCAGTGCTCTAAGGAACGGTGAGCGTTACTGAAACAGGAGGACCATTATGTATGGTTGCTTCCACCAACTGATGGGAGCAGACACGCTTCAACCAACAGTGGGAGCATCACCCGTTCATGCTTCAACCAACAATGGGAGCATCACCCGTTCATGCTTCAACCAACAATGGGAGCATCAACCGTTCTAAGTCGACAAGGTCGCAAGAATAGTCGAGATCTTTTACGCACTGAAGCTACACCTGGAGCTACAGACAAGGAGGTTCGTGACATGAGGGCCGGACCTCTCCAATTAACCCCAGACATTGCGTTCCTTATATACTCCACCTCAGCAGTGAAATCATAAATGTGGTGTTACACCTTTAAGTCTATGAACAAATAGACATTCAGTTTAAGAGGATATAGATTTTTTTCATCAGTTTGAGTGATTTAGGGACAGAGTTTTTTCTCCTCTATTTTTTTATATGTTTCATTGATATCAGCAAAGAACATTTGCTGAGTTATTAGAGGAATTTACAGCGGTAGTTTAAATTGAAACGATAGATTTATATTCAAAACGCGGATTTTTTGTCCCCCTCTACCGAGAATAATATGAACTATTTCTGGCATGATGTAGGTTATGTGGAACTAAATTATTACATGTATAATGCTCTTTTCTTTATATTTTCTTGATCAGTTTGAATGAATTACGTATAGAGCTCTTTCTTTTCATTGTTTGATATATTTCATTGATATCAATAAAGAATATTTGCTCATAGTTTACAATTGAGACGTTAGATTTCATCGTATTTAGAACGCAGAACGCATTCTCGGGTTTCCCTCTACCGAGAATAATATGAACTATCTTTGTCCTGTTCTAGGTTATGTGGAACTAAATAATTTATGTACATAGCTTTTCCCATCTCTTTGACACTAATCTGCGTGTCACATGACGAATTTAGGATAAGATCATGTCTCATGTCATTTTTCTCCATGTCCTTAACACTAGGTTCCATGTCACATGTTGTCAAATTACTATTATCCTATGTTTTTGACACTGATCTGCGTGTCACATGGCGAATTTAGGATATGATCATGTCTCATGTCATTTTTTTCCATGTCCTTGTCACTAGGTTCCATGTCACACGTCAAATTACTATTATCCCATGTCTTTGACACTGATCTGAGTGTCACATGACGAATTTAGGATATGATCATGTCTCATGCCATTTTTCTCCACGTCCTTGACACTAAGTTCCATGTCACACGTCAAATTACTATTATCCCATGTCTTTGTCACTGATCTGAGTGTCACATGGCGAATTTAGGATATGATCATGTCTCATGTCATTTTTTTCCATGTCCTTGTCACTAGGTTCCATGTCACATGTCAAATTACTATTATCCCATGTCTTTGTCACTGATCTGAGTGTCACATGGCGAATTCAGGATATGATCATGTCTCATGCCATTTTTCTCCACGTCCTTGACACTAGGTTCCATGTCACACGTCAAATTACTATTATCCCATGTCTTTGTCACTGATCTGAGTGTCACATGGCGAATTTAGGATATGATCATGTCTCATGTCATTTTTCTCCACGACCTTGTCACTAGGTTCGATGTTACACGTCAAATTACTATTATCCCATGTCTTTGTCACTGATCTGAGTGTCACATGGCGAATTTAGGATATGATCATGCCTCATGTCATTTTTCTCCATGTCCTTGTCACTAGGTTCCATGTCACATGTCAAATTACTATTATCCCATGTCTTTGTCACTGATCTGAGTGTCACATGGCGAATTTAGGATATGATCATGTCTCATGTCATTTTTCTCCATGTCACATGTCAAATTACTATTATCCCATGTCTTTGTCACTGATATGATATGTCTCATGTCATTTTTTTCCATGTCCTTGTCACTAGGTTCCATGTCACATGTCAAATTACTATTATCCCATGTCTTTGTCACTGATCTGAGTGTCATATGGCGAATTTAGGATATGATCATGTCTCATGTCATTTTTCTCCATGTCCTTGACACTAGGTTCCATGTCACATGTCAAATTACTATTATCCCATGTCTTTGTCACTGATCTGAGTGTCACATGATGAATTTAGGATATAATCATGTCTCATGACATTTTTCCATGTCCTTGTCATTAGGTTCTATGTTGTTAAATTACTGCAGTAAAATTCTGTTATAACAAAGTGTGTAATTTTAGTTATAAAAGAATTTCGTTTTAACCAAATCATACAATATGAGAGCATTAGGGATCAATTACACACACCCCCCACCTTCCTTACCCTGAGTCTCGTTATGCTGTAAACTCTGAAATAGTATATAGTCCTGCCACCTGTTGATATAGTAGAGTATTATATACGGCGCTGATGAATATCATTTTATTGATAAATCGAGACTGTTTGATGACGTTTAATGAAGTGTTATGTAGACCTCTCAGGATTTTTTGGGATTATACCAGTAAGTTGGATTGAAGAAGTATAATGCAGATCTCAGGAGAATGTTTTTGGATTAAATATTGGTCTGGAGAGACCAGACCTTCAAAAATTCCAAATAGAAGATCTACGAACTCTTAAGCTAATGTTAGCCTAGACTTGAGTTATATTAGTATGATACATGCATGAATTTATTTCTATATGTTCATGTACGAGTGTTATGATTATGGGTGTGCTACATTGATAAATGTTTTGAGAGAAGATGTGTTATAAATAAATGTTACCTAATGTTTTATTGGTATAGGCTATAGTTTATTGTATAAAAGATTTATATTGTATCGATATATTTCTTTATATAACATCATATTTCTATAGGACAGTGGTGTTCTAATACATAGCTTTATGTAAAAAGAGAATAGTGCTGCCACCTGTTGATTTAGTATCGTATTACGTGGTTATTAACTCTTAATGAAGTAAAATGTTGACCTCATAGGATTTTTTTTGATCATATTATAACATCTCACGTATAGTTGAGTTTTGAGATGCGTCTTATACGTAAGGTATTATGGTAGACTAGCTGAGCTGGTGTTTATTCTCTATGTTATAGGAAGAATCTTTTCTTAGGACAAAGCAATATATTTTTCTTCACCCTTTAAATACTGAAAATGGATTATTGTATTTCTTGCTGTAGATTATCATATTACATTGATAAAGTCTTATTTATTTTTTATTTGACTTTTTTATTTATTTTTTAAGAGAGAATATTATGATAGTATTTTTTTATGTACTGTGTATCATAATTGAAAATAAAACATATCGTATGAATATTGAGTATGATGCACTCTTATGTTGGTTACAGACGTGTTTGTCTCCTATGTGGTAGGAAATCCTTTAAGGTTCGCATATGTTTTGTACTTGTTGAATGTTACGATACTATCATAATTAATAAAGTGCTAGAGAGAAATTCTAATGAAATTTTATTGAAGTTTTTAATTAAATATTTTATGGCAGATGGTATGTCAGCTTTTTATTTCTATTTTTGCTATTTATTTTTATTTTCCACTGTTTTCTTATGAATTGCGCATTAAACACAGTTTTATATTGCTAGTCTTAAAGGGTGAAGACTGGAAGCTTTCCCACCCTTAACCACTTTAGGTCTTATCCTATATATATCAAGATAAATGTTATTATTGTAATCATTATCTCAAGATAATTTTTTTAATTCATATATTTTTTATAAGTTTTTTAAAGTTAACGATGCTTGAAGTTAAAAAAAAGTGATTTTTGAATAGAAAAAAAATTATGAGTCTTGTATTTAGAAGATTAAAGATGGATTTTTCACTATATTACTTCTTATAGAGCTAAAGACCCAAGGTCAAAATGTCACAACTTTCCCAGAGAATACTGCGTTCAGATAATGTCTTGAGCAAAACAAGGATATTAATCATGTCTTCCAGATAACGTTCTGAACAAAACAAGGACATAAATTATGTATCAGTACATACGTACTTAGTTCTTTAGTTTGATTATTCCAATAATTAAAAAATTTTCAATAACAGAGTAATTGTTTATTGTTTTTCACATACAGATTTTAATAGAATAGCGTATTGCATAATGAATAGTGTTCTTTTAAAAGGCACACGGAAGGGTAGAATATACCTTATAGCCAAGATACATACGTTAGGTTATATAGCCATACATAATGAAATATATGAATTTTGGTTAAGTGATTCATAATTATTAACAAGCGTAGCTGTTAAAAATAATTGTTTTCTTGGATAAATAGAATTACTGCCTCAATCTCCAATGTATAAAAGACAGTGCGCATATAAGACGCACCCATAATTTCAATGCTGTTTTTTTTCAGAAAATATACCCCTCAATTTGAGTAAATCCTATAAGACTTAGAAGGGATTTGTTTGATGTAGAGAATACCTTTTATATGCAAGAGATTATACTAGTAAGCATATATATATATATATATATATATATGTATATTTATGTATAAGGCATATGGTAAAATTAGATCAGATTATGCAACCTAATGTTTCTTACATACAAATTTCAAAAGCTATACAGAAGGGTAGAATATACCTTATAGCCAAGATACATATATGAGATTATATAGTTGTACATAATGAAATATATAAATTTGGTTAAGTGATTTATAATTATTAACAAGCGTAGCTGTAAAATATGATTGTTTCTTTGGATAAACAGAATTACTACCTTAATTTCTAATGTATAAAAGACAGTGCGTATATAAGAAGCACCTTTAATTTTAATGCTGTTTTTTTAGTAAATATACCCTTCAACTTGAGGAAATATTATAAGACGTAGTAGGGAATGTCTTTCATTTGTAAGACATTATGGTATGTTTGAATGTAGAGGTATTAACTCGAAAATTTCTCTGCTTGTGCTAGCTTGACCTGAAGTTGGTCTATATATAGGAGATCTGTTTCTTTTTTTTCGAGCCTTTAATATTATAACAATGCTTGTTATCATAAGTAAAGGAATGATTACACCAAACGATACAGACACAATAAGAGATGAAGATGCCATTGAAGAGTTAATAGAATTGTTTGGAAGAGACTCTCTTGTGCTGTTCATAAAGGCGGGGCTTGAAGTTGACATTTTCTGATCTGTTACTGTATGTGAGAGGGAAGAGCTGCTCCTTAAGGCGTGGCTTAACGTTGTCAGTTGGTGCTCTCTTGGTACAGCTGAAAGGGGAGAGCTGCTCTTCAAGGCGGGGCTTAAGG
Source organism: Acholoe squamosa (assembly GCA_949317995.1). Classification (NCBI taxonomy): domain Eukaryota; kingdom Metazoa; phylum Annelida; class Polychaeta; order Phyllodocida; family Polynoidae; genus Acholoe; species Acholoe squamosa. The sequence goes on along the minus strand of OX439048.1, from coordinate 67,096,760 downwards.
TTGACAGCTCCTCATGGTTTGGTATATAAGAAGCAGGAGTGCTGGGCTGATCTTCCAGATGAAATCCTTCTCCAGACGCTGAAGACGTTGTTATAGTATCCTCATTTTGATAGTCTTTTTCTTGAGGAGCAGTTGTGGTTTGCTGTTCAGACGTCTTAATTAAGGTAAGTTTTTCTCTGAAAAGAAAGGTTATGTTATATTAATGTATGACAGGTAAATTTTATTATATAATTAACAGAGATGAAAGTTATTTAGCATGAAAATGCCTGAAATGGTTTGATTTTTACTCTGAAAACTTAGGTTTCTATATGAATGCACAGGACTCTTGAATTTTAAAATCCCTGCACAAGTATGAATTAACAGAGATGAAAGTCATTTAGCATGAAAATGCCTGAAATGGTTTGATTTTTTACTCTGAAAACCTAGGTTTCTATATGAATGCGCAGGACCCTTGAATTTTAAAATCCCTGCACAAGTATGAGAAAATGATATTTAGGATTTCTTAAAATATTTCTAAAATTACAAGGTCATAATGTTTTTTCAATGACTAGAACAGAGTTAAAGAAAACATTACAACGTTTATATAGTTTTGGATTTCTTAAGACATTTTTAAGCCCGTAAAGTTTTTTTAGTGACGAAAAGATTTAAAGAAAATATTTTGACATTGTTAGCATTTTCGTACAAGTCGTAGTTCATATAAAACAAATAAAAGGGTTACAATTATTAGTAAAAATATAGAAATACCTTGAAGTAGCCTCTTTGTTAATGACAGTAGATGTATAGGCAGCAGGAGTGGAAGCAGGGATATAGATGGTGCTTCTATACATGATCGAAGTAGGAATATAGGTACTAGGCTTGAAGGTGGAAGTAGGCTTGTAGACAGTAGGTTTGTAGGTGGTAGTAGACTTATAGATTATAGTAGACAGAGTAGAAGTTTTTGTTGTGGTTGATTTTGCTTTCATCAGATGATATTCTGTGAGACGGATATATTTTCCTTCTGTTGGAAGGTAGACATGAGTTTTCCTGTTAAAATAGAACGTTAACTTTATCAGTGTTATAACAGAATTATCCTTGAAACATTTGATGGTATAGACAATGTGTTATAACAGAATTGTACTACGATCTCTTTTATAGTATCAGATTTGGCACGGTGCCAGGACAGCGTCGAATTAAAGATTCTAGTCTATGATCTCATATTTTCAATAGCACTACTTTTAGCATGATCTAAAGCCAAAGCTGAATACATATTTATTTATTTAGTTAGCAGAGAAAAAGTTAGGAATTTACATTTTACACATGAGCTTTGATAACAGAAAATTGCTCTGAGATTAGTATTTTTGGTTAAGAAATATTATTTTAGAGTGTAAGAGCAAAAATTTCGACGAATTACTATTCAGTAAAATAGGAAAATAAATGCTTTTAAATTACCTGCATGTCCCTGCTTCACAAGAATAGAGAGCAACTTTCGAGGAAACTTGCTCTAAGAAAGGGAATCGGTTTCTTCCATATTGTATTTCCTGCGTTTGGTTGTTACTTTGTGTCCTGATTTCTGAAGTGATTAAAGTTTTGTGTGTCAGTTCCATTTGAATCCAACATGTTAGATTAGGACTCTGGCAGGAAATAATGCTATCCTCTAAGAAAGAGCATGAACAATTTTCTTTTGTTCCCACTCCTAGACAAGCAGGGACAAGAACGAATATTAGGATATAAGTCCACATCTTCACTGTGAGCTAGATGACGATGAACTAGAGAATAACCTAGATCTTTCTTTAACCTAACTAGTTTAGCTGTAGAAAAAGGTATTAATACGAGTGAATGAGAAAAGACTGACAATGAGCCTTTAACTAAAAGTAGGGTGAGTCATAGTCTTCTTAGATAAAATAGATAAGTACCTGTTTCGAGTTTCCATGTCTAGATAACAACGAAGTAGTTCAGCTTGTCGATGGTATGAGAGGATTTCGCTGAAACTTTGTCATCTTTTAGGTCCTAAAAGAAAATAATCCTTGTTTCTTGACATGATTTTCCGCTTTTGAAGCTGTAAATCCTACGTTAGGTCTTAGAATATTATATTTTGAAGAAGAAGCTTCTGGCAAAATTAACCCGGAAGTTCAAGTTAATCATACTGGTTCCTGTATTATCTAGTAGTTTTCAAATTTTTTACCTAGCCGTAAAGTCTCGGACCACCAAAATATTTCTCACTATAATTTATTGTAGCTCAACCACCTTAAAAACCAGCTTATAATGATTCTAATCGTGCATTATAACTATAAATTTTTATTTTCATCTTTTATGAATGAAATATAGGTTTGACCAATTCAGTTTTTTTTCTGTTGGTTTGCGTGTGTATCTACCTATATTTCGGTCTGAACTGTGCCTAATGATTCAATAGTGCTCACCAGTTTTTTAATATTGCCTATCAGCACTTAACCAAAGGACCTGTGTGTCATATTTATATTCTATGGATCATTATATGGTGGTCCGAGATCAGGAGGGGGACGGACGTTATACCACCTTATAAATATTTCATTTCCCTGAGACTCTCTTCTCGGCTTTCATTAGCTTATCAGCGCTTAACCAAAGGACCTGTGTGTCATATTTATATTCTATGATTGTTTTTTACTGCGGATCACTATATGGTGGTCCGAGATCAGGAGGGGGACGGACGTTATACCACCTTATAAATATTTCATTTTCCTGAGATTCTCTTCTCGGCTTTCACTAGAGTTTTCATTTGAAATAAATTTTCCTTAAATTCAGATGATTTCTTTTAAATGTCTTTCAAATTTATGTGCAATTTAACCCTCATCCTTGATAAAGCGGTACTGCCCTTGAACCCTCATCGGGTAGAAAGAAACACATAGCGGAACCATAAACATTTGATGAGACACGACAGGAGTAGAGGAACCAAAAGTATTTCATTAGACACGGTAGAAACAGAAAGAGACATCTAACGGATTAACTAAGAAACATAAGGCTAGGTAAATTTTTGTAAGAAGTATTTTGTTTTCGATTGCGGAATATGCGTTAGGAAAATACATTTTTCTCTAGAACTATGATATATTTTTGATATACAAAAGTATGGTATTCTTTATGTTTTTCATAGAATAAGACAATAAATCAGAAAGGTCTAGATAGGGCTTAAAAGTATGATTTCTCGGAGAAAACACTGCTGCTAAAGATGGTTTTACCTAAAGCGGAAGGTATAGTCAGCCATTTTGTTATAACAGAGTGACGCATGCGTAATGACTTATTGTGTTCGAGGAAAAAACTAACATACTAAGTAATTTTATGTTTCGCGTTCAAGTGAAAAATAAGGTTATGAGCTGGAAGGTTGTAGCGTTCGAATAGAGATTGAAATAATATCTTATTGCTTTTGTTGAAGGTGTGTTAGATCATTTAAGTAAAAGCATTCGAGTGGAAATTGCCTGATGCGTTCGAGTGGAAATTGTCTGATGCGTTCGAGTGAAAACTGTAGTAATAAACTGAACTGATGCGTTCGAGTGAAAACTGTAGTAATAAACTGAACTGATGCGTTCAAGTGAAAACTGTAGCAATAAACTGAATATTGAAATTAGTTGTGTTCGAGTGGATATTTAATAATGAATCAAAATTTTCTTTTCAGATAAAAGCAGAACAGGAGAGGAGCATGTAAAACGCTACAGCTTATAACGAACCTAGGAAAAGGAAAACTGTAAGGTAGGTGATTTATATAGTTAGACCTTTTTAACTTAACGCTTTCGAGTAGAAACTAAAATGTCAAACTTCAAATTTTATGCGTTCAAGAAGAAACTACAGTTTCAAGTTTTTTTATGCGTTAGAGTAAAAATAAATTATTTTATAGTGTTCGAGTAAAAACTACAGTCACAAACTAAATATAGTTATTTGGTGTGTTTGTGCGAAAACTGTAGTGAAAAACTGAATACTTTTACTTACTGCTTTTAAAAAAATAGACCCTGTTCAATTAATGAACTTTAATGAGCTTAGTTTACTTTAAAGAATTCCTATTTTTTTTTGTTTTAGTGTATCATGAGTGGAGGAAACTCTGTGTCTAACTACGAGGAACATAGAGGAGGACAACTAGCAAGGCAAAATATACAGGCGTGTCAGAGATTATTGACCCGTACGAGATTGATAATTAATTATCTGTTCCGTGATATTTTCTACGTACACAGAGGTAAATTTATTAACCTATTCTTTGTTACTAAATAAAAAAGAAAAATACTTTTTTTATTTGAATATAAAACCAAGTTCTAATAATAATGTTTTAAGTTTAAGAAGATTTAGATTTAATCTTCTCAATAAAAATTTATTTTTTCAGGTTAATACTTTACTCAATAATTTAAGAATGACCTTGCTGAACTCGAGTTATATATTAAAGATTTTATGAAATGTTATTTTTCAGATCAATACTTAATCCAAACTCAATCCGAGAGTGACCTTACTGAACTTGAGTCAGAAAGTTTTACTGTAAAAAGCAAAGGTAAATTTCTTTTGTTTTGGATTTTAGTCATAGATAAGACGAATTGTTATTTATATTTTACATTAAAATTTAATCTAAATGAGTTTATAATGTAAAATTTAATCTAAATGAGTTTATTATTAAAAGATTATATTGAAAAAACATTATAATTACTATTTATAATGTTTTATTATAATGATTTATAATAATGATGATTATTATTTTATAACAATAAGATGAAGATATGAAACTGATTAATTTATATATATCATATTGAAAAAATAACGATAATTAGATGATGACATGAAACTGATTATATATGAAATGATATAATGCTGATAATTTAAAGAAATTAAGTGTCTTTTTTCTTTTCAGATAGACGTCTTGTGCTGTCTTCTTATTTTTGATTAAGGACTCAGCAGCATCAAGGTCGTTTAGTCTGTGTAACATCAAGGTCGTCTGCAGTTTGCTCTAACATCGAGGTCGTTTACAGTTTACTGTATCAACAAGGTTATTCACAGTTCATTTAGGACGAGGATCTGCTAGCAACATCAAGATTGCTGATTAAATTTGGATAAGGTTATTATTTTATTTTATTTATTTGCTTACTTGCTTTTATTTAGTTAGCTTGTATCAGTCATTCAGTTAACGTGCTTCAGTTGTCTTGTTTATTTAGTTATTCAATAAATTATATAGCTGGCTTGCTTCTATTATGGTATAATATATCATTCTTTCGGTGTTAACTAATTGGTTTGCATATTTTTTGGTTTTAATTCTTATGTCAATTCAGTATTACACTAATAATATTGTTTTAATAGCTAGAACGTACCCTTGTGCTAAGTTAGACATAGAGAATTTATATCAGCTGCAGGGGAAAATTTCTAAATATAGAGGTTCTATTGTTATTTTAAAAAAAGATTTTTCTTTAAAATTTACCAAAAATGGGTGTTGTTATATATTTTTAAGAAATGATTTTAACTTTATTGTAAGCAACATTAAAAAGTTTATTTCCTTTTTTTGTTCAAACTTTTGGAATCATTTTTCTTTAATAAATTACAATAAAATTAAAGTATCATTATTAAATATCCAAATAAGTGTAGAAATTGACATAAAAAATAACAATATTAAAGTCATAGAATTTCTTTTAAAAATACGATTTCATTTTAAAGACAAATATTCATATAAATTAAAGGAGTCTAACACATATGAATCTGTTTGGGTAAATTATGAAGGATTAAAAGATTATAATGTGAACAATGTTTCTGTCATAAGAATTTCAAATAAAGATATTACTTTTACTTTAGGTTATAATTTCAAAGAGAATTGTATAACTAAAGATTGTAATATTTTTTTATTTTTATGTTCTGAGATAAAACTTGTGTTAGACGAAATAATAAAGGAAAAGTCAGATAATAAAAATGAAAGAAATTAAATTGATTTCAGAAATTCTTTTAACAATATTTTTTATTTTAAGTCAAAATAATGAATTTAACAGAGTTTACTGGAATGAAATTAAGCTTAAAGAGAAACATTGTTTGTATTACATTTTAAAATATATTAAAAGGAAGAAGCAAGAGTCTTTTATATCAAAAGAGAAAATATTTGATCTAATGAAAGATGAGACTTGGTTTTTTCTTTTGTCTCTGTTAAAAAAAGAAGAAGCCTACAAAAAAGAGTATGAATTTTGTATAAATCAAGAGAAAGAAAAAATTCTTTTAGACCTTATTTCTTCTCATAGTGTATTGTTAGAATGTATTTCAGAAGTTTTGAATCTTAATATAACTTTTCACACAAAAAATCAAAGTGTCGATTTTTTTCCTTCTGAAAATATGAGAAGCAAACCTGTTTCTATTTTTTTTGATTCTGAGAACGAGGAAGTGAAAGAATATGTAGAGACTAAGAAAAGAAAAAAGAATAAAAAAATATTACCAGCTTCTGATAATGTTTTCAGTGAAGAGAATTTGTCAGATTCTAGTGAAAATGAGGATAATGATTCGAAATCTTTAGACATAGAAAGAAAAAAGAGAAAATCTAAATCTGTTAAACCTAAACGAAGCGTTTCTCAAGATACTTCTTCTGATCCTGAATTTAATTTTTTAAAAGAAGATTTAGAATTGTCTGAGAGCGATTCAGATAGTGAAGAGCAGGGTTCAACGAATAAAAAATTTTAAAAAAATGAAGAAATGAAGCATGAGAAAAAAATAGATATAGATGTAGACGATAAAGTAAATTCGTTACGAGAGTTTTCACCTTTTGCTAACTTATTTAAAGAACAGCTAGAACAGTGTAGGGCTAACTTAGAATCTTCTATTAAAGTATGTGATAGAATATATAAGCATTTAATTGTCTTACAAACTAATATGTTACCTGAAAATATAGAGAAATGTGCCAAATGTCCGCAACATTGTTCTGCAGCTATTCTCAGGTGTACTAAAGACAGAAGAGGTCCTAAAAATTGTAAACCAAAAAAATTAAAAATAATGAAATAAATATTATATAAAAGTTGCTTAGCATAATGTTTGAGTGACATTTTATTTTTTTATACTTAACTTTTTGACTTAAAATTTTAGTTATGAATTTTATTTTATTTATTACCTACAGATGGAACGTGAAAACCAAGAGCCAGAACCTATTTTGTCCAAGTTAAACAACCAATTTTTTCAAGGAACAAAATTTGCTAAAAATGTTCATGATGTACAAGAAACATCTTCTCTTCAGAAGCCTGAAGAGGAAATGCCTCTTCTTGTAAGACCGAGTCGAGCTTATCCTACTAAAAGAATGATATCAAAAGAAGAAGATCTGGAGGTTATGCCTCCACTAGTAAAGAAAAAAAAACTTTCTGAGCTTTGCAAAAGCGACTATGGTCCAGCTTCTTTAGATTTACTAGACGAAGCTATTCAGATTTCTGGACTTGAGTTGTCAAAAGATGACTATCAAGTTGTAAATGAAGTTGTCTCCTTAGAAGATAACAATGAACTTCACGTTGACTATGAGGAAATTGGTGGTATTGAAGACAACAATGACCACTACAGTCATCGTGAAGTTGAAGTTATTCTCGAAGGGGACAAGGACGAAATCATTGACAGTAACGAAGTTAATGTTGCTGGTAAAGAAGTAGCTGTTCTCCAAGACAGTGACTTAGTTCCTAGTGAAGTTGTCGTGAAAGACGACAACAACATCACTCTTCCTGATAAAAGTTCAGCCAAAGTTGTCAATGTCACTGAGCCTTTTTCTGATTCTATACAACAGGCTAATACGAGAGACTACCTTCAACGTTTAATTCTGTCTCGCTTGCCTGTTTCTGTCGTCTTCCCTCAAAAGAAAGACACAGAGACAGGATCTCTTTTCTTGAAGCTGATGACGAAAGTTCCTACAAAAACAAGAACAAAAATATGTAAAAAAATCACTTGTGAAACATGCACTGACGAGCTGTTCTTTGGAGGGGGAGTGTACTTCACTGCACAGAAAAAGAGCATGATGTCATGCCGTTATTGCTTGAAACTTTTTGGCTCCCCTCTCCTTTTGATTCAGCATATTTCGTCAACACATTTGGATTAAATAATTCACAAGAAATAAAACATAAGCTTCAAGAAAAGTTACTTTAATGTTTATATGATGTTATATTTGAACATGTGTGCAGCCTATATCATAAATATGTAGTATGAAAATGTCATACAAGAATTTCAATGTTTGTTTTATATTTTAAAATAATCCGTCTTGTTTTTATAGGTTCAAGATGGAAAAGCAACTCTACTTGAACTTTTTTTTACTTTCATTGAGAAGTTTATACTTTAAAAACTATTTCAATTTTTATCGTGAACCTTTGATGGAAAAATTAAACATTGAAATACCTGCACATTCATTATTATCTGTATCGAAATGTTTTTTATACATTTCCTTCTTAAATATTTCATCAAAAAAAGCTTGTTATGAACGTTTTAATGAAATCAAAAACATAGAGTCCTTAGCATTTTTTGCTTCTTTTTTTCAGTCAGATTTTTTGTTTAATTATATATATCAAAGGACTACGAAAAAAATCAAAGAAATAGGGAAAGCATTGAAAGTTTATGTTTATTGCGGAACTATGTTTCATGTAAGCAGTAGAAAATTATTTTGGTTTGCTTCAGATCTTCTAAAAGTTAATCGTTCTGACATATTAGACGATTTGCTTTGTACAAAACACAGCATATCTGCTTATTGTGATTATCTTTGTTATTCGGATAATGAACTACAAAATAAAATAACTGATATGTTACAAGATTTAGACCTTAATGCAGAAATTGTTAAGTTTCGCTGCGGAGGGTGTGGGAAATATCATACTTTTGATAAAAATAAAAAAATTAGAACATTAAAAGTATCATATATGCTGTGTTGTGCTTGTCCAGTTAATTATAAATGTTACAGTAGTTTTAAGTTTGCTTCATACAGTACTCATTATCGGAAAGGTATAGCATGTTATGATTGTGGCATGAAATGGAAAAAAGCAAAGCCAATATGTAGTCCTGAATTTTGTTCATGGCTAAGAAAAAAATTCAGAAGCTTAAGAAAAAAAACTATAAAAAATGCATTACATTATTATTAAAGTTTAAGAAATATAAGCATGTAAAAAAACTACTATGTGATAACTTCTAACAGGTATCCTTTATCACATAAGAGTATATAACCTGTAAGTTCGGTGTTTAGTTAGGCACTGTGACATTTCAGGTTAAGAACCTTAAAACAGAACATTCTGTACCATATTTATCAAACAAGTTTTGATATATAAAGTCTATTGAAGATAATATGCCTTTACCATATTTGTTGTTGGATAAGGGTTGAAATAAAGAGGATTTATTGTAAGTTATTGAGTAGATATAAAGTGTCAAGTTTTGAGAAGAGATTTCACAGTAAGTTATATCAGAAAAAAATTGCTGATATGAAAGATGACAATTAAAGTTAATGTTGGTTTGCTTTTAAGTCGTGTTTATTACTTAGAAGCTATGTTGACTTTCACTGGTGGTAAAATAGATGATTTAATAGATGTCAGTTTCCCTGTTAAGAATTATATGAGTGTAATAGAAGCTAAACATATATTTACAGCGCTTTCTTTGATTCAGCCATTTTCATCTTTAAAAGAAATAAGAGTAGAAGCTTTATGCTTTTTCTCTGATTTCTTTCAGTCTTCATATCTTTTAGAAGAAATAATGAAGATTGTTTTATCTGATGTCATGTTATTGCCTAGAATTATTAAAATGTGCTGTATTTTTTTAAAATATACAGATTTTTATTATAGAATAACAGATTTTTCATGTTTTATTTTAGAAATTTCATATTTTGAAGATGTAATAGAATTGATGAAACCTGCTCACAAAAAACATTACTTGAATGTTAATCCTAATGATTATGTTTTAAGTCCTTTGAAGAAAAAAATAAGAGATCAAATAAGAAAAAAAGAACATAAAATGTCTATTCTTTATATGTTTTGTAAACTTAGTTCTTCAGAGCTGATAATTTCTTCTAACAGCACAAATGTTACTTACATTCATTGTTGTATGCAACCTGTTCATATAAAATGTTTAGAATTTTTCTTTATGAAAACGAATCATAAAATAAAAAAGTGTAAATATTGCGATGTTAAATGGTTTGAAAAGAAGCCAATATATAGGTATGAAAAAGATATATTATTATGGTTATCAAAAAAATCAGAATCATGCTCTTCTTTGAAGAAAGACAAGTTACCTAAAATGGCTTTACTTGAAAATAAAAATGTTGAAAAATATAACAGTGTTATGTTATGATGTTATATAATGTTTTCAATTATGAAATTAATAAATATTTTTTAAGTTTAATTTCTTTGAGATAATCAAAAAAGTATATATCATATAAGTAAAAAAAGAAATGTCAATTTCCTCTCCTTTTTACGTGAATTTACCTTCTAATACTATTCACCCCTCTAGGGAAAACAAAACAAGTTCTTATTATGTAAATTTACCTTCAACTATTACATTGAAAGGGGAATGGGAGGTTGGAGTGGTGGAAGTTAATATACCTATTTCTTGGTATAATTTTCCTGAAAGACCAGAACGAAATAGAACTATAATAGTGGAAAGAAATTTTTTTAAATTTAAAAAAAATGTGTTCATAGCAAATTCTGCAAGTGATGTTACCTTAGAGAAAAGGTTCATAGTAGAAAGAATTCCTTATGGAAATTATAATTCTATTAATAACCTTATTGGAACTATAAATTCTGTTTTAGAAAAAATTGATATTTATCCTGATGATGTTTTCTTTAAAAAAGAGCGAAAACCTTTTATGAAAATAGAACCACAAAATTTAAAACCTATTCTTAAAGTAGGAAAAGGAGACGTAGTAACTTTTTCTTCTGATTTGTCTTCTTTGTTAAGATTAGATTTACATGAAAAAGCTGAGAAAAAAGAAGGAAACACTGTGTCTTTCATAGGACCTCCTTTAGAAAATTTTGAAGAATATAAAAAAATAGCATCAAATTTAGGACCAAATGAATATGAAAATTTCATAGCGGGTGGGGTTCCTAATTTGCATTACATAGCATCTAATATTTATATTTATAGCAACATAGTTTGTAATGAAGTAGTAGGAAACAAACAAGTTCCACTTTTAAGAACAATAAGATGCACAGGAAGCTTTGGTGATGACATAACAGAAGTTTTTGTTACTCCATATTATAAAAAACTTAAAAGAAATGAAATACAAGAAATTCAAATAACTGTCTGTGATGACTTAGGAGATCTTGTTAAATTTGAATACGGAACAGTGTTTTTGGTTTTACATTTCAGACCGCTAGTCTAATGATTTATCGTCGTAGAGCATTAAAAAATCTTATCACAGAATATGATATCATTCCTAATTCTTTAAAATATGATCCTGATTTATTTCTGTTCAAAAATTTAAAAAAAGTGAAGAAAAAAATATTAAAAGTAAAGAAAGAAGAAGGTGGAGTTAAATTTCAGATAGGACTTTGCGTTATTTTAGGAAAATATAACTTAGAAACTAATGAATATTTTCAAATAGAACCATGGTTTTTAAGTCCAGTTCAATTTGGGTTTGATTCTTTGAATTTAGAAGAAACAATCAGGTCTAGTTTTTCTATTATATTAGGATTTTTTGATTCTTTCCTTCACATGGGATCAGGATGGTTTCTTAAAAAAATCAAAGTTCTTAGAATTTCAATTTTTAAATATAACCCTTTAGGAGGAAAAGAAAGACAAAAGACTAAAGACTTAATAGACAAAAAAAATCAATTTTAAATATAAAAGGAACTGGTAATAAATGCTTTCTTTATTCTGTTTTAGCTGGTCTACATAAAGTAACAAATAATTCAAATTTAGCAAAATCTTATGATATTTTTTTAAATGAATTGAATCTTTCTTTTATTACTTTTCCTGTGAAATTAAATGGAATATCACAATTTGAAAAAAAGAACAATCTAACAATAAATGTATTTGGTATGTTAGAAACAGAGCAAAAGATTATTCAACCTTTCCCTATGTATATTTCTACTAATTCGACTACTGTTTCTGAAGGAAGACATGTTGATTTATTATTATTTGATGATCACTACTATTTGATTAGGAATTTACATAAGTTTATAAGACCTTTTTTTTGGAAAAAAACTAGATATTTTTGTTACAAATGCTTGATATCTTTTTGCTCAGAAAAAAAATATAAGTCCCACATAACTCAGAATTGTAATAAAAATCCTTACGTAGGACAAGGATACTATATGCCACCTACAGGTTCACATCTTAATTTTTCAGATTTCAAAAATAAAGTAAAAAGTCCTTTTATCATTTATGCAGATTTTGAATGTTATAATTATAAAATGAAAGAACCAATTTATAAAGGTAAATCTTTATGTGAACGCGAACATAAATTAAATGCTTTCGGTGCTATAATGGTGTCAAAATATAAAGAATACAATCAAGATCCATTCATATATGTAGGAAAAAATGTCATATCAAATTTTGTCTCTTATTTATATCAAAAAAGAGCTGAAATATCTTATATTTTACACCATAAAAGAGAACCTATGAAATTAACTCCTCAGGATATTTCTCATATAGCTAAGCAGAGAAAATGTTACGTTTGTGGGGTTTCATTGACTCGTAAAGGTATACGTAAAGTTTTAGATCATTCTCATATAGGGCGAGAAGGTAAAGGGAGAGACATAAACTATGCTTGTAACAGATGTAATCTTACTTATACGTCTTTAAGGATGGATAAATTAAAAATACCTATTGTTATTCATAATAGCATGAACTATGACACTCATTTTCTTATTCAAAAATTATATAAATATGTGGACGAGAAAAATATATCTGTTATAGCAAAATCGTCAGAAAAATTTTTGACTTTAAGTTTTGAAAATTTTCGTTTCATAGATTCTTTTCAATTTCTTCCTACTTCTTTAGCTAAATTAGCAAATCTAATGAATGAAAAAGGAACTGATGACTTCTATGAAACAAAGAAGCATTTAAAGGTTAAAAAATTATTACCTTATGTTATCCGTAAAGGAGTTATGTGTTATGATTATATAAATTCATGGAGTGTTTTGAAAGAAAAAAAATTGCCTGCAAGAAAATATTTTTATTCTTCTTTAACAAAAGAACACATTTCTAGCGAAGATTACCAGCATGCTCTTTTTATGTTCGAAGCTTTCAAAAGCAAGAACCTAAAAGATTATTTGAGAGAATATTTAAAAATAGACATTTTGCTTTTTTGTGACGTGTTCGAATCTTTCAGAGAAAAGGCTTTAGATTACTATGGATTAGATCCGTCACATTTTCTTACTTCACTAAGCTTAAGTTATCAAGCCATGTTGAAATATACTGGGGTTAAATTAGATTTATTTTCGGACATAGAAATGTACAATTTCATAGAAACAGGTGTAAGAGGAGGGATAACTAATGTTTCGCACAGGTATGCCATAGCAGAAGAACCTGATGAACATATTTTTTATATTGATTGGAATAATTTATATGGAAAATGTTTAGCAGATTTTTTACCTGTTTCTGATTTCAAATGGTTAGAAAAAAAAGAAATAAATAAATTAGAAATATGTAACATTCCAGACGATAATGAAACAGGCTATATTATGGAAGTAACTCTATCTTATCCTGCAAACCTTCATGATAGACATAATTCTTTTCCTTTAGCACCAGAAAAATTAGAAATAAAAAAGGAAGATTTATCCACTTATGCTGAACAAGTACTCAAAGACATAGGAATTTCATATAAAAAAGGAGGAAAAAAATTAATATGTAATTTAAATCAAAAGGAAAATTATGTTATACATTACCGTAACTTAAAGCTATATCTAAACCTAGGAATGAAAATTAAAAAAATACATAGAGTTCTTTCATTTAAACAAAAAGATTGGATGAAACCATACATCGATTTTAATACAACAAAAAGAACCTTAGCTACTTCTTCTTTTGACAAAGAATTTTTTAAACTTTTAATTAACAGCACTTTTGGGAAAACGTTAGAAAATGTTAAGAAAAGATCAACTATGAAATTAACTTCTAATCCTTTAGTAAGTGAAAAACTTATAAGAAAACCAAATTTTAAATCACTACATATCTTTCAAAAAGACTTCATAGGTATACAATATAACAAAGAACGAATTCTTTTAAATAAACCTATATACATAGGATTTACAGTATTAGAACTATCAAAATTATGGATGTTTAATTTTCATTATAATATCATGTTACCTGCTTTTTCAGAAAGCATTATTCAATTGTAATACACAGATACAGACTCATTCATTTATTATATTAAAGATGAACATTTCTTAAAAAAGATAAAAAATATTGAAAATTATTTTGATTTTTCTAATCTTAAAGAAAGTCATCCTTTATTTTCCTCTAAAAATATGAAGGTTTTAGGAAAATTCAAAGATGAAACAGGAGGGAAAAAAATAAAAGAATTTATAGCATTAAGACCTAAAATGTATTCTATTCTTTATGAAACTGGAGAAGAAGAGAAAAAAGTGAAAGGCATAAAAAAAAGTTGTATACAAGAAATAAAACATAGTAACTTTAAAAAAGTCTTATTTAAAAATAAAATAAGAGAAGATCAATTCTGTAATATAGTAAGTCTTAAACATAAAGTGTATACCATTTCCCTACATAAGATTTCTCTTTCTCCTTTTGAAGATAAAAGATATTTATGTGATAGCGGGATAAAATCTCTTGCTTATGGACACTATAGTATACCTAAAAGAAAGAAAAAAGAAAAAGAAACGAAATACCTTTTCCAGAAATAAAAAAGAAAAAAAGATCATGAGATAGCTTGAAAAAACTTTCACCTTATTAATATTAGAAAGAAAGCCTAAGGCATAATAAAAGAAAAAATGAACAAATCAGGAAAATACCCTACTTTGGCTTTTGGTCGGAGGAAAAGAATAGATATAAATAAATTTAAAGGAAATATATATTTACATTTTCATGACTTGACTAAAGATAAAAGTATATCTCTTCAAAAAGAAGAGTTTGACCTTCTTCTTCGAATGAAAAATAAAATATATAAAAAAATTGAAAAAGTTAAGAAATTGAAGAAAGAAAACAAGCAAGAAAAAATAAAAAAAAAAGAAAGAAAAAGAACAAAATTTAAGTAGTGATAGCAACAGTGAAAGTGAAATGGAATTAAGTGAAAATGATAGCAGTGAATAATATTATGAAAATATTAATGAGATAAATGAATGACTTACCTTATTACCTTTAAAATAATATTATAAAAATATTATTGAGATAAATGAATAACTTAGCTAATTAGCTTTATATATTCTAGGATTGGACATAGAACTGAGACACAGATACACATTTGCCTAGATCCTCCAACTGAAGCCGGCCTTTATTAGAACAACAGTAAAGAAAAAATGAACCGTCACTGACTGAGTTTACACCTCGAATGAGTGGGAACACAAGAACCCCACCAGGGGAGAAGGGACTGACCAGTGAGACCCCTGGTGTGGGAACATGTCAATACTGAATATACCCAAATATCATTACGTGATATTTGTCTCATATTCTAGGATTGGACATAGAACTGAGACACAGATACACATTTGCCTAGATCCTCCAACTGAAGCCGGCCAAGAACCCAAAACACATCTTTTTTTCTTTTTTTTTTTACATTTGTCTGAACACATTAAATCTCTTAGCCACCAGATCGTCCTGAGTAAGTCTGTTCTTATAGTTCGATGAAATATACAGGAGGACCGACCAAGAGCGCCAGTCCCCGTACACTTCGACCAGGTGGAGAGGTAAGAAAGAAGAGAGGAAGGTAGCAGAGCCTCTCCTGAGACTGTGTGTAGAGAAGTATCCCACTAATCCCGCCTTAGAACACAAGTTCTTAAGCCTGGATGAGAAGTAATTATACGTGAAAGGAAACAGGTAACTGTTTGGTGGTCTTGAACTACTGGTTACATACAAACGTAAGGGTTTGACTGGGCATAGTGGAGAGTTGGGTGATTGAAGAATAGGAATCTTCTGTGTCCTGTCTTTGAATTGAATAGTCTTAGAACTATGAAGTTTAACATCCATACCACCATCCCAGAAAGTCACATCTTTGATCCGCAAGGTATGGGGGGACATGGTAACATGGCTAACTCGCAACAAGCAGCGATAACAAAGGGTAACTGCGCACCAAAACACAAAGTCATTCCATACACCCATGTCCAAATGTTTATATATCAACAATAAATCCTGTGGAGACAAGGGGTCGACCTGGCGTGAAACATTTCCCAACAGTCTCTTTGCCCCTGTCAGTGTAGAGTGTATCAGGAAGCAAGTTGGATCCACATGGGGGACCCCCAGGTAGTCGTGTAACACCCAAACACTAGACACATAGTTAGCTATAGTCACGTATGACACAGAACGTGTCAAGAAAGTAATATATAGACACATGGTCTCTACAGAGCACGGAATGGGGTCCAGTTCAAACTCCTCACAAAAAGAATAATATCTTATCCATCTAGACTTATAAGCCTTCACCGTATTAGCTGACCAGCAGTGGTCCTTAAGCTCCTGCCAATCCTCCCACAAGGCCTGCAGATCTGCAACAACAATCAATAAACCCATTTATCAATTTTCCACAAATGTCTACACAGTCTGATTTGTTTAGACGAGAAAGACTGTCTGCCAGGACGTTGTCTACACTGGAAATCCTCAACGCCTTCAACTGGATATTGTAAAAACTGCACACCCAAAACAGTTCTCTCAGCCAAGACATTGTGTAGGCATTCTCACTACGACCAGTATTGATGGCAGCCTGTACTTGTGTGTTGTCTGTCACCACATATATAATATGATCCCGCCACAAGTTACACCATATATGTGCTGCCTCCACAACCGGCCACAACTCCAACACATTAATGTGGTCGCTATGTTTCTCTTCAGGAGCTCTGCACTCATGAGGGCATCTACTACAAGAGTCCTTCCACTTGCCCCAAAGGTAGTCCGACGAACAGTAGGCCCCAAAACCATATTTGGAGCTGTCAGTAAACAGATAATCTGTGGCACCACCATGACTCAATATCTTCGCCTTGCCGTTGAACCAAGCCATGAAGGATGACCACCAGATGAGATCCAATTGACTTATCTCATCCAATTCCACTGTTTTTTGGCCTGCAGTACACTTTAGCAAATTATAAAGGCGTCTTGTGAAAGTCCTGCCACCTCTAGTCACGGTTGCACAATGTGCTAGCAGGCCTGCCAGCCTTTCTAAGTCCTTCCGTGCACACACATTAACACCTTGTAAGTCAGAGACTTTTTTCCTAACAGCTTCCATTTTGCCTTCATCCACACTTAAAGTCATGTCGACTGTGTTGACAACAATGCCCAAGTACTTGGTGGTGGTAGAGGGTGGAACTAATTTGCTATAAGACACACTGAATCCCAGGTCCTCCAGCGCATTACATAATGCTTTTTGAGAATCATCACAGTCATCATAATCCACACCGGAAATGAAGTAGTCATCAAGGTAGTTAATACAGTTTGGGAATTCTCCAGCCTCACCACACTTTACCACAAAGTCTGATATTTTGGTAAATATGTACGGCGCACAGCGCAGACCAAAACACAGTCTGTTATCCAAGAAGAAATCTTGGCCGTAACCAACGTCCCAACTGAAGCCTTGGAATTCACGATGTGGGGGCAAAACACAAACTGTCCTATATGCACTAGAAATGTCGGTGACAGAGCCAAATCCGTCTCGAGAAATTATCTCAGTGACGTCATCCAAGGACTTATACTTGAACTTGCTATAAGTGGTCGACATGTAGTTGTTAATGCAATCCAGTTCTGGTTCAGAACAGTCTGTTATAGGACGCAGTGAGCCATCAGACTTCTCAACTGCACCCAGTGCATGAACACAACAGGGTGTGTGCATGACCTTTTGAACCTTGCCTTCATTTAACTCACTCAATATATTGGTAGTCATATCTTGGCAAAAAGGACTTTGAGTCAGTGATGTGTAATTTTTACAAAAATAACTCGTAGTACAATAATCATCTACTATAGGAAACCCCCTCGCCACTCCTGTCATGACATACATATCATCTCTGGTCACATTTGAACCAAAACCTCTAAGTCTAGAAGCAAACCGACAAGGCTTCAAACTACATGGGGAACCTTCCAATACATAGACACAAGTACAAGTTGAATCACAACACCGATCGAAAACCGGCAACCAGCTGTCTGGTGCCACTTCCACCGCCATTACAGGTTTGTCACAGCCATAGCGATACACACATTCTTCTAGAATGATATCATTTTCAGTAATACTCACGTATTCAGGGAGAGAATCCCATAAACATTTGTGTACACAGCCGAATTCTGCATGAACACCGCCATGTTCGTTGAGTGACAAAGACATCGGCGCGACTCCCAATCTACTAGCCATATCTGACCAACCGATACAATTACCAACAGTTGCTAACTCTGATTTGCTGAATACATCATCTTTTGCCCCACCTGTAATATTATCTGAGAATTCACAATTCCAACTATTGTACAGGGCATCCGAATATTCAGAACTACAACTATCCAATTTGTTAACCACAAATTCATCATCGCGCATATCACAACCCACAACTGGGTCACCGACATCACAGACCGAGTCTGCTTTGTTTACATCAATTGTCAAGCACTCAACCGCCTCCTCGCATACCTGAGTATAAATACTGTAGTCCAAACTATCTCTACTTGAGTTAACCTCATTGTTGACAATTTCACAGTTTGGACAGTTCAAATCAAGTCATACTGTATTATCGCCCGCACCGCCACCTGTACCACCGCCACCACCACTACTACCACCCCCACGACGAGGGCAGCTGAGCATACCATGGTCTGTGGCACCACAGGAACAGTTGTGGCGGTACTGACAATTATTGTTACATGAGTAGCCCTGGGCATGATTATAACAAATCCCTCTATCAGATGCTACACGTCTCCAACCAGACTGGCCTTGATTGCCATAACCTCCCCCTCTGCCACGGCCTCTGCCACGACCTCGGGAATTGTTATTGCCCCTGTTATTAGATTGAGATGATTTGAGACCTGTAGCACCCAACCACATATTTGACAGATTCGTATCTACTACAGAGAAGGCACCCACACCATTTTCTTTAGCTCTCTCTCTAACTTCACCATCATATCCCACCAATGCCTCCGTTGTATAAAGCCCAGTTGATGCTAGAAATGTCAAATAAGCAATGTGAGATAATAATCCTGTAGTGTCCAAGCCTTTCTTTGCCAAGTCCTCTACAAGGCGAGTCAATAAATAAAATAATTTATCAGGATTTTCAAGAGTTAATGTCTTTTTCCTTTCAGCCACGGGTAGAAACCTCCTGATATCAAACTTACTGACTGTAGGGTTGCCAGCTCGTACAAAGAATTCCTCACGTCCAAGCTCCGGTTCAGCTCCAGTTGAAGACTCAGCACCATAGTTTAATGGTGTCTCCCGGCCATTGCCATCAATGACCCTTGCCGCCTCACGTAAGATCCCACTATTACCAGTAGCTCCAACAGTCCCACTATTACCGGTAGCTCCAGCATTGGTGGAATTTGAAGCATTCACTGGTTGAGCAGGATAGTTGACCGCCTCACTGCCCTGAGGAACAGGGGGTGAAGGACTCCTGAAGTTGAACTTAGTTGTATGAACTACACTTCCCTTGTCACCAGAATGGACGCCATTTTGAGTTGCCGGCGTCACCACCAACTTCTCCTCAATAAGTCTCTCTAGTCTGTCCATTCTCTCATTTAGACCTTGAGACAATTTTCTAAACTCAGCCAGTACGTCATCATTAGTAAGAATATCCAGACTTCTATTTAAGTCTTGCACGACATTTGAGGCTCCCGACGGCTGGCCTGCCCCTCGAGCCGCCTTTTCTGCTTTCACCCTATCCTGCTTAAATTCCACTTCAATTTGGCTTTTCCTCCGCTCTTTAAGAATCTCATGCTCTTTGTCATCTGCACAGAAAGGGCACTCCTTGCAATTTCCATGGTAGGTATTACCACATGTAGGGCACTTCGCCATGATAGAAAAAATGAACCGTCACTGACTGAGTTTACACCTCGAATGAGCGGGAACACAAGAACCCCACCAGGGCAGAAGGGACTGACCAGTGAGACCCCTGGTGTGGGAACATGTCAATACTGAATATACCCAAATATCATTACGTGATATTTGTCTCATATTTTCGTTTTCAATTTTTTATGATAAAAAATGGTTTCTAAATGTGAATTTTGTGGTAAAAATGCTGATTTAGTAAAAAATAAAAAATATTGTTTAAAATGTGCAGAGTCAATGGTACAAGAATGTATAAGGTGTCATAGACCTTTTCAATCTTATCATTTTTTTACGTCTGATGAAAATCACCTGAGATGTAATGCCTGTTACAATAAATACATGAAAGAAAAGCTAAGAAGCAAAGCTAAATCCGCACAAAATTTCAGTATGAAAGTCATGGAAGATTTGAGCGAAAATGAAGACTCGAACAGCATGTCTTCAGAAGAAGAAAAAAATGACTCCACCAAAAATATTGAATCAAACATTGTTCGTCCTATCAAGAAAGAAGAAAACTTGAAAAGAAGAAAAGAAGAGAGTGATGATAATGTAAGTCATAACGAAAATGAATATGAAGAAAAAAAAGTAAAAATACAAGTCAAGAAAAAGATGAATAAGACTTCTAGCAGGGTGGAAAATAATACAAGTGATGATGACTTAAGTCAAGATAAAAATGAAAAAGCAGGAAGAAAGGAAAAGGTGCAGGTTAAAAGAAAGAGAAATGTGAACAAGCAGCAATCTAATACCTCACGAAATAAAACTAAAATTAATTCTAGTTCAAGGAAAACAAAAACAGGAAACAAAAGTCTGATATTTAATGTAGATGGAAACATGAAACCAAGTGGCTTCATCCCAATTTACATGCCTGTTAATCAGTAAACATTTTTTTATTGGATGTATAAAATTAAAAAAATTTCATGGATAACCGTGAAATCTGACAGTATAATATATCGACACACTTTCTATTACATTGAGATGGTTTAAAATCACGTGATTATATGTATCGTTCTATTCATGTATAAAAATTATTTGATATATTAGAACGAAACCATGCATATCGGATTTCCGTCTCTGTAATGTAATACAGGAAATATGTGTCAAAAAATATGAACCAACAAACTAAAAACAAAGAAAATATTTTAAAAGAAATATTTTTCAATCCGTCTGATCCTGCCTCTTTCAGTTCTGCAAATAAATTATATGAAAGTGCAAAGAAAAAAAATAAAAATATAACTCATACGGATGTATCAGCTTTTCTTCATAACACTAGAACCTATACTTCTCACAAAAAAATAAAACATAGGTTTTTACGAAGAAAAACTATAGTGAAAGGTATAAATGATCAATGGCAAATAGATTTAATTAGTATATTTAATTTAAAAAATGAAAATGATGATATCAAATATTTACTTGCTTGTATAGATTGTTTTTCTCGTTATGCTTATATTTTTCCTTTAAGAAACAAAACAGCTTCCGTCACTTTAGATGGCTTTAAAAATATATTAATGAAAAGCAAAATTAAGCCTAGAATTATACAATTTGATGACGGAAGTGAATTTAAAGGTGTATTCAGAAAATATTTAAAAGAAAATAACATTAAATTTTTCAGTACATCACAAGACACTAAAAGTGCAATAGTAGAAAGATTCAATCGTACTATACAAGATAAAATATATAAATATCTTACTTTCAAAAAGACTTTGAGATATATAGATGTACTTCAAAATTTAGTATATAGTTATAATCACAGTAAGCATAGAACTTTAGGTATAAGTCCTTCAGAAGTAACTAAAGCAAACGAAAAAAAAATATGGATAAAACAATACGGGAAATATTTATTCTCTAAAAAACATCATTTACCCTTTAAAGTTGGAGATAAAGTTAGAATTACTAAATATAAAACTACTTTCAGAAAAGGATATTCTTCTCATTGGAAAAAAGAAATTTTTCAAGTAGCTTATGTTCTTAGAACTTGGCCTGCAACATATGTATTAATTGATAAAAACAATGAAATATTAAGTGGTAATTTTTATAAAGAAGAACTAGTTAAAATTGAAGGAATTTAAAAAAAAAAAAAAAAAAAAAAATGGAGCACCTAGAATTTCCTATTTTCAATGCATGTATTAGAATACCTTTTTCTATGATAGTAGCAGGTCCTAGTAACAGTGGTAAAACTACTTTTGTTCATAATTTAATAGAAAACAGTGATCGCATATTAGACAAAAACATAGATTATTTTATTTGGTGTTATGGTCAAACACCTCCTAAAAAACCTTCTATAATGCAAGATAAAGACGTTATTTTCATTAATGGTATTCCTTCTTCTTTTGATAAATACATAAAACCAAACTTAAATGGACTTATTATATTAGATGACTTAATGAAAGAAAGCAGTAATAATGCAGAAATAGGAAAATTATTTACTCAAACTTGTCATCATGAAGGTTTAAATGTGATATATATATCTCAAAAAAATTTTTCTGAAGGGAAAGAAAGACAAACTGTGAACAGAAATGCTACTTACCTTGTTATATTTAATTCTCCTTTAGATCAAACAGTGCCTCAAATATTAGGAAGAAAATTATTACCAAAAAATCATAAAACTTTTATCAATATTTTTAATGAAGCAACTAGAAAACCACATTCTTATCTCTTAATAGACGGACATCAAAAAACTCCACAAGAATACAGATTAAGAGGAAATATTTTTGATGTAGGCCAAGATGTTTATATTCCAAATAAAACTTAAAAAATGTACGTGTGATAAATGAAATAAAGAATGATATAAAAGACAAAAAATAGTTTTGTTTATTACGTTTTAAAAAATGCCTAAGAAAAGGAAATCTTTGTTATTAAAAAAAAGACCTATATTAAAAAGGAAAGGGAAAAAAAGAATTTTAAAGAAAAAGACTAAAAGAAACAAAAGGCCTAATTTATCTAGGCAATTAGCTTTCCTTACGGTCTTAAGTAACACTAAAAATAAAAAAAGAAGAAATCTTCTGATAGAATATGCAGGAAAAGAAGACATAGATGCTATATGTCAGTGCATTTATAACGTACTGAAAGGAAACATTAAATTAAGTCCTTTTTCTTATGCTAAACTTAAAAAGCATAAAAAAATTTTAAGATTTTTAGTAAATAGACGTGTGAATAACAAAAAAAGGAAAGCAGTATTGAAACAAAAAGGTGGTTTTTTGTCTATGCTTATTCCTTTAGCCGTAACTTTACTAGGAGGTTTAGCAGGAAGTAGACAATAATATGACTGATTCTTTCAAAAAAAGTATTGTCATTCCTTTAGTTACATATAAAAAACTTAGAGCTATAGAAGAAATTAAGACGAAAGAAACTAAAAATGAAAAAAATCCTATTCTTGAAAGACAAAAAGAAATATTAGCAGAAAAAATGTATAACATTCAACCATATAAAGTTTTAAGTACTAATCAAGATATATCTAAACAAAATCCTACTTTTTTTTCTTATTTTCAAGAAAATCAATCTGAAAAATCTTTTCATACAGGTATATCTATAGAAGAAATATTATCACATATAAGACAAGCACAAATACCTTACATAAAAGAAATTTTAAAAAAAATGTTAGCTTTACAATTTTTTTGGAATGATCAGGGTGAAATAATAATGAACGGAAAACTGCTAAAAAATTCTAATGTGATAGACATAATGAAATTTTTTTCTAATACTAGCATAAAAAAAGAACCTCTTGGCATTAATGAACTTTGGTATAATTTATCTCCACATATACCTAAATCTTGGTTTCTCAATAAACCAGGAAAAAGCAAGCAGGATGCTGACGCTTATAAAATAAAAAAATATCCTATAGAAGATCAAAATATAGACATTATAAAAAAACGACAATGACAAATACATAAAAAAATTGAAAAAGGAAAGATAGAATCCATAGAAGCAACAGATGATGAATATTCAGAAAATGATTACGATGATCCAATTGAAAAATCATTATTTAAAGATTCTGACAGCGTGGACGACGATAATTTAAATTATCCTCCAGAATATGGTAAACAAAAATTATTTATTCCTTCAGGAGAAGAAAAAACCTTCACAGAATCTGAAGAAAATAAAAAAGATGAAGCAAGTGGAGGAATAGGAGAAGAAATAAAAATTAAGAAAATAAAACCAACTTCTTTTGAACAAAAATTCGATGAAGAAAGTGAAATAGAACCTATGTCCTCTACCCCTCCTTCTGAAGATATTTTTGGAGGAATAAAAAAGAAAAAAAGTTCGTCTAAAGCATCACCACGTAAAACACGATATGGGAGATCAAAAAAAACCAACCCTAAATATTATGGGAAAGATTGGGACACGAAATGGAAAAAATAGTAATAAATAAAGAAAAAGCATTTGAGATAAAGAAGAAAAAATCCTAGGAAAATAAATAAAAATGTATTCGAATTGTGCTCATAAAAAATTTCTTTACAGGCAATTTTTACGAGAAAATAAAAATCCATTATTTTACAATCAATATGGAAGTGGATATAATACACTAACTCCTTTCATAGGAAGCAGAAATCAAAGAGGATATGGTATAGGTGGCATACTAAAAGGTTTATTCAAAACAGTCGTACCTCTCATTACTCCTGCGGTGAAAAGTGCAGGTAAAGCAATAGGAAAACGAGCTCTTAAAGGAGGAATAAAAATTGCAAAAAATGTTTTAAAAGGTGAAAATATAAAAAAGGCTATAAAAAGAGAAGCTGAAGAAAGTTTGTCTGATTTAGGTTCTCAAGTTATTTCAAACTTTTCAAATCAAAAGAAATTATCTCCTCAGCCAAAAATTATAAAAAAGAGAAACAGAAAAAAGAAAAGAAGGCATGGTGATATTTTCGGATAGAATAAATAGCTTGAGATAAACCGATAACTTGATCTTTTTATATTATCTAAGTAAAAATAAGAAGATACACCTGAACAAAAAATATGTCTTTTTTAAATGAAAATTTACATCATTGTATAAGCTCGGAATTGGATTATAAATATATACCTCCTACTGATACTACAAGAATAAAAACATACTATGAAAAAATAGATCCTACAGCTTCACCAAACAGCAACACTGTTCAATTTACATTAAAATCTAACAAAAAAGATTATGTTTCTTTACATAACAGTTACCTTTACATAAAAGCAAAAATATTGAAAGCAGATAAAACAGCACCTGACGCTCCAGCTAACGATGGAACTATAAATGATAATGCTAAAGTTTTTCCTGTTAATTATTTTGGTGCTACTATGTTTAAGAATGTAAAAGTATTCGTAGGAGGAATAAGAATATCAGACAGCAATGATTTATATGGTTACAAATCAATAATAGAATTTACTTTAAGTTATGATCCTCTTACAGCTAAATGTTTAGGACCATTAAGTTTTTACATAAAAGACAATAAAGATTTCAATGAAGTTAACACTTTAACAGGTACAGCTCACAATGCAGGAGCTAAAAAAAGATATGAAAAAACAAAAAACGGAACATTGTTTGAAGTGCATGTAAGAATACATGACAGTCTTTTTTCACAGTCTAAATTATTACCTGGGGACTTGCCTCTTTCTATTGAATTAGATAGAGCAGATGAAACTTTTTGTTTAATGTCAAAAGTAGAAGCTCAAAAATATATTATAGATGTACAAGAAATAAACTTGTACGTGAAAAGAGTTTGATAACAGATGATTTTCATCAAGAATTAGAAGAAGCAAGAGCTACCAATTTACCTATATGGGATATTCCTATCCATAAAATAGACATGAAATATGTCACTTTCGGTCCTCAAAAAGCTATTCTTCAAGCTTCACATGTTGTGAATAACACACCTTTACCTAAAAGAGTCATAATTGGTCTCGTGCATTTAGATGGCTTCACAGGCACTCATAATCGTAATCCATTTAAATTTGAAAACTTTAAAGTTAAAGAAATAGAACTTAAAGTAAACGATGGAGGAACTCCTTTTTATCATTATGAATTAGATTTTCCAAATAATATGTATAACATGGCTTATCTTGCTCTCCTTAAATCTACAGGAGATATATTCAGAAATGAAGCACAAAATGTAACCATAGACGAATTTAAAGAGGGAACAACATTATTTTGCTTTGATATTTCTAAAGACGGAGCAACATCAGAAACTTTTGAATTAACTGAAACTGGTACTTTAGGTTTTGTAATAAAATTAGAAGAAGAATTAGATCATGGAGTAGCGGCCATTGTATATTTAGAATATGATGAGATCATGAGATTAGACTCAAGTAATATGCTAAAATTTAAGTCTGAATTAACTAACCTAACAAAATGAATGGAAAAGAAATAAATTTTTATCTAAATCTCATAAAAGAAGAAAAAAAAGGAGAATATGGAGTGTTTTCAGCAGATACCATACCTGAAGTGACGTATTACCCTACTAGTTACATAGTTAACACTGACAACAGTGATTCTCCTGGTGAGCATTGGGTAGCTTTATATTATGAAAAACCTAATAAATTAGCTGAATATTTTGATTCATATGGATTTCTACCTCTTCGTGAAAGTTTTCTTAAAGCATTACCTGAAAAATATAAATATTCAACTCATGCTATACAAGGTTTATTTTCTACAACTTGTGTACAATATTGTTTATATTATCTTGAGAAAAGAGCTAACAACATGTCCATGCAAGATATAATATCTAGTTTCACGACTGATACAGACTGGAACGATAATAAAATAATAAATCATTTCAAAAAGAAAAAAATACCTGTGATAAAAGAAGCTCATTTCCCATATCAAATTTGTCAAAGCTGCTTACCTAAAAACGATTTCTTAAATAACAATTACACTTTAAAATCCAAAAAATTGAAATGACGGAATCAAACCTTTTAAGTAAAATCAATAATGCAACTAAAAAGAAACTACCAGCTATACAAGCAAGTAGTATTTTAGTTATGTTTGTCTTAGCTATAACAGGTATCATATATGATGAAACACAAAAAAAATATTCTTCTCCTTTACAAAAAGGAGATGAAATATTCCTATGTTGTACAGAAACTGGCAACATTTTTCGAAATGGAGAAAAAACACAAAGTTTTTTAACTTGTTACATAACAAACATAAATGAGAGAAAAAGCTGGTCCTATCCTTACTTAGGACAGTCTGTTTCAAATAATTCTCAAACAAACCAAAGCTCAAGAGTAAATCAGTTTACTGATATAATAACCATAAATTCCTCTCTTAAAAATAGATATGTTGTAATACATATACCTAAACAAAGAAAAATCACTGAGATAAATACCACATCTCCAACTTACAACTGATTAAAAAATATCACGCTGATCCTATAAACAATAACTTATATTTTAAATATGGATTATTTAAAGATTCAATTAAACTATGAAAAAGAACGTAATGAAATCCTAGAAAAAATTTGTCACCATCAACACTCATACATTTGCTCTTTAGAAAAAGAGAAAACTGAATATCAAAACAAAATAAAAGAAGAAGAAGAAAAAAATTCTTCTCTCTCTTATAAAATAAAAGAGACAGAAAAAGAAGTCATGAGTATGTTAGCACATAGAAAAGCCTATGGCATAGCTAAAATGGAGAGAGAATACAGGAAAAGAAAAGGTCCGATTTACATAAACACTATAGTATCAGACAGTAATGATAAGGATGAAGAAGCTGCTGAAGATATAGATATAGTAGATCTCCCTCGTGAGAGTTTATTAAACATATATAGAAGTATACCTGATGAAGTGTTTTATGAAGAAAAACATGAATGTGATTAGGTATACTTAATCACTGCTATATAATTCAAAATGAGTTTTCAAACATACAGCATAAGAAATCTTTTAAAAAATAAGAACATCAGTGACGAAATAGCAATCAAATATGTTAATGCTAAAAAAGAAAAAATTATATGCAATTCTGCTTTCTTAAACATACTCCTTGAACACTATAAACAAGTATTCAAGCATAGGCAAATATATCTGCAGCCTTTTTCGTTATAGGAGAAACAGTTTTTAATTATGCAGAAAAAATATGTCTTATAAAACGATTAAATATGCATGATTTATCAAAATTATCAGTTAAAGAAGCTATAGGTTATACCTTAAAATTCTTTTCTACTGAAGGTCTTAAAGATGAAAAAGACAAAAAAATTTGGGAAAATGCATTAGATCATCATTATAAAAATAATGATCATCACCCTGAATACTATTCAGGTAAAAACATGGAAAAATATGCTTTAATTGAAAGTGTATTTGATATGATAGCCTGTCATATAGAAAAAGATTTGAAAATTAAAAATATAACTGTGAATGATATTTTAAACGGAGAAATTACCTTTCATGAAATGTTAAACATTAATCCAAATTTCTTTAGTAGATACACTATCGAAGACAGAGAAAAAGTAAATTTTTATCTTGCTTCCTGGAAAAGTATTCTAAGTCAGCAATAAAAAATGCTTAAAATAAAAAAAAATATATTATTACAAATTCTGTAAATAAAAAAACAAAAACACAAATCACAAACATTAAATATACAAGTTTTACGATATCTTTACTGGCTATATATTTGTTTTTTACTTACTGTATCATATATGAACTTATGCATATTGTAATATTATGTCTTTTTTTATATATCATATATAACCTTATACATATTATATTATTTCTGTTTTTGCATCATAGTATACTTGTTTCCGATACTACTTTGTGATACAGCTAACATAACCAGTTTCCGATACTACTTTGTGATACAGCTAACATAACCAATCTTAACTTTACATCTGATTACATATAACTTCAAAATGCCTTTGCCATCCTATTATTTCAATCAAGACTTAGGTTATTCTGATCAAGTCTTACAACAAATATCTGTACTGTTAGGTACAGACTGGATGAAACTAGGTATTTATCTAGGCATACCTGATCACCGTTTAGAAAATATTTTTAAGTCTAAAAAACCATGCGAAATGGCATTAGAAATGTTAAAAAAATGGTGGAGAAATGTTCCTCCATACAAGAGATGGGAGGAACTAGAAACAAGTTTTCTAGAAACTAGCAGAAGAGACTTAATAGAATTCACTCAAAAATATTTTGGCGAAAAATTATTGGAAAATTACCATACTGATTCCACTGCTATATATCTTTTCTTGAGCAAATTGAGCGAAAAAATACCATCAGACTGGAAATATATCGCTATTTATTTAAATATATCATATAAAGATATAAAAAATATTTCTTATGAACCTGAACGTGACTTAACTCAATATGCCTTCCAAGTGCTAAAAATGTGGCAAACATCTAAATACAGTGCAACTCACCATCTCATAAAAGCTCTGTCTGACATGAACAGAAAAGATGGTTTGAAAATTATCTTCGATGAATTAGATAAAAGAACAGGAAGTGAACAAGCAGGCTTTAATTAAAATGTTAAATATCTTTGTGATAAGCTTTAATAACTACAATACAGTTAGTCATAACAATTTATTAGTTATAATATATTATCATGTTATCTGATTATAAGATTGCTTTAAATATCTTGTGATAAGCTTAAATAACTAAATATTATAATAAATAATACAGCAACAATAGTAACAACTGTCATAGTTATAATTTTTTATCATATTGTCATCTAATCATAAGATTGCTTAAAATATCTTTATGATAACCTTAGATAACTGTATATCATAACTAGTGATATAACAGTTGTAACAACTTACTATTATCATAATATAATATTGTTAACTGTTTATAACTGCTTTTAATATAGTTGTGATAAGCTGAGATTGTAATAACTTGATATAGTTATAATTTTTTATCACATTGTCATCTAATCATAAGATTGCTTATGATGATCTTAAATAACTATATTTCATAACTAGTGATATAACAATTGTAACAATTTACTATTATCATAACATAATATTGTTATCTGTTTATAACTGCTTTTAATATAGTTGTGATAAGCTAAGAACTAAATAACTATATATCATATAACAAGTAGTATAGCAATAATCATAAGTACTTAGTATTATACATACTATAGTTATAACATTATATTATATTATCGCTTTAAATATCGCTGAAATAAGCTTAGATAACTATATCATAACAAGTCATTAAGCAAGTCATAAGTACTTAGTATAGTTATAACTTCATATTATTACTGATATTAGTTATAACTTCATATTATTACTGATATCTTTATATATCAATATCAACAAAAATGGCATATTCACACGAGTCTTATTATGTAACACTTACGGATAACAGAAATACAGCATTAATAACACCATGCAAAACTCCTGTTACCACGCCTGATATAAATCCTATAAGTAAACCTGTGATATATTATATAAAAAATACAGAAAGAGCGATTGAACCAACAAGATCAACTAAAGAATCTGCAGGATTTGATTTATACAGTGCTTATGATTATATTATTCCTGCTAAAGAAAGAATGTTGGTGAAAACTGATTTAACGCTTGCTATACCTCCAGGATGCTATGGTCGCATAGCACCTAAATCAGGTCTTGCAGTTCATCATTTTATTGATGTTGGTGCAGGAGTAATAGATGGAGACTATAGAGGCACTGTTGCCGTCCTACTGTTCAATTTTGGTAATAAAAACTTTGAAATAAAACATGGAGATCAAATAGCTCAAATCATCATAGAAAGAATTTGCATCCCTCACCTTGAAGAAGTGTCTGTTCTTAATGTAACTGAAAGAAACAAAAGAGGATTCGGATCAGGGAAAGAAAAAACAACTAATGAAACTGAAGAAAAACCAGTTGAAAAAATGGATGAAGAACCATCAAGAGAAAACCCTGTCAATGAAGAGGCTGCAGATGAAGAACAATTCTTTGATGCAGTTGAAGAACAAGCCTATGAAGAAAAATCAAATTAAGAATCAGCAAAAGAAAAAACGAGTCGATGCAGTTAAAGAACAAGCCTATGATGAAAAAGCATTAAAAATAAAAAAAAATCAACATCATATAAACCATTAATAAAATCAATGAAATGCCCTCCATCTCTCGATGTGAAATTATCCCTAATAAAAAAATTAAATAAAATCGAGTTATGTTTTTTATGCATACAATATAACAAACAAAATATCCTTGGGATAAACTAAAAAATCACACAATCTCTATGATAAACTAAAAAATCATACAACCAAAAAAAAACATAATGGACAACAAAGCAAAAGTAGATGAATGCTTGCTTTATATTTTACAAGATTCTGATTACAATGATCATTCACCTCGAAATAATATTTTTCCATATGAAAACACTAAAATAATTACTTTTATTTTAAAAAATGAAATAGCAGAACTTTTTTTAAATAAATGGAAAAACGATGAAGTTCAAACTTCTTCACTTTTAAATGAAGTAATAAAAAACTTAAAAAAATTAATCAATGTCATGTATTACACAGATCACTTTGGAGTTAAATGGCAAACCCGAGATAATTCAAGATACAGCAAGATTTCAATAATATTCCATGGAAATAGTCGTATCAATGAAACTACTACAGTACTTAAGTCTAAAGAATATAAAAATTTTATCCAGTCATTGAAATCTGCGAATATACTATTTTTAGATCAAACAATCACTTTCAGAAGTCAATTTCAAAGTATACTAGAACACATATGTAACTCATTCTCTGCCACTCTGTTCATAAATGATGACTTAATTCTTTATTTTCCCGGCTGGAGACATATAAATGAATCAATACCAGCAGAAATTTATGATTTAGATCGTCTTTGGTATCCACTCTCTGTGTAACACGGTTGCTAAGGTATGCGCTACAAATCGAGTAAACACTCGTTACTAAGTGTAGCTATGACAACATAACGTAGCAACATAATTCATTGCGTCAAAAAAATGGCTGACAACGAAACTATAATGAATAACATTGAATCATCAACCTCAGAAGATGAAACAAGTTCAGAAGAAAGTCATCATCGGTATGAAACCAATTTCACAGTGCGAGCACATAGTTACACGGATCAAGGTGAAGTGAAAACGTGTTTGCGAGGATGTTATAACATTTCCTACAATCTCGATTTAGTTGTTATGTACGATGACGTGCCGCACGAAGACAACACACTCGTATACTTGGATGTAAAAGAAGAACAAAAGATCGAAATTTTCGAAGAAGAATGGACAGAACTCTCATCTAAAATGGATCAAATAAAACATCTGTTTAGTTCGAACGTTAACATGAACTCTAAAATTGAAATAGAAGGTTTCACTGTCACCAAATTAAACTGGGATACTTTACTGTTCGCATCAAAGAACATTGAAAGCCACTTCATGTTAAAACCAAATCAGTTAGATAAACTGAATACTGCGATGGAAGACATTCAAGACAAAGAACTTTTTGACTATCTTGATATACTGTACATTTTAGAAGAAGAATAAGAAAAACAGAATCCTAAAGGTAAAACACACTTCTTAATGTCTCTGAATGATATAAATGTCTCTGTGAATGCACACTTCTTAATAGTCTTAAAGTACAGTCAATAAAAAAAATGGGAAACAAACCTGTTTTAGGATATACTAGATATGATTCCAATACATTTCCTCTAAGCAAAGAAAAAACTAACGCTGTAGGATTTAATTTATATAGTGCTTTCAGTTATATAATTCCAGCCAAAGAAAAATGTTTAATTGAAACAGGCATCAAAGTTGCTGTCCCTACTGGGTATTATGCACGTATAGCACCATTAAGTGGGCATAGGTTTAAGTATACAAATGTTAAGGCAGGAATCATAGACAATGATTACAGAGGACAAATTCATATCCTTTTTTTAAATTTTGGTGAAAAAGAATATAAAATAAATTGTGGAGATCCGATTGCACAACTTGTGTTGGAAAAAATATATAATATTACATTAAAAGAATCTAACAAACTCAAAGATACTCCTTATTCGAAAATATGTTTCCAATTAAGACACAGCAAAATATATGAACAATGGCGTAAAGAAACACATATGTCCTAATGATATGATTTTATAATAATACTTAACTCTGTTCTATTACATTATTATAATAAAATGTATTATATCCAAACAACTTGTTTCACTTCATTTTTATTTTCACTTATAGACAGCATAATACTTCAATCAAAGTGTCAAATGATCTGTACATCACATATTTTATTTATCATCGTAATACCTGAAGAATTGCTTTAAATCCAATGAAAATGAAAATCTATCGTTTCAATTGTAAACTAACGCTGTAAATTCCTCTAATAACTCAGCAAATGTTCTTTGCTGATATCAATGAAACATAACAAAAAAATAAAGGAGAAAAAACTCTGTCCCTAAATCACTCAAACTGTTGAAAAAAATCTATATCCTCTTAAACTGAATGTCTATTTGTTCATAGACTTAAAGGTGTAACACCACATTTATGATTTCACTGCTGAGGTGGAGTATATAAGGAACGCAATGTCTGGGGTTAATTGAAGAGGTCTAGCCCTCATGTCACGAACCTCCACGCCTGTAGCTCCAGGTACTAGCTTCAGTGTGAACAAAATCACGACTATTCGTGCGAGCTTGTTAACTTAGAACGGCTGATGCTCCCATTGTTGGTTGATGCGTGTATGCTCCCATCAGTTGGTTGAAGCACCATACATAATAGTCCTCCTGTTTCAGTAACGTCATTCCTTAGAGAGCTGATCTGAAATTGAATGTATCTCTCAATCCTCCTCCTTCCTCCTTCAATCCTCCTTCAATCCTCCTTTACTATTTCCAAAATAATCCTATTATCCAAAATAATAGGTATTTTCTGGATATTCAAAAAATATAGGTCTTCTTTGGATATTTTTTTAGAAATATCCAAAGAAGACCTATATATATATACTACTGATAGCAGATCATAGGTGTGCTAATGAGTATCTTTTCATTCAATATATGAGCTACCGAAAGAAAATGGGTCGTCCTTCCTTTAAACCTGCATGACCATATTGCTTGATTTTGTCTAACAGGTGCAGTTCAAGGAACTGGAAACTATGTATGAGACTATTGAATTGTATAGCTCTTGGGGATTGACTTATGATTCAATCCGTATTAATTATGTAGGATTCAGCAGTGGAAGTAAGAGACTGTATACCCAATTCAAAAATAGTATTAGCTCTTACTCCTTCTCATTCGACGGCACAATCTTTAAAGGTAAGATCCTGGATTTATCTTGTACAAACTAACAGGTCAAAGATACTTTAAATCACTGCTCAAATTTCATTTCATGTTAAAAAAATGGGTATGCACTCCCTGGACTTTTCTAAGATGGTGTGTAATTCTGTAAGATGTTTTATTCCAGTTGATGTGTGGTATCACTTCACATTCATATACAACAGTAATACAGGAATCAAGGCATACATTGATGGCACTGAAATAACTGGTTCGTTTTCAGAAGCTGAAATAGAGCCAATCAGTCATACTAGTGACCTTACCATAGGTAGGATTATTTATTGTTAAAGTACATCAGGAATGAAAAAGATTTTCTAAATTTGTCTTAAAATTGGTCACAACACTGGATATTATTAGGTCGTAAGAATGGGTGAAAATCAAGGTCATTAACTGTGCCCAGCAAAATGCTTGTTTCAGTACATTTTCAATTGGTGCAACCTAATTCATGCCCCAAGAAACATGCATATTGGGCTTGATTTTACCAAGTCCATCATTAAAAAAGAAAAATCGGAGAGAATTTCAGAGACAAAAGGTGTATGGCAACCAAAATTTGTCCTCTAGGAACTTTCTGGCACAATTCAGAGAGGAATAATGTTTTAGCCTAAACCATCAGATGTACCATATTCATTCTAATGAGCGCACATGCTCTAATAAGCGCACACCCCACCTTTTGGGACCTCAAATCATGCAAATGTACTGCATGAACAGAGATTTTAAGCGCAAAAACAACTTTTTAGAGGGCAAAACAACCATTTTTAGGCTTTTGGGGGGTGCCTTTATTAGAATTAATTTTGTATTGATGCTTTGAGCATCTAACAATGAAATTTCCACTTATACAGTACAGTATTAATGTTCAAGGCACACCCCATCTATACGACACACCCTGACATCAGGTAAACCCTTTGGGTGCATCCTGTGTCATATTTTAGTGACTTTGATGTTGTTCTAGAGTATTTTGATACTGTTCTGTATTATTTTGACAGCTTGACCTTCAAAAACTTATTTCTGTGCATAAATAACCTTATGTATATTGTATTGAGCTTTAGGGGACTGACAATAATTAACCCATTTTGTAATTGGTGACTAATCTACAAGTCATTATCTGGGGATGGTCTCTTTGGTCTGTTGATAAAGAGAAAATCAAAAATTGAGAAAAATGCTTAATTTACCCTATTTCTACCCATTCTCTCTGGATAATGACATGCAGGTTAGTCTTCAATCATCAATTTGGTACTTATGTTAATTTTCAATCCCATGAGGCTGTTCCATACATTTATATTCCATAAGTATCAAATCCTCATAAAATTGAATAAATATGAAATAGGCATTGAATAAAATCATATTGGTATATGATACATTATTATAGTTCAATTGTGTACAAAATTATGCCCTTTATTCCAATTTGGTAGGAGGTAACAGTTTGTTTGACCCTGACAGGAAAGTCAGATTCATATTTGACCACATGAGAGCCTGGCATGACATAGTGGACCCCTTCGATGTATTCCTGGAAATTTGTATGTATTTCTTTCCTCTGAGTGAAATATAAGGAATAATACATGAATATTTATACGCCAGAGGCTCATGAGAAAATTCATACTGAGGCTAGTCGTTTTGTCTAGCTCAAAAAACAATGTATGCATGTTCATTGAATTTAGACACCCAACACAAATATTATTAAGAATTTATATTTTTTTGCGGGCAAGCATTTATTGATAGGATTAAAAAACCCCTATGGGAGATTCACCAGATGAAGTCCTATACTGTACAAGTTTTTGATGAGGATTATCTATGAATGAATAGCTTTTAAACTAAGCATGCTACAGGCATACTGGGTGGGAAATAATTAGCCAAAGCCTGGCAGAATGATAGCTGCTGTACTTAAGGGTCAGTTTTCTATTCTAATGTTGAAATATTCCCCCCCTCGCCCACCAAAATCAAAGATAATGAAGTCCTTGGTATTATGATAGGGGGAGATATCATGCCAAAAATCTTTAAGCAGTAGCCTACTTGGGATTAAGCTATGGAACACTTGGGGTGAAATAGACATGTATTAAATAATTATTGATAAATTAAACTACACATGGTAATGAATCATCTTGAACTAGACTTGAAGAGGCTTGATTTTATGGCTGTAGATAGTGTTTTGCTCTGCTACTACACTTAGATCTGAACTGGCATATCATTCTTTAAAGCTTGCTCAATGTATGCTAATTAGTTAGGTGACCCTAGTCCCGTGCCCTGTATTTCTGTATTTCCATTGGTCAACCCAAATAGCTCAGTTTAGGATGCAGTGTCCTATCTACCATGTAAGTGATTGCAAGTAAATCCTCACACTCAAACAACAGATCTCAAGAGTGTCTATGTGGCATCATGATGCAACCTCACAAAACCTCAGAAGTTTAGACAATTGTGTACATTCAAAACTTCCTGTGGTGTCAATTTATACAGTGGAGTACTACGGGTAGTGAGATCCAGTGTTTTTATCTCATTCAAGGATTCATCAGGTAGACACCTGGAGCTACTATATTTCCTTTTCTGATTTTATATAAAGAAAGCAGCCTATTTGTATGTAGATTTCACATACTTTTAAAAGGAAAATGACCTAACACTGGAACACACACAGTGTGGGGATCTTTCTGAGAAATGTATTTCAATTAGAATTACCTGGTATGTTAAAAAAACACCCAGTACAGGGATATATCAATCATTAGGGGCGTGTTATTATTTGCCTGTTGATGATCTAGGACTTGTACATATTGCTTATGGCAGCCAGTTCTCAAAAAAAATAACCAGCAAGTCTCCGGATAGAGAAAAGTATCAACAAGCAGATGAAGTTGTATCCTTCATTAACCATAGTGCATGATGCATATATGAGATCATTGACAATAGATTCATCTCTAGTAGCTATCTCTGACCCTATAATAAAATTGTTTGCGATGTGAGCTGTATGTTGTTAGTTTCTCCTGGTTTGGATAGGCTTTAGCACTGATACCTAATCATCCCATGAGGGAGTAACATGCATGCTTTGCTCGCAGCCTCTACTCAGAAGTTGGGTGATTGGCACTTCATGCATGTTACCCTTCTCCTCTGCAGGTGTTATCGGACACTAATTAAATCACCTTTGGGTGTGTTTGCCTTCTTTGCCAATCCCAATCATATTCTAAGTGAGCCCAAGGCTTCAAGACTTTCATCCAAAATAATTGACAGGTTATTCTGCTGTAGAATCTAGACATGTGAATCACATCAGCTCATATGAATTACTACCATTTCTAACTGTACTCCTTCTCAGGCTAATCAACATTACTTTTGTAACTACTCAGACCACTCAGACACATGTTGTGGATGGGTTGAGAGTGATCCAAATGCAGTAGAGACTGCTGCTGGTCCAGCTGCAACATCTGTTATAACATACAGATGTTTGCCTGGGTTTGAGGACAGCGACGGAGATGATACCTACATAAGGACCTGTACTTCAGGTAGCTGGGTACGGTCTGGGGGCACTGCCTGCTCTGGTAAGTATTGTCCATCTCATAGACTTTTAGGAATCAGTGGCCACTGATATAGTAGTATCAGGTGGCTTGATGAACCAACAAAGTGCTTGTGAATATCTGCTCACCAGCACCCCATTTTGTATCATGTTGAGTCTCAGGCAATGTCACTCACCATCCATCCCTTTAACTGTATACATGCTACGGACCTTTATTGCAATCCCTATGGGTTTGGTATTTAAACACGTAGCAAAATAGACCAAATGCCATTGATTAAGCAGGTCTTGACATCCCAGGACCCTAAACAAGGATGTAGCATACAGCCCTTTAGCTTATTTATTACGTAATCCTTTGAAGTCAATAGTTGATGTAAAGTGCCAATCAGCGATAATACTGCATAAATAAAAACCTGGTGAGTATACTTCTCAGGACAGCATTAATGCACCATGTGGACTACATACATTTACTTCTATAGTGTCTAAAACTCTGCTTGGTCCACCAAGGAAGTCTTTTTGTGTAGGATCCTTGTCAGAAACTGGAGTGCAATTGGAATTCCAATGTGCTCAAAATATTACCCTACAGCTTTTCCCAAATGTGTTTGCATTCTACATCAAAGTTGTAGTATTTATGTAGCTATGACTAAATATAAAATATACTGCCTTAACTAATGTCTAGACCGACCAACACTGCAATGGTCACAGGGATGTAAGTTGTCAGGTTTTCTCAGGATTTCCTATTTTCTGAGATTTCTAAATGACAGAAAATTCTCACCATTGAAGTGGTAAGGAGGCCCCTTTAGAAAAAAAGAAGCCCAATGAATTTTTACATAAAGGCAATATAAGGTTAAATGTGGTATTATGGTAATATTAGTGTAAAACCCTTTACTTTTTGTTTACTTTTCCATTGACAAATGTGACCATGTGAGTCCCCATGCCCGGTTGGCCGACCCGCAGTATAGAGCAAAGTATTTTCAAATATCCTACTGGCCAAATGGCCAATTTCAATGGAAATTTAGAAATAATCACTGGCCCGCAACCAAAATTACTGGCCATTGGCCATCTGGCCAGTGTTGATGTCTACCCCTGCCCGTGGTCATAATAATGGCCTTATGTGAATCAATCAACCCCGTGAGTTTAAAATCATAAATAAATACAGTCCTGATAGTCTGCACACTCAAGCTGCTATCATAGTTCATGAGGATCGACAGTTATGATGCAGTGTTCTATATGTACCCCTTAAAGGCTTAATTTCCTTCCCTTACTGTCTGTGATAGATGTTGACGAGTGCAAACTTGAGATGCCATGTGACCCGAATGGCAACTGCATGAATGTACCTGGATCCTACACATGTCATTGTAATTTTGGTTATGAGTGGGACGGATCAAACTGTACAAGTAAGGTTGAAGACTTTATACAAAAACTTTTTTATATATATATCATATTAAGGTTTGAGGGACAAATTGAATCAGAGATCATAAAAGAAAAAAAGGAAATGAAGTCAATTTAAGGTTACTATATTGCTGATAGTCTTTATGTGATTCCAAAAAGATCTGACGTTTCCAACTTCATCAAAATTCTTAGGCACATGTCTTCAGAGTTGCACAACCCATATGCATAGACCTCTCAGTCTTCAGACGATCGCTCTTCCGCTGAGCTACTTCTCCGTGACTACATCAGGGGCGTGTCACCGGGTAGTCACATGTCCCCTATCAGTACCACACCAATCCAGGCGTAGTTGGAAGGTAGAAAACGTTGTACGGAGAAGTAGCTCAGCGGAAGAGCAATCGCCTGAAGACTGAAAGTCCCGGGTTTAACTCCCAGTTTCCCTTAAAAGTTCTTGCTGACCCCTACAATGGTTAGGAAACTGAGTGGTCCTGACCCACTTGAGGTGGGGCTACGGAACTTGGTCCCTTGGTTGATGTGATACAGCAAGTGCTTCGACCTGCTAGCGCTGGGGTGCCCACAGGCCACACCACCCTGTGTGCGACCCAGTGCTGGTTACTTCGGTGATTGAAGCTGGTTGAGGGCTGTGTAGGGGAACGTGACTATGTGAGTCCCCGTGCCTGGTTGGCCGACCGGCAGGGGTGGGTCACTGGGTAGTCACATGTCCCCTATCGGTATCACACCGATCCAGGCGTAGGTGGAAGGTAGAAAACTTTGTACAGGCAAGAAGCTCAGCGGTAGAGCAATCGTCTGAAGGCTGAGAGGTCCCCGGTTCAACTCCCGGTTTCCCTCAACATTTTTGCTGACCCCTACAGTAATGTATTTCATCTCAATCTTGTTGCCAAGTTATTCGATACAAAATCTATATACATGATAAACAAAAACTTATATTTATTGCCATCATTTCTAACTGTACCCTCAACTTTCAATCTTTCAGTGTCTACATTCCAGCCATGTGCTGTTATACAAAATCTGAATCTCTGTGTGAATGGAGACTGTATAATACAGGACAATGGTAAACCAAGATGCAGGTGGAGTATTTAATTGTTAGATATCACAAACTAATTCAGAATGTCTTAACTATACTTCAAAATTGATGGCCCTGAACTTGGGAAGCGGTTTCGTAAAGAGGGGTGTTTGTCATGTTTGACCTCTTTCTGGGAGAGCTTTGTTTTTGTTTTTTTAAAGTGAGGCAGGCTGCTTGTTTAAATGTGGTGAATGGTTGGTGTGGACTGAGAGTCACCCAACATTGCTATAAGTATTTCTCAGTATGAGGGGATCACTTCAAGAATATTCATAATTTCTGTATTTGCAGGTGTCACGATGGATATCATGGCGACACTTGTAATGAACAGCCAGAGCAGCCGTGCAATGTTCTAAAACGTCTGAATCTATGTGTCAATGGCACTTGTGACCTCCAGGATGATGGCAAACCAATATGCAGGTACAGTATTATGAGTATATACCTTAACTGGAATTTGAACTAAAGAATATATAATTTCCTCAGTTGATCAAACAGGATATGGAGAAACTATATACATGTGAATGGCAGATTTAGACCGATTCTGATCTCTATACTATACTTCAAAATTGATGGCCCTGAACTTGGGAAGCAGTTTCTTAAAGAGGGGTGTTTGTCATGTTTGACCTCTTTCTGGGAGAGCTTTGTTTTTGTTTTTTTTAAGTGAGGCAGGCTGCTTGTTTAAATGTGGTGAATGGTTGGTGTGGACTGAGAGTCACCCAACATTGCTATAAGTATTTCTCAGTATGAGGGGATCACTTCAAGAATATTCATAATCTCTGTATTTGCAGGTGTCACGATGGATATCATGGCGACACTTGTAATGAACAGCCAGAGCAGCCATGCAATGTTCTAAAACGTCTGAATCTATGTGTCAATGGCACTTGTGACCTCCAGGATGATGGCAAACCAATATGCAGGTACAGTATTATGAGTATATACCTTAACTGGAATTTGAACTAAAGAATATATAATTTCCTCAGTTGATCAAACAGGATATGGAGAAACTATATACATGTGAATGGCAGATTTAGACCGATTCTGATCTCTATACTATACTTCAAAATTGATGGCCCTGAACTTGGGAAGCAGTTTCTTAAAGAGGGGTGTTTGCCATGTTTGACCTCTTTCTGGGAGAGCTTTGTTTTTGTTTTTTTAAGTGAGGCAGGCTGCTTGTTTAAATGTGGTAAATGGTTGGTGTGGACTGAGAGTCACCCAACATTCCTATAAGTAGTTCTCAGTATGAGGGGATCACTTCAAGAATATTCATAATCTCTGTATTTGCAGGTGTCACGATGGATATCATGGCGACACTTGTAATGAACAGCCAGAGCAGCCGTGCAATGTTCTAAAACGTCTGAATCTATGTGTCAATGGCACTTGTGACCTCCAGGATGATGGCAAACCAATATGCAGGTACAGTATTATGAGTATATACCTTAACTAGAATTTGAACTAAAGAATATATAATTTCCTCAGTTGATCGAACAGGAGATGGAGAAACTATATACATGTTAATTGGCAGATTTAGACCGATTCTGATCTCTTTAGGCTTGAACCTTTTATGTGCAAGATCTTTTGGACTGGCCAAATGATCTATTTTGTCTTGACCTTGACTATGACAAGGTGCTACACAATTAGGGTAGTAACTTAAGTTATAGTATTAATACAAATATTCAATAGGGCATACGGTTTAGCATACCAGTTGTCTGGCTCAACACCTGACAAAAGTGCTATGAAGTGTGTACCTAGTAATATAGTAACAATATACCGTAAGTGTCACACCAAGTCAGGTATAAAATACATTTTTACCGAACTCACACATAGCTTGACTATAGAATCTAATAACTCAACTGATATTGTACTATTGTATCCAAACATAGAACATTATAGTCAAATATAGCATCAGAATATATTTCAATAGGTAGGTATAAATTACTCTGAATAGCTATATTTGGAAATCCTGACTATAATGATTACCTCTCGACCCCCTTTTTTATATACAAAAATAATGTAATGTGTATATAATATATTCTTTTATGTGAACACCTGTAGGGTCTTATAATACGCAATAAACCGACAAATGGTCATGAACACATTTTGAATTAAATACACCAATCTGGTCTTAACAATTGCCAGATTTCTGATAATCCTAAATGGTAAACTACCAGAATAGTAGAATACCGTACAAGTGGTTTCAGAATGGTAGGTAAAATTCGTAAATGTCATTGATACAATGACATAGGGAATGTATTATGACAGTCTCTGGTTTCAATGTCGTCCTGATCCATCTGGTCCTGAACTTGAGGTCTATAGTTTGTAGGTCTATTCAGTGTTCCTAGCTCTGACTTGTACAGTCCTGTAATAGTTCATAATCAGGAGTTGTAGTCGTATTGTTCATGGAGAATCGAGTTGGTTGCAAACCGATGTGGAATATTGAAATGTACATGTAACCACCATCCATAGGATGCACCCACTCGGCTGCATGTCCCATCATTCCAGGTAGGTATCCACATCATAACTTGCAGCACCACTTTATTCATAACGATATCGTATTGACTTAATCTTCCATCTCCGTATCATCTTTATCCTTAACCCCCACGTCCTTTTCAG
Organism: Acholoe squamosa; assembly: GCA_949317995.1. Classification (NCBI taxonomy): domain Eukaryota; kingdom Metazoa; phylum Annelida; class Polychaeta; order Phyllodocida; family Polynoidae; genus Acholoe; species Acholoe squamosa. The sequence continues at coordinate 67,053,954 of OX439048.1, read as the reverse complement.
GCTCCAGACCATAATCTGAAATTTGTTCATCTAACAGTTCCTTGGCATGCCTACGGGTCCCATCCCAAGCAGCCACGGGTATTCCGAATGCCTCCATAAATCGCATACTTAACAAATCGGTTTCCGACCTTGCCTCCGCAACTTCTGATTTCCAATAATGGTTGCTCTTATTTATTTTCTTCTCCCTAATTGCTAACTCCTTTATCTTAACCTCATGTTTCTCATCCTTTTCCTTCTCTAACTGAGACAGCTCCAGACTCTGAACATGTTGGGTCAGTTGTACTAATGAAATACTACATCGTTCAGATACGCGACCTACCTCTCTTCATGTTGCTGCTACCAATTGCGAACAACATATTCCTGAACCTTAAATGACTCATTCAACATCTTATTCAGAGGGTATTCTGAGGCATCCTTAGTTTCAGGAGTTCTGACTGTGTACAAGCCACTATCTGATTCCGGACCAGAAGATTCTGACGGATGCTTCCAGCGTCTTGATCCTGAAATCACTACTGAACTTAACATTTCTCCAGACGTGGCACTCGTATCCTTATATCGTATGTCTTGTGAGGCATAACGAACGTCCCGAGGTGTTTTGGAATCGGAAGAGGTCAAAGATGCTGATACAGTTTCTCTCCTATTTCTCCCGTACTGGTCTAATGTCTGATTCTCCTTACCAGGTGTTCTGAGTGTAGGGAAGTCTTTCTTACTTGCCTCATCGAATTTAGGTGGAGCTGCACCTTTTAAACTACTCAAAGGGGAGCGATGTTCCAATCCGGAAGTGGACAGAACTGGTGATGGGACTCTTACTGCGGATTCTTTCTGAAACACCAGAGAACCGAGCAGGGCTTGGCCTTTGGATACCCCGGAAACTAAACTTTCCAACTGATTTCATATGCGACTGCTTAGCAGCTGTCGCTCCCTTAACGTCTCGGTAGGCTACATCTCCTCTCTACTTTCTCATCTCTGCAAACTGATCCCCATCTATGTTTAACCGACCCGACCACATCTTAACTTCAAATGCGGCTTCGAATTTCAAATTCGAGTGTTTTGTGACCTGACAGAATTTTGTAACCTTAGCTGTCAGACTTTCAAAGTTCTCAATCTTCCAACTGTCCTACTTAGCTATTAACATCTGATGCAGTTCTAATACCTTCTCAACTGCCGAAAACACTCCTATCTGATGGTCCGCTTTCAGATGTCTTACTAGCTCACTCATCTGACACGTTCTTATGCGGGAACACACGGCTCCTGTCTGACCTTTATACATGTAAAATAGATATACCGGATGGTGGTGCATATGTTCCTCATCAATATGCCTAATGAATCTGATGTGACTAGAAAATCTAATCGGGATCCCCTTACAGTTCGTAAACGGGCACTTATCATTGACTTTCTCTTCCCACATATCGATGCCCATTTCAACTTACTGTAGGTGTCGAAGTCGTAGTACTTATCATTCTGATTGTCCAGAGTTTGTTCAACCCAATTGACGTAGAACATATAGGTATTTTTATCTTTCCTAGTCATCTTCATCCATTCTTCCAAATCGTCTTCACCATTTGCATCTATCAGAGGGGACACCCGAAATACTTCTTATTTCTCTTACATTCAAGCAAACTTTTTGGAACAAAATCTCTGAATCCCGAATTAACGTTGGCCTATATTCTCTTCTTATCTATGGTCAGATTTGGATCATTATCGTACTGCTCCGGATGCTGGAAGTCGACGGTCCAATCCCAATCCGGATTCGATCCCGTATCAATCTTACTTTTTAGTTCCTTATCCCGAATTGACTCATTCTTAATCCGTCTCTCTTCTTTCTGTAATTCGGTTTCCTTCAACTGGGAAAAAGATGGATCAAAAGGTATGGTCGAAGACCTTGTAGTCATATGACCTGCAGGAGTTGCTTCCACTATCAAGTCATCCAACTTCTTCGTACAAGTACTGCCCGGTCCACCATGGTAGAATAGTATCAGAGGCCTCCCTATCCAGATGGGTACTATCCCAGCTCTTCTTAACGGATTCACAGATCTGATAGAATATGGACCATTTTGCCATCCCTGTAGCCATGTCCATATTATTCGTATACCAGCGACTCGGGATCCTTAGACTCGCAGGAATCAAGTCCCTGATCAGCCGACTCCATTTCTTATTTATCTTATGTGGCTTACTTAATTTCTCATCCCAAATCGTATTCCTATCGATCAGAATGGTATCACAATAAGACCACCGGATAACTCCGGTCTCGAAATTCAGATATGCCTTTTCATACTCAGGATCCAATATTGCGGCGGCCGTTTCCCTAGCCTCCGCACCTTTTTCCTTTCCGAGTGTATCCTTTCAAGCCGTTTCATCTTCCAGAGTAGTGGGATTCGTGCTCCCATCATCGACATCTGAGGTGATATTCATCTCAATTCTTTCCGCGTCCGCACTGGTGTTCTGACTACTAATTCCTACAATCTTCCAACTGCAGCTGCTTCTTCCAACAATCTCTCATCCTCTGGATTGACCTGACTCACCCGGTCCTCCCCAACCTCCATCTTAACCTCCTCGGACAACATACTTTGCGCCATTACAACGCACAACAGAAACAAAAGTACCCACAGGCACGACAGTTTGTAGCCTAAATAGTTATCCTAACGAGTGTTCAGAGATTCTTACTTCTAAACTATCTTATTCTGCGAAAAGACGCTTCCCAAATCACCTCAGGCGCATTGACACTGCCAGTCACCACGCTTGATTTGACAAGATTGTGCAGTCAAAGGTCATACCCGCTTTCTTAACCTAGTTCCTGAATCTAGGTTAGGCCCCACACCTGCTCGCACGCTCGTAAGCAGAACGATCTGTTAAAGTCGTATTATCACTGTCAACTTAATCTCTTCAGGAGTATCTATGAAGAGTATGTGTAGTCTTCTACTGACACTTCGGATATATCCGTCCATCACCCACAGGAACCATCAAGTCGCAGATAACAGAGCAGGTTAGAGCGATTCTGTTCACTCCGTACCGCATTCCTCACGCTGTCAACAAAGTTGACACCACCTCTATCATAACACATAACAATACATACATGTAACATAAAGACATCGTACAGGACAAAACATCATTTTGTTTCAGGCTTCAATACTTCTTAGAACTTCGGATGAGGCTTTATTACATTAAACCGCTTCTCTGTGCGATCCTAGCACTACGGCGTACGCCCTCCTTATCAGGTATATTCTTAGGATTGGGCGACGTAGCTTGATTCCCAGAATCTGACCTAGCCATTCGGGTTCCAGGTTGCTTAGTCTTTCCAACTCCTGCTGAGACTTTCTTGTTCTTAACATTTCCTCTATCTTTCTCATTAACCTCCACCACATTCTTCCTCCTATGTCTCCTCCTTCGGGTTCCTAGCATAGGCATTTTCCTCGGCTTCTTCTTCTTCTTTTCAGAATCCACAACTTCATCCGGAACGGTTTCCCAACCTTCGTCCGCATCTTTCATATCGATCAACTGTTCCAACTCGGGTAGATCCACAAACTCAGGTAATTCTCTAACATCTAGACCCACTCCGTACATTTCCTCTGCTAGTTTTCTACCCCTATAGGGTCGTAACACTTTCACATGACATCTTCTCATATTGCCATTCAGATCTCTTATAAAACAGGTGGTTTCTGAAATGATCTGTGTGATTATATGTGGACCGTCCCAACTAGATACCACCTTTAATCTATCAAGGGGTTTATAGAATCAAAGGACCCTATCACCTACCCTGAAGAATCTAGGTTTTAAACCAGTATCGTACCCTATCTTCTGCCAATTTGCTGATTTTTCCAATTATTTTCTAACAAGTTCATAAGCCTTCTTAAAATTGTCCCTTAGAGCTTCCACAAACATTATGCTACAGGGAGTTTCAGGATTAATTCCGATCACACCAAACACCAGGTCCGCTGGCATTATGATGTCTTCACTATAAACCAACATATTCAGAGTGCAATTAGTAGAAGCATGCACCGTACTGTTATATGCATGAACAACGAAATCGCATTGATCATCCATATCATCCTGGTACTTATTTACCGATGGTTTCAGGACTTGCAGTAAGGTTCTATTGAACCTTTCTACCAGGCCATCCAATTGGGGACGATACGGGTTTGTATGAGTCTTACAGATAGCCAGGTAATTACACATTTCCTGAAACAATTCCGACTCAAACTCCCTTCATTGATCACTGTGCAGCATCAGGGGGACCCCGAACAACAACAACCAGCCTCTCACAAATGCTTCAGCACAAATGACAGCTTTATGATCCTTCAGAGGGAACACCTTAGTATATTTTGTATAATAATAGCACACCACCATCATGCAAGTGTTATCTCTAGGTTGTAGTAAACCCACTAATGATGTCAATTGCAATCCTGGCAAAACGTACTCCGAACAGTTCCTGAACCAAGGGATTCTTACCTAACCCTTCTCTCGGCTTATTCTTACAACAATCAGGACAAGTGGCAATCCACCTAAGCAAATCTCCATTCATCCCTGGCCAATAGTATCTCCGGCAAAGTCTTTCCAGAGATCTATTCTTGCCAAAATGGCCACCTGAACGTGGCCATGACAATAATACATAACATCCCGACGCATGGCACTCGGGATGACAATCTGAAGCATCTTATTAATCGGACTTATCTTTCATCTACATAGAATTCAATCCCCGGACTTCCAACTCGGCCCATTGAGCTAAAAATCTCCTCATCTACCTATTCTCCATACTAATAGCAGGCCTTACAGGTTTTATCCCATATGGAACAGTTTCCAGGAGCTTGGTCGTAGGGTCTTTATTCTGGAACTGACGAATAGTCTCAGGTGACCACTCAATCATCATTTCCGGATGATCCCTATATGGTGCTCTTATATCCGCAATGACCACGTTGTGCTTCCCACAGTTATCGTAATCCTCCTGGTTACACTTCTTAATGGGCCTTCTACTCAAGGCATCAGCGTTTGTATGCTTATTACCCGATTTATGTTGAATCTGACTGTTCTCCAATCCGAATTCTGAAAGGTGGGCAAACCATCTTCCCATCATTCCTTCGGCATCCTTAAAGTTAAGCAGCCACCGGAGTGATGAATGATCAGTCCGTAACGTAAAATCAGACCCCACAAAATATGTCTAAATTTCTTAGTGTACACTGCCACCGCCAAAAGTTCCCTCTTAGTGGTACAGTAGTTCTTCTTAGCATTATTCAGAGTGTTGCTGGCAAAGGCAATTGGAACCTCAACACCATCCTGGACCTGAGACAGTGCAGCCCCAATGCTGTCGTTGCTAGTATCAGTATCTAAAATAAAGTGCCCCGTTGCCGTGGGGTACTTTAATACCGAAGTATCCATAAAAAAAATCTTTCAACTTAACGAATGCTTTTTACTTTTCATACCCCCATGGGAGAGGTTCCTTTGACCTTCAGGGTGTCCAGTGTGCAATGCTTTGTAGGGGAAAGCTCACTCTCGAGTAACCCGGAATAAAATCCCTATAATAGCTACAAAAGCCTAAGAATGACCTCACCTGCTTAGCAGTCACGGGTCTTTCCCAGTTTCGCACACTCTGCACCTTTTCAGGATCAGCTTTAAACCCTTTCGGAGATATTATTCTTTCCAAATACGTGATTGAATTCCAAAACTACTCACACTTCTAAGCTTTTAGATGCAGTCCATTGGACATCAGTCTTTTCATAAACTCTTCCAAATTGTTCAGACACTGACGGAATGTTTTACAAAAAACAATTACGTCATCAAGGTATACCAAACATTTCCTGCATAACAGATCACTCAACAGAGCTTCCATCATGGCCTCAAAGGTGGCTGGCGCATTGTACAGCCCAAATGGCATAACCCTGTATTCAAACAATTCCAGATGACTGGAAAACACTGTTTTCTCTATGTCACCAGGGTTCATCCCACTCTGCCAGTACCCGGATTGTAGGTCCAGGATACAGAACCAGTTGATCCCTCCTAACGCAATCAAATTTTCATTGATCCTTGGTAGAGGGTATGAATTCTTCTTAGTCATTCCGTTTAACTTCCTATAATCCACGCAAAATCAGATACTACGGTCCTTTTTCATGGTCATCACGACCGGGCTGGACCAGATTCTTATCCGCGTTGTCATTCACCAAGCGATTGTATCTGTTCTTTAGAATCGGCTGCGGAGTAGAGGTACAGATATCTTTATGATTCCGGTCCACATCCAGTATACTACTCACATCCGGACACCCTACTTCATCATCTTCCTCACTCGCACTCCCTTCCTTATTTTCTAATTGGTACCGAATCTGAGTAATCTCATAGATCAAATCCTCACGTTCCTGATACAGGACCTAGTTGTTTGCCCTGATGTCCCGAATCAATCTTTCATTTTCCTGGATATGGTGGTCCCTTAATTTCACATATTCAGCATCCTGAGCCTGTATGATTTTTCTTATTCTTCTCATAGACTTCTTTCTGGACTTGGATTTGAGTCTGCAGATCGGAAAGTCGGCTCTTGGCGGCCCCCAGACTTATCTGCTGCTGAGATGTAGACCGGTCATGCTCACCGGTCTTATCTTCTAGTGCAGCACATATGTGATTTAACTGTTCGTTAGTTTGTTCAAAATGCTGCACTACCTAATCATATTCAGATTTTTTTTCTTTTACCTGATCCTCAATTTCCTTCATTCAGGACTTTTCAGTTGTCTTGCTACGTTCCAGGTCCTCCAAGTTCCATTTTTCCTTTTGAAAACTTTCATTTTCAGATGTAAAGTTCTCAACAGAGGTTTCTAATTCCAACAACTGATTCTTCCTTCGTTCACATTCCTTCCTCTGAAATTCCAACAGTTTTTCACTCCTTATTTTCTCCTGATCGCACCCTTTTTTCCATTCCAGATGAGCCATCCTCTCAGCTTCAAACCCACTCCTTTCCTTGCTGTACCTCTCCAAGCCTATCGCGTTCATGGGCGCCAGTTGGCTTGATTAAAAAAAACTCCCTGGCTGGATAAAGGCGGGATCTGGATAGACTACCTTCTGCCTTGGGGTTCCGTTGCTGGTATCTGAGCTAACAGAATAGGACTACTGAAGGTTCCGCCACCTAATAATTCCGAGTTTCGAATAATCGGAACCGTCTGATTAACCGCTATGGTCCCCTCAAGGCCCATAGAGGTATCCCCACTGGCTTCCGAATCCGTACTTCCCGAATCCCCAACATTCCGAATCGGTTCCCTATAGTCCATATATGCAGTTCCCCCAACACACGGTGTTATTGGAACTGACTCATTCTCAACACCCAAATCAACTTGTTCAGCCATAGCTGCGCACTCTTACTTAACCGATCCTGGTCACGGCACCAGTGTAAAGGTCAAGTATCCTGGGTTCGTGTTCGCGAGTCTAATCCGGAAAGGACTACCAAACGACAATCTCCGGTACAGAAGAGACAACAAGTTTTATTCAGGATCCTAAGTACAATCAGACTAAAGGTTTCCGAATGCAAAGGTACCCGTATCAAAGGTATCCGTGTCAGAGTATTCCCCGCTCAGGAACTGACCAACTCGTACCGAAGTCATCCTAAAACAGTGCCCCTACAACTTTTTATATGCAAACATTTTTAGACTGGCCAAATGATAACGAAGGCATTCACTTCTATTCAACCAACATTTTTACCAAAAGAATAGGGGAGGTCATGGGAGGTGCCTGTTTAATCACACATGTACTTATAAGATTCAAGTAGGAAATAGGTGAAAATATAAATGTCAAAACCCCATCATATCCTGTGCCAAAATAGCACCTGTGCTAATTTGAAAATCTCCACTGAAACAGGCCACTATGCTAACTTATTTTCCTCATTTATTTCCAGGTGCCATGATAACTATGAAGGAGCTACTTGTAATGCAGAGATTCGGAGGACAGGCCTGGTTATAGGCAGTATTGCATTATTTCTGACTGGCCTTCTGTGCTGTGGTCTCATGACTACTGTCATTGTGTGGATACTACAGCGCACAACACCAGCACTGACGAAATCTCCTCCACCAATGTTCCCACCACCAAGTAGACGAATCCCCCTCAGAAGGTAACATTTCAGGCAGTAGATCAATACCATTATATAGATATGAATACTAATAAAGCAGGGAATATATGTACTATAGAACTGTACTAAAAGGGCCAAAACAGGCACCAGTTGTAAATAATGATTTCAAATGGGAGGAGCTGATTAATAAGACAAGATTTTAGTATGTTTGTATTCCCCAGCTATCAATATGTATGCTCAACAACCGAAAGTCTATCCTTAAATGCTTTGGTTTTGATGGTGTTGGATAGGTAGTCCTACTAGTGTAATCTAATCCTATGTTTGCATTTCAGGTCATTTGGTCCTGGCAGGCGTCCATTTCAGTATTAACACCTACCACACAAAATGTCCAAGGTTCATTCACTGAAGCAGATATCAATAGCCAATAACACCTGAAGCTACCATAATGATGTGGTGATTATTTAGTAACAGCAGCTGAAAAAAATTGTTCACTTTCTGCACCTCTTGAGAAGGGAAAAACTTTGAATACTTCCCCCACCGTTGAGTGATGAGAAATGTATCATGCCCATTGGTCGCTATGATACATGAATGTAGCCCTGGTGAGTAACTTGCTAAGGCTACATTCATGCACCATTGAGACCCTATGGGGTCGATACAGTCCTGGAGGGTCGGTGTGATGATCTAATGAGGTGCAGGCGAGCAGACTCACAAGCACATCATGTGTTCATCCAAGTATGATAATTAAGTCTTCCCTGATATAATAGACAGCGGTTCACAAGTTTGCTCCATACTAAACACTTCTACAAAAGTTAGACCCAATGCAACTGTCCATGAGATGGAACTGATTGCACACTGCTTCAAGGCTAAGGAGTTGGAGAAACATTTAGTTCCAATCCTTTGTTCTGTGGTCATGCAACTCCTAGGAGTTTGAGAAATACACCTTGTGATCACAGTATCTTTATATGTAAGAAAATATTTACAATCCCTCAAATTCATTATATATAATCCATTGAGTATCCCTAACAGAAAAGGCAAGACTATGCACATGTGACTAGCCCAACCTCTTAGATCCTAGCAATTTATTGCCTATGAAAATCTGCCTAACAAAATATAGTCATTTATTTGTATTCATATACTATGCTGATATATTTAGAGACATTGGGCAGGGCATTATTTTTGGGATACAACAGTCATAATACTCGCTTTTCCTACTCAGTATAAAAAGAAAAAAATAATAAATTGATGTTGATTAATCAACATCATAGTGGAACATTGAACAGTTGGGAATGAAATTTAGTTTCTTCATGCGCCTTTGCTCTCATACAAATCTATAGTAAGGCTTGTTCCTAACATTAGATGAAAAGGATTACATAAGGGTAGCATATAACATTAGCTATGCTGAAATATATCCCTTAGTTTTTTTACTAAGGACTTCCTATCCTTAAGGTTTTTTTTATTATTGCACATGTATAATATCTTCACTATAAAGACAATGAATGACTGCAAGGTGACCATGCATTTGTATTCAATGCCATATCTCAGAGTTGCATTAAGATATAATAATCTCATTAATTGCTCCTTTCATAATGAGGTATAATTCATACATAACATTGACCAAAAGCAGAGCTTCAAATGAGTCACATTCTGTCCCTTTCTCAAGGAAGGTAGATTGGTCAAAAGGGTGTTTACTGTTTTTTAATTTGCGATGGGGGGAAGAAGAGCTGGAGGAGCCATCTGAGGAGTCACTGGGGGAATCTCTAGATGGGTGGCAAAAACATTGTAGCCACAACAGTGAAGGCTGCCTACGGCAAGAGAGTGATGAATTCTTCACTGCCATACTCTCCATGGTCGACTGAATTGCCTGGATAGGTGACGAGAGACCCTGGAGCTGAGATTCCATTTTTGCCAGCTTCCCTTTGACTTTAATAAGATGTGCCCTGGTTTTATCCAGATGTTTTGTCTGGTCTAAAGATGGCCATTGGAGATCAGCCAACCACAAGACTGGGGAGTGTCAAGGACTGCTGCCCCCCACCTTAAATCCTTGGTGATCTACCCCTACGATCCTGCAGCCTACTTCTTCACTTTTCGTTTCTTAGGTGCCATGGCTTTAGGCTTTAGGCAGAATTTGAATTTTTCAGCCTTACAGCCACCTTAGAGCTCTGTTTTGTATGATGGGAAGAAACCAACTAGGGAAATTTGAACTCATGTGCTCTTTTATAGCAGAGTGTTAAATGATGGGTATCTCCAGGGTGACCATGACATCAGTAGTGGTGCCTTCTGGCGGGGGAGAAATAATGTGGCAAGTTACGGAATTTATGCATCATGAGGACCAATGTTCATGATGCAGTAATGCATCAGCAGCCTTTGCAATTGGGGGCTAAACTTATTCGCATTTGATTACACTTCTACTTTAAATACTCTGACATTTACTAGAAAGAAATAAGTGAATGTACATGACCAATTGTCATGGATTAACCAGATCTGCCTTGTACTTGTTCTCTTATTAATAAAAACTTCAGATAAAGTTATATATGTGTCTTTATCATTTATTCTGGTCAGGATGGGATAGAGCTACAAGTGGTATATGGGTTTTTCCTATCTACAAGGCATATTTAGGGAGCTGGGGGCCTAAAACTGACCGCTTAGCACAATACACAAAAATTTAGCTATTGAAATGGAGAAAATTATGCAGTAGGTCCAGAATATAAAAGTCAGGCTTGATTTTTTTTTTAAATCGCCGTGGCAACCACCACACTGATTTTGAGCAATGAGACTAGTGTAGGAATACACTATATGGTCATTTCACCCCCATAACCCTCCACTGTTTTCTTGATATCAATAAAAAATTGGCTCTGGACTAAAGAAAAAGAATTTCTAATTATTTTGATACCAAATAACAATGGGTTTAAGCCTTTATCTCCTCACAAATGGTCTGAATTCCTTGAAATAACAAAATTTCTGAGGAACTATTGGCCATTCTACCCGGAAGTGGCTGAATTAGGGTGGCACCACCTCATAGACCCTAACAAATTGGGAGCCTAGCTGTAATATCCTAGCTTGGGTGATCCAATGATATATTTTGGGTAGTTTTTCGCGGCACCCGTCGTAGACCCTCGTAGACCCTACCTGCAGTCCTACCATCCCTCCATAATATATTTAACTAATATGTTATTCATGATAAATTACCTTCTTACTAAGGTTTTTTACCATGTAAGTACCAACCCCATCCTCCACCATTGGACAGTGGCGGGTCCTGTTGTAGACCCGGTACCCGTCGTACCCCCTGGCATAGAATTTTCAAGAAAATGAATTAAGTCAAGATCATGATTATAATATGAATAATGTTCTATGGGTTGGGTGGGGGGATAGGGACTGTTAGCTGGATTAAGTCTTAACTTAGATGAATTAAGTCATTATATATTTAGATTAAATCATATGGTGGAGAAAGGGAAGTCAATAAAAGCGTTTTTTCCAGTTTCGTTTAACTTGTTTCTGTTATACATTTACTAGGGATAATGAATGAATTAGGATCCATATTTAGCCTTAATTAGCAGTAGTGTACACCAAACATAGTCCCTCAAGGATAGAAGGGTAATACACACATTAACAATCGAGAGAGAAATGCGTGGCACCCATCATAGACCCTAAGCAGCTGTATGTATGACTGTCGTGGCACCTGTCATACACCCTCTGTGTCAACTGCCAGGCTGTAATTACATACTGCAAACCCCAGAATTATATTTCACAGTGAGGGTGATTCATCTTTCTACACCCGACACCAAGATTCATATGAAAAGGTCTGTAAAAATTCATGTTTCTTGCAAGTTTTTGCCCTTGATAGCTCAATTTCCACCAAAACCCCCTTGAAAACAATACATTTCCCACATCTTATGGTTCTAACTTGACTCTAATAAGTGAATAGAAGGCTTAAAAAATGTTCAGGAACATGTACGGATAGGTTGTAAGCAGTTCAACTGTTCTATAACAAAAGAGTTGGGAAGGTTGAGTTGATGAAACACGCACCTTGTCATAGAGCATGTAAACCAGCGATGGCAGGGATCTTGATCACTCATCCTCACCAGGGATGGAGACATGAGTGATCACTCATCCTCACCAGGGATGGTGACATGAGTGGTCACTCACTTCGCTAGATGAGACGCACACTATGTCATAACGCACGTTCACCATGGATGGCAAGGATTGTGATCACTCACACTCACGGTGGATGGTCACTCGGGTGATCACTCACATCGCTAGATGAAACTAGTACCTCGTAATAGCACAGGTTCACCACAGATGGTGAGGACCTTGATCACCCACACTCACCAGGGATGGCGACACGAGTGATCACTCACCCCGCTACGTGAAATGCACACCATGCCATAGCGCACGTTCACCACGGTTGGCGAGGATCGTGATGACTCACACTCACTAGGGATGGCAAGGCGGTTGATCACTCACCTCGCTAGATGAAACGAGCACCATGTCATAGCGCAGGTTCACCATGGATGCCAAGAGTGGTGATCACTCAGACTCACCAGTGATGGCGACGGTGGTGATCACTCACCTAGTTAGATGAAAAGCTGATGATCATCGAAATTAGTAATCATGCAGCCTCACATCTGCCAGATTAAAGTATATTTTGCCAGAGAAGGTACTGCCATATGTATCTCCCCTCTAACCACAGACAAGGTGTTCATGTAGATATTTTCCTATGTGTTTTTCCTGTAACCGACAGATAAGGTGTTTATGGATAGTTGCTTTCATTTTAGAGATACCTATATCTAAATTCAATAGATATTTTCTCTATATAATCTAGTTTGATTCAACTCTGAAGTATTACATGGAAATCAGTGTGAAACAAAGCACATTTGACACGTATGGGACTTCATGCCCACACTTCCTAGATAGGCTACATGTTGAACAGTGGTGCTGTCTCAACAATGTTTGGCAATGGTGGTGACAAGTTGCCATTCTGAGTGAGAGTGAGTGACAGATGATACAATCCTCAGAGAGCATTGACTTGGAGTGACACAAATTCATGCATTGAGTGACATCAATGTTGGCAATGGTGGTGATAAGTCGCCTTTCTGTGTAAGAGTCACATTCATGTCAGGGATGGTGGTGATAAGTCGCCATTTTGAGAGAAGATTAACTAGAAGTTTCATAATCTCAGGCAGTGAGTGAGAGCCATGTGGCAATGCAGGTGAAAAGTCACCATTCTGAGTGAGAGTTGACAGACAGTGGCATATATTGACAGAATGAGTCAGATCCATGTTGGTGATGGTGGTGATAAGCTACCATTCTGAGTGAGAGTTGACTGGGAGTGGCACATACTCACGTAGGGAGTGAGATCCATATTAGCGATGTTGGTGATAAGATGCCATTCTGAGTGAGAACTGACTGGGAGTGGCACATAATCACACAGTGAGTGAGATCCATGTTGGTGATGGTTGTGATAAGCTGCCATTCAGAGTGAGAGTTGATAGGCAGTGGCAAATACTCACGCAGTGAGTTAGATCCATGTTGGCGATGGTGGTGATAAGTCACCATGCTTTGTGAGGGATGACAAGGGGTGGCACATACTCACGCAGTGAGTGATATCATGTTGGCAACTGTTGTGATAAATCGCCATGCCATGTGAGACTGACACACAGTGGCAAAAGATGATGCAGTTAGTTATAACTGAAAAAGGAGTCACCATTGATGACCAATCATGGTGACAGATAACGACAATTTACTGGGTAGGTGTTTAGCCCTCCATTTACGAGCGATCATGCCAGCTGTCATAGACCCTACTGGAGGTGCTTTATCAGGAATACTATAAACTCTAGGCTAATATCCTTATACCTGGATGTAGACAAGCATATTAGCTAGCATATATAGCAGGAATAGGGGAGATTACTTATTTGTGATTAGTTTTATAGAGTTTGACATAAGGCAGGTTCAGTTGTGGGGGCACCCTCCTCAGGTCTCAATATTTCACTTTTTCTCAATAATTAAGAAAAAAACATTGAATATGCTTCTAAATTCATCCATAGCATGCTGAAATATGTTTATTTCAAGTATCATAAGGAATTGTCAAGGAATGGTTTATATGTTACATGTTAAATATGCATATACTACAACAGGGCAGGGTCTCTGACGGGTGCCACATGATATTGAGGTACACAACTTCGCTGCTCTGCCCTTGATCTCGAAATGATATTTAACCTACCCACATATACTGAGCCTGAGTCCCAACATCTATGCTATATGTACCCTAAAACATTTTAGGCTGGTCCAGAATATTTTTGGGACCCCCCTGCCAGCCCACTTCTGGACGATTCATGATTATTGGCCATATGCATCACTTGAACACTATGTTTTAATTACACTATCTTTATTTGTATCCTTTTCTACAACTCACAACGGCAAACAGTGATAAACTTCACATTGTATTCCCTGGTGGATTAAAGACACAGCCCAAGTAGTAAACCCCTGAGTGGTGCATCAGTCCATCATATTGCACCTTTAGAAGTATGTGATAGAAGTTTGGGAATGATGCATTACACTTATACAGTATGGATGGGTCACTATTGTAGGGGCCGGCATCGTTGTATATATATTAGTGCGGCTCATCCGAGAGACGTGCTCGTGTGGTACTCGTTTCTTCCATGCCAACCAGGTGTCGCTTCGCGATACCCGTTTGGTACAAGAGGGGGCAGCACCATGCCTCGCCTCCAGCTGACGATGGTAAGGATGAAGAAGACCCGAAAGGTTCTTCAACCACTATGAGAGCTGGGCCTCGAGATACATTGCTGAGAAGCTCGGAAATGCACTCTCTAGACCTATCCTTAGACGAAGGCTTATGATCTGACTCCATGTTCAACCCTGGAGGCAGTCGTAAGTCCAGGTATGGACGTCGGATGGGCCCCGGGTATAAGACTACTTCGGCCTATTTGAAAGCCAAAGAACAGGTAGAGCAACAAGCTCCCCCCCTGCGAAAGCATCTGCTTGGAGAGTGAGCGTAGAAAGTCCGCCACTCTCCCAGCAGAGTCGATTCTTGCACGAATTCTAGATCTAATTTCACATAATGATAAGTCTATGGGGACTGTACCAGTAGTAGACCTGAATGGAACTCTAAATGTCCGAATTGTTTTTGGTTGGTTAGGTCTAATTTTCAGCACTGAGCTTAGTACACATTAAATTCAGTCATTTTACTTATTTACCATCGTATTCCCATAAAAAAATATGCAGTGGTTAATATGTTATAGCCGTTTTAGTTTTGGTCGACATGGGCCTATTTTAGCATTTAAAATTTCATGGAAGTGACTGATACGGCCAGACATCAAAATGCTATATTTTCGTTTTACCCATTTAGGCTCCACCCTCCTATGAAATTGTAAGAGGGTCCAAAACTAAAAGGATTAAACTAATTTTTGGTGCAAGTCCCATGACGAAATTCAAATTATTAACCCCAGGAGAATTATTTTAGTTTTGACTTTGTTCACATATAGATAAGTGTATGGGGACTGTACCGGTAGAAGGTCTGAATGGAAGACTTGATATACGATTTTTTTAAAGCTAGTTAGGGCTAAATCTCATTCATTCTCTTCACAATTTGTGCAGTACGCAAATAGGTCCACCACACTATTAGCCTATCGCGCACCTCCTCTCATACTGTTTGCTTCCCTCCCATCCAAGCTGTGTCACAACAGTAAAGACCTGTCAGTAAAATGAAGATTCTGACGGTTCTATTGTCCACATCAATGTCACACTGGTACCAAAATAACGGGAAAAGATTGCTCTTTCGTCCTTAGGCCTAGAAATAAAAGTCAATAGTGTATCTTGTAGGGAATTGTCTGAAAATGAAGGGGAAATGGCGTAGAATGCTGTCAAAAAGTCGCGGAAATGCATTTTTGTTTCCTCTGACCATAGCTTTGGCAGGTGGCCCTATTGATGTCAAAGTGTGTTCTTCTAGTATTTAGGGTTTAAATAGGCCTAGAAATAAAAGTCAATAGTGTAGGGAATTGTCTGAAGATGCCAAAAATATGGTCTCAATGTCATAGAATTAAGGGGAAATAACGTAGAATGCTGTAAAAAAAGTCGCGGAAATGCATTTTTGTTTCCTCTGGCCATAGTCTTAGATTTTGGCAGTATTGCTGTCCAAGTGTTTACTGGAGTTTTCGCGCCCCTCTTTGATCTATAGTAGCGCGCAGGCTTTTTTGCTAAAATAAAGGTAAATTTTTTTAGCCCCCCATCAGCCTGATCCAGCCTGCAGATCAGGAGGGGTCTGATTTTTGTATGTCCCCCTCCCCTTAACTCTTGAATCGATTCTTGTTGGGTGGATGTTCGGGTAAGGCGGAGAGTGTTGGGTGGATGTTTGGGTTAGGCGGGGAATGTTGGGTGGATGTTCGGGTTAGGCGGAGAGTGTGAGGTGGATGTTCGGGTTAGGCGGGGAGTGTTGGGTGGATGTTCGGGTTAGGTGGAGAGTGTTGGGTGGATGTAGGCCTACCGGGTGGGAGGGTCGGATGGATCTACGATCAAAATCTACAGCCAGAGGAAACAAAAATGCATTTCCGCGTCTTTTTGACAGCATTCTACGTCATTTCTCCTTAATCCTATGACATTGAGACCATATTTTTTGGCATCTTCAGACGATTCCCTACAAGATACACTATTGACTTTTATTTCTCTCCTATTTCATACATGCCAACACTCCCGGATTGGCCAGGAGTCTCCCGGATTTTGGCAATTTTTTATGGTGTCTCCCGGATTGAAGTTCTCCCCTTAAATCTCCCGGATTTTCACACTTCTCCCAGATTTTGACAGATTTATGCACTTTAAACATGTAAAATCTCCCGGATTTTGGCATCACTTGACCTTTTTTACCCTGAGAAAAGCATTCATAGAATACCAAAAATTGTGAAATACTTGACTTTGTATCTAACTTTAACCCACTAAAGCAGTACTGCTCGATAAAGTCTGTACCCCGGTATAGGGCATTTGGGAAAGGTTACTACAAATATCTGGAGGTCTCCCGGTTTTGTCCCCCGAAATGTTGGCATGTATGCTATTTAAACCCTAAATACTAGAAGAACACTCTTTGGCATCAATACTCGACGATAGGGCCACCTGCCAAAGCTATGGTCAGAGGAAACAAAAACGCATTTCCGCGACTTTTTGACAGCTTTCTACGCTATTTCCCCTTCATTTTCAGACAATTCCCTACAAGATACACTATTGACTTTTATTTCTAGGACTCAGGACAAAAGAGCAATCTTTTCCTGTTATTTTGGTACCAGTGTGACATTGATGTGCACAGTAGAACCGTCAGAATCTTCATTTTACTGACAGGTCTTTACTGTTGTGACACAGCTTGGATGGGAGGGAAGCAAACAGTATGAGAGGAGGTGCGTGATAGGCTAATAGTGTGGTGGACCTATTTGCGTACTGCACAAATTGTGAAGAGAATGAAGAGAAGTTATTGGAGGAGGGGTGCAATTTGTCCCAATTTAATTGTATTGTGGTTGGTTGTTTAATGGCGGGGATGGCCTTCCATACACACGCACCACGGGAAACCCTCTGTTGATAAACAGACGTTGTGAGCCTATCAGAAAATTCGTAGCTTCTACATCAGCGCACCAATGAACGACGCGCTGACTCAGTGACGCGCCGTCCTTGGATGCGGAGTGACGTGGACGGGGTAGCGGTCTACTCCTCCCCCCTCCCACATCTCCATGTTTGATATGGATAGTTTCGGTCACCCTGGGGATTCCCCTTTGCTCACAGACGTGTGCCTGGGGTCTAGTACACACAGCTCCAAAGCTGGTGTTTACGGGATGGGAGGGAGGGGGGGTGGTGTATGGGGTTGATGGCTATACCCCTACCCTCCTGTATCTTAGGGAGTGCCCATTCCTTAACAACAGGGGGAGGCTGGTGGGTTTCAGGGGGGGGAGTCCAAATCTTTTCAAACCCTTAATGGGGGGTCCAGATATTTTCAACCCCCTGATGAGGGGGGAGGGTTCAAACTAATTTCACCTTTTTTCATTTTCAGTGAAAACCCCACCCATTGCACTATGTTAAAAGGGCGATTTTTGTCCCTGACAGGGAGGGGGGACATGTTAAAAGCCTAATTTAGGTACCTGTCAATGATTTTTAAGTCCTGTACAGCAGATAAAGAAATCCCGGGACATTGATTTTCTTACAACCTTATTCCTTTATTTAATGGTCGTTTTTCCATATTTTCCCATATTTATCCTCAAAATATAAGTAGGGGAAAAAATTGAAACATGAATAACTCCTATATGGTAGCATATAAAAATATAAAATTTATAAAGATATATAGAGTTCCTGATGCTGCAAAATCTCTATGTGGTTTCATTGTAATTCATATGATAGGTTTCTTAATATAAGGGATTATATATCGAGATCGCCCCTACCATCCCACTAGGATCTACTCTCTTCCCAACTCCCCACCCACCTATCCCACCCCAAACCCCCAATGAGAACCCAGCACCGCCTTATCTGGAAGCTGAGGTATCAAACCTCTACCCCTCTTCCCAGCCCCCACTCACCTAACCCACCCAACCCCCACGAGAACCTATTGTGAAGTTGGATGCAGTGTCAGATAACTACCCTCTCAGACCTGTATACCGTATACCAGGGTGTGGGCACTCCTCCTGGTGGTGGTGTTGGTGGTTGATGTGAGCTCCACCTACTGACGGAAACCTGCCCTTCTCATCTTTGAGCCTGTCCACTCTGCCCCCATGGTAACCATAGTAACAAGCTCCCACCAGGGGAAAAAGAGAGACAGTCTCCAAAAGAGGCTTACAATGAATTGCTGTGTTACTTGGTACCTCTTTGTGTATGGAGAGTTACCTGGTTAGAGTATGTTATGGAGTATACCTACCACACTTTGTGCTGGAGGTTTACTCCAGGAAGGAGAGGAGAGGGATGAATGGATGAGTTGTAACTTAAAAGTTAGGCTTACCGGATCAGTCTAAAGAAGGGATGCGGCTTATAGGAGGGTATTTGGCACTATAGAACAGTACTAAAACTGCAATTTTCAAGCACCAGATGCACCTCATAGTCCGGTGTGGCTTATGCAAGGGTACGGCTTATACAAGAGATTTTTGGTACATGGTGTCAGTATGTATCTGGGAGTGCAGGGGGTTGAGACAAGAGATAGAGTATATAGCAGTATGTTTCTTTCTCAGCAGGGGGCCAAGATAAAATGGATCAAATTACCATCGGGTGGTGGGTTGGGGGTTGTGGGTGCATAAGACCTACCGGGAACTGCAAAAAAAAAAAAGATTTGATTTTGGAATTTTAAGCCCACAAGCATAAGCAGCCAAAGATTCTGGGACTAATTTATTCCTTTATTGAAGTCCCATACATTCTTTTATACAAATATGGATAATGTTTGAAACATGAAAAACTCCTTTGTGGCAGGCCATATAAATATATAACTAATATGGGCATGTAGAGTTCTTGATCCTAATGAATCTTCGTTAGGTTTGGTGTCCGCCATAATAATACATTCCTTAATAAAAAGGAAAGAGAATTTGGAACAAGAAAAGAGAATTTGGATCACCCCCACCTGCCTCTACCATCCCTCTTTGCCCCCATCCCACCCTCAGTTCATGAAGTTTGTACAAGCACTGGCCTTATCTTATCAGCTGGTGATAGATGATGTCCACCTCCCTCCATCAAACCACCACCATCAATGCAACTGCCCCCACAACTGGGGGCATTTCCACTGGTGGATGCTGGGTGAACGGCCACACTGTCTGCTCCTCCTGGTGGTCATTGAGTGAGTGGTGTGTGATGATCACTACTTGAATCTGATACTATTGACTGTAAACCCCTGAACATAAGCCGCGGCTTATACACTCTCAGCCCGCTCACGTAAATAAACAGTGTGTAGTGTTCTAACCCTCGATGTTCAATCGAATCTTTCGATAAACAATGAAGAACAACTATTCAGGTTCCAGTTAAAACTTTATTGTCTAATAACACATAGGCATCAGCCGTTCTCGATCACAGTTACAGGTGGAAGAGTTTGAACTCTATAATAGGTTCGACACTAGGCTTTCTAGTGTCTACAGTTGATACTCCACATACACCTCCTCTGTGCAGCAGCACAGAGGAGTACTAGAATATGGTAGCCGGGCAGCCGCCAACCATCGCTCACGATGGTCAGTCGGGGCTGGACTGACCTTGAGGAAGGCCATACAACGGCCTTATATACACCGGAGTCGAGGGCCACGTGACCAAGTGGTGACGTGGCGCTGGACTCCAGTGCCCCCAGGCGTCGGGTAATAGAGGTGCTCTCGATGTCGCCCACGAGGACCACGAAGGTACCTCGAAGACGACGCGGGACCACCACACCACCCCCCACTAGACTGAAACGAGGTCTCTGAAAATTCAGAGATCCCGGATCAGTCTAAACAATTAGATAATAATATGGACTACTGGATCCGTCGACATGGTCGACAGAAACAGTAGAGGAATATATAGAAATATAGTTTCTACTGTACTGTAGAAAAAAATTATTATCACAGTTAATTATAAGGCGTTGCTCCATCCAACATAGGAGACCAGTGTCGAAACACTGCTTCACGACCTGCTCCTGGTCGATCCGAGGGAGGCACGACCGGGTATGGCAACCGGGGTCGTGTCGTTTCCTCCCTGTCTCGTTGAGAAGCTCCTTCCAGCGTAGGAAGCCCATCGATAGTGTACAGTACTACTATGATGGTCCTTCGACCGTGAGGCCGAGGATGTGTGGCACCACCGGGCCCTAAGACCAGGGTGGCGTCGGATCCACACAGCTTCACAGGAAGGTCCGGGGACAGGAAAGGGACCCCCACTCGTGTTCCCGGGGGTTCCGTGCTGACATCGAGACTCTGTTCGATGTCAGCGATCCAAGCTGAAGAGGAGGAGCAGTAGTATCATACTACTGATCCTCCGAGATGGACCCTGTACCGGCGTCGATTTCAGCTTCACATGAGGGTGAGCGCACTGACGGCTAGCTGGCCCGAAAACGTCGGCGACTCCGGCAATGGGGCCACACGGTCCATTGTCGTACTCCAAGCCTCGTTAGAGGTCTCGGGTGCATCCCGGGAGTCTCCCTCAGCATCTGAGTGGAGAACGGCCGAGTCTGCTGAGTCGCTTCCGTCGTCGTCGTCACTCTCCCGACCTTCAAGGTCGTCCTTGTCTCCCTGGTCAGGGGGAGCCGTTGGAGATTGATCGACGACATCGACGTCCCCGTCTATATCCATCGACTGTTCCGCCTCGGCAGGTTCTACTGCTTGGGCGGAAGCCGACGGGTCCGGGCAGACGGCTACACTCGCCGGGGCCAGAGGTGTGATGCCATGAAGATCCGGATGGATCCTCGGTGACACCACTCTCTGAACCGGTGGCGGTGTAGGCTCGGTGGCTCCCGAGAGGGTTATCAAGGGAGCCGAGGAGGAAGGCGGGGCTGCTGGTGGGTAGACGGAGGCACCGAGAGACCTACCCGGGGTGTCAGGCTTGTCCTGCACCAACTGCTCTCGGCCCAACATCGTCATAGCCGAGCTCAGACTGTCAATCTTTGGAGACAACTCTCTCAAAGGATTAGAGGGCTCAGTTCGAACGGGATTCAGGGTTCGGACCCCATGGTGCTTGTCCTTCATCCATTCCGAGAGTTGGACCCCGAGGACTCTAAAGAATTCATGGTCGATTTCCTCCCAGCCTTCTATGATACTATCCCTCTTGGTGATTTCATATTGGGCCTGTGACTCAAAGTTATTGAGACGCGTTCGGACATCGGTCAGACGAGAGTCCATCTCCATCTGAACGGTCTGGCGTGCCTCATCCCTAAGAGCCGGAAGGAGCTCGTTACGGATGGCCATGTTTGTTCTATCAAACAGGCCGAACAAGTAGGCACTCGTTTCCTCACGGAATGCCTCACCGAATTTGTCGATAGCAGGGCTACCCGTCATCTGTAGAAGTCCCTTACAACGTTCCACGAACTTCTTGGGGACCCCACATTCGACGCCATCGCCGTATGCAGGCTGTGCCAACTCCCAACGCAAGGTTGCTGTCGGGGTGTTGGCGCCTGTCACAACGTTGGAGAAGGTAGCTCCTGCTGCCGAGGTCAGTGTCGCGCCTCCCACGTGGACACGCGGCGTGGCAGCTGGGGTGCTGCCCTCCGCCGCCGCAGGGAGTTTGAGACGAGTTGGTGGTCACCTTGGGTTGTTGATCACGACCACTCCGGGATTCCACCTTTTTGCCTCCAGTTTTAGCACCACTGGTGCTTGGTTTGGCCGAACCGGTCGAAGCAGTCTTCAACTTTTTAGGAGCCGGGGCCGGGGCGGCTTTCGATGCCTTTTCGGGCTTCAAGGGAGCAGCCTGCGGCTTAGGCTTCTTGGGTTCAGTCGAACCGGCAGACTTTCCAGCCTCTGTAGAGTGGGGCCTCTTGTTCCCACTCGAAGAGGCTGTTGGTCCTGGGTCTCGAGGACGACTGGCCTCCCGCTTCTTCCGTTGCTCTACCCTGAACTCGGGGTAGGCACCATAGAAAGTGGGCATCAGTTCCGGTCTGATATACAGGCGCTTCGTAGATGGGGGTGCGGGGGCCATCCGCATCCAGTGTCTAGTCGGCGCGCCTGTCTTCTCATTCCGTTCACACTTTTAAACCAGCGTCTCGGCGTTGTACTTATGGGGCTGCTTGTACGACTTGAGATGACGCGCCATCAAGCCCCTTCGTGAGGTCATGAAAGGGGGAGAGGTCGGGTCATCAGGGTCCTGATAACATGGAATGGTCTTTTCCACCTTAACACAACCGAACTGCGGACGGATGGCTCGATGCTCTTCAACCAAGTGTCGAGCATACCTGCCGTCTGTCGCGTATACGCGAGGGGGGAACCCCTTACGTGTGCAGTTCTCGAAAGCACACTGCTGCCCTGGGTTGAAGATGCGCCATGCAAATCCAATCTGCTGTCACTCAGGCAGCGACACCCCCGACGAGTCTGAGGCATTCGTGATATTCTCGATCATCGAGACATACCAGTCAATGGCATGACTATCATCCGAATACCACTCCTCCTCGTCACTACCATCCTTTCCGACGAGACTAGGGAGTACCACTTGACCATTCTTGCGGTAGTCCTGTCGCTTGGCAGTGATCGCTGACAGCCGCTTCCACTCGTCGACAGCCTTGGCCGTGTCTGGGGGTGAGGATACGGTGCTCTCCACGGCACCGGCATCGACCTCCGATGGCTCGGTTCCAGGTTCCTGGGGTGCAGTAGACTCGCTACTCCTTTCCCGGGTTGGAGCCTTCTTGGCTGCGGATTCCTTTTTGCTACCTTCCTTCTTGGGCACCTTAGGGATCTTGAAGTCTTTCAAGGTCCCCTTGGATGCCTTCGATTCAGTGGGCTTCTTGCCCTTAGAACCTGAAGGGGTAGCACTTTTCGATGGAGCAGGTGTCGACGGCTCGTCGACCTCCATCTCATCGGGGGAGGAGTCCCTCGAGGCGGCAGCAGCCGCGACTTTCAAGTCGCGCTTCTGCTGCTTAGATGCCTCCTTCGCCTTCCGGCGGAGCTCCTTCTCCCGCTCCTGGGACTGGGCCAAGGCTTTCTGTGCATCCTCGATCTGCTTCAGAAGAGCTGCACTTTTAGCCAAGGTAGACTCGAGCTCTTGCTCGGGTCTGGTCCTCTTGGACTTCTTCTTCTTCTTCTTCTTCTGCGACTTGTGGCTTGCCGAAGAGCTGTACCCTGACTGCTCGTCGGACGAGGACCCCATGGTTCTTCCTGAACTGCTGGGTTCCACCAGGGAGAGAAGACTCCGGGTCTCGAACCGTTCTCAGACGGGACGAGACGTCGAGAGGATCTTCGAGGTGTTTCGATCCGAACTCTGGCAGGTCGAAGCCTCGAAGGTGCCTTCGATGTACCTCGAACTGCACTCAGGCGGCTCGAGGGACCGAAGACTGGAGCCTCGAGAGAACACGAAACTGCGCTCACGCAGGTCGTGTCCCTCGACACTAGGCAGGGGAGACCTCCTACACTCAGGTAGGAAGTCCCCGGGGTGGAGCGTACCAGCTGGAATAAGCTAGGCTTAGTCCAGCTTATCTGCGTCCGACTCTCACGAGAAGGGCGCAGATGTGACCTCCGTGGTGTGCGACGCGGCCTTTTATCCCTGTTGCGCACGCCTCTGATTGGAGGAAGGGCCTACGTGACCGAGGAGGGCGAACCCTATTGGTGCACAGCGCATCACGCCATGACCAAATAAGGTAATGCTCACTCTCCCCTCACCGTCACGCTCTGGTTCTCCAGTCGCAATGTTTGCATATGCTGTTATTTCCTATGCGGTCCATAGGTTCCAACACTATTAACATGGATAATCTGGGCACCCCCCCCTTCATCAGACTACCGGGATTTAAAAAATGGTTCCAATATGGATCTACCCTTCGGGCAGAATCCACCAGCCTATGCTGGGAACCCATCCTCACAGTCAAATAAAAATCAGAGGCCCCAAATTTCCATGTTTCCAGCGTCAGGTTGTCTCAAACTAGGAGGCAATCGCATGACTTCTCGTTGTGTAATTTTTTATTCACCGTCGGCTTCACGTCCACAGACAGATTTACTCAAGAACGGCACCCGTTATTTTAAAGCCTCATTAAAAAAACAGGTTAGTAAAGCTGCTGCTTAGTATTGTGCGAATCATCGATTACTGAGTAGGGTTTAATCTAGGACTTTTCCTGATTCTAACCTTTACTGTTGGAACGAGTGTTGAGCCTCGGGGCGGGTTACTATCACCCCCTCCTAGCCCGCCGTCCTTTGATGTGGCTTGGCCAACCGGGCTATTAACCCGTTTCCGTCGGCGTCTGCCTCCCATCACTTGTGACGGTGTGGATGTAGGAGCCAGAGTGTTTGCTCTGGGTTTCCTATCATCCTCAACACTCGCTGACCGTTCCTTTGATGAGCCCTGGCGCTTAACCCTCGCTCGAGTCATAGGTCCGGACTGGAGTGACTGATCTTTGACTTCAATCGAAACGTTTCGATGTGAAGTTTGTTCAGTCGTTAGCACCTTCGAGGGGGGGTCGGGCTTCCGACATCCCTTCAAAGGCTGTTTAGATGCTTTCGACTTATCTCGACGAGCCGGTCGACCACGGCGCCGCTTTGATGGTTTACTGGCATCCAACACCTGCACCTCGCTCAGTTTTCGAGCCTTTTGCTGTCGTTTTCGATGACCCTGCGTAGTTTGTTTTTTAGACTGAACTTCCGATCACGACCTTTCGATCTCTATTTCGACCTGTCCAGAAACAGACTTAGCCCTTTTCGTAGCCTTACGAGAAGGTGAATCATCATCAAGTTGTGGTTGCAACAACTCGACAGTTTGTGATAGTTCTACGCCCAACCACCAGCACACTCTATCAACATTGCTCTTTTGCAACCGCCCGCGGGATGATCGAAGTAATAATGTCGACTCAGAGAGGACAGAATCCACTACGAACGGCCCATCCCAGTTGGGAGCAAGCTTCATAGCTGCCTGGGGGGTGTGGTACCTCACCACCTGTTCCCCAACTGAGTACCTTCTCTGCTTTAGCCCATAGTCATACCCGACTTTCTGGCGTTCCGCAGATTTACCTAGATTTTCTCTTACCATGCTGTAACTTTCTCTCAATCGGTCACGAAGCTGTTCCACGAAAGTGACGGAACAAGGGACTTCGAGTGGGTTCTCGATTGAGCCGAAAATCACATCCGCTGGCATGAGAATTTCTTCCCCGAAGACCATCATATTTGGACTGCATCCAGTAGAACTATGTTCAGAGCTGTTATATGCGGACACCACATACTTCGCCCGTTCATCCCAGTCGTCCATATGTTTGTGTACCAACATAGTCAGACTCTGAATCAATGTTCTATTGAACCTTTCTACCTAACCATCGCTCTGTGGTCTGTACAGATTGGTTCTCTGTTTTACAATCGTCAAATATTCACACATCTCAGAGAAGAGTCGAGACTCGAATTCTCGACCTTGGTCGGAATGCAGAAGCAACGGGACTCCAAAGGTCAAAACCCATTCGTCCACGAAGGCTTCTGCACAGGTCTCTGCTGTGTGATTTGGTAGGGGAATAGCGCGTACATACTTGGTGAAGTAATCCTGGATTACTAACATGCAAGTATTCTTGTTTGGCGTGGGTGCAAATCCCGAGATGATATCCATAGCTATCCTCCCGAATCTCACCCCGAACAACTCTTGGTGCAAAGGAGACTTACCCATGCCCTCGCCGGGCTTTACCAGGCAACAGGTAGGACAATGTCGAACCCAACGACCTATGTCCTTCCCCATTCCAGGCCAGTAATATCTCCTTTTCACTTTTTCGAGCGTTCGTTTACGACCAAAATGTACCGCTGTTCGGTGTCCATGGCAAAAGGAGAGTACCTCGCCCCTCAGTTGGCGTGGTACAACTACTTGAATCGTGTGTCTAGCTCGACCCGCCTCGACTTTCCAACGACACAACAAGCCTTCACGGAAAGTTATTAGAGGCCATTGCCCTACTAATTTCCGTACCTCGGCGCTCTCGATTGATACATCAGGCCTAGTGGGTTTAGCCCCCTTAACTAGCCATTCAGCAACTCGTTTGATGTCGGCGTCCGCTTTCTGAGCATCAATGAGTTCATCGAGAGACCAAAATGCAACACCCACCCGGCTGTCTACTAAACTACTTACAGCTGCCAAAACAGCATTATGACTGCCGCAGTCTGTGCAATCCGACCTCTGGCATAGCCGCACAGTGATACGACTAAGACTATCGGCGTTTAGATGCTTGGCCCCACTTCGATGTTCGATCTTAGAGTTTTCGAGACCGAACTCCGAAAGGTGGGCCAGCCACCTACCCATCATCCCTTCAGCTTCTTTGAAATTTAGGAGCCATTTCAAAGACGAATGATCGGTACGGATAGTGAAGTTACCACCATAGAGGTAGTGCCTAAACTTCCTGGTGTACACGACAACCGCCAGCAGTTCCCTTTTGGTGGTGCAGTAGTTCCTTTGTGTTTTACTTAGAGTGTTGCTAGCAAACGAGATCGGGACCTCTGCTCCATCCTGCTCTTGGGATAGAACAGCCCCAATCGCGGTATTACTAGCGTCAGTGTCCAAGATAAAACGACCGTCGGGTGTGGGGAATCGAAGTACAGGTGTCTCCTTGAAACTTCGTTTTAACTCGACAAAGGCATGTTCGGCTCTTTCCATCCACGCGAATGCCTCGTAACGACCTCTACTACCTTTAGGTTTTTGGATCACTAAGTCCTGTAAAGGACTTACGAGTTACGCGAACCCCGGGATGAACTCTCGGTAGTAGGAACAAAAACCAATGAAGGATCGGATTTCCTTCACTGTAGTGGGCCTAACCCAAGTCATTACATCTCTAATTTTCCCTGGGTTGGCTTCTATACCCTGTTCAGACACGATTCGGCCCAGGTACTCGACTGAAGTCCTAAAAAGTTGACACTTTTTAGGTTTCAACTTCAGTCCCCATGCTCGAATCCTGTTGAAAACTTCTGCCAGATTCGCCATTGCTTCATCCGTCGTTTTGCCGAAGACGATGATATCATCGAGGTAAACCAGGCAACTTTTACCCAGCAAACCTCTCAACATCTCCTCCATCATTCGCTTGAATGTGGCGGGGGCGTTGCACAACCCAAACGCCATTTGATGGAACTCATAGAGCCCCCTCTGGTAGGAAAAAGCGGTTTTCTCGACGTCGTCAGGATTCATCCTGATCTGCCAATATCCAGATTGGAGATCGAGACAACTAAACCACTTGTTTCCTCCTAGGGCATCCAAGGATTCGTCGATGCGCGGGAGGGGGTAGGCATTTTTCTTAGTCACTCCATTCAGACATTGATAATCGACGCAGAATCTCATGGTCCCATCCTTCTTCGTCACCATCTGGACGGGACTGGACCAGGGACTAGTACTTGGCCTAACCACCCCCGTATCCAACATCTCCTTAAGTTGTTCATCCGCCGCAGCTTTCTTGCTGAGCGGAATCCTTCTATAAGGGACTCGGATAGGTTGTGCGTCACCCGTGTCGATGTTATGCAGACATCGATCGGTGCGCCCTAACGGTTCATCTGGGGATTTAAAGACATCCACATGCTTACGTAGTAAGGCGGACAGCTTCAGTCTTTCTTCTGGCTGGGTCAGGTGGGTGTCGCCATACATGTCTAACAGCCAGGTAGGGAGCTCCCCCGTGTGAGTGCTCGTGATTTCCGCCGTCTCCATGTCTGCAGCTTCTTGCTCGAGACGCATCATCACGGATCCTACCTCCGGTGACGAGAATTCACCGTTTCTGTCAGCGTACTGTATAGTACCGACCACCTGGCCCTTCTCCAGGACAATGTCTCGATTCAGTGGATTACAGCCGGGAAACACTGTTCGACGGACATTGCTGACAAGGGCAGCCTCACCAACCAACCCAAAACTTTTTAGAGTTTTCAGGTCGGGTTCGACTATGCCCTGTCGGTCTCTTTCCAGACCTTCGGATTTTACCAAGACATCACACCGATGTCTGGCAGGTATCCTAGTGGTCTGTGCTACTGAGGCTATTGATGACACTCTCTTCAGTTTACACTGATGGTGCTCTTCTACCGGCTCGGTCATGACCAATTGACCCGTCCTTGGGTTCAGGATCATACCGTATAATGCCGCGAAGTCGAGCCCCAGAATGCCATCGTCAGCCACATCGGCCACTATTGGGCTAAACACATAGTGGGTCGATGCGACCTTAAGAGGTAGAACCAATCAACCATAGGTCAGCATTTCGGCTCCAGACGCAGTGCACGCCGTTATTCCCTCGTAGACATTATCTGACGGCACTACTAACGTTTTCACGAGTTCCCGAGAGACAATGGTGTGGCTGGCACCAGTATCTATCAGGAAGTCTAGAGAACGCCCTCGAACCTCTGCAGACAGGTACCATCGTTTCCCCGACAAGGGGGCAGTTCCTGCTAGCATTCTCAACCCTACGTCAGTACTCAGATAGATCCCTCTCTTCTTCAGAAAAGAGAGACAGGGATCATCTGAGGGAAGCTCTGTTGCGCAGACTCTGGCCA
Organism: Acholoe squamosa; assembly: GCA_949317995.1. NCBI lineage: Eukaryota > Metazoa > Annelida > Polychaeta > Phyllodocida > Polynoidae > Acholoe > Acholoe squamosa. The sequence goes on along the minus strand of OX439048.1, from coordinate 67,024,839 downwards.
GCTGCCGCATCAGGGCTTCTCTCCCGGCGTCGACTTTCACTTTCGATCCAGTCGAACCCTCGACCTCGGAGTTCGGGCTGCCAGCGCCCTGTTCCTTGGCCAATGAGGCTTTTTCTACACCGACATCTTTGGAACCCGACCGGTGATCAACCGGTGCCGCTGTGGTAAAGGGCTGAGACGGCCCTACCGGGACCTTACCTAGTTCCCTCGAATCTACTGTCGTCTGATCAGGAGTGCCAGAGGTGCTGATACCTTGGCTTTTCGATGGTCGGGCAGCTCGATTGCCACGTCGAGCCGCCCGCCTCAGTTTTCCGTCGCGTCAGGTGGTAGTCCTTTAATCGGCTCGGGGCAAGTTCGTGCGAAATGCCCCTGCTTCTTGCAGTTCCAACACTTGGCGTCGGACGGAGGGGTACTCGGCTTCTCCGAGCTAGTAACAGGGACATCCCCTCCCTCGATAACCCTGAGTAAATTCTTCAATTGACTCAGCGAGAAGGTCTGTTCTTGTACCTTGGGTTTGGAGGCCTTGTTTGGTGTTTTCTATTTACCAGCGGATTTCTGACTTTTCTTAGTCTTACTCCCCGCCCCGGGCTTTGAGTATGAGGACACCTCCCCCTGTCTCTCTTCGACCAAAGCGGCGTCGGCCAACGCCGACAATGTATTTGTCGAGGTAGGATTCACCAACTTCGGCAAGAGTTGTCGTTTCCGCAACAACTCATCAGCCAAGTCCATGAGATCCTTGAGGGACATGTAAGTGCGCCATTCTCGAAGAACGTCTTGTTGTAAATCAACGTCATACAATCCTCCTATGAACAACTGGTTGACTTTGGTTATGAGCCATTCAACCGAGAAGTCCACACCTGGATAGGCATCGCCGGCAAGACGTCTCAAAGCAAAGCCATAGGCTCTAATGCTTTCGTTCTTGCCCTGGCATCTCTTCTCCATTGTGACAATGGAATCTTGGAGGCTAGAAGTCATGGCTTCCGTTACCATGTCGACCAGTCCATCCAAAGTCCCATCTCCATGCTCCTCCCATAGCCACACAGTATCAGATGCGGGGCCATTTTGGAGTAACATGAGGAGTTGAGCTAATGCCATACTCGAGGTCCACACATTTACTCGACGGACGTGATTGAATCCGTGGTACCAACGGAGCCAATCATCCTTCCATGTAAATGGAGGGCACTCGACTGACCTAGTTCGGGCCGGTTCATGCCCGATAGAGGTATTTTCAAACATTCTGCTTGATCTCCTGACCTGATCAAGAGCGAATGTTGTACCTCTTCTAGGTATTTGATGGTCCATCCCCATGTTTCTCATAGTCGTGTCTGCACGACTATGATTCATCCCCCAGGGGTTACCGGAATCGGCCTCACTCAAATGCGAAGCTTCGAATCTGATATCTCTATATTTGGGTGGATCAACATGTTGTTGGGTCATGGTAGGGGTCGAGAACTGCCCGATCACTCCACTTAGACCATCGGTGCGCGGCATCGAAGAAACTGGTTGGTTCCGACGTGACCTCGAATCTCTTTCGAGATGTCATCGATTGCCCCCAGCATTCTATCTATCTCAGCCTGCTGTTTTGAACGTTCCGCCTGTCTTAATTCCGACACTAGGAATTCCAGGCGGGCATGTTCGGGCTTAGAGAGATCTCGTTGCTCGCTGATGGCAAAGAGCTGCTTGACCTCCTTCATGGCACGATCAAGCCACTCTCTGTAGTCAGGGTTTTCGACTAGGTCCTCTTGAGTGGCAACTCTAGTAGTGCTGCATTCACTACTTTGTTGCTTCTCTCGAAGTCTAGCGGCACGCAATTTCGATTCCGTCTGCTCCTTCAGACGTTCCTCGAGTGCGAGTTCATCACGAACTTCTTTATTCACCCTGGCTTTATCAGCCTCCCTGCGAGACGATATCTCTCGTCGGAGCTTATCGATTTCTCCACGCATGGCTCCCAGAGTATCCGAATCCTTCTGATCTTTCAGTGATTGGGCTTCAAGGAATTAAGCTCAGCCTCGTGCCTCGCTTTTTGTTCCATTAGAATCTGATATTCCGCCATTTTGTTTGCGTTTTCGATTCGTTCCTCACAGCGACGACGCATTTCTGCCTCGTCCCTGGCTCGAGCATCCTCGTCAGCTTGCATCTGACAGAGTAACGACTCCCGTTCCTGACGTAGCTGTTCGACCTGCTTTTCATAAGCTGTTAGGTGCTCAGCTACTTCTTCAGTATGCTCGGCTGATTGTTGGTTCAACTCATGCCGCAACTCTTGCAGTTGTTCCTCCAACATAGTCTTTTCTACTTCTTGTAGTTTCAACTTATGTTTAAGGCACGTCTGCTCGTGCTGGGCATCCCGAAAATCGTTTCGAGCTCTCTCGACACATTCTCGGCGGCTAGTAGCAAGGCAGTCGATCTTTGCTTTTAGTGATTGACAATCTTCTGCTGTCAATCGACTACGCTCGATCTCCGACTTCGTTGCAAGCAAGGACTCTTTTTCGCTAGAGAGCTGCTTGACCTTCTCTTGAAGATCAGCAAGTTCTCTATTCGCGATTTGAGTCTTGTTCGAAGCCTCTAGCGCTTGCTGCCTAAGCTGTTCCAATTTCAGCTCTATTTCTGTACTCTTCTCCTGAGCTTTCGTGGTGTTACTCGCGAGAGCGTCCAACTGCTGACGACCCTGGCGCAGTTGGCGTTGCTGCTCTTGCAGCAACTCCTTGTTGAGTCCCCTGCCACTGTCCATACTTCCTTGTATCGACACGGGCGAGGGACCTTCAAAGGACCAACTGCCAAGGCCCATTGGAGTTCTCACGGGCGAGGCTGATTTTTCTACATAGGACAAACTCTGTGTCCTCAAGAAATTCTCAGCCGCCGGACATGTCTAACAGCCAGGTAGGGAGCTCCCCCGTGTGGGTGCTCGCGATTTCCGCCGTCTCGATGTCTGCAGCTTCTTGCTCGAGACGCATCATCATGGATCCTACCTCCGGTGACGAGAATTCACCGTTTCTGTCAGCGTACTGTATAGTACCGACCACCTGGCCCTTCTCCAGGACAATGTCTCGATTCAGTGGATTACAGACGGGAAACACTGTTCAACGGACATTGCTGACAAGGGCAGCCTCACCAACCAACCCAAAACTTTTTAGAGTTTTCAGGTCGGGTTCGACTATGCCCTGTCGGTCTCTTTCCAGACCTTCGGATTTTACCAAGACATCGCACCGATGTCTGGCAGGTATCCTAGTGGTCTGTGCTACTGAGGCTATCGATGACACTCTCTTCAGTTTACACTGATGGTGCTCTTCTACCGGCTCGGTCATGACCAATTGACCCGTCCTTGGGTTCAGGATCATACCGTATAATGCCGCGAAGTCAAGCCCCAGAATGCCATCGTCAGCCACATCGGCCACTATTGGGCTAAACACATAGTGGGTCGATGCGACCTTAAGAGGTAGAACCAATCGACCATAGGTCCGCATTTCGGCTCCAGACGCAGTGCACACCGTTATTCCCTCGTAGAGATTATCTGACGGCGCTACTAACGTTTTCACGAGTTCCCGAGAGACAATGGTGTGGCTGGCACCAGTATCTATCAGGAAGTCTAGAGAACGCCCTCGAATCTCTGCAGACAGGTACCATCGTTTCCCCGACAAGGGGGCGGTTCCTGCTAGCATTCTCAACCCTACGTCAGTACTCAGATCGATCCCTCTCTTCTTCAGAAAAGAGAGACAGGGATCATCTGAGGGAAGCTCTGTTGCGCAGACTGTGGCCAGCTGCCGCATCAGGCCTTCTCTCCCGGCGTCGACTTTCACTTTCGATCCATGATGGCAAAGAGCTGCTTGACCTCCTTCATGGCACGATCAAGCCACTCTCTGTAGTCAGGGTTTTCGACTAGGTCCTCTTGAGTGGCAACTCTAGTAGTGCTGCATTCACTACTTTGTTGCTTCTCTCGAAGTCTAGCGGCACGCAATTTCGATTCCGTCTGCTCCTTCAGACGTTCCTCGAGTGCGAGTTCATCACGAACTTCTTTATTCACCCTGGCTTCATCAGCCTCCCTGCGAGACGATATCTCTCGTCGGAGCTTATTGATTTCTCCACGCATGGCTTCCGGGTATCCGAATCCTTCTGATCTTTCAGTGATTGGGCTACTAGGGATTCAGATTTCAAGGAATTAAGCTTGGCCTCGTGCCTCGCTTTTTGTTCCATTAGAATCTGATATTCCGCCATTTTGTTTGGGTGTTCGATTCGTTCCTCACAGCGACGACGCATTTCTGCCTCGTCCCTGGCTCGAGCATCCTCGTCAGCTTGCATCTGACAGAGTAACGACTCCCGTTCCTGACGTAGCTGTTCGACCTGCTTTTCATAAGCTGTTAGGTGCTCAGCTACTTCTTTAGTATGCTCGGCTGATTGTTGGTTCAACTCATGCCGCAACTCTTGCAGTTGTTCCTCCAACATAGTCTTTTCTACTTCTTGTAGTTTCAACTTATGTTTAAGGGACGTCTGCTCATGCTGGGCATCCCTAAAATCGTTTTGAGCTCTCTCGACACATTCTCAGCGGCTAGTAGCAAGGCGGTCGATCTTTGCTTTTAGTGATTGACAATCTTCTGCTGTCAATTGACTACGCTCGATCTCCGACTTCGTTGCAAGCAAGGACTCTTTTTCGCTAGAGAGCTGCTTGACCTTCTCTTGAAGATCAGCAAGTTCTCTATTCGCGATTTGAGTCTTGTTCGAAGCCTCTAGCGCTTGCTGCCTAAGCTGTTCCAATTTCAGCTCTATTTCTGTACTCTTCTCCTGAGCTTTCGTGGTGTTACTCGCGAGAGCGTCCAACTGCTGACGACCCTGGCGCAGTTGGCGTTGCTGCTCTTGCAGCAACTCCTCGTTGAGTCCCCTGCCACTGTCCATACTTCCTTGTATCGACACGGGCGAGGGACCTTCGAAGGACCAACTGCCAAGGCCCATTGGAGTTCTCACGGGCGAGGCTGATTTTTCTACATAGGACAAACTCTGTGTCCTCAAGAAATTCTCAGCCGCCGGAGAGAGTTGAGTCGATACTCGCCAATTGAGTAGTCGGCTCCTTTGATACAGGCCCAACTGGTCAGACGATGGACCTATTATCAAAGAGTGGTTCAAACCACCACCGATTAGTGGATCGTTCCTATCCACTAACGGGCCTGTAGTCACTTGATGTTGGTGATTGGGGTCATCACCTTCATCCAAGTGACCCTGCATGTCGAACTTAAGCTCGCAGTACCTATGCAGACTAAAGTTAACAACTGGTCACGGCACCAGTGTAGTGTTCTACCCCTCGATGTTCAATCCAATCTTTTGATAAACAACGAAGAACAACTATTCAGGTTCCAGTTAAAACTTTATTGTCTAATAACACATAGGCATCAGCCGTTCTCGATCACAGTTACAGGTGGCAGAGTTTGAACTCTATAATAGGTTCGACACTAGGCTTTCTAGTGTCTACAGTTGATACTCCACATACACCTCCTCTGTGCAGCAGCACAGAGGAGTACTAGAATATGGCAGCCAGGCAGCTGCCAACCATCGCTCACGATGGTCAGTCAGGGCTGGACTGACCTTGAGGAAGGCCGTACAACGGCCTTATATACACCGGAGTCGAGGGCCACGTGACCAAGTGGTGACGTGGCGCTGGACTCCAGCGCCCCCAGGCGTCGGGTAATAGAGGTGCTCTCGATGTCGCCCACGAGGACCACAAAGGTAGCTCGAAGACGACGCGGGACCACCACAAGTGCAATGCTTTTTATTGTATCCGCTTTAAATTGGTCAAGCATGAACTCAGGGTGTGCCTTATATTTCATGCAATGGTAATGTCTAGTCCAAAATGTCCAAAAAAACAGGGGGGAACCAATTTTGGGATGTGAGCTTGTTACATTGAATATAGTACACCGACATTTAAGCCTAATAACAGTATATAACCTGCAATTTTCTTAGTCTCAGCTAGGAACTATTGAATCACTTTGAACTTAGAGTGCATCTTCACTGGGGGTGGTGCTTATACCAAGATACCCATTACACTTTACACCTCCTTCCCCCATCCACTATTAAGCCTTCTCTCCACTAAACTTAACAGAGTCTCCCTGCAAGAGATATCTTTGTTGTAGTCTCAAATTGCAGATAACATTTCCCTGTCTGTGTAGTCATCAGCAATTTGTAAGGAGGGGAAAAAAAGAAGATTATACCGGGCTGGTCCGGAAAAAGAGAATTTTTTTTATGGATTGCCTTACCGCTATACAGGTGAACGTTAGGGAAATTATGGAGAAAATCTCTCCTGAATAAGTCTGCTTCTATAAGGTGCACTGGGGGTCCATCCTCGTGTATTTAAGATGGCCTCATATGGGAAGTATTACGGTATATATAAAGTCAGCATACAGGCATATTCCCAGGCTCTCTGGACTGTTTCTAGTGGTTGCTTGCCAAGACAGTTGCTGTGCAGTAGATGGGATTAAAGACTGAAATTATCATAAACACTGCGTATAAGCTGCGGCTTATACTTATAGCCCACATCAGGCTCTTAGTGCAGCTTATAAGATTTCCCTAAACTCAGGGTGCAGCTTATATGAGGGGTTTTACTTATAGTTATCTCAGGATTCTGGTGCAGCCTATAGCATTCTCCTAAAGTCAGGGTGTGGCTTATACTCGGGTGCAGCTTATACACAGGGTTTTATGGTAATTTCTGTGACGCTTTAGAAGAATGATGCACATAACTACTTTTTCCATTTTTTATATTTTTTTTTTTTTGCAGCAATATGGATTCTGATGACGAAGATGTCGCTACACTGATCCTTGGTTATATTGAAAGCAAACGCATCAACAGGTCAACTGGGGTTCACCCTGTTAAAGCGAAACGTGAGGAACTGGGTGAATACCACACACTGGTGCTAGAACTGAGGAACTACCCTGATCGATTTAAGCAATATATGCGCCTGACCGTCCAACAGTTTGACGAGCTAGTAGAACTTGTCAGCCCAATCATCGCAAAAAAAAGGACAAACTGGCGGCGTCCGATTTCACCAGGTGAAAGAATGGCAATATGCCTCAGGTGAGTGTTAATAACCCAATAGGATCGTTATGATACATAGATGTAGCTCTCGTGAATTACTTGCTACGGCTGTATTCATGCATCATGGTTTGATCATGAAAAGAATTCTAGCATCATGATGTGTTTGCTAGGCTCGCGCTAGCTATTCGCCTATTCGCCACTGCTGATAAAATAAAGAAATTGACAAAAAAAATGATAGAAAATACCCCTTATTTACGCCAGAATTTACACAGCTGGCGACAAAATATCTCCCTGGCCAGCTGTGCCTAGTCATGTCATATACAGTGAGATCTCAATAGTCTGCCATGCCTAAATCCTTGTAAAAATTGGTCGGATCCTGAGACTGGTGGATTATTGAGTGAAAATAGACTTGATTCTTTAGGAATGGTCTGCTGTGGAAACCTGGCACATATATAGGGGGTGGCGGATGGTGGATTAAAGAGATCTCACTGTATAATAAGAAAGAGAATTTCTTGTAGATTTAAGCTGTATGTATACAGGTTTTAAACGAATTGCCATTTGGGTGACTGTCAGAAAAAGTGTACAAAACAGGGAAAATCATGGTTTTTGACTGTTATGCAGGCACAAATTAAAAAATACATATTCATTCTTGTCTTCAATGGTCTCATCTTATAGGAAACATCCTAGACTTTCAGAAAAATATCAATTTGGGGTTGTCGGGTAAGATTTTCTGGAGTTATCAGGTCACAAAGTTGAAAAAACATCAAAAAACCTGTTTTTTTTTCAGTTTTGGTAATCTTGTACATGTCCTCATGTTCATTCAAAGATGAGAAACCCATCCAAAATTAGTTGTGGTATTAGGCATACGTTGGGCCTACAAGATTTATAGCCGTTTAGGTGGGTGTTGATTGAAAATGTCCTGCTATGGTCACTCGGATGTTGAATTTTAATCGTTGAGGCGTCTGCGACAATAACTCTTACATCAGAATAAATCTATCAGTAACAGTCACACAACATCTGTAATACATTCCATGTAAAGGTCTTATAAAGGGTTGAAGTTTGTATAAAAAATTTAGCTGTCGGCCCAGTGGTCCCTGACTTGTGGGTCAAAATGTGAGCGCGGATTGTGTTTTCGTCGCAGACGCCTCAATTACATTATACACTGTTAATAATTTATTTAAATATTCATTTGCTTTTCTCATATGTCATATGATCCAACATGGCCTGCTGGTCGATTCTGATATGCATTGGCTTGGCTCTTGGCCTGCAGTGCAGCACTTTGAGTACCATTCGTCATGTCAGAGGTTTTCGTCGCAGACGCCTCAAGATTTTGTGGTGCCAAAGTTGTCGCCGTCTGGTGTTAACCGGCAGAGGTAAACTGCATCTGGAAGCCTCGTTTTCGTGTGAAAAGAGAAGTGTCGTTTCTGTTTTTGTACAGAATCTCACCGAAGAATCTTTTCAAATTTTGCCAAAAATCTCCATCAAAGGTAAGGAATCGGATGAAATATAATTTTGAATCAAAAGATTATCCCCCCTAGTTGTTGCTGATGTGGTTAGATTATGTTAAATTGTCCTTATTTTGATGAAAACAATATCATTTGTTTAGATTAGAATGCGTCCCGGACAGGGAAGGCCTTCACTATGTTACATTTGGGCGATATTTGATGCGAACTCAAATCCGTGAGGCGTCTGCGACGAAAACTCCGGTCAAAGAAAATCCTCTCTCGCGAGCATCATATGCTTCCCTATGGTCATCACTTCATTGAAATGGGTAAAAAAGATGTCTCCCAATTATTTTAAGGTATTTAATACCTGTTATGTCAAACTCTAGTCAAGGCTTGGTGGTACTAAACTTTAGTTTGGCCCAAAACTACCTCAGATTGACCATTTGTGTGTTAGAATTAAAATGGCATCACTTATTTGGCCACAACAAGCCATAAAGTGTAAAAATTAGTTTTCGTCGCAGACGCCTCCTACGGAAATGAAATTCCGCTCCTGTAATCTTGCAATGCATCATCCATGCAATATCTATTCTTGGTAGGCTAGGACACATTGATGTTCAATGTCCCGACCCAAAAAAATAACATTTCCAGCATATTTTTGGTAATTTATTCCACTTTTAGTTTTCGTCGCAGACGCCTCATTTCATCATTTTCTCTTCAAAAGAATATTTGCAGTCAACATAACTGACAATTATTTTACCAGAAGATGCCCCTACCCTAAGCCTATTTATGCAATTGTTAAAAACAAATTTGGGGGGGTCCCTACCCCTGGTGTGAAATTCAAGTTTTCCTCATTTTTTTCCATCTCTACATACATTCATCATTCATCTTCCAGCATGCCACGTCCAAAGTTACCGCCTGACCAGGTCAAGAGTTCAGCGCAGACGAGCCGAGAGCGAAAAAAGACGCTAAGACATGAAGCAGACCTTCGAGCTGCATCAAGGGCTCGGGTCAAGGAGCGTGAGACCCCAGAGAAGGGTAGAGATCGTCAAGAGGACTCAAACCAGCGGGTAGATATTTTCATGTAATATAATCTGAATACAGCCTGCAATTTAGTTGTCAGAAAATTGCAGATGAATACATGTATGTATGTATGTCTCCATTAAAAAAGAAATTGTCAAATAGTCACTCAGTGTTAATATTTTGTTTTGTTCCTCTCCTAACACAGACTAGGGTCGACCTCACATCTCCAGAGAGGAGTAACCTCACGTCATCCGACCGGGACCAGGCCACCACCAGCAGTAGGAGGCCAATGCGCCAGGCTTGTGAGCGGCAGAACTGTGTGGACCTGACCTCCCCAGCGAGGGTTGACCTCACATCACCGGAAAGGGTCGACCTCACATCTCCAGAGAGGAGTGACCTCACGTCATCCAACCGGGACCAGGCCACCACCAGCAGCGGGAGGCCGATGCGCAAGGCTCGTGAGAGGGCCCCCACGAGTCCCCCAGGCCGACACGCAGCAGCGGCCCACCTCCAGGAGTGCAGTTTAATGTTGACCTGCTGCAAGATGTGGTGTAAGTTTTATTTGCATCAATTTAGACAAACAGATCAAAGTACAGAAAAGTAAAGTCTCTATATACATTACTCAGTAATATTCCATACATGTAGAAATACAAATCTCTATACCAATAACTAACCATATATACATGGATAATCACACTTGTCAATCAGCCGTGACTTATACATGAGGTACTCTGAGGTAGTCATTACACTAGTAAATTCTGTTTGTCATTGATTCTTCAATTACAGTGATACTCTCCAGCACACCACAAAGTGAAGGGAGAAAATAAAAGTAAATATTTGTAGTGGTAGACTAGCCATAGTATTGATGTTGTTTAGTTTAGTTGCTTTGTTCTTGCTTGAATTGTTCTTGCTTGGTTTGTGTTTATGCTTTGCTAGCTTTTGGATTTTTCTATTTCAAACTTGAAATTCATTGTAATTTTATTCATGTGTATGTTACTTTTACTTTTACTGACCATTATCCATACTGTTATATGTTTTAGGGGTGTGCGCATGTGCCCTGGCCCCAAAATCGAAACTCCCATAAAACGAAGACTATACCATCGTTTAGAGATAGCCAACAAGGTTAAAAAAAAACCAAGGAAAAACAATCAGCGAACTTCTCGCGCAGATTGACAAGCTGCGTACATCAAACAATAAAACGACACCAAAACCAAAAACTGCCCACCGCAAGATGATCCCTGATCCTGACCCTGTTGATAATGTAAAGGCCCTTCGGAAGGTCGCCAAGATGTACAACCACCTCACCTCTGGATTGAAGTCACTCCCGCGCCTGACGCGCGTGAGAGTTACAAGACAGTTCACCACTACCGCCTCCTTAAGGCGGTGTAGGATGACATCTCAGCTGGCAAAGGACATTGGCGTTGACCGTCGTGCTCTGCTGACCGGTCGAGGCCCACGTAAAGTCTCCAGTTACGCCGCCAGCTTTCAACACCAGAGACGCGACATCATCACTGTCCTGATGGAGCCCGAACACTCCTACACCCTACCAGGCAAGAAGGACACTGTGACTGTGCGGAAGAAGAAACACCAAAAGGTTGTGCTCACAGAGTTCCTGCACGTTCTCTACAAGCAGTACCTCGAGCGTTTCCCGGACCGTCGGTGCAGCCAGAGCTTCTTTAACCGGGTACGGAAGTCGGTCGGCTTCATCAAGTTGGTGTCTCATACCAACACCCAGGTGTGTTTGTGCACTAAGCACCAAAACTTCACCCTCCGACTCCGTGCCTGCAACGACAGGAGGCTGCCCGACGATGTGGTACGCACGAACACCAAGGAGCAGTTCATTGGCCAGCTCCGTGAGTCAATCCGCACACCAGCTGTCCACTGTGAGACCTGGAAGATGGTCAATGTTGCATATGGACCAACAGACAAGAAGACCGGGAAGAAGAAGACAGTGAAGAAACTACGCCTCCGTGCATCTACCACCACTAAAGAGGACTTCCTCAAAACCATGGAGACTGAGTTTGAGACAATGCGGGCACACTCCATCCGTGCGCAGACACAACATCGGGCCGTGCGTCTGCTACATGAAAGCATGACAGAGGCAGAGTGTACCATCCAAATGGACTTTGCTGAGAATTGGATGGTCGCCACAGAGTGTATACTACGCCAAGGAACCGGTCACCCTCCACCCAGCCGTGATCCACCATAAGGACAGTGACGGTGCAACTACCAAGCACCTCTCTGTGGCACTCGTGACGGACGACCGGAAACACGATTCCGGGGCCATCTTCGCATTCGTGGCCAGGCTCTGCAAGTTAATCCGCGATCGTCTGCCTCTTGTCCAACGGTCCACTACGCCTCAGACTCCCCATCTTCCCAGTACCGTAATAGGGCCATCTTCTCCATGCTCTGCAGGCACCAACACCTGTTCGGTCTCAGCGCAACCTGGACTTACTTTGAGGCAGGACATGGCAAAGGGCCATGTGACGGTGTTGGTGCGGCTGCCAAACGGAACGCAGACATGGCCATCAACAGGAAAATCCTGATCGAGAATGCAGCAGACTTCGCGGACCAAGGTAATCGACTGGAAGGGTCTGTGCAGTACATCCACGTACCCCTGGAGGAGGTTGAAAGTGCACGCGCAGACCTCCAACCCCTGATCTGCATGAAGGCTATCACGGGCACAATGCAGGTGCATGCCATAGTCCCAGTAGTTCCAGGCCGCTCCATCGCTGTGCGAGGCACCTCATGCTTCAGTCCCTGCTGCTGGGAGGATAACAAGTCACTTCGTGAGTGTCCTGGATGGACTGCACACCGGCTGACCTTCAGAAAGCCAGGTGAAGAAGTCGCTTCAGCCCCAGCCCCAGTAGTAGTAGAGGAAGTGGAGGAGGTGCTGCCCGAAGAACTTGTGGAAGATTACAGCGTTGGAGACTACGTTGCATTTAACTACAACAGCAGGTGGTTCCTGGGACGAATTATCGAGGAGGCCGACGAGAATGATGAGCTCTTAATATCGTTCATGGAAGGACCAAGTTCTTCTGGCAAAAGATTTGTCTGGCCCCCCCGAGAGGACAAACGGCATGTGCCCCTGGACGACATCATCATCCAGACTCCAGCACCAGTTCCTGTCGGCAAGGGCAGATCTGCAGATAAGTTTGTCCTGCCTGCCGAAACCCACCAGGAGCTACATGACAGGTTCTGATGTAGGTGATGGCTTGATATGTAAAATATACTTAAACCGCTTATTTGATAGCATCAAGTAGTTCAGCTATATTCTAGATATCATTAAAGATATGATATTAATGTTTTTGTATGCTATTATGAGACATATTTGCCTTATAGAAAAAGGGTATAGAAGTGATATTAATCCATTTTTTTATTTTTCGCGTAATCTCGGGAAAGTGTGAAAATAATGTGAATTTTTATTTTTCAAAGCACACAAAGGTGAAAAAGTGTGTGTTAATAGATGTTTTATAGCTTCAAAATGAATGTACAAACAGTTTTCTATAAGGAAATGAGGTTAAAAGGTGCTCTGATGGATGGTAACCGAACTCCCTCTCCGCCTCTTCGCGTCCCTTCCAGGGCCGAAGTTTTCCGACATTTGTCTTCCATTTCCTACCAGTTAGGCAGTCCTCCATCATCACCGTGGACTCGGAGATGATGCGAATAATCTTAAATGGACCTTCCCAAGGCGTTACGAGCTTCAACCGTTCCAGTGGCTCGTAGTACCTTAGTACTTTGTCCCCGACATTGAAACAAATTCTCTTGGCATTGGTGTCATAACCCACCTTTTGCCATTTCGCACTCTTCAGCAGTTCTTTCCGAACGGCCTCTTATGCCTGTTTGAACCTATCCCTTAATGACTCTACAAACAATACAGTGCAGGGCGCCTCTGGGTCTATCCCAACCACTCCATACACTAAGTCGGCGGGCATTATGATGTCCTCGCCGAACACTAGCATGTTTGGAGTGCAATTAGTGGATGAATGGACAGTGTTGTTGTAGGCGTGTACTACAAACCCACACTGTTCATCCCAGTCGTCCTGGTGGGTATTAACCAGGGGCTTTAGCACTTGTATCAGGGTTCTATTGAACCGTTCTACCTGTCCATCCGACTGTGGTCGGTATGGGTTGGTTCGGGTCTTGCAAATGGCTAGGTAATGACACATCTCCTGCCATAGCTCTGACTCGAACTCTCTCCCTTGGTCGCTGTGCATCATAAGGGGGACCCCCAAATGGAGCACCCAGCCTCTTACAAATGCCTCAGCGCATGTGGCGGCTTGTGATTAGGAAGAGGAAACACCCGAGTGTACTTTGTATAATAGTCGGTTACGACCATCATGCAAGCATTATCTCTGGGCGTCGTTTTGATTCCGCTACTCGAGCGAACCTGACACAAAACAATTCCTTGGATAAAGGTTGCTTTCCCAGGCCGGGTCCCGGCTTGTTTTTACAACAATCCGGGCAAGTGGCGATCCACCGAAGTAGGTCACCTCTCATTCCGGGCCAGTAGTAACGTCTTTGTACACGCTCTATCGACCTCTTCTTACCAAAATGACCACTAGTTTGGTGGCCATGGCAATAATACATGATATCCCTCCTCATCGGGGTGGGAATCACTATTTGTAACAGCCTACCGTTGGTAGAAGTAGTCTTCCACCTGCACAGTATGCCGTCTCGGATCTCTAACTCGGTCCATTGAGCTAGCAATCGCCTCGTTTCCCTATCTTCTAGGGATACCAATGGCCTTGCCGGTTTCATACCTGTCCGTAGGTATTCCATTATGAGCGCAGTGGTGGGATCCGACTGTTGGAACTTCTTGATGGTCTCCGGGGACCAATCGAGATAGCTACATACAGCCTCCTCCCAGGGGATACGGGGGGTGGTATAATTAAATACCAACCCAGCTACCACAGCATTGTGGGCCCCGCAGTCTTCACAAGTGGCATTCTGGCACCTTCGGACGGGTCGCCTCGACAAGGCATCCGCATTGATATGTTTAGCACCGGGCCGGTGCTCTATTTGTTTGTGCTCTAATCTGAACTCGGATAGATGAGCTAACCATCGTCCAATCATCCCCTCGGCATCCTTAAAGTTAAGGAGCCACCTTAGAGACGAATGGTCGGTTCGCAAAGTAAAGTCACTTCCCCAAAGGAAATGCTTAAACTTCTTCGTATACACCACTACCGCGAGGAGTTCTCGTTTAGTGATACAATAATTACGCTGGGTCTTGCTTAGCGTGTTGCTAGCGAATGCTATTGGGACTTCGACTCCATCCTGGACCTGAGAGAGAGCCGCCCCGATTGCATCATTGCTCGCATCTGTGTCTAATATGAAATGTCACTCGGGAGTGGGATATTTCAATACGGGTGTGTTTCTAAACAAATCCTTTATTTGTGTGAAAATAATGTGAAGATTCTTCTTGCTAGCTGGTCCATGGGAATGGGTCACGTGCCCTACCCGGGGTCCAGTGAGCTAAGCACTGCATTGGAAAACTGACACGAGAGTAATTCGGTATGAAATCACGGTAGTAGGAACAAAATCCTAAAAATCCTAAAAATGATCTCACCTCACCGAGCTCGGCACGATGACCCCTAGGTCCAACTGCTTTTGTATTTCCTGTTCACAAATTAGCTTCTTCTTAAGAGGAAGTCTGCGATACGAGATTTTAAAAGGTTTCTCGTCGCCCACATCTATAGTGTGCAACACCTTATCAGATCTGCCTACCGGTCCTCCTTCCCTACCGAAAGCACTCTCGTACCTCCGTAGGAGTTTCGCTAGGCATTCCTTATCCTCTGTATTCTGTAAATCTGATTGTTCAACCAGTTTCTTAAATTCTTTATCCAATGGATGCTTACTAACAGGGTTTAGTGGTTTATGGAACCTGGCCTCGGCGACGTGTTCTACCGAACTCATCTCTCCCACACTGTCGCCTCGTTTCAAGTAAACCACCGAACCACTTCGGTTAGTTATGGGTAATACAGTCCATGCTGCATTAGCCACCAATATGTCCACTGAATCCAACCCGATACTTGACAAATATACAGTGTCGGGTTCAAAGACTCCAGTTTCATTCCTTTGGGCCATAGATCCACCACAAAGGATGTCGCAAGTGGTACCCGGTGGAATCTTCACCGTGTGTATCACTGATGCAACCGAAGACACCTGACTCAATACGCATTGGACATGCAAGCCATACGGGTTCCTTATACTCATCATATCATCCCTGGGGTCCAAGACGGCCCCATATAAGCTTGCAAAATCCAATCCGAGGATTCCGTCATCACTAACCTCTGCTATAGTTGGCGAAAGAACGAATTCTTTGCCTCCTATACGGATAGGCATAAACGTCCTACCAAAAGTATGCATACTGCTTCCGTCGGCTGTGCAAGCATTTACCCCCGTTTTGAGGTTCTCATGACTGCCGGCCACCGAGTCGAAGAAACTTTTGGACACACAGGAGTGGCTGGCTCCAGTATCCACCAAGAATTTGCCTACCCGGCCATCCACAGATATGGGTACATACCACCGTCTCCCCCCTAAAGGAGAGGGGTTGCTGGTAAACTGTCTCCCGAATCACCAAGATTCAATCCGAGTCCTCTCAAAAACTCCAGACACTGATGACTTGGGGGAAGGCGTGTCCCACACACTCGAATCAACTCCTTGATCCATCCTTCCTCTCCCCCAGTGCGGCCACTCGCCTCCATATGTTCACCACCGTACACATGAGCACTAGGGTCCCTGGCCCCGGCCGTAGTGCAGGGGTGCGCACCCACAGCCACCCGGCCTCCAGGTGAATTTGATTCGAAATCTTCCTCCGGGTTACCCCCGGTAGCATTTTGGCATTCGTTCCATCCTGGGGTTGTACCCAATGCCGTGGATACAACCCCCACAAGTTTTCCACATCAGTGGAATTCGTAGCGTTCTGTTCACCCTCACCGTTATCTTCGGCTTCATAGAAGGCGGCTATTACCGGCTAAGCAGCGGTACATTCAGACGAATAGTGTCCCATGCGTTGGCACCTGAAACACTTGACCGTCCGGCGATCCACTCTGGGTCTCTGCCGGCTTGCTTGGAGGGCATCTGTAATTTTCTCACACATCTCCTCCATAAGTTTGGTCATGTCCGGAGGTTGACCTTTCGCTTTATCAGCGCTGTTGGAGGGCTTGATTGCCTTCCCACCAACTTTCGGGTCACTCCTGACCTCGGATGACGGTTTAGAATCCCTCGGTTTACTAAACGCCTTCCTCGGAATATACTTCGTGCCTGAAGCATTTTTACTAAGCTGCATCGAGCAAAAGGTGCTGTCCTACCGCTGAACTACCGGTGCTAGTGGAGCCGAGCCGGTGGCATTCGGTATATCCCCGGCTAACATGGCTCGCTTGTTCACGGCCATATCTATACCATTAAATATACAGTGCAATGTTATGCCTTCCTTCCAAGCATTGTACTGCGGATGCTTAGGTGTTGAACAGGAGACTGGGTCTTCTTGTTTAACAAACGTCGAGTTCGGGTTTAAATCCTTACTCGCCGGAGGAGCATTCGTCTACTCCTGCTCCTGTAAATAACTCTCCATAGCAGACTTATTTAATGTGAGGGTAGCTACATCCGTAGTAAGATTTCGCTGCTCCTCCCTTAGCTGTGCATTCTCTGACAAGATCTCAGATCGAATCTTCTCATTATCTGCGACAGCTCGGTTACGCTCCTCTTGGGCGGCTACTGCCTCCCGCTTAAAAGTATCCTTTAACAGACGATACTTTTCGCCCTTTTCCTTCTGAGACCGCTGATATTCATTGATTAACTTGGCTTCTGTCTCCGCTTTACGGAGCTGAAGTTTCTTCAACTTTTCCTCCATGGCATGTAACTCGGATTGTAGTCTGTTTATATCCCGGGCCTTAGCAACCTCCTCGGCTCTAGCCTTTTCGATTGCTCTGAGTCTATTGGCTTCCTCGAGCTCCAGCTCAGCCAATCTTTTATCCTTTTTTTTTTCGTCTTTCTCCTTTCGCTCCAATCGATGGGCTACAGAAGATAAGCGATATTTGAGGTCGGATTCCTTTAGAATCGCGGGCTTCCCTAGCCCACTTAAAAGGGTCTATTTCTCCTCTTTCCTATCCCCTCAGGATGTGTGTGGTGCACATATGCGTGGGCACTGACACATTCCTCTGTGAAATTGTGTAATGTAGTTCTCGCCATGAATATGACCTTAGCTGTCGAAATGGCGTTAAACATCTATTACTCACTCACTCACTTCTTTAGAATCGCCTCCTGTTCAACGGAACGGAGTTTACTGATCCGAGATTTTGTCTCCTCCTCTATCTTCGCTTGGGCTGCCATGAATTAGTCATGCTTCCTCTTAGCCTGTAGCTCTACCTGCTCCTTGGCTTTCAAATAGGCCGAAGTAGTTTTATACCCGGGGCCCATCCGACGTCCGTATATTGACTTGCGACTGCCTCCAGGGTTAAACATGGAGTCAGACAAGCCTTCGTCCAGCGAAAGGCCTAGGTAGTGCCTTTCCGAGCTCCTCGGTTTGGCATCCCGGGGCCTAGTCTTCGGGGTTGCAGTAGGAACCTCTGGATCCTTTACGGCTTTACTATCGTCGCTATCATGATCCGACGACGTCATTAGTGGGGCTACCCCGGTTAATAAAAAGTTTCAAAACCTCGTCTAGATCTTGTAAGTGCCTTTCCCACGTGGGGCTGTAAATGGCTACATCGTCCACATATGCTACAACATTTTTATACTTGCATTTCATGAGGAGTTGTTCCATTACGTTTATGAAAGATGGGCCTGAAGTTTTGAGTCCCATGGGGAGAACTTTGGCCATGTATCTCGTGCCATTGGCAGAGAAGGCGGTAAGTGGCCTAGATTCTTCTGCTAGGGCAATCTGGTGATAGGCGCTGTAGTTTGGAAAAATACTTGCACCTGTCCTGCCTATCTGCTGCATTAGGTCATCAGCTCTGGGGAATGGATGATTGAGAGTCTACTGAATTCATTTCTGCATCAGCATTTCGAGAAGTGTCCTTGGATAATCCAATGGTCGTGTTCCGGGTGGGGTCGGGGTCACTAGGTGCTGGAGTGCCTTCCCCTGATCCCTATTCATCCTGTATGTTATTGAGATTGTCATTGTCGGCGTCAGACTGAGATCCTGAACGGCTCCTGGAGTAATTCCTGCCTGGGGTCGGATCTCTGGACTTCTTTGATGACTGTTGTACCCAATTGTCTGGGATGGTGAAGTCAGCTAGGACCATGAAGGAGACATTTTTGTTGTTATTTGGCTGCCCAGCAACTGGTATGAAGACAAAACTCTTGTTGCTTTCAGAGGATCTTGATCTTTGTTCTGACCTGTCTCCTGACCTGTCTCTTCCTGGGGACTTATAGTCAGATCTATTTTTGGAATTGGATCTGTAGTCCTTGGGATTGGACCTGTCTGAAGACTTGGACCTTCCTCTGTAACTGTTTTTGAATTTATTTTCATACTGCTTGCTGTAATTACTACTGGGCAGTCTGTCTTCTTTCTTGTGGTCGCGCTGATATTTATCCTTTCTGGATCTGTTGTCGTCCTTGTTGTAGCCTACTGCACATAACTCTGCTGAGCTGTTCTCAGCAATTCTTATTGCCTCAAGGTTCAATTCCTGATTTATGGCTAACTGTTCAGCTTCCAGCAAGGTCTTGGGAGACTTAGCTACAACGACATTCTTTAACTTGGGTCTGAGTCCATTTACAAGGTAGTCCACCTGTGAAGCTTCATCCAGGCTGCTGTTGGACAGCGACATGGTCATGTCTGCAAGGTAGTCCTCGGTGGTTTCATTTGGCTTCTGTCTTCTGGCTCTGTACCCTTTGAGGATGGTACTGAGGTCGGGGTTGCCAAATCTTGCCAAGAAAGCCTCGTAGACTGCCTCCTTGTTCTGCATGATTGGCTTGTCCATTATGTTGCTGAAAACCCACTGGGCTGCCCTCCCTTTGAGAAAGGTATACAGGTATGTTGCATGTAGGTCGGGCCTCTTGGCATGCACATTCCTTATGAAAAATTTGAATTCAGTCAGAAATTTTGCTGCAGACCTGTAGGGCGTCGGTTTGTCAAAGGGTTCAGGCTTGTTGAATGAACCTAACTGGGCAGATGTGAGCTTGTCGCCGTCTAAACCACTGGGGGAAAGTCTGGTGTACTCAGTGCCATGATATCCTCCCTGGTGCGCTACCGGTGTGGAGTGTGCTATGTGGGAATACCTAGGAGGATATTGTGGCTTAGAGTGGTTATCTGCCTGTCCCTGGGGACTGTAAACAGCATTAACCACATGGCCACAATGTTGGTTTGGATTAGGCGCTGTGTTATATGATGCTGTCGCCCCCTGGTGGGTGTTCGGTGCACTAGCTGCTGGAGATTGGTGTAGTGCATGGGAGGTGGAAGGGGCGGCGACTGTGTTCTGGTTACTGCTGTCCATGAAGGCATGTGATGGGCTCAGTCTTGTTCCTGTCATGTCATTATGGCTGGGGCTGTAGCTAGGTGCCGTGGGGTAGGGAGGGGTGGACTGCATGGGTCCTAAATCACCCTGGGCACCAGTGGCAGTTTGGTTGGAGCTAGTAGCGTTGGCATTGGTAGACTGGCTCTGAATAGCCCTCATGAGGTCGAGCCTCATTGAGTCCATGTTTCTGCTAAGCCGGTCAGTCATCTGGTATGTGAAATCTTCAGATCTTCTGAGAACTTCCATATTGCCTTGTTCTGCCTGCTTGAAGTTGTGAGCGGTGTTACTCTCCATATGCTCCTTCCAGCGTTCCATGTCATCCAACCTGAGGTGTACCCTAGCCAATTGACCTAAGTGTTCCTGTCCATGATTTTTAATTTCAGTGGATAGGGCGCTCACGTGTTTGGCTAGTAGCTCAGAGAAAGATTCACTGACAGCGTTAGTACAGTCCCTGACGAGACTTCTCCTCATATCTTCATGGTCATACTGAGGGGGCTGACCTCGGGACATTGCCATATTAGGCCGGTGGGGAAAGGTTACTTCAGTATCTTCCCCAGGTGAATCGATAAGGTGAGGTGAGGTATAAGGCGTTCTATTGCCTCTATTGAGTAGTGGAGTTGTAGCTACGAGGTGGGATCTGCTTGTAGCTCCATCTACACTTCTCAGTAGTCTGTAACCAGTGGGGGTCCTTCTTCTAAGAGGTGAACTTGATTGGGCCCTCCTTCTAAATCTAGAGCCTTGTCTGGATGGTGAATCCACTGACCTGGTCCTAAGTGGCTGTGTGGGTGTGTACACAGGTGGGGGGTACAGGTCCTCCTCTTCAGAAGTGGATTGGTATTGGTTAGGCTGGGTAACAGTAGGTTCAAGCCACTCATCCAATAGTCTATTGATGTTGAGTGAGAAGTTTGGATTGTCTCCTACCAGGTGTCCAGAGTTGTTATTGGAAACCCTGCCTATACCGTTTTCATAGGCTGCTCTCCACCTAGAAACTGCTGATCCAATTCTGTCTCTCCAGTAATCAGTTTCTAGGGAAGTGTCAGAGTCTGTGTCCACAACCACTGGCATTTACTCGATGGACATGATTGAATCCGTGGTACCGACGGAGCCAATCATCCTTCCATGTAAATGGAGGGCACTCGACTGACCTAGTTCGGGCCGGTTCGTGCCCGATACAGGTATTTTCAAACATTCTGCTTGATCTTCTGACCTGATAAAGTATTTGATGATCCATCCCCATGTTTCTCATAGTCGTGTCTGCACGACTATGATTCATCCCCCAAGGGTTACCGGTCTCGGCCTCACTCAAATGTGAAGCCTCGAACCTGATATCCCTATACTTAGGAGGATCGACATGTTGTTGGGCTGTGGTAGGGGTCGAAAACTGTCCGATCACTCCACTTAGACCATCGGTGCGCGGCATCGAGGGAACGGGTTGGGTCCGACGTGACCTCGAATCTATATCGTCAATAGCCCCCACCATTCTGTTTATCTCCGCCTGCTGTTTTGAACGTTCCGCCTGTCTTAATTCCAACACTAGGAATTCCAGGCGGTTATGTTCCGCTTTCGCGAGATCTCGATGCTCGCTGAGGGCAAAGAGTTGCTTAATCTCCTTCATGGAACGGTCAAGCCACTCCCTGTAGTTAGGGTTTTCGACTAGGTCCTCTTGAGTGGCAATCCTAGTAGTGCTGCATACACTACTTTGTTGCCTCTCTCGAGGTCTAGCGGCACGCACTTTCGATTCCGTCTGCTCCTTCAGACGTTCCTTGAGTGTGAGTTCATCACAAACTTCTTTATTAACCCTGGCTTCGTCAGCCTCCCTACGAGACGCTATCTCCTGTCGGAGCTTATCGATTTCTCCACGCATGGCCCCCAGAGTATCCGAATCATTCTGATCCTTCAGAGATTGGGCTACTAAGGTTTCAGATTTTAAGGAGTTGAGCTCAGCCTCGTGCCTCGCTTTCTGTTCCATTAAAATCTGATATTCAGCCATCTTGTTTGTGTGGACGATTCGCTCCTCACAGCGACGACGCATTTCTGCCTCGTCCCTGGCTTGAGCATCCTCGTCAGCTTGCATCTGACAGAGTAACGACTCCTGTTCCTGACGTAGCTGTTCGACCTGCTTTTCATAAGCTGTTAGGTGTTTAGCTACTTCTTCAGTATGCTCGGCTGATTGTTGGTTTAGCTCATGCCGCAACTCTTGCAGTTGTTCCTCCAACATAGTCTTTTCTACCTCTTGTAGTTTCAACTTATGCTTAAGGGACATCTGCTCGTGCTGGGCATCCCGAAAATCGTTTCGAGCTCTCTCGACGCATTCTCGGCGGCTTGTTGCAAGGCGGTCGATCTTCGCTTTTAGTGATTGACATTCCATTGCTGTCAATCGACTACGCTCGATCTCTGACTTCGTTGCAAGCAAGGACTCTTTTTCGCTAGAGAGCTGTTTGACCTTCTCTTGAAGATCAGCAAGTTCTCTATTTGCGATTTGAGTCTTGTTCGAAGCCTCCAGCGCTTGCTGCCTAAGCTGTTCCAATTTCAGCTCTATTTCCATACTCTTCTCCTGAGCTTTCGTGGTATTGCTCGCAAGAGCATCCAACTGTTGGCGACCCTGGCGCAGTTGGCGTTGCTGCTCTTGCAACAACTCTTTGTTGAGTCCCCTCCCACTGTCTATACTTCCTTGTACAGACACGGGCGAGGGACCCTCGAAAGACCAACTACCAAGGCCCATTGCAGTTCCCACGGGTGATGATGTCCTTTCTACGTGTAGTGTTCTACCCCTCGGAGTTTATTGGAATCTTTCGATAAACAACGAAGAACAACTATTCAGGTTCCAGTTAAAACTTTATTGTCTAATAACACATAGGCATCAGCCCTTCTCGATCACAATTACAGGTGGTAGAGTTTGAACTCTATAGCACGTTCGACACTAGGCCTTCCAGTGTCTGCAGTTGATATTCCACATTTGCTGTTGCACAGAGAAGTTTCATAATATGGTAGCCGGGCAGCCGCCAACCATCGCTCACGATGGTCAGTCGGGGCTGGACTGACCCTGAGGAAGGCCGTACAACGGCCTTATATACACCAGAGTCGAGGGCCACGTGACCAGGTGGTGACGTGGCGCTGGACTCCAGCAATGTTGGTTTGGATTAAACGCTGTGTTATATGATGCTGTCGCCCCCTGGTGGGTGTTCGGTGCACTAGCTGCTGGAGAGTCTTGTTCCTGTCATGTCATTATGGCTGGGGCTGTAGCTAGGTGCCGTGGGGTAGGGAGGGGTGGACTGCATGGGTCCTAAATCACCCTGGGCACCAGTGGCAGTTTGGTTGGAGCTAGTAGCGTTGGCATTGGTAGACTGGCTCTGAATAGCCCTCATGAGGTCAAGCCTCATTGAGTCCATGTTTCTGCTAAGCTGGTCAGTCATCTGGTATGTGAAATCTTCAGATCTTCTGAGAACTTCCATATTGCCTTGTTCTGCCTGCTTGAAGTTGTGAGCGGTGTTACTCTCCATATGCTCCTTCCAGTGTTCCATGTCATCCAACCTGAGGTGTACCCTAGCCAATCGACCTAAGTGTTCCTGTCCATGATTTTTAATTTCAGTGGATAGGGCGCTCACGTGTTTGGCTAGTAGCTCAGAGAAAGATTCACTGACAGCGTTAGTACAGTCCCTGACGAGACTTCTCCTCATATCTTCATGGTCATACAGAGGGGGCTGACCTCGGGACATTGCCATATTAGGCCGGTGGGGAAAGGTTACTTCAGTATCTTCCCCAGGTGAATCGATAAGGTGAGGTGAGTTATAAGGCGTTCTATTGCCTCTATTGAGTAGTGGAGTTGTAGCTACGAGGTGGGATCTGCTTGTAGCTCCATCTACACTTCTCAGTAGTCTGTAACCAGTGGGGGTCCTTCTTCTAAGAGGTGAACTTGATTGGGCCCTCCTTCTAAATCTAGAGCCTTGTCTGGATGGTGAATCCACTGACCTGGTCCTAAGTGGCTGTGTGGGTGTGTACACAGGTGGGGGGTACAGGTCCTCCTCTTCAGAAGTGGATTGGTATTGGTTAGGCTGGGTAACAGTAGGTTCAAGCCACTCATCCAATAGTCTATTGATGTTGAGTGAGAAGTTTTGATTGTCTCCTACCAGGTGTCCAGAGTTGTTATTGGAAACCCTGCCTATACCGTTTTCATAGGCTGCTCTCCACCTAGAAACTGCTGATCCAATTCTGTCTCTCCAGTAATCAGTTTCTAGGGAAGTGTCAGAGTCTGTGTCCACAACCACTGGCATTTACTCGATGGACATGATTGAATCCGTGGTACCAACGGAGCCAATCATCCTTCCATGTAAATGGAGGGCACTCGACTGACCTAGTTCGGGCCGGTTCGTGCCCGATACAGGTATTTTCAAACATTCTGCTTGATCTTCTGACCTGATCAAGTATTTGATGATCTATCCCCATGTTTCTCATAGTCGTGTCTGCACGACTATGATTCATCCCCCAAGGGTTACCGGTCTCGGCCTCACTCAAATGTGAAGCCTCGAACCTGATATCCCTATACTTAGGAGGATCGACATGTTGTTGGGCTGTGGTAGGGGTCGAAAACTGTCCGATCACTCCACTTAGACCATCGGTGCGCGGCATCGAGGGAACGGGTTGGGTCCAACGTGACCTCGAATCTATATCGTCAATAGCCCCCACCATTCTGTTTATCTCCGCCTGCTGTTTTGAACGTTCCGCCTGTCTTAATTCCAACACTAGGAATTCCAGGCGGTTATGTTCCGCTTTCGCGAGATCTCGATGCTCTCTGAGGGCAAAGAGTTGCTTAATCTCCTTCATGGAACGGTCAAGCCACTCCCTGTAGTTAGGGTTTTCGACTAGGTCCTCTTGAGTGGCAATCCTAGTAGTGCTGCATACACTACTTTGTTGCCTCTCTCGAGGTCTAGCGGCACGCACTTTCGATTCCGTCTGCTCCTTCAGATGTTCCTTGAGTGCGAGTTCATCACAAACTTCTTTATTAACCCTGGCTTCGTCAGCCTCCCTACGAGACGCTATCTCCTGTCGGAGCTTATCGATTTCTCCACGCATGGCCCCCAGAGTATCCGAATCATTCTGATCCTTCAGAGATTGGGCTACTAAGGTTTCAGATTTTAAGGAGTTGAGCTCAGCCCGTGCCTCCCTTTCTGTTCCATTAAAATCTGATATTCAGCCATCTTGTTTGTGTGGACGATTCGCTCCTCACAGCGACGACGCATTTCTGCCTCGTCCCTGGCTTGAGCATCCTCGTCAGCTTGCATCTGACAGAGTAACGACTCCTGTTCCTGACGTAGCTGTTCGACCTGCTTTTCATAAGCTGTTAGGTGTTTAGCTACTTCTTCAGTATGCTCGGCTGATTGTTGGTTTAGCTCATGCCGCAACTCTTGCAGTTGTTCCTCCAACATAGTCTTTTCTACCTCTTGTAGTTTCAACTTATGCTTAAGGGACATCTGCTCGTGCTGGGCATCCCGAAAATCGTTTCGAGCTCTCTCGACGCATTCTCGGCGGCTTGTTGCAAGGCGGTCGATCTTCGCTTTTAGTGATTGACATTCCATTGCTGTCAATCGACTACGCTCGATTTCTGACTTCGTTGCAAGCAAGGACTCTTTTTCGCTAGAGAGCTGTTTGACCTTCTCTTGAAGATCAGCAAGTTCTCTATTTGCGATTTGAGTCTTGTTCGAAGCCTCCAGCGCTTGCTGCCTAAGCTGTTCCAATTTCAGCTCTATTTCCGTACTCTTCTCCTGAGCTTTCGTGGTATTGCTCGCAAGAGCATCCAACTGTTGGCGACCCTGGCGCAGTTGGCGTTGCTGCTCTTGCAACAACTCTTTGTTGAGTCCCCTCCCACTGTCTATACTTCCTTGTACAGACACGGGCGAGGGACCCTCGAAAGACCAACTACCAAGGCCCATTGCAGTTCCCACGGGTGATGATGTCCTTTCTACGTGTAGTGTTCTACCCCTCAGAGTTTAATCGAATCTTTTGATAAACAACGAAGAACAACTATTCAGGTTCCAGTTAAAACTTTATTGTCTAATAACACATAGGCTCTACCATGATATTATTTTCACAGAAATTCCTTATACCTCCACCGTACTGCCATCTTGGGCCTTCTTGTAAAAACTATACTGGTTTACTGCAATACAAATACGGTGGCTCACTTTTCAGTTGGATCCCTAGTAGATTCAACAGTTACTTTTTTTCAGGGCAGTATCTACCAGCATGACATCCTGACCTTATTGCTATTGAGCATGACATGGCAATGTTTATTTTGACGCTATAAAATCAATGAGAGGGGTTATCATTTGGTGGCACCCCCTATTGTTCCTTATGGAGACTGTAGCATGCATTAGATAAAAGCCACTGTTACTTATTCAGAACTTGCACTAATTCAGTAACTTGGCCCCTATACTAAATGTGAAGGCCACTGCACTTTTAGTTTTGTTGCAAATAGCTGCCCACGTTTTTTTCAACTTTTTATCAACCAAATAAATACCTTTTTTTGTATATGTTTTGACGTGTTGTTTTTTTTTTGCATTAAATTGTTTTGGCAAACTTGGACACCATATAAAAACTTTTTTTTTTACGTTAAGAAAACGTTCTTCTACCAAATGGGTGAAGACAAAGTCCTTTTGAAAAGATTACTTGTTTTTGTTTATCACCCATTCCACACAATAACAGGGCTACATGTTTATAAATCCTACATGGGTGATTGGGAACATTCCCATCGAAAATCTTGTAAAGTATGCAATTCAGTGGTATAAGTCATGAGAAAATCCATTTTTATGAGTAAAGACTGGCCCTCAAACGTACACCTTTGTCAATGGACCATTCTGAGTATTATTCATTATTTTACACATTTATCAAATACTTCGCCACACATGCTCAGGACCTGCTCACAAGCTCACAGCTCATCCCCCCCCCAGTGTGTACAGTGAGCTGCTCTTACATCACCCATACCAGGATGTTGTGAGAGCCGGACCCATCCTATTTCTGGGCACTGACTCACTGGGAGTATCACAACATACCGACATACCTGTGGACGCATTTCTATGATGCAGGGAAATTCCACGATCTCCCTTCATCCTGATTGGTCCATTTATAAATAGAATCATTACCAGGTATGGCGACGCATAGGATCTGATCAGTCCCAACCAGATCTGACCAGATCTGACCTGCTCCTACCGGTACATTTCATCACCCTGTGAGCTGCTCACCTAGGTATATAAGACCAGTGAGCAGCCCCCAGCAATCACCTTTTCTACTTACATTATCCCACACACAACCTCCCTAGTATCTAGGACCTACGACAGGTTGAGCTTGGAGCTTAGGGGCAGAGCCTGCACGCTGGCAAGTGTATCATTGTTACCACCTATATGTACACTCTGTCATCATGCAATAAACAAGGATCAAAGAACTTCTCTGGATTCAGTGTTCATTACAACATCGACTTGTAACGGTTCATTGACAATTGTGGAGAACTCCTCAGAATATCCCACTACTAACCTCTCATAGCCATGAGTAATAGTGAGACCACACCCAAGGAGCCAGTTTCTAAACGTACCTTTGCATCACCTGGGCTAGACCCGCCCAACCGACCTGCAGCTGCAGCGCACCATTTCCAGAGAGAAAATTCGTCACCTGACGCCCTCAAACTTGATCCAATTATACCTAGAGCCCTTCAACCACGCACAAAACAGACTGTGAGTACCGGCATTGTACAATTTTCATCCACAATTGTAGATAACAATACTGGAGCACAAACCAGTACACCAATAGCTCTGTCTGCACCAGGATTGGACATTTCTTTACCTGGACACTGACAAGCTGCCTCACCACAAATAAGGCTATCTGGTATAACAAGCCCCACATCTGAGAAATCACAACGGGGTACACCGGATCACCTACATTTTGATCCACACCTGGAGAAGAGAGACTCAGATCTCCAAGCCACCCTAGAGGATATTGTACCCCCATCACCTGTAAAAGCCAATACAGTGCCTACCGGTAATACTCTGACACAGGCAGGCACCAACTCAGCAATATCTAGGTGGAGGACAGCTTACAAAGAGGGCGTAGGAAGAGCAAATCACCCCACCCCCAGTTTTCCCCCTAGGTACCAAAGGGATAAAAGGCACCACTAGTTTCTCGGCTCACATCAACAGACTCTTAGAACACGAGTGGCCTACTGCTAAGAGTAATCACCCCAGAGCCTACCACCACCCATCCACATCCGAGGAGGAGGAGGAAGACCTGCTTTTCCCCCCACCTGTGTACACCCCTAGAAGTCAACAGCGAACAAGGTCTGTAGACTTACCTGTCAGACCCCAGCCCAGACGCAGGAGAAGGACACAGTCAAGCTCACCTCTCAGGAGGAGATCACCCACTAGTTACAGACTTCTAAGAAGTGTGGACGGAGCTACCAGCAGATCACACCTAGTAGCCACAACTCCTTTCTTGGATAGAAGAAGCAGAGCACCCTATAACTCACCTCATCTAATTAGCTCAGGAGAGGACACAACAGTAACTTTCCCCCAGAGAGCCAATATCACAATGTCCACAGACCAGCCACCACGCTATGATCAGGATGACCTGAGAAGAAGTTTAATCAGGGAATGCACCCAAGCTGTTAGTGACTCCTTTTCTGAGTTACTCGCCCAACAGGTCAGTGTTCTATCTGCTGAAATTAAAAACAGTGGACAGGAGCAAAACAACCTGCTTGCCAGAGTAAACCAGAGATTAGAGGACATGGACTGCTGGAGGGAATGAATGAAAACTGAGAGTGCTCTCAGCTCTAGAAGGGCAGAAGAGGCCAACATGGATGTTCTCAGGAGGTCTGAAGAATTCACGTATCAAATGACAGAGCAACTTGGCAGAAATATAGACGATATGAAGACAGACATTTATAGAGCCATACAAAGCCAGTCAACTACCGCTGATACCACAGCGATCAACCAGACCGCCTCCTGCACGGGACAATGCCTAAATCCCCTCCACCAAATGCCGCCATACCCTACAGCACCTAGCTACAGCTCAATCCAAGCCAATACATTGACTGGAATAGGGTATAGCCCACCTAATGCCTTCCAGAACAACTCCAGCGGCAACACAGTATCTGCCATGCCCACTTCACAAGCCGCGCAGTATCAAACACTGAGCGTTAGTGCAGTAAATTCACACCAGATGGCAGCAGGAGTAAACACCCAGTCGCTAAACCCGAGCCGGACCGCCTTAGGTCAGATATTCAACAGTGTTTACACACCTCCAGCACAGGTGTCAAGTCACCAGAGCCAGACACAGCCACCTTATGCCCCAGGATACCCCCAGTTGGCACACTTCACACCTGCGATGCCTGATTCTATTTAGGACAATCTGTTTTCAACCAACACACAAGGCCCTTAGGCATGATGAATAATGATAAACTCACATCTGCTCAGTTGGGCTCATTCAACAAGTCTGACCCCTTCGACAAGGCTTTCCCAGGGAAGTTCCTGACTGAATTCAAGTTCTTCATCAGAAATGTCCACCCCAAAAGGCCCGACCTACATGCCCCGTGTATGTACACCTTCCTCAAAGGCAGAGCTGCTCGATCAGTGGTCTTTCACCAACATAATGGACAAGCCAATTAGGCAGGACACAAATGCTGTATATGAAGCTTTCCTTGCCAGATTCGGCACCACGGACCCCACTACCCTTCTCAAAGGTTACAGAAGCAGAAAACAAACAACCCAATGAGTCCACAGAAGATAACCTGGCGGACATGATCCTGCTACTGTCAAACAGCAGTTTAGATGAGGCTTCACAAATTGACTACCTGATCAATGGCATCAGACCTGAACTGAAAAATGTTGTCCTCGCCAAAGCACCAAAAACACTACTGAAAGCTGAAGAAATTGCCCTTGAGCAAGAACTAAGCATTCAAGCAGTGAAACTTGCCCAGGCCTATGACAGCTCAGCCGAGTTATGTGCCGTAGGCTACAACAACAAAAACAACAGTCACAAGGACAACAGATCCAGAAGGGACAAATTCCACAGTGACCACAAGAAGGAAGATAGGCTGCCCAGCGGGAATTACAACAAGCAGTATGAGAACAAGTACAAAAATGGTTTCCAAGGGAACTCTAAATCTTCCAACAGACCAGCCTTCGGGGATAACAGATCAAGCACAAGAAACAGATCTTATTTCAACTCACCAGGAAGAAACAAATCCATGGATAGATCCAACCAAAGGTCCAGGTCATCAGAAAGCAGCAAAAGCTTTGTTTTCATACCTGTGAATGGACAAGCAAATAATTCCCGCAACGTTTCCTTTATGGTACCAGCAGATTTCATAATCCCCGACAACTGGGTACAGCAGTCACTAAACAATTCAAGGGACCCTACCCCTGGCAGAAATGATAGGAGAAGCTATACAGGGTCTCAGTCTGATGCTGAGAGTGACAGCCCCAAGAACAGTCGTGTTGATTGGGATTCAGGGGAAGGAACTGCAGCACCTACAGTCCCCGCCCCCACCATAAAGGACCCGACCAAACAACCGCCCCCCACTACCCCTCATTCAATTACTGAAGCAGAAGCAAATTCAGTCGACTCTCACTCCTCCAGCACCCATTTCACAGAACATATGGAATATAAGGAGGACCAGGACTCTTGCACTGACGATGATGAGGACTAATTTGAGGACCACAGCCGGAGAACTTCAATTCTGAAGCTGAAGATCAAGTCTGACAAATATGGGCAGCAAGGTAAGGCCATTTTTGTTAACACAGAATTGACTAATGGTGCAGTATCTGTTGACATAGATAACTTTTTGTATAGAGCTCTTGGTGATTCTGGCGCCTCCCTGTCTTTTATTAGCCAAAGGATGGCTGATAGAGTATCAAACACAGCCAATTTCAGATATAGTAGACACTCTAGACTCACAGTGTTTCTGGCTGATAAGACCCCAGTTCAGGTGAGTCACTCCATGACTATAGACTTCCTCATCGACGGCCATGAATTTAGGACCAGGTTCCACGTAGTTCCTGATCTAAATCACCCACTCAATCTAGGTGTAAACTTCATGACTAAATACAAAATCCTAAACCAAAAACACCCAACTACATCAGGGCTGTAAAGAACATATCCATACCATCCAACATTGAAGCCACCTTCAATGCTATCGTAACAGGAAGCAACAGTTTGGTGGGAAAGACTGGAATAACTGAGAGCGCAGGTACTACATTACCGGTATTAGTAAAGCACACCATTGTTAAACCAAGGTCAGCACTTAGAATAATCCCAGTAAATGTAGCAAACCCAAATGATTTCCCAATCAAAGTCAAGAGACAAATGAATCTTGGTATCTTTAGGCCGTTTGACATGAAACATGCTGTCCCCATTGGTTCACTCAACAACCAGCACTCACTCAACAGCGTCACCCCAGAAAAAGATTTATTCCCAATAAATTGTTGGGAGGATCCTATGGACCAACTCCCAAAAGGAGATGAACCTTTGAAATACACGATCTGTGAGAAACTCAGCGACGCTCAAAAACAACAAATCAAAAACATTGTTGAATCAAACAGGCAGGCCTTCGTCCTGAATGAGAGTGCTATAGGTCTAAATGTAGAAAAAGTTAAGCTGGAACTGATCCCAGACTTCAAAACATGCAACAGACTGTCCTATAGAATGTCCCCACACAAAGAAATCTTTCACAGAGAGCTCTTAAAGAAACACCTTGAACAGGGCATCATTGAGGAATGCACCAAGCCTTGTGAATGGAACTCACCAGCCTTTTTGGTACCTAAGCCACAAGGAAACATAAAACTGAAATCAGAAAAATGCGAATTCGGTACTACCAAAATGGAATTCCTAGGTTTCAACGTAGACCGACATGGCCTATCACCGTCACCAGACAAGACCGGCCAAGTCAAAACCTTCCCCCCACCCAAAAACATCCACGACCTGAGATGTTTCAATGAGATGGCACAGTTCTACAAAAGGTTCATTAGAAGTTGTGCCCACATCATGAAGCCACTTTATGAGGCGACCAAGGGCACCTTCAAATGGACCATTGAGTGTCAGAGAGCTTTTGAAAAAATCAAATCTGCTATCTGTACTGAGGCTGTGCTCAAATTCCCAGACTATACCAGACCTTTCATCATCTTCACAGACTCAAGCAACTACAGTTTGGGAACTGTGATCACACAGGTTGATGATTATGGTTTCTATAGACGAATAGAATTTTCAGGGAGAGGTTTGACACCTCAAGAATCCAGATATGGGATAACTGACAAAGAACTACTAGGAATAGTTTTTGCAGTGAAAAAGTTCCACCATTATGTGGATGGAACGCACTTCAAAGTGTACTCAAAACACACACCCCTAGTCTCCTTATTCAACAAAAAAGAAAACATTACAAACGGGAGACTGGCCAGGTGGGTTGATATTGTCATGTCATATGATTTTGAAGTCAGGTACCTGCGAGGCAGAGCCAATATAGTGGCCTACTTCCTTTCTAGGAGGAAATACCCCCAAGCTCTGATGACCCAATTCCTATTAGAACCCAAGGAAAAATCAAACTTCCAAATTCTCGGATATCACAATGACAAAGTTCTTCAAATCTAAGACCCAATTCCAAACAACCCTGTCCTCATGGGACCTCCAAGGTCCAAACTCAAAGGAGGACAGATTTGGGGTAGCACCAGCAAGAAACCAAGGGGTATCATTGCCAAGAAGGGCAGCTCTGAGAGAGAAAGCATTAATGTAATTTGAGATGTGTGTACTAACACGCTCAAAGGCTCAGAAAGCCAAGCTTGACACACCCCCTGCACCCAGCAAACCACAGAGGAGTAAACAGACATGCCCCCAAAAGGTCAAGGCCACCAAACCAAAACCTAGGGGTTGACCACCCAAATCTAGGTCACCCAAAGTATCAGTGAAGGCAGCAAACGCCAGGAGGGCCAAGCTATCCCACAAAGTACAACCCATGGCTGAGAGAGCCATCTCCCAGCTATCTAAGCATCACTCCCTAACAGCATCTAGGGATTCATTGATACAGGCACAGCATGAGGAAATGTTTGACCTCTCCATGCTGCAATACATTACAAAGGGTGATTTACCAGATGACTCAAGCCTTTGCAAACAGATACTGCTAAATCATGACCAAAGAATTCAATTACAAGTCCCTAAGCGCTTTTTACAGTATTCAAAATGATACCCACGACGCACTAATCCAAATTGGCTTGAAACTCCAGCATTTAAACAATAACATCTCAAACATTCTGTTAAACCTGGAGCGACAATCCAGACAAGACACATTCTATTCCATGTTATTTTTGGCAGCAAATTCACAAATTGAAACCCTCATAAATGTACAAACCGATTTAAATTCCCTATTAGATTCACTCAACTCCTTAATGGATGGTCAGCTCCCTGCCAATTTAATCCCTCATGACACAATGAAAACGGGACTTAATAATCTATCTGACGCACTTCACACTGCCCACAAAGGCGCTATGGTCTTGAATGTGCTGCTAGTTTACTATTACAAGAGAAAAGTACACGTGCACTGGCAGAATCAAAACAAACTCCACATCACCGTGCCCATACCCATAGGACTCGGGAAAACACCTACTCTATTTATAGAACAGAGGCATTCCCTGTCCCCTTCGACACTACAAACACCGAGTCCACTTGCTATACACTTATACAGAAGCTACCCACATACATAGCCATGTCCAAGACCCACTCACATTACATTGAGATGGACCACACAGACATGGATATGTGTGATACCGGTGCTTTTATTAGCTGCAACCTACCCCTGCCTTTGCTATCACCCCGCCACCCCACGTGTGCTTTATCCCTATTTTTAGACATACCCTGTTCACCACACTTGTAATTTTCAGGCACATATGACAGCCAAAATTCCCAATATTCTAAAACCCATATCACACAGTTCTTATATGTTAATCACAGATAAATCATCATCAGTCCTACAGTGCTCTAACTCAGGCCAATTAGAAATTAAAAATGCCGCATACTCTATAGTATCAGTACCATGCCTGTGCTCACTAAAGAATCACGGCATGACAATGCCCAACACAGATTTGTCCTGCGCCCAAAATTTCACATTGCTCAGGTACCTATTAACGTGCCACTATGGTGGCACTTTGGAAACCCGCCAGCCTTGTGTGGGGTAACTATAGCAACCAACCCACCAGCCTTAAGGCTAGCCAACTTCCGCCGCCTTAAGATGCTCCACAATCAAAAATTGTTTCCCCTATTCAATAATGTAATTAATTTGAAGGAGGCTGCGGGATCAATCCATGATAAATCTTCAATACTGTCCATAAGCACAATAACACACCTTGGATATCATCTAGAGTATTTACCATGATTACACCTGTTGTCACCAATCATAGCGCTGCTTTGCCTCATCCTTACGTGCCGTGTGCACATGACAGTGACACACCTAGCACAATCATCAGTATTCACAGCACCCCAGCAATGGCAGACGTCGCTTCTTGGACCAAACTCAAAGAATTGATCAAAAAGTCCAACTCGGAGTGGACATCGTCCACCACACCTGCAGAGGAGACAGATACCAACATATGGGTACAGCTACCTGGTAGATATGATGCCATGGTGTCAGTCGCAGTCCTTGTAATAGCACTGTTCATACTCATATTCAGGGCTGTATGCAGGAGGTGCCTCCAGCACTGGCCATACTGGAGACAGGAACCATCGGATAACACTGCTAAATTCGTACTCAGGATCCACTCGGAGGGGAGAACCTTCAGTTTCCCCCTTGCAAACATGGTCTACGGCAGATATCTGTGGCCTGCATCCATCATTGCACCTACACTGACCCCACCCCAGCTAAGCAAGCCCCTGGGATGGTACCTGGATGCAGAATGGAGGAACGAGGTCACCATGATCATTGCCGGCCGCCTGAGGACCATCCGCCTAGAGCGGTACCCTAGATGCCCTCTGTTCTGGAGAATTTCTCTGGCGTTAATATTCAAATCCAAACTATACACCCTAGCACTGGCCATTGAAGAAAAAGGACAGCCGGACTACCAGGTAACACCCTGTGACGGTGAGTCCTCGGCGAGTTTTGTCCCGATTTTGGGCTGAGAGGGCAACAGACATAGTTAATGGTAGGTAAAAATTTCGACTCAATCTTCCAAAATGACCGGTTCGGTAGATGACAAAATCATCCAGGGCCGTACACCTCACCACTTAGAACCGCCCCAAGGTTATACCCAAATGTCAGTAGTGCTAGGAAGATACCATCACAATTATGTGGGGATGGCAGGTACCCCCTCACACACAAAGGATAATATGGTGGATAACGCCATAAGATGCTGATGTGGGGATTACCCCCAACTCCACCACCCCCACCAGACCCCCCCACAAAACCCACCTCATAAGATCGTCCAAAGCACACCCACACACAAATACCACCAAACCCACTAAGCCAAATAACATCATAACAATAGATAAGCCTGACTAACACAACAGATCAGCTTACACCGATGCATATCAACACCAACACCGACCGCGGCGTCTGGCCCGATACCTTTCGCACCACATGCGGCAGCCCAGCGCCATCTTGGTTTTGCATCAATTATCGAATTTGACGGAAGTCACGGCTGTCACTATGACTACCATCGGTCATGTAACACCCGCATGTGGCATCTCTGCCACAACAACAACATTCACACATGTACACACTTTAACTTGATCAAGTCTGACTCACCTTAAAAGCCGTTCACCACCCCGCCGGGCGGAACGATAACCCACTGTATCTGCGTGATGCTGGAATACCAATTAAAAAGGAAATTAAACCAAATACTCCACATCTGAATCGCCAAATTCTCCAAAAACTCATGGACCTGAGCAGGTCATACCTGTATTAATTCCCATAACTTACCTGACCTTTTTCGCCATCACGTTACAGCACCAGTTTGCTACTACCACCTGGTGGAGTTTAAAGAACTAACCAAAGCGTCACTGGATACAGGACCCGCGCTAAGCCAAATGAATTAATTGAGCTCTGTGCTTATGTTTGCACGTTGACAAAATGATATTGACCTTGCGTCCTTTTTCTGTGTTAACTATGGCCTGTTTGCAAACCATGACAGACAATCTGTGGTTGATGAATGGTTTTCTCTTCCTGTTGTTTTCTCAGCAGGCCCACCGTCAAAACCACAAGCAGAGCCCAAGACAGAGGGACCAGTACCACCGGATTCAAAGGCTCAAAGACCAGCAGACGGATCCCCATAAGACCAGCACGACCCAATCACCTTGCCGTGCTGCCACTATTGGGCACCGTCATCTCTGCATCCTGTAGGCCTGGGAACCTGATGCCCCCAGCATACAGGATGCACAACAATAACTTTTGCACACATATGAGAGGGCAGACTTCATCTGCAGCCCTCTGTACACCGTGTCACCGCAGACCCAATAGCTTCGCCTGCCCCTGTTCCTACAGCAAAATGGTCCCCATTAACTGAAGGAACAGAGCAGCATATTCCCCACCCAGGACAGCATGGAGGCCCATGCCAGTTCGCCGACCTTCTCCTGTCGAGCCCACTACACCTACAGACTCAGACAGTGGAGACTCAGCGATTTCTGAGGCTGGAAACCTAGCCTCGGTGATGGAGGATTTCGCAGACTTCTCACTCTCCTACAGGTCTATTAGACAGAGGACTAAAAGGAGGGCTGAGGGCCGTTTCATGAACTCAAACGCCCAACAGCATGGCAACCTACCACCCAACAGCTTCCATGCTGGAAAGCACTTCAGGAAAAGCAAGT
This sequence comes from Acholoe squamosa, assembly GCA_949317995.1. Classification (NCBI taxonomy): domain Eukaryota; kingdom Metazoa; phylum Annelida; class Polychaeta; order Phyllodocida; family Polynoidae; genus Acholoe; species Acholoe squamosa. The sequence continues at coordinate 66,988,084 of OX439048.1, read as the reverse complement.
GACAATATTCCAATAAGCAATAATGAACTTTGGACTATATATTATGTTGTGAAGACACAAACCTTAGGTGCTACAAGATCGTCCCCATTCGCACACCTTTTTCAAGCTGAACTATGTATTGTATTTATGAGCTTTAGTCAGTAGTATAATAAAGTTCACATTTACCCTTAAGTTCTTAAGTTTGGCACAAACTATATAGAGCAGGGCCAACAGTCAGATCGAATACTACCTTGACCCTGCCCTACATACAATCTTCAATTTCTTTTTTTCTCCTTCCGACAGCCAGATTAAACACGACCTCGGTCAATTTTTATATATAAAATTACTGGCTAAACATGTGCCCTTGGCAGCTTGAAGCCGAATTTATCTTGGGAAACTCCCAACCTTAGTTCGACTACCTGGTGCCAACTTCACATACTGTGTAAATAAAAAAAATTATGTTTTTGTTTTCTCCGTACATCATATTTGTAAATATCTATATACCTCACCTTAGAAAGAATGTATTTTTATACTCCAATGTATCACTATATAGCTCACGACAAGCTCAGGTACAAAAGCAGTATTCACGACGTGCCAAAAATATATGTACCCATTTATTCTTGTATAATAAGTATTATAAGCCTTCTTTGATCCAACAAGGCAATAGCATGCTACCTGTACTTCTTATTTTTACAGTCCCATAAAGGAACCTCTATGTACATACTTATTTCATTTGTATCCTGTATTTTCATACCGAACCCCACTTTGTATCATGTATCTTGTATGCATAATACCTAAAATTGTCAATGGACTTGGCAAAGCCATTATTATTAATGATTTTCCTCCCTTAAACCTCGTGCAGGGCGAGTGGGAATACGAGGATTTGTCAATGGACCATTCTTGGTATTATTCATTATTTTACACATTTATCAAATACTTCGCCACACACACTCAGGACCTGCTCAAAGCTCACAGCTCATCCCCCCCACAGTGTGTACAGTGAGCTGCTCTTACATCACCCATACCAGGATGTTGTGAGAGCCGGACCCATCCCATTTCTGGGCACTGACTCACTGGGAGTATTACAACATACCGACATACCTGTGGACGCATTTCTAGGATGCAGGGAAATTCCATGATCTCCCTTCATCCTGATTGGTCCATTTATAAATAGAATCATTACCAGGTATGGCGATGCGTCGGATCTGATCAGACCCAACCAGATCTGACCTGCTCCTACCGGTACATTTCATCACCCTGTGAGCTGCTCACCTAGGTATATAAGACCGGTGAGCAGCTCCCAGCAATCACCTTTTCTACTTACATTATCCCACGCACAACCTCCCTAGTATCTAGGACCTACGACAGGTTGAGCTAGGAGCTTAGGGGCAGAGCCTGCACGCTGGCAAGTTTATCATTGTTACCACCTATATGTACACTCTGTCATCATGCAATAAACAAGGATCAAAGAACTTCTCTGGATTCAGTGTTCATTACAACATCGACTTGTAACGGTTCGTTGACACCTTCTATTCATAGCCAGTGGAATATTTTCAAGATGCTCAACAGCATAACTATTATAGCTATAGGACAGAAAGTACTTTATTCATACTCTATCATGTGGATACTACAGGGAAATTGATAGATTTAATCCACTAAAATTTTCACAAAACTAAATATTTGTCATTTGAATTCCTCAGCAACTCAAATCTTAATAAGTGACCTTTATTTTCAAAGTTAACACACTTTTAGTCAAAAAGCGCTTTTATCGGTTTCCCTATTGGTTATTGGGTTGAAAATTGGTTAACAAAACATTTAAAAACGGATTTTTTTGCCAAGTGGGAAGGAACATTTAAAAGCCACTTTAAGTATACTATGCCCATTGGTTGACATAATGCATGAATTATGTCTTTGGGATCATTATTATCAATCACATGCTGCAGCTAAACCACCATAGTGAATCCGTCTTTGAAACCAGAATGTCAGCAGTTGTATCTGCATCCGTTATGAAGCTTTGCGTGTTACAGTGTGTCTAACTCCTATTTTGTAGCATCATGGGCCTGCCCTACACAGACAATGTTCTCCAAACCTTGGTCCTGTAGAAACAAATTAAGAACCAGTATCATATCATGCAAGTAGAACACATCAATTGTACAATAGAACCTATTTACTGTGTACTAGTCCCATTTTATTGTATATTACTGTTCACCCTTTCAGTCTTTATTCCTAATTTAATCATATATGGTAATGAGGACTTCTACCCCCAAGACATTTACCGCCTGGACATTGACCCCCAGACTGTTGCCCCCATGCCATTTACCCCCTAGGATATATACCCCCTCAGACATGTACCCCCTCTGACTTGTACCCCCTAACTCTTGTACCCCCTCCATATTGGTTTAAGTGTAGTCCTGAGGACTATTAATCCTCATGACTATACAGTAGTCCTGAGAACCACTACATATACTTCAGGACTAGTCCATTATATTATCAATAAAATTGCATTGGGGAATAGATCCATAGCCCTAGGGACTACCTGTTCAGTCTGAGGACTAAATATGTATTGGTTTGGTCCTCAGGACTAAAATCCATTCTGCGGATTATGCCTCTCGTCCCTAGGACTAAAGGTACTCAACTCTCGATACTGGGAAGACAGTCCAGGGGATTAGAATATAGTCCTCAGGACCAGTTGTCTAGTCCCTGGGACTACCACTTGGTCAGTTTTATAGTCCTCAGGACTAAAAGACAGAATGGTAGTCCTTGGGACTATAGGGAGATAGTCTTACTAGAATTAAATCTATTGGTAAATCAATTGCCAAAAGCTAACTATTAAAAGTCTTAGGGACTAAAAGTGTAGTTCTCAGGGCGGAGGAATATTGTTAATGGCTGAATTAAATACCAGGGACTAGACAACAGTACTGAGGGCTATAGAAGCAGTCCAAGTGGTAGTCCCAGGGACTAGGTGATTAGTCCTGAGGACTATATTTAGTCATCAGGTGTATCTGCCAAGTCTCATGACCTACATCTTTAGTCCTAGGGACTAGAGGCATAGTCCTCAGGACTAGGGCATTACACCTTTCCTCCTCAGGACTAGATTCATGATGCAGGGGGTTGGGGGTAAATGTCCGAGGGGGAGAGGGATATGGGGATAAATGTCCATGGGGGTGGATGTCCAAAGGGGTAGATGTCATTGAGGGTGGATGACCTTGGGGGTAGATGTACATGGGGGTAAATGTTTTGGGGGTAGATGTGAGGGGGAGTAGATGTCCAGGGGGTAAAGGTCCTGTAAACAATGAAGACAACCTGCAAACCTGTTCACTTTGTTATCAGGGTCTGAAGAGTGGTGGATTTTTGGGAACAAACAGATGTCTAATCCCTGTTAAGAGAGAAAAAAAAAATTGACGCATGCATGCAAAAAAAACCATTAACCCCACCCTTATTTATAAAAAAAATACACTGCCTTACTTTCAAAATGATGATTAGACACAATATGCAGCACCTACCTTTCCATGGTCATAGTTCATGCTGCGTTCTTTTTCCACCATGTCCTTAGGCCTGAAGTTGGTGATGTAGGCCCTCCTGTTACGGGTTGTGGAGTTACCGCGGGTATAGTGCATGGTTCTACCATGGTGGAAGGTGGCGCTACCAGCTGTTAGGGGTTGAGGAATACCCTCACTCTGAAATAAAAATTACAACATGTTCATTTTACTCTTATTCAAAACTCTTTGAAGATGTGCTCTTTTCTTCATTCATCATTCATTACTTACTCAATATTTAAAAGAAAAATTCAATTGCTGTACTTTTTTTGTACCTACAAAAAAGATAATCCCTTTCCAAAGAGTTACTACTCCTTATCCTCTTATAAACCATCGCCGTTAAGGACTTTTTTTATCCGGAAAATTTAGTTGAAAAAAATGGTTATGAAACAAAGTAGCGATTTGAATTACATGTGAAATTGAAAAGAAAATGGAATTCTTTTGAAAGAAAAAATTTCATTACCTCATCACCTAGACAGGTTAATACATGGACCCCGGGGTGAGCAGGGTGATGTTCTCTGAGTGGTTTTAGGTGGGACCCGGCAACAAACCACATACAGCCATTATCCACGTCAGCATTGTCGAGGGCACACTAAATGTAATGAAACAATTAATACCACATTAATTAATGCCATCAGAAGGTTATTTAGCATTTATCACCAAGAAGCACACTTCCTTGTAGCAGCCAAAGATTTTGTCGCATCTATTGCAGCAATTGATATAATAAATTTTGTTAACATATTCAAATGCTTTGCTGATTAGTTCATGAGAATAAAGAGAATGATACCAAAGTCGCATAGGCTAGAAAGACATCATTTTATTAATTCAGAATAAATCATTAATTACCCAGCAGGACACAGCACGTTTGTCTGGTAAATCAAGCCAGTATGACTCATCCTGGTGCCATGGTGTGGCAGTGTTAGTACCTGGAGCCTGCAGGTTTAGAATAAATACTGTTGACTTTAGAGCGAATCAAGACATTGATCCTTATTGGCTTTAGAAGGAATACCAAACCCCATAATAAAACATCATTACTTGAAATCACACATTTTTACGATTTGATTGCACTCAATGCAGTTAAAAAGATTTCACCAAGAAAAGCTACATTCAAGGAACACCATTCCACAGATGAATGTGGGTTTATTCTATATGTTTCAGATTATTCCTCAGAGATTTGGTAAGTGTACACCCACCTTTGCTATCAACATGTCAAAGTCAAACCACATATCCTCACCCAGAATGATTCGAGAGACCCCCATTGCTCTATTGTGTATTGGTCCCTAAAAGGAAAAATTCATTATATTTGGTAATCAACTGGTTCTATTGGGAAAACCGCAGACCGTGCCAGTTATCTTTCAGCAGCATATTATGCCCTGTTACTTCACTGATAAAATATGCTAACACTAGATTTCATGAACATTCTTGACTCAAATGGCAGGGCAATCTGATATGTCTCCCCCTGTGGGAGAATGATCCAATCCCCATATGCTATGTACAGTTCCAGGTCTCAGAATGACCATATAAACAGAATAAATACACTTTAAATTTGCAAGTTAATTCAATGAAAATTTAAATACAGGAAAATTTTATGTGTAAAGAATCACTCAATCAACCTCCTCCATAAGCCGTTCTACGTAGATGCTGGGCCACATGATCTGACAGATGTTTTCTCCCTCTGTCTTCCTCTTAGCTGAAGAAACAAGAAAAAGAAAAAATTGAAATTTCAATAGTTTAAACATTCAACTCCCATTTTCATGTTGTTTACAATCTTTAGACATAATCATAAATGAACTAGTCAATCTCAAAATCAAAAAAGTTCAATTGGCTTTTTATGGGCAGCCTCATGGTAACTTATTTTTCAACTATAATATTATTCAGCCTAAATTTAAATTGATTAGTATTAGGTTTTGGGAAAGCTGAAATGTTAATTCTGTTGAAATTTAAATGAGTAAAGGGACAATATTACTTGAAAAAAAAAAAACAAGCATCTACCATGGCTGCCTAAGTCGTGCCTGTGTTTGCTTGTGTCAATTTCTCCTGATAACAATTTGTTGTAGATATCTGAAACATTGAATAATATTATATCAATTTTGGATGCCCACCTTTCATTCTTGTGGACCAATTTTGGTCATATCAGATGCCCTGTATATCCTGTGATTAATAAATAATTATAGATTTTGATTTGAAGAATGAGAAAAGGAAATGAAAAAAGAATATGTGACTATGCAAGCAGAAAGAATTGTCCATGAACAACAATTAATATTCTATTCTCTAATCTTGATTCCACTTTGACCAAACTCCTCTTGTGATCAAATTATGTGGTTAGAGCTAGTATCGATTTGCAAGCTTATCATTAAATCGTCGCCTCAGTGCAACAAGTGTTATTTCTGCATATTTCAAGTTTTGCAGGAGAGGCAAAAGAAGAGTGGCACAAAGTTGACACAATCCTATTTCATTGGAGCTTGTGAACATGATCTATCAATAGAAGGTCGATAAGGGTCAATATATGTTAAAACACAAGAAAACTCAATTTTGCCAAAATGTCAGTTACAACTGTGTTGCACTGAGGCAAATGATTTGCAAATGTACTGACCTCCATAGTGTTGAACTTCTTGTGGAGTTATCAAGTCGCGAACCACCTGAAAGAGCCAATGTGAACTCTACCTAAAAGCCAATATGAACTCTACCCATCTGAAGTGTAGGTGACAAACAGATTTTCCTGAGACCAATGGATAAAGGCAGATGGGTTTTATGGAGACCGATCGGGTAAAGTAAAGTTACACAGATTTCACAACGCAAATGGTGTAAGGGGAGACGGGTAGGTGGACAGGTTTTATGTCATCAATGAATTCGCTTTATTTTACCATACATGGAAAATGTTACTTATATCACATATAGAAACAATGAATTAGGGCATCATTCTAAAGAAACCTAGCAATGCCTATTCAATTATTAGACTCACCAAGTAGCCATTATCAGCAAAGAACTGTTTCCAGGTATGAGTGGGTTGTGTTTTCAACCATTCCTCCACTGTCTGTATATCTCCCCACTCTACAGCTGGGGCTATAGGGTGACCTGTATGGCAGACAGGATAAATCACAAATAAGGTCTAAAGTTATTATGTATTATGCATGACTATTGATCAGTGGACTCAATTTCAAAGGAAAATTCAGAAGAAAAAAAAAGCATGAGGGCATTCTATGCTGAATTTAAACCAATTTAATACTAATTCATGTAGACATAATTATGTGTAGTAGACATCTAACCTTGGCACCTAAGATATCTAGGTCTAGGTAAAACGGTCCTTAATTTCTACTGACAAAATAAGCTTTCCACACTGCTGATATATTTGTGAAACCCTGTTATTATTTTTATTTCACAATTCAAATTCGAAGCCAATTGGCAGTCATAATGACCTTCAGTGTATGCCTAAACACCCAATACCTTAGTTACTAGAGACCCGTGTGCACTTCCTAAAGAACTTTACCCTGTCCCATTCTCTTATGTTACGTGTCTCTGAATTGTGTATAGCAATGAGGGGACTATATTCTTCTTTTTTACTTTTTGAAGTTATTACAATTCATTTATGATTGGGTGGAATACATATAAAAACTTGCTTTAGGTGCAGTCCTATCAACCAACTATTAAACAAAAGATAGCACTGCAATGAATACCTCCCCTCAACTGTCTATCTCCCCCACATACGATATAATGCTATATTATTGATATCTGTTTCTAAATCATTGGCATAGCAATAGCATGAGAGCAGGGTACTACGTGCTCCAATATATGTATTGATTTTCTAACCCACCCCCCCCCCACTTCATGTACAACTCAGGATTTCAGTCAAGAGATGGGAGTGGGGGGCAGGGGGCCTGGTCAGCAAAGACAAAGAGGGATGGAGATGTCATAAAAAAAAAATACCATAATGGCCAGTAAAAATGCCCGTGCATTCATTAATTTCAATCTTACTGTATCCCCGGCACTTATATGAAACATGCGCTTATTTGAATACTGTATTTACTGCTTGGTGCTTGCCCCCATCTGAGTGCAGGGTTGGTGGAGAAAGAAACGGTGTCCATTTAAAGAGTACCACAGCAATATATTTTAAACACTATTCCACCAATGAATAAGGTCTATGCTGATATCATTAGGTATCTAGTCTACACCTGGAGTAAGTCCTAGCGTGCATGTACTTGCTCTATCAGTCTACTGTAGTTGACTGTATAAACGCCCAGGTGCTCATTCATTTCAATACCATTGTAACCCCAGTGCTCATATGAGATAGGCACTTATTGAGATACAGTTTTCAGTGCTTAAGGGTAATTTCAATACTCTTGTATCCCCCACACTAAGGGAATGGTCATTATTTATTAACAGGGGAATGGTGGGTTTGAGGTTGGGGCGTTAAAAAATTCAGACCCCTTCCGAGGGGGGCTAAAAAAATTTACCCTCTTTTAAGCAAAAAAGAATGCCCGCTACTATAGATCAAATAGGGGCAGGAAAATTCTCCGCGCCTCCGTTCTTGGGGGAGGACAAAAAATGTTGACTAGCGTAGAGGGGGGCTTAAAAAACCCACCACCCCCCTGTTGATAAACAATGACCACTCCCTTATTTGCGACCGGCTCTTATTTGAAACACTAGTGCTTCTACGGGCTTTTACAGCATATTGATATTGGTATAGACTAGTCTAAACTTGGAAGAGGCTCCTAGTGTACGTACAAGTACTATCTTTCTCCATGTTACATTATTGATACATCCACCTGTTAACAATGTACAAAATACTGCAACTGCCCACGCCCCCCCCCCCCCACACATCCCACCTACCTGTGTGTTTGGATCTCTCAGGCCTGTGGGTGGACATGGTGGATGGATGTCCTAATACACAGATGCAAACACAGAGGTATAGGTAAGGTGCCCTGTAGTAGTATGTGATGGGTGACATGTAGTAACCAACATGGAGTAGGAGTCAGACTGTGTCATATCACACACACCACTGAACTGCAACATCATATTATGCTGACCTTTATATAATATTACTGTGTTTATCTCACAGGGTGGGTGTGTTCGGAAACTCTGTATATTAAGGATAGGTGTGATTTGGTGGCACCCTCTATTGTTTGCAGAAGGAACTTCAGCTTGGTTTCAATAAATTACCACAAGCAACTATAATTTAGGTTTAGGTTTTCTATAACCCACAGAATTTTACAGGTAGGCTATATCCTCGGTGGTCATTTAATAACTTATAGGCCTAACAGTGTTTATTTAAGACTTGCATTAAACTTACTTCAGATTAGCTAGTCTTCTAGATGTCCTCTCATTTCCCTTTTTCCACCTACTATTCATGGTACCACAAGCCAGTTTCTTTCCATAGCACACGTCATACCACCTTCCAACAGAAATGAATAAAAAATATTCCAAAACTTATTTTGCAGGTTTTATGATTTTCATGGTATTATAAGAACTAGCTGCAAATTGCAGATAACTGTTTTATAACGGTATTGAATCCACATTGCTTGAGGTTACGTGGAACTAATTCCATTTCCTCTATGTTTCTATATAGAATAACACACAAAAACAGCCCCCCGTTATGTTTGTTGGTAATATTTTCGACCGTAGCAAGATTAAACCATCTCTCACACACAATGTGTTAGAATATAGGATAGGCTTAACCCTGAAAATCTTAACTAAGGGACTGATACGTACCCTATTTTGGGCCTCAAAACCTCCATTAGCCAGATGAACATTTGCAGACCAGATAAAATCCCCAAACCTGGGCATAATATAAAAACTCATCTACTGTTCCATTTAGGAACTATTTGGGGTCACTTGTGATTTTTTTCACAATTTTACCAATATTTCTTGCATATGATTTCTAAGCCAACCAGCACCCAGATCACCTTCAGTGCAGGCCTGAATACCATATGACTCATGAGTGGGCAGCATTTACGTCCATGTAACCTTGAAAAACCTTCTGTTCTAAGAGCTACAGATGAGTATTTTTGGGTTTCATAAGCCTTATATCAAAGGATCAACATATTGTATAAAGGGGAATTAGGCCTAGATATCTAGTCAGCAAGAGAAGAATGTACAGTGCTAAAGCAGGAATACATCCAGGTCGTCATTATCATTATGCATGAATTTAGCCCCGGTGAGCGACCACATGTATGAATATCCCAGGAAACAAGACATGTGTTTCAACCTCTTTGACATATGTCTATTTGGTGTAAATCTGGTATGGGGACAAATCATGTCTAAAACTCCAGAAATTCACGAAATAAAATCTGATGATGTCAACACAAGATTTGCAAGTGTCTAACTAGATCTGCACTAGGTGGCAGCAGTATACCACTTTAATAGTTTTATTTATCTTGGACCATTATCATCTTTTCTATTTGATAGTATTTTTATACTTTTCAGCACTCACACAAGGACTTTTAGCTGAATCTTTATAAATGTATGGTTTAAACATTAATAACCAACAGTAATAAATTGATATAGGAAAATTATATTATCAACACCATTCCTATGGGAAACAGCGTTGCTCATATCTCTGGATACCATTGTGCTCTACAGCATCATCGCATCGGGAAACCACCGCGACAACATCTCTCCAGCCGCTCCAGTCTCCTGAGACCCACACCTGCCTTGGACAAGCCCCTGTAGCCTGCTGTCGGTCTCCTGTCTGCACCTGCTGTCCTCATCCCCAGCACTGTGTCCCTGCCTACCATACAAGCAAAAGACTGCTATACAGCCCTGCTCTTTGTTGGTACACAAGACACAGTGAAAATCCCTAGCCCTGTTTGCACTGCTTGGATAGGTAAATTGATGGTAAAAATCTTACACCCTCCAACTACTAAACCTCTAATAAACTATCCCTTCCTATTTACCTACACACTTTAGGTTCAACACTTTACTCCATTAGAAATCCAAAAAAACCTCTTTATCGTGGCTCCTGCCACTATAATCAATCAAATATCGCATACACCAGTCACACCCCCTCCAACCCTCACCCCCATATTAATTTTTATTTCTCAAATCTCACGAAATCAGGGAAATAATCATTCATTTCTTTTTTTTTGGTAGCTATATATTAGCCTGGCCCCAAAAGTAGGTCAAGTTAAGAACCCCAAAGTTTAGTGCACAGGTCAGTGCCACACACCACTTTAGCACCTTCACACCTTCACACCTAACCTGCTACAGCTCTGCAGTGGCCCACCACTGCTAACTGTAGCTTCTCACCTTGGCCCACTAGCCACTACACACAACACCTGAGGCTGTACACTGACTAACAGTAAACACACAGTTATTTTACTTGTGTATACTGTACTCAGAATACCTCCTTAGGAACTGGTTATAAATCCATACCACCATGTCGCGTAAGAGCAAAACCACTCCTAACGCGGACAAATTCCTAAAAGCTCCCAACCCCAAAGATAATGGGAAAATCATTCAGGGAACCATTGAATTGGAGGAATTCTCCACCCCCAGTGGCCCTGGAAATAAAGGGAGGGTTGGTAGATCACCTGCACTTAGTGAGAGAAGGGGGGGGGGTAACCCCCCCCCTCACCCGCGCAACCGGCCAGTTCCAAGAGCACATCCGTGACGGGGGGAAAAGGAGGGGGGGACCCCCCCTCACCCGCGCAAACGGCCAGCTCCATGAGTACGACCGCGCAGCCGGATAACTCTCACAGCTCACCTGCCCTGGGGGGGAAAGGGGGGAGGACCCCCCCCGTCCCCCGCGCAGTCCGTAAGCGCGCAGCCCATGCCTTCTACTCCTAGCTCCCCCCCCTGACAATGGGGGCTCTGCCCCCCCTCTAAAGCGGACAGCCTTGCTAAGTCCACCCAAACTGACTTTCAGGCCGCTGAAATGGCAGATGACCCCCTCCCTGGTCTCCCTCACCGAGGAGGACTTTGATAGATACGAATATGTCTACAAATCTGACAACTTTAATGATGCCCCAGGCTCATTAAGGGCTAATCTAGTTCAGGAACTCACTCTCCTAAATGCACAGGTCATTGACAGAATCAAAAATCTCCCACAGGCGGCGCTCTACCCTCACTCACCAGATGTACCTTAGTGGTAAGCGTAGAGCTGGGGCCATCATGACCTGCAGCCTGTTCATCAGGGAAGCCTATCACTCCAACCATGTCGTAGCTCAGGTATTCGAGGAAATTCGTGCCACTGTAAAAGAAATCTTTCACCATTCGAACCGCCTCTGGACAATGTTTGGGGCCGACCCCAAAAAAAATGCAAACACTGAAAAAACGTTCAAACAGCTCGATGATACCTACACCACCAAACTCAGATTCCTTAGCCAAAAAGCACAGAGGATTGTGGAATCTCTTGGGTCCCAGAATAAGCGCGATGCGAGAGAATGGCACACTCCCGCTCTCGTGCCTGTCAACCCCAAGGCCTACACCCCCCGCCATCTGCGAGTGGTCGCCTACTTTAGCAACTCACCCCCCGCCTCACCAAGTGGACCAGCACCCCCGCTGGGTGTTCCAGTGTTCCCCTTCCCCCAAGCTACCCCTCCACCCCCCCGCGGGCTAGCTCAACCCGCCCCCGTCCCCTCTCCGAGGGCGGAGTCCAGTTCCGCCAACGCCCCCCCTCAGCAACCCCCAAGCCCTCGGGCGCAGGGGCTGAAATGGAAAAGAAAAACCCAACCTCCAAGCAGAAAACCAAAAGCCCTACCCCTGAGCAAAACTCCATCCCCGACCTCCCCCCCGCTCAAGGCACTTCTGATGATGGGAAGCATGAGGACATCCCTGCTCCTCCCAGGAAAAAAGCCGATTCTATCCCTCGGTACTTCCTTTCGGTACTACACCCTAAAGACCCCCTCCTGGGACTTAAGGAAGCCGAAATTGCCCACAAAAGGAGACCGGATGTGGTACAGCTGGCAGAAATCAGAGCCATCAGAACTCATGGCAACCTTGCACTAGCCTGTGAAGAGTCCGGGCTCTTCTTCTCTATGCGGGCAAATGGCAATGGTTCTTTCCAAGGTAGGATTCCTGCTGTACCCCTCTCTGAGAAGTCACCCAGCAAGGAACCCACCCCAATCGAAATTCCTGACACTCCCCCCCCCCAAGAACCCCACCCCTAAATCCCCCAAAGTCGTTACCCCCCAGACCACCAACAAGGTGAAAGATTGGCCCAGAAAGGGTGTCTACCCCTATGTGGTAATCACGCAAACTGACAGGCCTCTATCCTCCAAAGACTTCAGACGCTCCGATGTTCATCTTGTCGCAGTGGAGAGGGTTGCCTATCCTCCACTGTACAAAAAGGAGCAAATCATCTTGTCCAAACGGGCCATAGCCACTGATAGAATCCACACTATACAAGGTATACTGCGCATCAAGTCTGCCCCCAGGAGGCCGGCTCGTTGTCAGAACTGCTGTGAACTTAATCACATCGCTGACGAATGCTCCAATGCAGCCAGATGTAACTGGTGTGCAGGAAAGCACTCTACTGACAAATGCTCAGTCAAACACAAGCGTCCCCTCTGCTTCAACTGTGAGGGGGATCATGCTGCCACTGACAGGTGCTGCCCCATGTATGCTAGAAACTTCGTTGAACTCAACCCCTCCTACCACCCTAAAAATGCCAAAAATCAGAAACCCAAGAAGGATGATGACATCAGCCTCAGGCCTAACCTGACTAAAACTAACAAAAACCCAGTTAAGGCCATCACGCCACCTCCAGCCGAGACACAGGAAGAAGCCTTCCCGCTGCTCAATGGCAAGCCTGCCCCACCCCCGAAACCACTTCTCACTATGAAATTCTCTGAGACGGGGAAAGCCTCTCATGGGGACAAATTCTCGGCCAAGGTCTGGAAATCCACCCCCAAAGATATTGAGAAGTGTCTACAACCCAATGTACCTGTCAGCTCTGCTGACAACAACGTTGTACCCCCGTCAAACAAACCCACTAACCCTCCCCCCGATCCACTCACAACCGACAAAGCCGATCCCCCCAAGAGCGAGTCTTCCCAAGAACCCCCTAAAGGTAAAAATCATGAAAAGAATCGCAGGTACAAGGAGAAATTGAGAGCCAAGAGGCAAGCCCTCAAGGACTCAAAAACTCCCCAAACCAATGAGAACAAGGGTAAGGAGACTAACACTAACCAGGATAAGAACTCTCTCTCTAATCAGGTGGCACAGCTTAAAGCTGAGCTCAATGAAATAAAAAATCCTAAACCTAAACAGGCCAAAAAACCGAGCCTAGCTCAACAGGTTGCCCTTCTCAAAGAAGAGCTCCAAAATCTCAAGAAAGTAAAAGAACCCTCCCTTAAGGAGCAAGTCAAAATTCTTCAGAAACAAATAGAAGCCCAGGCTCTAGTTCAAACCCCTCCAGTACAGGAGGAACCCTCCAACCTCGACCTGGCAAAAGCCATGAAACAGATGCATTTGGCTCAGAAAAGCATCATGGGAAAAATGTCACAAGGGCAGAGCTCATGGTGGAATGGTCCCCCCAGCCATAACAGCTGGTGGAACTCACCATCATCATTCTTCTAAATCAATCATTCTAACCAAGTAACACCATAATGGAAAACACAACCAGAAGGGACTTTAGCAACCTACGGGTACTATCCTGGAATATTTGTTCTTTTTGCATGAGGAAAGAAACTCTCATTTCGTATGTCCTTCAGAACGATATAGATGTCATCTGTTTACAGGAGACTCTAGCCACCGCTGTAAAGCCAGTGAAAATTCCAGGATTTAAGGTGTTCTCTTCCAATATGAAGGAAGGTACCAGGGGTATTTCTACTTTAGTAAGGAATTCTATCAAATCCGAAAAAGTCAGATCTCCCCACCTAAAAACCCGCACGGAAACTATCACTGTGGCGTTGACTCTCCTTGAACAAACTATGACCATTACTAACATTTACCACTCCAATGGTGAAAAAGCGGTAGAGTTCAAAAAGTTCATGAAGAAAAGCCCTACTAAACACCTCCTTGTCGGGGACTTTAACTGTCACCACGAAATGTGGGGGCGGTTAAACTCTAACAGAGCGGACGGCATTGCTCTAATCAATGCCTTGTTTGGGACTCCTACCCTTTCGGTTATTAACAACAGAGAACCCACCCGTAAAAGTGGGTACTCTATGGACCTGAGTATTCTGACCTCTGATCTTGCTGATGACAGTAAATTCGAGGTAGACGAAAGACTTATGTCCGACCATTATGCATGCATCACCACCCTGGAGGAAAAGCAAGTAACCCCCCCCCAAACCTGAACCTAGATTCAATCTTAAAAAAGCCAATTGGGATCTCTTCAATGAGGTTTTCCAGGAGGTTATAACCAATAAACAAAATCCCATGTATGAAGTGTTCAAAACTGCCCTAGACTACTCAATGGCAAAGGCTATTCCCAAATCCACCCCCAACTATAAATCCAACAAAAGATGGTAGTTCAATACGGACCTATGTAAAAAAGCCTCCAGGCTTGTCAACATTTCCCACCGCACTTTTAAAAAGTTTAGAACTGAGCTTAACTACCTTATATTCAAGACTAACATCAAAAATGCTCAGATTTACTATGCTAGAGAAAGAGACAGAATTTGGAACATCTGGATATCTGAAATGAATGAACACACCTCTCTTAATGCCATGTGGGAAAAAGTTAAAATCCTCAAGGGTAAAACTCCTCAACCCCTCCTCCCTGAACCGGAGAAGGAAGCAGAGAAGCTAGCCTTAGAATTCACTAATAGAACTCAAAGCACTAACCTACCACTTGGCCATCTACGCGTCCTTGAGCAGCTCAAACCTGAGAGGATTAGAGCAATCAGGGAAGCTACCCTTACCCCAAGTAGTGGGAACCTTGATAGCAGCATCACAATCCATGAGGTCAATAGGCACCTCGGTAACACCAAAAACAAAGCCCCTGGTTCTGATAGGGTACCTGTACAGGTACTGAAAAACCTTAACCAACCCAATCGCCTTATACTCACTAGAACATTAGACGGCATCTACCAATCTACCACCATGCGACAGGATTGGAAACAGGGTCATATTGTCCCTATTCCCAAACCCGGGTCAAAGGCCAAAAGACCTATCACCCTGCTTCAAACGACCTCTAAGTTGCTAGAAAAAATTGTAAAAGATAGAACTGTCTACTCTACTAAACTAGCCAACCACACTCCTCCAGAGGAACAATTTGGATTTAGAACCTTCAGATCAGCCCAACACTGCTACTTGACCAAACTCAATCATGTGTATGAGGCCAAAGATAAAGGACAGGAAGTTATGGTAACCTACTTTGACCTTGAAAAGGCCTTTGAGCTAGTAGACCACACTGTACTTTTAAGTTCCTTAGCAAAAAGAGGAGTAAAGGGCAAAGTGTTAGCGTACATAGAGGAATACCTCATCGGTAGGACGGCCAGGGTAGCTTTCCAAGAAACCTACTCAGACTACCTACCCCTAGAAAACGGGGTTCCCCAGGGGGGAATCCTATCTCCCACCATCTTTAACATGGTGATAGAAGAAATACATGACCTTAACCTCCCCCACACCAGGTTCATCTCTTACGCAGATGACATAGCCATGATAGTAACAGCACGAAACAAAATTTGCGAAAAAACCCAAAGCTCACTCGATCATCTGGCTAGGAAATGTGACCAGCTGGGTCTCAAAATATCAGCTAGCAAAACAAAAATCATGAGATACTTCCTACCTACCCGTGAGGTCACTCTCACTTTAGACACTCAACCACTT
Organism: Acholoe squamosa; assembly: GCA_949317995.1. Lineage (NCBI taxonomy): Eukaryota > Metazoa > Annelida > Polychaeta > Phyllodocida > Polynoidae > Acholoe > Acholoe squamosa. The sequence continues at coordinate 66,971,855 of OX439048.1, read as the reverse complement.
GAATGGACGACTGAAATGAGATATTTAGGAGTCATATTTGACTACAGGCTTAACTTTGTGTCAGAAGTCAAGTACCTAAACAACCGCATTGTGCCCAGACTTAACCTAATGAGAAGTATCTCTTGTAAGGCTAATGGTGCATCCAACCGAAATCTCAGAGCGTTATATGTAGCCGCAGTTAGATCACTAGTTGACTACGCTGTACCTGCACTGCTCACCGCTATTCCGTACCAAACTGCTGAGGGGTGGTTCGCCCAGAAAAAAACCCACATTAACAGCCATTAAAAAATTGGAAGTCTCACAAAATGTAGCACTAAGAACCATTCTCAGAGCGCCCATGCTTACCAAAATTCACTCAATGCAGAGGGAAACTAATATAGGACCCATACTGTCTAGGATATATGAAATTGCCCACAAAACCTACATGTCACTGGCCTCGAATTTAGACTGCTATCTGGCTAGGTCAATTAGACATAAGCATAGACAACTAGAAAACAACATTGTAAGAAAGGTACCCAGACTTTCCACTAGGTTCAACATCATAATTAGACATGGGTTCAATAATGGAGATCGTATCTTTGACCGCCCATCCATCCAACCCAAACACCCTCTCAAACACGTTCCAATCACCGTGTATATAAATCATGAATTCACTAAAAAAATCACGGCACCCGCCATTCTCAAACAAAGCATCCTGGCTCAAAACGAAATTCTAAATCATAAATACCCCAACTTCACCAATGTCTATACGGATGGGAGTGTCATACCTTCCAACGGCAGAGCAGGCTCAGCTGCTGTAAATTCTGCTAAGTCTGAAACCCTGAAAGAAAGAATCAATGACCACTCGTCCACCCTAACCACTGAACTGGTAGCTATACAACTAGCCTTAGAACAATGGAATGACAGTATGATCATTCACACTGACTCCATGGGTGCTATTCAGAAAATAAACAACACCTTCACCCACAACAAATTAGCGATCAAAATTCAAAAAATCATCTTAAATAGAAGAAAAAGAGATCTGGACACGGTCCTGCACTGGATCCCTTCTCACTGTGGGGTAAAAGGCAATGATTTAGTGGATAAAGCGGCAAAAGAAGCCACTGAACAACCAGAAATTTTCCAACCCGCCCCTATCCTTTCCAGGACACAAGCCAACAGCAAAATTCTAAAATATTCCAAACAGCTTTGGGACTCTATCAAAACCAAAGAAAGAGCACTAGCCCCGATCTCCAGATCTAACAAATGGTACAGATTAGTGTGCACCCTAACCCCCCCCCACGTAACCTCTCTCCCAAGGTCCAATACGTGGCCACGCGGTTTAGGCTGGGGCATAGAAGGTGGGTAGATATACCTCGGTATACACACTGCTACTGCGGGGACAAACAGTTCAGTATGCCACACATTCTAATGTCCTGCAAGTACATTAATTATGAACCCCTCATAGTCAGCTTCTATAAACTAAATGAAGACTTACTATACTAACCACCGGGAGAAAGGACAAGGGTATACAGCACTATACCACATCAAGGACTCCCACTCTTCCCCCCCCCTCATGAGACCACAGAAGGAGAAAGGTTACTGACCTTTGCCACATCCCCATCTACATGTTGGGGCCTGGCATCCATGGAAATTAACCAGCACTCCCCCCCTCCCCCCTTGAGCTCAGTTACGAGGTATTTGCCAGATCCTCACTCCAATAGTGAGGCCCAGCATCCGTTACCCCTGGCTCAGCTCTTTCCCTCCACACAAACAACCCTTACCCACCTAGACGTGCTGTACCCCAACCTTTCACCCTCTCCCCCCAGTTAAGTACTGAACACGGTATCGCTACCAAAAAACTAACACAAGTGGGAGAGAAGTGAGAAAACACACTACTCCAGTGCCTAACCACTCTTGCATGATCCCTGACTTTCTAGCAGGGCCTGGCATCATAGTGTGCCGGTAAGGAATGGAGTGATTTTCAATTCTTTCCCCAAAGTCTAACCCTTTTTTGGTGCTCATATCGTGATCACTACCTCCACAAAACCCGACACACAGTCCCATTGCATAATAACACAAATTTGGAAAAAGAGGACTGTTCTAAAGGGGTTGCTAAGCAACCGAGCCACCCCGGTCGGAAGGGGGATAATCCAAGGAAGCTTCTACATTTGGTAATCAAGGTTTAGATTGCCACAAAAAACTCATTCTTCGGAATTTTGCAAGAAAGTGCATGGCATTTGCCTTCTCTGATGCTGCCAGACGCATTATGCACTCGCCAAAACCCCGCAGCCGCCAAGGCGGTTGGTAAGATTGCCAACTCACATGCCCTACAGAATCAGATGATCGAATTGATGCAACTGATCCTGGGCGCCCGTTGGATACAGCAGAAGCAATTCAAAGAAGCTCTGCTGCTTACCAGGGGCTGTCCAATCATTCACAAAGTGAATGACGACTTCTGGGGTCAGGACAGTAATGGCAAAGGCACCAACGCCTATGGGTGTGGCCTTTCTAAATTATTGGCTGAAAAACTTGGTAACAGACTTTAGGCCTGTCTCCCAGACCACCCCAGTGCTGCAAACTGGGTTACCAAAGGCCTGCCGTGTCGGCTACACGCTAAAGTCCCACATAGATGCCTTATTCCAAATTACCCAAATTCGAAAAACTCCTATTACCACCCTAATAAAAATAAAATGTATAACAAACTCCAACCAAATTCCAAATTTCCCACATTTTCTTCTTACCACATGAATTCCAAACCAACACTCCATCTTATTTTTTCTCCTACTACTCGTCAGTCAAATCTGTGGCACCATAGACCTCTGGTCTAAGTAGTATACCTCAGACTTATAGAGCTGACTGAAACTGATGATGCAACGACCTCTAAATAATGTCAATTTGGGTAAATGGGGGGTATTGGGGTGTTTTCTGTCAGTTGTATATCTCATGTATAGACACATGAAAACTATGTTATTACATGTGATTAGGTCATGTGTTTGAATCATGTGAAAAGATGAGAAAAACTGCTAACAAAATAACATGAATATCCCAGGTTTTTTACACGTGAATGGCAATACATTGACACGTTTTATAACAGGTTTTTCACATGATTTTGTTTCCTGAATTGCTTTCATGCATCATAACAACAATTCAAAGGGGTATCATTATATCAGTGGCCCTTAAAGGCCTGCCGTTGGTTGAATACAAACTTCTATGCTACGTACGCTAAATAGCGCTGATACTGGTCACTACCCAGCAAATCCTAGTGAACATGAGTCATGCTGGGTGAAGAATGTGTGAGTACATTGAGTGATAACGAATAATGTCATTTTGTGTGATACAATTTCAACTCTCACTCAGCTTGACAAACCATCACTTACTTCAGTAAGACCTGAGAGAGCATGCGTCAACATGTGTCAATACTTGTCAACTCTCACACCGCTTCACATGTCTTCACTCATTTCCGTAAAGATGTGAGGGGAACTGGGTGAGCAAGTGTCAACATGTGTCAATACTTGTCAACTCTCACACAGCTTCACATGTCTTCACTCATTTCCATAAAGATGTGAGGGGAACTGGGTGAGCAAATGTCAACATGTGTCAATACTTGTCAACTCTCACCCAACCTCACATGTCTTCACTCATTTCCATAAGGATGTGATGGGAACTGGGTGAGCATTCGTCAATACTTGTCAACTCTCAGGCAGGTTCACATGTCTTCACTTACTTCAATAAAGATGTGAGGGGACCAGGGTGAGCACATGTCAACATATGTCAATACTTGTCAACTCTCACCTAGCATGACATTTCATCACCAAGCCTTCAACAATAAGAGACTAAGGAAACTGTATGGATTCTCATGGCTTGTACTTTGCAGAGTGGGCCTATTGAGTAAATGTTAATATGCGAATTTATGTTTCACAGAGCAAGTTCCTTTCTTACATGGCATGAAATACATATGAATCAGGAACATAATGATAGCCAAGTATATGTGATTTAGTGCATACATTAGACATAATAGCTCATTTGTTTTGTCTATGGGACATAGCACTGAATTGAAATTGCATATGTTTTACATGATATCTAAGTATCTGTTTGTCCTGGTTTGATGGGATATGAAGGTTTAATGTCTACTGATCAGCTAGGTCACAGCTGATTAGAGCAAAAATACAGGAACTCTTCATAGGCTGGTTAAAAAAACTCTGTATTGAGTGATAATAGGGGCAGATACTTTGTCCAACATTAGCATGAAAGACTGTGTGAGGAGATGTGAGCATGCGTCAAGATTCTCCAACTCTCACCCACCATGACAGAACTTCACGCACAATGACACATTATGTACTATTCTGTGTTTTGATTGGTCCATTTCAAATTTCCCTCCCATTCCTTTGTTCTCCTCCTGCTTTAAAACAGTCAGGCAGAGGCAGCCATGGAGAGCAGATCTTGTGGTAGGTGGTCACACAGTTCTAGATTGATTTGACTTGAAATCCTATGTGATAAGCATTTATACAGTAACACATTGATATTATCTACAATCCCTGAACATCTATCTTGTTGCTGAATTCAGCTATTTGTCTCAACACCCCAAATTAATGTAGAACTTTCTATGAGAGCAAGGCTCAGGGAAATTCTGGGGGATTCAGGCTGCCATATGGGAGTGGTCATTGTTTATCAACTTGGATGTGAGTGGGTGGTCAAAATTAGATTGCTGCTGTTTGTTTATGACCATTTCTTATAATTTCAACAGGCATTCTCAAGACTGATACAAGGAAAATTCAACTCACACAGCTGACAGAATATCTATCCATTTTCAAGCAAAGTGGGCAACACATGACATGCAGAGGACAGATATCTTCAATGGGAACCAGCATGAACAGCTGAATTGATGTTAATAAAGTTATGAAATATCAGAAATCCACAACCACCTGCAACCCCCCCCCCTCTGCCTATCCCCCACCCACAAGTTAGTCTGTGCGTCAATATATATGTGATACTGTGTCATGACCCATGTGTCAGTGTGTGTGATAATGTGTGATGACACATGATGTCATCATGTGTCATTGCTGGTGAAGGTTCATGCATGTTGACTCAACTTCACAAATTGGGTTGGGATGTCACATCTTGTCATGGTCCGTGATCACCCACGCGTCAAGTCCTAAGAGCGCATGGGGTGAGGCGGGCGCAGCATGACAAAAGTTGACACAGATTTGCTGGGTATAAATGAACACCAAACAAGGAGAAACATCAACAAATATTCATTTAGTTTCAACACTTTATTTTGTGGAACCGATAGTTCTCCACCAAACAATGAAGACAAGAACCCAATTAGATATATCATCAGTATCATAATACAGACAGGATTGCACTTCAACTCTGCACTTCATCATCAACAAATAAATAACTGTTTTCTTCAAAATGAAAAACATAGGCCAACTAACATAGGAAATATCATAAGTTCTAAAAGATATCAGCTGTAGATAGATTGATTATATCTCCCCCTTTGTCCCAATTAGAATGTAACAATAATGTATACCATATTTCTCCATTTTGCATACACACATAAGTGTCAGTCTCGAATGAGAATGCGCGGGCACATCAGTCTCTGTATCCTAGTGAGGGGAGTCATATATCTTCATAAATATGAGAAGGGAAGTAAAATAATTAATAAATGCAGTAGACATCAAATAAAAAAAATAGTTGTTGATAAATGTATCACAGGGTAAAATCAATTAATCTAAAAGGCCGTCTACATGAAAAGACATTTTCATTTGTTATAAACTGTGATCATCGATGGCGTCCAGCGGCATCGCATTGTACTATATACTAGAGGTAGTGAAAACAAGTATAATTTCATTATGTATAGGATTACTGGAATAGGAGATCATATGATCGACTAGCGCTAAGAAAAATAGGATGTGATTATTCATCACTTCTAAATGGCCATGGACGGAGTTAAAACACATGCTGTAACCATGGAAACAGTGATATGCATAAAGGCTGTGAAAATATTCACTATGAATACAATACATGCAACTAATATCTTTGCATTTTGGCAAATCGCTTGGGCTTCTTTTGTTATTGTTTAATGCTCAGCTTCTTTTTAATTCTCCTGAGAAATCTACCTAAAGATCATTTAGACTTAGTAACAGCAATATTCTGTATAATCCATTAGGGCCTAAATGCATTCATTGTTGTATCATCCATGTCATGAATATCAGATTTAGTATGTACAGAATATGCATAGTTCTGTCTTTTAAATGGTTAAAGCCCTCAACTAGAGTACAGGATGCGCTATATACAACATAGATTACATATACCATCACCTCAGTGCAGGAAGGTTGTAACTGACATTTTGTCAAAATTGAGGGTTTTTTTCCCCCCAGTTTAACACCTATTGATCTTTATCTACCCACAATGAAAGTACTGAAGCTCTGTCTAAGATATGTGTGCCTACACTGCAACAAAATATTATCAACTAGGTGCAATTGGGATTAGAACACTTCCTTTGCGTCTTGAGAGAAATGCAATTACAACCTTTTTGCTCCAAGGCGAAGATATATGTGTATGTGTGTGTTATGAATTTCTCCTAAAGTAATGTGTGCTGTACATAGGGTGCATCTTTTAGCACAAATAAATATCATAAATCCCCGCTTACATGGCACACACTCAACTTGAAAGAGAAAGAGTCCTATAAGGAGAAATTTCTGAATACTGTTATATTATTGCAAATAAAAATTCTTCCATTTTGGGCGCACTCCGAGTTGATTCTTAAGACAATACTGAGGTAATGCGTGTGCCTTGTACACGATGATTTACAAAATTTGAAGCAAACTACAATATAACACTTGAGGCCATATATATAAGACATATGCGTTAAATGTATCCAGATCTACTGACACTCTGTTCAAGCTCAACAGTCCTTGGAATGTAAAAAAAAAGGCAATTGTATCACACTATATTTAGAAGGTCTTGATTTGATCTTTTTTGAGAAAGATTCTATATATGTACATGTATTAAGCTGTATTGGAAACAAAATTTGATATGCACTAAATACATGTGAGCATATGGCACTCATGAACCCTTTAATGCCCATTGGTTGTCAAGATGCATATGACCCTGGGCAAAATTCTTCCACTATACTGATCCTACAGGATCGATACACTCACCCAGGACTGGGACGGGTATGATACAGCAATGAAGTGCTAGTTAGCAGAATTGCCAGCACTTCATTGCTGCAGAATGACGACCAATCAGCGTGGGCGACTAAAGCAGAACCAACCATTAAAGTGTTATACGAAGCATGATGCCTCAAAGTTCATGTTTCTTTTCATGATGCACCATAGAAGTACAAGTCTACTCACCAGTACTTCATTGGTGCATCATGCATCACCAGTACTTCATTGGTGCATCATGCTGACACCAGCACTTCATTGATGCATCATGCTGACACCAGCACTTCATTGGTGCATCATGCTGACACCAGTACTTCATTGATGCATCATGCTGACACCAGCAATTTATTGGTGCATCATGCTGACACACGCACTTCATTGGTGCATCATGCTGACACCAGCACTTCATTGGTGCATCATGCTGACACCAGCACTTCATTGGTGCATCATGCTGACACCAGTACTTCATTGATGCATCATGCTGACTCTTCAGGAGTGTATCAAATTAGGTTGGGAATGGTACATTGATGATTCCAACCCTTCAATACCCACAAACCCACAATATATAAATGCACCTTACAGGTCTTATCTTATCATGATCTACCCTGGTATAAATAAAAGTAGACTATATGGATGGAGGGTGCATCAGAACTTCTGATCCTGTGATGATGCCATGTTGCTGTGTGATGCAGCCGGAGTGGTCGCTTTCGATGGACAACAGCGGGCAAAACACCACCTCCACATGGGTTTGAGGGACCCAAACTCACCCTGTGGGCCGATCAGGGCCACTAATGTGGTAAACATTCCGAGGGCATAGAAAATGGAGAAGCCGATGGTACTGAACATGAAGATACCAAACTGGGTGAAGAATAGGATGAAGGCTCCCAGTAGGAAGGCAGCTGCTCCGAGCGTTGTGATAGCGCCGGATAACACTGAGATGCCGACCTCCTCCAGCGCAGACTGTGTGCGCCTTTTTCTGTCCCTGTAAATACAGCGGCTGTATCCCTCCGCCAGGTGGACAACGTAGTCCACGGCCAGACCCACCACCAGCACCAGGTTTAAGGACTCCAACATCTACAAGAGGGGAAAAAGTGTAAATTATAGAATGGACTATTTTAGAGAATGCATTGGTACACCCTATTCAACTATGATAATAAGTCAATCATTTTTTTTGTTATGTTTTACTTAAAATAGTTTTACTTAATATTTTCTCAAAGTCTACCCCCCCCCTGTCCCTCCTCCCCTTCTCCTGCTCACCTTGTTTTACTATCATTAATAACCCATTATATTGTTTATATTTGTGTACTGTTACGTTGTAAAATAACTGATCCGTTTATCCAAGCTTTTGCCCAATGTTACTGTGATGTCATGATTTGTGATTGATTATTGAATGTTGAATATTTGATTACTTTCCTAAATTGGAGATCATCACTTTGTAACTGTTAACACTGGTTAAGACGATTGCTGTGGTGGGGTACTCAGACCGATAAGCATCCCCCTGCTGCACCCTAAATAAACACCTTTGTATTTAATTTAATTTACCCCCAGCCCACAATAGAATGTGGTGAAAAACATTCAAGGCTTCTCCCAAAAACTGACCTCTAGTCCATTGTCAGAGGGAGGACATAACTTAATAACAGACTCACCCCTAGTTTCCATCCGGCTATTGGTATAACGGCTATCACGGAGCAGGTAATACAGCAGATGGTGAAGGTGGCTAATATTCCAACAAAAACATTCTGTGTCGCAAAGATCAGGATGGGGCACGCCACCGCAATACCAATACCGACACCCATCAACGCAGACTCCGCTAATATCTAAAAATTGAGCAGAACAAAAGTCAAAGAGGTGAATGTGAATTGAGGGCCAAGTTCCTATATGAAGTGAATGCTTTCTCCACATTACAATAACCAGAAATGAAAAGAAAATGCATCAAATTTCTATCCCATAATTCGGTCAAAAGCAAAAGAAGCTTAAATAGAATATTTTTGTCTCATCTGTATTCTGTTACCATGGAAACTAAGAAATTTGATAAAGGCATTACAGTCATAATGGTGTATGATGTGTACAGGTAGGAAGCGTTTCTTGTACACCATTTAGGCTAAATTGTTCCAGTGGATCCTTGCTAATATGCACCCTTTTAGGCAAGGTACAATCATAATAGACCAACATAAAAATACCTTCTGTGTTTTAAACCAGTGCCACACGTTGATCTGACCACCCATCATGATCTGAAACCCGCCCTTTAGCGATGTCGGTAACTGTGCCATCTACAAAAGAGAATATGTAGACATTTCTGCAAAATTTGCTTTTTCCTATATCTTATTTTAGAATTTTTTTCATTCGTATTCCCTCATAGGCCAACTACCTCCGACACTTTGAAAAAATGAGCCAAATGCCAAATTTGAATTCTAAAATCTGATCACTTCTGAGAGAGTTTGTCTGGTATAATGCTCAGACATACCTGTCGTGTGGTATAGTCCTCCCAGGTGTCTCTGATGGGGAGTCCTTTGGGGTAACCAAAGTTAGATGCAGTTATAGTCGTATTGACAACGATGGCGGCATAGCGGAGTCTGGTGGCGTAGAAATAACTCATCCCTGTAAAACACAATAAATCCATTTAATACTGGATTTTGAAGTTCATACAGAGTGACACAACAACAAAAGAAAGTCTTTTTTCCCTCTTTCTTTTCTGATCTAAATTGTGCCCCCAAGGGAGAGGTGGAGGGAGGGACAGAGGGAATTAGATTGATTGACTGATTATGATGTAATGGTTGGTTGATTTGTTTTATGTCACAGGCAAAGTCTTATCATTTTGAATGTTGTACCATGAGGATGAATCGTATGGTAGACCACCAAGATGTAGGCCCAGGTTGGTGCATTTCAGCTGCCAACATAATATCTGCTGTGAGCCACGAGACACCTCAGGATTTTGTCGCCTTGTACCAATACTTGTAAGTCAGGATGAACATTGTCAATATGAACCGCTGCTCTTGTCCAGTCTCCAGATGAAACTATTCTTCTCCTTCATGCCCTCATCATTAGTTGAATAATGCACTCTACCTGTTGTTGAGAAGCTTTTCTCTACGGTGTCCGTCGTCTTTTCCTCCCCCAGGTACGAACTGTGCATCATAAGCTGGTCTCCAAGGTCAAGGCCACTTGTTGGACTTATCCGGAACCCATTGAACAGCCAGAATGAAGTCGCAATCTGTAGAAGTAAATCATATATATTAGAATTTTGGGAGACTTACCTGGAAGTTTAACTAAAATGTCTTATTTTTTCGAGGAAATACAGTGTATTTTAGGGATCAGGAAAATCCCTTCTTGCTTGATTAAATATTGATAAATCTATCACCTGTGATAGCCATCTTAAAAGGCACAGGGAGAAAACATGCCAAAGGAAATATGATATTATTATTTTCCTTTGTAAATACCTCTGATATTGTAACTGGATCCACCCCTGCCTTTATCAGGTGAGATATCGGCTAGAGTTGAATCAATGCTTAAGAAAAAAATGTCCAAATATATTTGGCTTATCTTTGAGGGTTTATCCTTACCATAACTTTTATGCCTGGAGAAATTATATTGATGTGATTTTTTTTCAATAAGAGTATCAGTGGCTAAAACGTTTGCACTCTTTTACAGTCTTCGAAATGGTCCAAAAGGGGAGGCGCTTGCTAGGGGAAGGGTGCATATCACCATAAAAAAACCTTTCAAAACCCCTACCGTAATCTCCCGCGTATAAGGCACAGCCCGCGTATAAGGCACACCTAGAGTTTTGGAAAATTCTCAAAAAAATGAAAAATTCATATCTTTGGTCTTACTTAGTGAATTTTTAAAATTCAATAACCTTGGGCCACCTGGGGCCCTCCTGGGCCCCATTTTGTCCTATTATGACCAAGGGGGCATGTAAGATATCAAAAGAAAGGTCTTGGTGTCCTCCTTGTGGATCCAATGAGAACTAAACCCCCTTTATAAGATGCGCCTTATACGCGGGAGATTACGGTACTCTTAAACAGGTTAGCCTCCAAATTTGAAATTTTGGTAAGCTTCTGGAGGATGCTTTATGGTACTGGTGGGTTTAAAATAGAATACGTACCTCAAAGTGCCTGTTGAATCCAGTGGGTATTCGAGACATATTGTACACCAAGCTGTTAGTCGTCATGATGGTGTTCACCTCTGTAGAGTCCAGTGGGTAGGTAAACGATGTACCGCCCGGGTACGGAGAGAACGGGGCAGGGTACACTCGGCTACCCTCCACCTATAAAATAACAAAACCTGTATTACACATTATGGTAGGGGAGAATGGGGTAGGGTAAACCCGGCTACCCTCCGCCTATAGAATAACAAAACCTATATTACAAATTATGTCAAGGGGAGAATGGGGCAGGGTAAACCCGGCTACCCTCCGCCTATAGAATAACAAAACCTGTATTAAACATTATGGTACGGGGAGAATGGGGTAGGGTAAACCCGGCTACCCTCCGCCTATAGAATAACAAAACCTGTATTACACATTATGGTAGGGGAGAATGGGGTAGGGTAAACCCAGCGACCCTCCGCCTATAGAATAACAAAACCTGTATTAAACATTATGGTACGGGGAGAATGGGGCAGGGTAAACCCGGCTACCCTCCGCCTATAGAATAACAAAACCTGTATTAAACATTATGGTACGGGGAGAATGGGGCAGGGTAAACCCGGCGACCCTCCGCCTATAGAATAACAAAACCTGTATTAAACATTATGGTACGGGGAGAATGGGGCAGGGTAAACCCGGCTACCCTCCGCCTATAAAATAACAAAACCTGTATTAAACATTATGGTACGGGGAGAATGGGGCAGGGTAAACCCGGCTACCCTCCGCCTATAGAATAACAAAACCTGTATTAAACATTATGGTACGGGGAGAATGGGGCAGGGTAAACCCGGCTACCCTCCGCCTATAGAATAACAAAACCTGTATTAAACATTATGGTACGGGAGAATGGGGCAGGGTAAACCCGGCTACCCTCCGCCTATAGAATAACAAAACCTGTATTTAACATTATGGTACGGGGAGAATGGGGCAGGGTAAACCCGGCGACCCTCCGCCTATAAAATAACAAAACCTGTATTAAACATTATGGTACGGGGAGAATGGGGCAGGGTAAACCTGGCTACCCTCCGCCTATAGAAAAACAAAACCTGTATTACACATTATGGTAGGGGAGAATGGGGCAGGGTAAACCCGGCTTCCCTCCGCCTATAGAATAACAAAACCTGTATTACACATTATGGTAGGGGAGAATGGGGCAGGGTAAACCTGGCTACCCTCCGCCTATAGAAAAACAAAACCTGTATTACACATTATGGTAGGGGAGAATGGGGTAGGGTAAACCCGGCTACCCTCCGCCTATAGAATAACAAAACCTGTATTACACATTATGGTAGGGGAGAATGGGGCAGGGTAAACCCGGCTTCCCTCCGCCTATAGAATAACAAAACCTGTATTACACATTATGGTAGGGGAGAATGGGGAAGGGTAAACCTGGCTACCCTCCGCCTATAGAATAACAAAACCTGTATTACACATTATGGTAGGGGAGAATGGGGCAGGGTAAACCTGGCTACCCTCCGCCTATAGAATAACAAAACCTGTATTACACATTATGGTAGGGGAGAATGGGGTAGGGTAAACCCGGCTACCCTCCGCCTATAGAATAACAAAACCTGTATTACACATTATGGTATGGGGAGAAAGGGGTCAGCTTTACCCGGCTATCCTCAGCCTATACTCCACCATAAGTATAGACAATATCAAATTGGCTATTACCCATTATTGACATGATATCCAAGCCATTTTACTCAAACTTTTATGAAACTATAAAAAACGGCATAAGTCGTGGCTCATACACAAACCAGATGCTTTTGCAGCATAAAGCAATTGCCCAAATAAGATGTGTGGCTTATGGGCAGGTACTCAAAATGATATAATAGAATAGTACTAAGCCTTCAATTTTCAAGCCCCATATATGGCTTAAAGCTTCTTTTTAAGTTTCATTCGCAGCTTTATGACAGTGCAGCTCATACCCTTACAGACAAGGGTGCACCTTATATGCAGGACTTTGCGGTACATATTTTTGGGACAATGAAAAGTTAGAAGCAAAGGATATGTAAAGCTGATTGTTGTATGACAAAGAAGTTAATGTTCTGCACTAACACACATTGTATATAACATTTCATATTAATATGTTATTGTCAGTAGTATATTGAACTGTTTGGTATCAACCATTTAGGGACCATTGATGCAGAAGTGTATTAGTACATCATGGTCAGCATGATGCATGAATGCAGTTCTGATGAGTAACTCACCAAGGGCTGTATTCATGCATCATGCCAACCCCATGGGGTTGATACACTCCTAAAGGGTCGGCACGGTGTACAGACGGGCATGGTGTAATTTAACACACTATCGGCCTTTAAAAGGTTATCAAACACACATGTATCCTACTTAACAAACAATGTAAAAAGATGTAGTTTTCCTACCATGAATAATATTTCATGGTAGCTGTCGAAATATGCATTATACATACATTGCTCAGTCATGCACCGCCTGATACCTATAAAACCTTATGACGTCTGAAGGCGGTTGTCATAGAAATATTGACCCCCATTAAGTGTCAGTCCACAAGGACACTGACACATGGGTCTACCGTAATGCCTCATGTATGAAGGTAGGCACTTATATGCTGCAATGGACCCCTACAGAGATTATAGGGCTTAGTGACATGAACAACTTTTGTTCAAATCAATATGCAGACAATGACATGGCACTTTCCTAAAATTAATATATGGGAGACATGCTACGTTTAAAACTGTTTTAGCCACAGATATATTCACATGGACAATTTGTGTCTTCTGATATTTTGTAGTGCTTTCTGAGTTCATTTGTGAGAGGGTTTTCCTGAAATACAGCATAACAGACCCCCTCTATCAACTCCACCACCTACTTAGTAATATAGGCTTAGAAAAAGTTGGCACCATGCCGTAAAGCAAGGAATTAGACCAAAAATGACCAAAATGACTACAGGTAAACCTTTTAACATAGGTTGGGCCTGAGTGGGGATATGCCACATTAAAACCAAGGTGCTCCTTATAGGCTGAGTATTATGGTATACTCCTGATGGTTCATTGTATGAAATCAATACTCACCTAAGGGAGTGGTCATTATTTATCAACAGGGGGGGTGGTGGGTTTTTGCACGGACGCGCGGAAATTTTTTACGCCCCCCCCCCGCGCCAGAGGCACAGAGAGTTTTCGCGCCACTCTTTGATCTATAGTAGCGCGCAGGCTTTTTTGCTAAAAAGAGGGTGAATTTTTTTAGCCCCCCCCCTTCGGGAGGGGTCTGAAAATTTTACGCCCCCCCCTCAAACCCACCCTCCCCCCCTGTTGATAAATAATGACCACTCCCTAACAGAGACCTTGTCACCTGGCAGCCTCATAACACTGAATTATACAGTCACCAAGGCACATTCCCTGCTACACACAAACTGTGTTAGTTTATCCTTTATGCCTTTTAAAGGCTGCTAATACAGAAGTACATGATGCCTATAGATTATCATGATACACCGATACAGTGCATGTACTTCATCGATGCATCATACTCACCCTCCATGAATGTATCAACCCTATACGGTCTATAAGCAAATGTCCACTCCCATGGAACATTTTTGCATCGTATTCACTGAGGTGAGGCTGTCCGTATTCAATGACGCCTTATAGAATACCATCAAAATCAGCTATTCACATTTTGCTAAAGTCTTCCCCAGCTTATGATCTGGGTTTTGATACAAAAGATGAAAGAGAAAATGGTGTAAATTAAGCACCAAAATAGGCTCATAACATTCCCATGAAGTCTTTCTTCAGCATATAACTGGGGTCGGTTTTTAAAATTAGGTTCTACACTGGTAAACTCACAATAGCACGCAGCATTGCAGAGACTCATGAGGTTGCATTTCTCAGAATATATATGGCAGCGTGAAAGCCTATAGGGCTTAGTATGGACGTCCTGTGGATCCACCATGTTAAATTTTGCTGGTTGAGGTAAAGCCCACTGATAAGACATACCATGATGGGTTAGTTAGTTAGTTAGTTAGTTAGTGTTTTACGGCACGTCAGCTACTGGTGATGGCTATTTGTGCCTAAAGGTTTTATGGAAGAAAGTTTCTACTGTTTAAATTTGACTGTAGTATCCCAGGTTCTTGACATATGCAAGTATTGTATCCGGTCTGCAGGTATCAAATAACTCTTTCAGTGTTGTACATTGATGGTATTGTGAGGTGTGTTAGCATGGAGGCTGTACTTTTGCTCTAGGCCCTGACAGTTGTCTCCATCCTCAACCTCCAGGATCTCTTTATCCTACCCTACAAGGGCGCAACCCACGGCAAACAGGTTGCCCACTTTGTTTTGTTGCTACTAGCAAAGGCATAAGTAGGAATTTGCCAGGAAACTATTTTTGTCCGTCCGGGTTCCCTTCGGTGGAGTTGAATCACTCTTGGTTTTTGGTTGATGAAAAGGTATGTGTAAGAAGGGGTGAAAGGGTTGCCTTTCTCATGTAGAAGGAAACAAGATAAATGTTAATGATCTATAAAACAGAGAGGGGAAAGTAATGAATAAGATGGACCTCCTAAGTCCTGTTGAAGGTTTGTCCTGCTTTTGGTACTCTTTGGACCAGGCTGATCAGTACATAAGCCGGGGCGGAATTTGTTGACCCTCCAAGCCCCATTTGGAGGGGACCATGATGGGTACCTTATCCCTGGTTACCACCCACTTCCAGGGACACGCTGGTCCCATGTTATCAGTTCTTATCAGTGCATGTTGCCAGAACCAGCACCAGACCCGCTTCCAGCCACTAGTATAAGGATGCCTGAGGATTTCTCTATATTTTATGTTTACTTCAATTGCAGATTCCACAATTATTAGGAAATTATATATCAAAAAACTCTTTTAAACTTTTTTGGAGTACCCCTGTTATATGTTTTAGGGAGATGTAATGCTATCCCTATAGTTGTGTAGACATGTTCAAAATAAACATAATAAAGATAGAAATACACAGGGACCCTCACATACACTATAGAAGAGGAGCAAACTCATACATTCACGCCTAAGGTGCGACATCGAGCGTTTTCTGAAAATACCAATGTGGCTTATACACGGATGCAGTTTATACAAGAGGTTTTATGAGAGTTTATTAAAAAAGATAATTTTGGACTTACCTGATAAAATACTTTCATTTCCTCTACAAAACACTGCACCTCAGGTACGTCATCCACCAGACTACGGCGGATAGAGAGTGAGTCGGTCTCCGCCTTACTTAGGGCCTTCAGGTCTGCACATAATGCCTGAAATGGGGGTGTGTATAGATCTATAGGTGTAAAGATGGACAAGCGTATAATGTAAGAAACTCTTATGTCTTTTTACTGCACAACTTGTATTGGAGGGCAGGCTTGTGATAATTTCATTGGGATATAATTTGATATTAATTCCATAATTGTCGAAAGAAATGTTCTTTTATTGATTTTTAGGATATAACACAAGTCATATTTAGAAATGTTTCAATAGCTATATATCTCAGCAGGATATCTATAGATATAGATATTACACATAGAAGTTGATAACTATTCACAGATAGGTGATTTAAATCAGATCTCTTTGCCATACCGAGGCTTATATTTGGGTCTTATACTAGACATGATTGGTCTTTTGACCAGACTTTTGAGTTTAGGCTTAGTAGCTTGGGAATACAGTTTGCACACTCAGTACATACCAGTAGTTTATTCTGTGCATCAGCAGTGTTTAAATCGAAGGTATCGTCCCAGACGGTTTTCCCGAAGCACCCAGGGTCAGTTTTGTGACATGATGACAGATCCTGCTGTTTGAGCCCCCAGACTAACATTACCTTGCTGCCCGTCTCTGATGTAGACGCAAACGCTTCAGATCTCAGACTGAGGTACTGACCAAAGTTGGAGCTATCCGGCAGGAATTTGATCTGGATGAATTAAATAAAGAGTGAGCTGTACAAACGAGCAAGAGACATTTTAGGTGATTGAAATAAAAAGTTGTGAAATTCATAGTCATTTCTTTTTAGGAATCCTCACTTGCTTGGATAACACATGTACAGCAGAAAATAAGTTCCCTGCACCTTCATCAGTGTTCATCATTTAAATAAAGCTTTTCAGGAGGTGGGGGGGGGGGGGTTTCAAGAAATTAATTTTTCTAAGGAAAATACCTGGTATGTCAAAGACCACCCAGTATAGGGAAAATATCAATTATAAATCTTGTCAAGAAAAGAAACCCACTAAAACAGAAGGATATAAGGATATCTTGATTAGTCTTGATTTGCAGTCAATAGCCACATACCTGTTCTTCATTGATTTTCAATTGAGCGGCAAAGTAGATGGACAGAGCGATGAGGACGGCATAGAACAGGAGGATGAACCAACGAATAACCTGTAAACAGTAAAATATGGGTTAAATGCACACAACTTATATTGGTCAAGTGGGTAATAATAGCACATAATCTGTCCATGGTAGAGTATGGGTTTAATAGCAGAAACATTTAGAGTGTGGTATGGGATAAAATGCACATGATCTGAACTAGGTAAGGTATTGTCTAGGTGGTTTATCCACTGAATTTTGTACCTTTAGGCCCCAAACTATTCAAGTTTTATCTTTCCATTGCAACCATTTCTCAATATCCTTTTGTGTGATTATTTACTTTTGAGACATCATAATGAGTAAAAATTTGAAGGGTTTAAAACAACATCATATCAACATTTAAGAAATTTAACTGATAACTCAACAAATGTTTAACTGACTATTGCAAACCTCATGTGCAATGACCCTGTAGAAGGGCCCGGCAAAGAACCTGACTAAAAAGTTCTTACGATGCTCATTATTGGGATCAGCAGACTCATCCGGCAACAGCTTTTGTACCCACTACAATTAAGAATATATGTGTTTTCTCCTCCGGTATTCATTCCTTATAGCTACTAAATGGGCTTCGGATGTCTCACCCTTTACACAGGGCTATATACATTGGTGCTATTGAACTTACAGGTTTCAATAGCTCTTATCGGATGTATTCAGCATAATAAGTGCCCAGCCCAGTAATTAGGGCTTTCTCAGACTAGACTAATTTTAGAGTCACTTAATTAAACCCTTAAATATTGGAGAGCCAGGATTTTTAAGCACCCTGGCTTGGTAATTCCAAGCACTTTTACAAGCCTTGATGTATGACTCGAGGTGCTGGGAGGTTCAGTAAGGTGTATTAATGTAGGCCAAGCCCCTCAAAGCTTCAATACAGGGTCACATCCACACATACTAGTAATGTGAAATGGAGCAGCTGGAACACATGGCACCAAAACAGGATACCGGTAAAATGATAAGTTAAACATTGCAAGCTGAAATACTCCTATTGATAAACCTATTGTACACATTTTCAATATTTCATTTTTTTCAAATAGATATCAAATTATCATAAAATCCTACCTTATGTGTGATGAATCTGTAGTAAGGCCCAGCAAAGAACCTGACAATAATGTTCTTACGTTGTGTGTCCTGTGGTCCTCTTCCCACGGGGTCAGGGTCATCACCGACCATCTTACGAGGACAACAGCAACAACATGTGTACTTCTCAAACCAGAGGTGGTACGTGATCACGACACATGGGAAGAAGACGATCACACTGATGTAGTCCACCAGGATCAGGACCGTCGAGAACACACCAAACGAGCCAATACCAAGGAATGGTGAAGATGCACTGATGGCAAAGGCAATGCCTGTGGTAAGCGATGTGAAGAGCATGGCCAGGGATGCCTTGCGGTAGCAGTCTGAGAGGCGGTGAGCCAAGGTTTTGTACTTGTGGTGCGCCGTTTCCTTCCATGTGTCGAAAAAAACAAACACGTCGTCAGCACCGATTCCCAGGATGATGAATATGGCCAGGACGTGGAATATACCAAAGTAACGGAAATCCAGGGCGACCCTATAGAAGATATTGGCCTCAGCAAAGCTGGCGATGATGCCAAAAATAGCCCAGAGTCCAACCCAGAGGGTTCCTGTCTGTAAACAAACAAAGACGATGATGAAGACGAGACTGCCGATGGCAAGCGCCATGTCTTTAAACACCTGGCTACTGATGGTCAGACCAAGCAGCGTCCCACTGTTGTATATGAACTTCATCTTTCCTACCCCTGTTTTGTAATACGCCTCTGCCTTCACCTTAATTTCATTGGTCATGAAGGTCTTCACTTTTGTTGCTTGTTCATCTTCTTGGTCTGAAGCGTTGGCATATCCAGCTAATGGTGAGCCTAGCAGGAGGTAACCCCTTGTGATATCAGAGGTGGCTGTATTTGCATCTATCACTGCATTTACACCCAAGTGATACTGGAATGCACTTTTTGTTGTGTTGAGCGTATATGCTTTATAGAGTACATTTTGGATGTCATTGAAATTTGGGTCGTTGAAGGTGCTATCGAGCGAACTATATGTCCCATCGAAGTATCTGAGGACTGATCGAGCCTTAGTACAGGCTTGATTGCTGTCCAGCAGGCAGAATTTACTCTGGAACTCAGGATTGTTGTAGAAGTCATCTTCCACTGTCTTCATGAGTTTCAGGTTTTCCTGCGTGAACACGTTGCCGTCCGGCAACTGGAACAGCATGGTCAGGGCCTCTGAGCTCTCACTTCGCTCAGACTGGTTCGCTGAATTACTCCCCATACGTGTGATGATGTTATTGTCGGCGTCATTTCTCCCCAACCATGCGAGGCCCCGGAGGTAGTCTACATCATCGCGGATGTCTAAGGGAATGCGGTCAAAGGTAATAGGGAGGATGTCATAGCCGGTGCGTACTAGGATTGCGGTGATTACGATGAAGAGGATGTGTCCACCCAAGGTCAGGCCTGTAAATAGAAAATATCTGGTTTCAGAATGAAATATATGCTTGATGTTTTATGCTTTAAAGTCCACTTGCAGAGACAGACCGTTCTTTACATATAATTGACCCACGAAATGGTATCAGACAGAATAAGAACATGCCAAATCCAGATATCATTTCTATTTGCAGAATGTATTGATAGAATAAGTAAGGTTCTTTCTGGAATTCTGTTTCTGGAGATTTAAGAAATCCTTCTAAATAAAACAAGTGAGTGTCTCTACAGACAAGAGACATTTTTTTGAGCTTTTAAAAGAAGATTTTCAGCTTCTTTGAGAAGGAAATAACATGGCTGCAGTGGAACAGGAAACTGCAGGAAATCTGAGATGTAAAACCCTCAGGTAAAAGGTAAATGCTACTAATAGCTTTCTTTTCACCATGGAATAATGTGACCGGACAGAAGAGGTGCAACCCATGGGTGCTGTGAACGGAACTGATATATTTCCGTATTTCAACCATTTAAGTACCGCTCAATGCATTGAACGAATTATTGCGGCTGGTCCTGATAATGCATTATAAATGTTCACCTGGGCTGAGATTATACTCCACTGCACAGTTGTGATATGCGATGTGTCCATGCTGAGCAGACTCACCAGCACAGAATTGGTGCATCATAAAATAATAATCGTACGGCGTCATGTAGCCTTTCATCTTGTTAGCACATTCTAGTTAATTGGTTACCAAGGTGACGCTGGTCAGACTGACAAACATGTTTGTTACCTGAGCAGCAGGATATTGATATTAGCAGTGATGAGTGTTGTTTTTTAAGTTGTTACTTTTATTCTTACTGTCAAGTTTTGCAAAATGACCTATTGCGGGGTAGCTGGTTTCTGATATTTTGAAAGTCCATAAGGAATCATCCCCCCCCCCCACACACACACACTCCTTAAATGTTCAATTAGAAGCTCTAAAATACATTAGGTCTTATATGGGAACATATAATATGGGTTTTTGGAACTTAAAACTTCCTGATTTGGCAAAAAACCTGAAGGCCTAAATCCCTACAAGAAAACAATAATATAGGTACTAAAACAGCCCACACTGTAAACAAAATGTTGGCAAAATAAGGATGCAATCTTTGTCCCAAAGTTGCCAGAAATCTTTTTCACAGAGATCCATCATACCACTGTACTGCCACCTGGGGCTTCTTGTAGTAACTACCCTGGTTCATTGCAATACAATAATGGTGGTCCACCGTTCAGTTTTACAAGGATTCCTGGTATATTCAACAGTTTTTTTTTGTTTTGTTTTTTTCACTTTTCCTCTTCACCACTACCCCAACCAAGGTGCAAAATGTGTTGGAGCAGATCAGGCTGTGTTGTAACAGTGTTGTCTGCATACATTATATCTCGGACAGTTATGGATCTTTGTAGCCAGTACTGTGTAGAATTATTAATACACTAGGATGAAGTGAGTGAACTGACAGAGGTGGTTGAAGGTGTCTTATATAGAGCCTGTACAGGTGTGAATTATACACAAGGTAGAGCATTTACACGCCATGACCACAACGAGGCTGATATAGACCTTTGAGGCCTATACAGTGCATGGATTTGCCCCTGGCAAACCTATAGGCCAGGGATGAATTCATGCAATGTGCCATCAGTGGTGCTGAACACTTTTTCTCAATGCAGGCTAAAGTGGCCTGCATATTGGCATGTCACGCAGGCCATTCCCCTCTCGCACAGGCCATATGAATGTTGATATTAAGATTCTAAGCTTGTTTTTGCCAGCGTCATTTCAGCACTACTGTATACTGCCATGCTGACACACTGGTTCCTGAGCGGTCCTAATGGGGAGTCATGATTTGAGCTATCATGTCCCATTTTGGATTTCAAGGACCCAACTTTTGCACTCGCTGTGATGTCGCTGATTCAGAACACCTGTAAGAATGCATAGATACATAATGGCCCATTTAACTGCAGGGGTATCAAATAAGCGATGGGGTCTCAATCAAGCACCGGTCTCAAATAAGCCCTGGGGTGCATGCAGGTGCATTGAAAACAATTTTAAGCACTTAAAATAATATTCAAAAAAGCGAGCCTCTCTCAAATAAGGGCCATTACGGAGGTATCCAAATTTATAAGTGCTTCGGCACTTAAACGGGCCATTACAGTATGTGTCATGTCACAATTCCTATCCTCGTGTCATTAATGCCCATCGTGCCACATGTCGATTTTATGATATAGCCATGTCAGCATGTGGAATTTAGAGGCATCATAGAGCATAGAGGAGACAGATAACGTTGCAACATGAATTCAAATCGCTTCCTGTGTTTGATTTCTCTTCCCTTGTACTACTCATGCCATCCTCCTCCTACCACATGATGTCAAGAGAAGATGATAATTCCGGAATGAATTAAAATCAACACTATGTTAGTATGGTGACCATGGTTACAACCATATAGTATGGGTATTGTGTTCTTGTGTGTCCTAAACCTTTAACATGTGGTAATGCATTTATGAATCACTGGTCTTCACGATTAATGAAAGCCGCCGTGGTATGTAACTTGCCAGGGCCGACTTGAAATTTTAAAATCACTTGACTTCTGTTTTATCCGATTGATTGTTATCATGCATCGTACAAATGATAAAAAAGCTAGAAATTATCGGTATAGTAGGATCAACCTGGGGCCCATGTAAATGTTGAGAAGAGCCCGGAGTTTGAAACAGGGATCAATATCCTGTACTTGTCCCTGAAATAACCGGATCTATGCAGAGTGCTTCCTCCCTGATTGTCCACAAAGTCAAGAGGGTTCATGGGGGAGGCGGAAAATCCTTTGAATTACCTAAATTGTTGAAATAGCAGTAATTATATAATGGTAAAGGTGAACGATGATCAGTTTGAGCTGACCGTTTCTTCACGAGCGTGTCAGGCCCATTCCACACGAGGCCGTTAGGTTTAATGGCTTCACCTTTTAAGGACTAATGCATATATGGAGCATATACCTACAGTAATACCTCACATATATGGCGCACCCGAGGCACACCCTGAGTTGAATGATGTAATAGGGTGCAATAGGGTGTACCTGAGGCTTCATATTGGGCAGTTTAGTACTGTTCTGTAATGTTTTACATATCCTTGACTATAAGGCGCACCCCTGACTTCTGGCCTCAGATGCATTCGTGCATTATAGAACAACAGACAGTCTCGATGTGAAGAAAGTCGTTGTCTATTCTCTAAACGGTACTTGGCAGTGTTGTATCCAAGCATAGGGTCAGCATGATGCATGAATGCACATTTGGTGACTCAATCACCAGGGCTGCATTAATGCATCATGCCTTCCCTCCAGGGTCAGCATGATGCATGAATGCAGCTCTGGCAAAAGTTCCACCAGGGCTGCATTTGATACGCTGCTATTAACCCAGGCCGCTAATGCAGGAATGCATGATGCTCATTGGTCGTCATGATGCACCAATGAAGTGCTGGTGATTCTAACCACCAGCACTTCACTGGCGCATCATGCTAACCCTACAGGAGGCTCAGGATGATGCGTACCAGGACTGCATTCATGCATCATGACGAACAAACGGCATGATGCCTTAATGCATTAAGTCATTCTATAAAATTGTGCACGTTGTTAATAAGGTGACATGCTGTTTACATGCTGCCCCCCCCCCCCCTGTATGGCACCCTGCAGGTGTCTACAGTATTACTGACGTCAAGGACACAATAGGATTATTACAGAGCTCAGGTCCAGCTGACGCACCGCCAATAATGGGCCACCTATGGAGCTTATAAAACTACACAGTAAGGTACATGACCCTTATAGATTCTGCACTGTACCTGGACACTGCGGGTTACAAGATTATTAAAACTCATTTCAGACTCCCCTTAATTCAGGCTCATACTTGTTGTTTTATATGATAATGTAGTCGACAGTAAGCCTTAAGGAATGACTACCTGTTCAGACTTCAGGCATTGCTGTGGTTGCAGCATAATACAAGGGTTCTCACAGTATTGATGATGGTGATTAATGTTAGATTACTTATCAAACAACATGGCACAGTACATCAAATTCCAAGGACGAGATGTGGCATATATCGCATTCTAAAGCCAGGGATGGTATGCGTCTTATACGCAGGAATCAAAAACATGTGATGAAAAGTATGTACCAAAGTCACCTGTTTTTACCCGTTAAGGGCCGCTGCTGCATTAATGCATCATGCCCATTGGCAGTCATGATGCATTAATGCATCATGCCCATTGGCAGTCATGATGCACCAATAGGTGAGCAGTCTTGCTAGCACTTCATTAAAAGGTTTAAGTGCCCGCGCACTTATTGATTTCAATACCTCTGTACCCCTGACCCATATTCAAGACAGGCGCTTATTTTAATACTCTTTTAGTGCTTAAAATTGCTTTCAATACCATGTAACTGGAGGCCTCAGTGCCTAAACAGAGCAGGACCCCTATGCTACCCTCAGGTGCTAGGTAATGCTGGGCTGCTGATTGATATCTCCACATGAACATTGATTAGATATTGAACGAAACTACAGACATGCAAACTAGCAGGTCACGCTTCACCTAGTTACCGGCTATACACAAGGTGTAGAGTTATAGAGGGATGTGATAGGAAGTATATAGGACAATGACCCACCATAAAACCCTGCGAATAAAGTACGGCTTATATGTGAGGTTACCCCTTTGCTGCGCCTTATTCAGGGTTCCCAACCATTTACGGGTTATGGTTTTAACTGACTTTTAATTGACATTTATCGGCTTCTACCTGACCAAATGTTCAATAATTCATGAGGTGCACGAAAAAAATTCATAGGCTCTGAAGAGCGGACGTTGAAGAATTTTTCAAATTCGCGTGAAACCAGCCCCTTAAAATAGTCAAAATACCATTTTTAACAGACTTTTAACTGACTTTTAAAGAAAAATGGGTTTAACTGACTTTTAACTGACCAGTGGGAAACCTGCTTATAGAATATTTCTGAACTCAGGGTGCGCCTTATAGAGATTACTGTGAATTCTAGTGGATTATGCCTTAAATATTGGCAGTTCAGTTCTGTTCTTACTTTGGTATTTCAGTACTTTGGGAACTTCAATAAGCATCAGATTTCTGGTTCTCCACATCAAGCAAAAATGTTTGATGTCACCAAGCCCCAAAAGGGCCCATGTTTCTCTCTCAAATTCCAGTTTAAATTGCTTGGTCTAGAGCCATCAATCTAGAATATATATTCAGAAATTTACAGTATATAACAAAATATGAGGTTCTGAGAACTGAGAAGGGAAAGCACAGGGTTTATTCACATTAGCTCTGAACCTGCACAATCAAATATATTGGTAGCTGCAGAAAATAAAGAAATAAATGAAAAAAAAACATGAACCCCACAAACGAGGCACACCTTGAGATTGTCTTCAAGTCCTGCCTTATATGCAGGGTTTATTGGTGTTTGAATCCTGAGAGACCACCACAACAAAACAGTGTGCGCCCTGTGATTGTGAAGCGGAACGGCCCATACTGTGACCCCACCTGCTCTCTACACTAGATCATGGACAGGTATTGATTTTGCTGGTTATAGTGGAGGGAATTATTTATACATTGACTGTAGTACCTGTATAACTCCTGGTGGTGGTATCTTAAGCCATACACGTCTCTAGGACGGTGCAACCTATGAGTATATCGACTTAGCGAAATTTATTATCAGCCAATGCAATTGTCACAGCTACTCACTGTGGTCCTCCTGGGACAGATTGTACCCAGCTGATAACTGTTATCAGTGATAGCTGCTGGTAACTAGCTTCAGCAATGGCTGCGCCCATTGGTCAATCTGCTACTTCAGTATAGAGGTTACTTAATACATAAGATTCAACAACACCATCGTCCATGATGTATATATATAGGGCTGACCCAAGATACATTATCAACCAATGAGATAAGTCTGAATAGGAGGGCATGCCACATTGATATTTGACATTCGAGTTCAATATCCTCACTTATGTCAAGGTGAATATCGATGCTCCATAGACAAAGCACTGAGACCACGTATTATACCCCTGCGTTGAATAACCCGGGCCAAATCCGCACGATGACGTCATACCCCCACCGCACCTTTTTGAAATGTAAACATCCAAAATGGTGGCGGTCAGCATTTCGCAATGAAGATGGGTAAATAGGAGTTAATTATGGATTATATTGATGAAATAGCAATTAATTATCAACCCAGACACCTTGACATAAATGTAAAGATGAACTCTGATCAGTTTGAGCTTCCTGTTTCTTCACTCGCGGGTCCGGGCCGCTCCGCACTCGGTCTATCGGCCTCGTGCGGAACGGCCCGGACCCGCTCGTGAAGAAACGTTCAGCTCAAACTGCTCATCGTTCACCTTTACCATTTTATATAACGAGCACCCAAACTGGTTCTATAAGGCGTCCTAGGGCCCTATCTTATTGTGTATCTCATATATTAGACCTAGCCCATCTCTAGCACTGAGCAGTATATCTAGGGATTTATTCATAACGATAAATGAAGTACCTTGGCTGTACTAACCTCGATCAATATATCTTAAAACTAATTACTGTTGTAGTAAATAGATTAGTGTCTGCACGTGTCTGGGACCGTGTGTATGCAACAGGTCATTAACCCTTTAAGGACCGCTATTGCAGCAGTCCTTCATGCCAATCGACGACCCCATGCACAGTTAATCTCACTTTAACCCTTTAGAGGCTGTGAGTCCATTATGAGTTATCAGCAGCCCTTAAAAAGCTATGGATAGTTCCTGATCAGATAACCTCCAAATACACTATGATACAGATACGGACACCCCGGGGGGGCACTTACATTTTTTTTGATAAGGGTGTGTGGCTGAACCCACGACAACCCTTACCCTTGCTAGGGCACTCGTTCGCGGGGGGTTTTCTTCGAAAGCCTACCCTTGCTAGGGCACTTTTGAGTCAATAATCATAGATTTATTTCAAAATGTCTTAAATTTACACTGACTGGGGAGAAGATTGAATTTGGTTCATGCTATTTTTATGAAAACTGTGCTGATCCCAATGAAAATTTCTAAATTTCCCGCTTAATCGGGGTATTTAGCTGAAAGGTGATCCTTGCTAGGGACATTTGTGGCTGAAACAGGAGGCTTGCTAGGGACTTTTCCTTGAAAAAGTACCCTTGCCAGCCGCACATATGTGTATACATTTCATAGAGAGTGCCCCCCGGACTGTACACCCAAAAATATATATACCGGTATTAAAGTTGGTCTTTGGGTGACACTTTCATATTTCCCGAATATATGATTTGGGGGAAAAACATGAAGATGAAAAAAAATCTTGCCTATTGATTTTGCTGAGAATTCCCTCTTTGTGAAGTTTGTTTCCTGCACAGATACGTATATATACATATGTTTATATGTATATATGTGTATATATATATATATATATATATATATATATATATATATATATATATATATATATATATTTATATATATATATATATGCATCATGAGCCTTTAACGGCTTAACCCTTTAGCCGCTGATGCATTACGCATCGTGCCCATTGGTCATCATGATGCACAAATGAAAACGGTGCATTAGTGAATGGAAGGTATAAATTGACTGTAAGCGGTAAGGTTCATATTCTAACACAACCTATAGTTTTTTTTCATTTATTACCCAACCTTGGGTTTGTTTTTTTTTTTAGTTTTTTTTTACAATTTTGAAAACATTCTACAAATTGGGGTCATTTACGAGTCAATTTATCCCATTTGTGAGTCAGATCAGCAAATCAGGAATCATGAAACATGAAACTAGATTAAAAAATTGGGCGATGTGCATTGGCACAGAGGGCTCAGGGTGACTTTTCCTGCATTTTTTGAAAGGCTTCCAAAGCGTCTCACTTTTAGATGCTGTTTTCGAAACAAATAGAAACAAGGGGAGAAAAGTCCAGCCCGGAGGTAAACCTATGGAGAAGTGGATTGGCGAAAAAGAAAAAGTCACTATAAATTAGCAACTACATATTTAAATGTGGTATTTGCATACAGAGGAAGGTAAACTATCAAACATAGCAATTTTATTGATGTGTCACTATTATTTCTTACAGAAAATTTAAACTGCAAATTGTAACATGAATGACTTTTATCATACACCACCTACCCGGCGGTATAGACTCAGGGTGGTCCCTGAGCCAATTACAAGGGCATGCTTTGTTCTGAGTCTACCACTGCATTATCTTAGAGATCATCTTAAAGAGTTCATAAAACGCAGATCAAAGCTACATGTTCTGAAGGCTAAGTAATGCTTTAGGTAGCTTGGTAGATTGTGGCTTCTGTGAAGCTTTCTTCTAGATAATGTATACTAAAATACACAGACTGATTTCAAAGTTTGAACTAGCTTCAGTAGTTTGAGTCTCCTGTCATAAGAACTAACATGGAATGTGTATTGGCATCATGCCACAATGAAGTGCTAGTTTTTCTTTGGTGCATCATAATAAACCAATGGGCATGATGCACTCCGTCAATAGTGGTACTTAAAAAAAAAAATAAAAAAAAATAAATAAATAAAAATTGGTACTTAAGGCCACATCAAAAAAATAAGCTGGTCTACGGATTTTGGTTTTGAAAAAAATGGTGCGAGCGAGCGATTTTTTTTTTTTTTTTTTTTTTTAAGAATTTTTTGGCTTCCAATGGATTCCTTGCTGGGAAATTGAGGCGAGCGAACAAATTTTTTTTTTTTTAATTTTGCCAAACATCACAAAGAGAAAACTTGTAGGAACTGAAGCGAGCGAAATCCGTAGACAAGATTTTTTTCAAAGAAAAAAAATTCGTACTTCCGAAATTGTGGAGAGGGCGATCCGTAGACCAACTTATTTTTTTGGTGTGATCTAAAGGCTGTTTGGTATTTATCGTATGAATGATAATAAATGCTGATAATAATGTCTGCACGTGTCTGACACCATGAGTACCCCCGGGGTTATTAACCCTTTAGGGACCGCTATTGCAGAAGCCGCTATTGTGGGAGTGCTGAACCTGTGGGAGTGCATCAACCCTATACCAAGGTAGCGGATTGTCCAATGGGCGCCACCATTGCTGAAGCCTGTTCCCAGCAGTTATCACTGATAGTAGTTATCAAATGGGTACCACCTGCCCCCCCCCAAGAGGACCGCAGTGAATAGATGGTATTATTTCATTGGCTAATAATCAAACCAGTTAAGTCCGTGCTCACTGGTGAATTACACATCTGACCAAACAAGACGGCTGTGTCCAAGGTCAACCAATTAGATTGCCAGGTGTCACTTCCTACACAGAAGTATTAGAACAACCTATTAAATGGCTGACAGTAGCTGCTGCTGTTTATATATTGATGAGGCCAAAAAAAAAAGTTGTGTTTCAGGTCACCCGACCCTACCTAGCAAGACAGGGTGGAACCTAGCTTCTTTTCTGCAATTTTGAAGAAAACCTTTTATCTTTGGGTGTTTTTTAAGTCGATTTGATCATCTGTGAGTCATCGGCATGAAACGTGAGTCATCAGCACAAGTCGTGAGTCACTGTACCAGTTAAAAAATAGCAAAAAAAAAAAAAAAAAAAAAAAATCCGACCGACCCTACCTTTTTTTTGCCTTACCAGATAACTGCACTAAACGTCATAAATGGGTCTATAGCTGTATATGTATTGGGTGGAGGGGTGGGGGTGAACAAAAGGCATCCATACAAAGGATGACAATGCCAGTGGTACCAGTATAGCTGGCTGATCAAAGGAGGAATTATTAAAAAGGTGTCACCCGATACAAAAGAGGTGTAACAAGACACAGACAGTAAAACTGTGTGCATACCATATATGACTTCTACATCATTTGTGGGGTCAACGTTTTAAGTGCCGCTTTTGCAAAAGTGCATCATGCCCATTGGCCGTCATGATGCACCACTGAATTGCTGGCGAGTCTGCTCTTGCATCATGCCAACCCTTCTGGAGTGTTTTAACCCCATCAGGTCGCCATGATGCATTGCCATAGTCAACCTAATAAGCACCCAGGGCGCTTGAAAAATTGTATTCATAATTACAATAAAAATTATTTTCACCTTCATAAAAAAGAGAATCAGAGGGTTGCCATACACCGTTGCACCTCCAGAAAGGTTTTCATAAAGACCAAATGCCACAATACATGCGATAACCCAACTATTGTAACATTAACTGTTATGGGGGAGGTGAACCTGGATATCTTCTTTTTATTGAATCACCCATGTGAAATGTATGAGGAATAAGCATGGAATTACCCCCAATTGGATGGAGAATTGACTGGAGCGAGGGCTATAACACACTACAGTGTTGTCCTTCAGGTAATGGCATATTGCACCGTTATAAATCCAGTGTTTGGACATTGTGTGTTTTACATGTAGCTATATGGGATGTGGCTTTATCTAATTCACCTCACCTCAACTTTTACAGGTACTGAGGGGGTTATTCAGTATGACACAAGGCCTTCACCAGAAGGTAACCACCCCAGGCCTGTTATAGCCCATGTGGTAGCCTCTGAATGTGTCTATTGACATGACTAATGCCATAGAAACATGGATGCTGTAATCTCTACATCTGTCTAAATGGCTCAATCCAAAAGCTTATAAGAGATGGTAGCGTTAATTTCACCTCCACTAAATGTAAATGTAATCACAATTTGGCCGAGAGTGTTTTTTCCCCCTGTTTGGACAGCTGTTTAAAACTGCTTGTCAGAACAGCTAGACAGGTATATTTATATGCTACTTGATCAATACAGCAGTGATTGCATCTATGATCTCGGACGGATTACTGAATGTATGACATGAATGATTGAATCTATGAGGAAAGGTGAGGGAGAAAACTGATGCCAAGGCCCAAAAAAGAAATGTTGTGTTTCTGGTTGGGGCTCCAAAAATCCTAGGTTGGGAGGGGGGTAAAACTTTTTTTCATTTTTTTTTTTCAGTAAGGCATTGTCGCATATGAGGCAAAGCGTGACTTTCATATAAGTCTCTGGGGGTTGATTGTTAGCTGTCATATAGAATTTAAATTCAGTTATATCCCACATATAAGTTGCCCCCTGGGTTCAGGGACATCCTATAGGGTCATATATTGGCTTGGGTTTCCAGTTAAAGCTGTGGCTTATATTTGGCGCCCTGTGTACAATCGACAAGTTGATTATTCTCATGCAAAACACCAGTGGTAGAGTGGCACTGTGTATATATAAAACCTTGACACCTTATAGAGTGTCTTACACTCCATCCTAACAGAGATCTGGTCAAGGAGGAATAACTACCTTAAATTCTTACTTGAAGGCCACACCTGCATAATTATAATCCACACCATGAGTGGAAGGAACTATAAGCCACGACTTGGGCATACAAATCAAAAGTTTAGAGTGCTGTTCTAATGTGTTAGATACTCATCCTTAAGCCACAGCCTTTGTTTGGAGCTTTCCTATAGGCCATTTACATAAAATTACAGTAAATTTTCTTGTACACGCCGCAGCTAGTATGAGAACCCAACCAACGAGGATAGAGCAGGGGAGGGCAGGGGTAAGGTATAACAAATTCCCCATATTTTCCCAATTGTTCCAGCACCATAGAGGTATATGGAGGGCCCTAGGTTCCCATAGCTTTTTGAATTTTGAAGATCCATCCATAAGGAAAAATGTTGTACCATTTTCAATTTTTCCCCCACGAACTTATGGGGTGGCTTATATGAGGGTGTGGCTTATACAAGGGAATTTAAGGTACTCAGATTATGGATCTGACGGTAAGATTTTCGGTATTTTCAATCATTTTTTTTTTATTTTCTTGGTTAAGGCCAATGGAATTAAAAAGATATAAAACTGAAAATAATTTTTTTTCTGCGAGGGAGCTGCAGCTTGGCTGTGAAAGCTTGCAATCCAATTATTCAGATTAAAATGGCCGAAGCCCCACCTTGACATTTTAGCCATTGTTTATATGCCAGAGTTCATACCAAGTTTACAAGCAGTATTCAGTAGGGCATTGTTACCAGTGCAGAAGACAGAGCGTAATCCCAATCTTTAACAAAAAACAATGCGATGATTGATGATTGTCGAGGAATGCTGTTTAGGGGTTATTCTAGAAGCACTCTAATAGGCCTAGTTTGTACAATTGATCAGACACTGCTACTGGGTACTTTAGATTGTAATATAACTTTCATATGCTTTGAACTTCCATTTCCCTTTATTTGAGCTCAGTCATATTTAGATGCTCATTGTAAGATCGACCTATTAAAGTACAGATCAAAATCGCGTGTGGACTAAATTTAAAAAAAAAAAAAAAAAAAGTTCAAATATGAGAAAAATGTCTATGTAGGTGAATTTCTCAAATTAGGTAGGGCAACCAGAAACACAAGCTTTTTTTTTCAGGCCCAAGGCTTCATCCTCCTACGCTTTTGGAAAAAAAGGAAGTGTTCTTTTATTTGCCTGGTCTCATAGACGGGGCCAGACAAACCATGGCCTTTGATCACTCAGACATGGTTCACTGAGGGGTAATCCCATGACATAAGACAAGCATGTAGGCCTGGGCCCGCGCATATGGACACCAGCTGCCTACATGCTTACCTCAAGCCACAAGAAACCCTGAGTTTGTCACCCTTTACAAATCTGGTATGCCCACTGTTAACATAGGATTTCTCCTTCATGGACTCCCAATAGTGTTATTCTGCTCCTCTATGCCCTCATCATGAAGGTCCCCAGTCAACAGGAGGAGGTTAGATAATTAATCAATCATCACTAGGGTCTAACAACGCCTGACCATGTACTGCAGAACAGGGGGTTGTTAGACTAGACAAATCAATACAAACCGATCAATGAAAACCAGTGGTGAATGCATGGGTTTGGGACATAGGTGCGGTTGGAGTATTGCACCTGTGTCTCATAATTAAAACAGAGGCACAATCGGTATAGTTTTAATCAGTACCTATTATGCACCAGTCATAAGCCGGTAGACCTATTATTTTGGGATTTTCTTTTTACAAAAAATATGCGTCTAAAATTCATTCAAAGTCTACTCTGGCATAAAACCGGGCCTTTATCGTAATACAATACAGTGAACTGCCCAAATTGGCTTTTATAGTTCTCCTAAACTCTAGCCTCCTAATGACTGAGGTCAGCATATGACCAGGATTTTACAGTGTATGGCGGTGGACGTCCTCCATACATGTTCTCCGACAGTAGGCCTACTCTGTGAGCCTCATTGTGGTGCTATCGATAGACCGAATAGGAAAAGGACAAACATGTCGCTGGGCGCTGTATCGACCCTCGCTATTTTACCATAGAATCTATAGCATGGAGAATACATGGTACCGGTATACAGTAGACGATCCAGGCATTGAAATAAATTATTTGAGAGAAGATAAAGAAAGAGAAAACTGGAAGAGGGGGAAGAAGAAAGAGGAGCATTTCATCTAAAGGGTCACATTGCATTAGGCACCCCTGACCAAAAAACATGATGCATTGCTGTTCAATTAGAATTTAAATGGTGCTAAAATACATAATGTTAAAAACTTACCAAACATGAGGCCTGGTTTGTCGACGATCCATTTACAGAACCTGAGGGGTTCTCTGTCACGGTTCTCCTGTTGTTGTCGCTGGTACTCGGTGAGTTGTTCAGGACTCAGGTCACCGTTAACGTCTGATACACTCATTTTGGTATTGGCCGGGGCCCATGCCACCCCGTCTACACCACCCTGTATTAACATAATATAATAATTCATGGGAACATTGGTACATTATAACATGATATCTTGGTCTTGCTGGGGCCCATGCCACCCTGTCTACACCACCCTGTTATAAAAGTAAAATATAAAAAAATCTTAATACATGAGTGACAACCCTTCTATGACATCTTGGTACTGATTGGGGCCAATGACAGGATATGACACCCCGCCCTTTCAGTATCAAAATAATAAATGTATGACAACCACTCTTTGACATGGGTCTTTTGGATGTGAAATGGGGTGCATACCCCTCCAAAAAAGGGTCTGAAATCATTTTAATCCCACCCCACCCCCTCTCGTATCCACTAAACCTTCCCCCATATTGATAAAAGAAAGAAGAGTATTATATGGAACTAGGACTGGCGTATTCTCATTTGGAGTCTGTCCATAAATGACGTCATGCTGCTTTTGATCATGAATTCACCCCCACTAATCTTCTCAGCACTCGTTTGTTTTGTCATACTTTTACATTGTAGTAAGGAAATGCATGGGGGGACACCCCCCCCTCCCCCCCCCCCCCACAGCTAATAGGGCAAAGGACAGTGTGCTTGATTTATCAGGATCTAATGGGTCATAGCTTGCCGGCATTCTCCCTTTCCATAGCCAAGCATTTACTATTGAGTCCTAGTGAACTTGGCGGGATTAAGTGTCATAGAGACATATCAGAATATTACATTTACATATAAAACTGTGTGCATGATAAATAAGACCTACCCACGCACGTATCCTGACCATGAATAATCACTGAATAACAACTTTCTTAAAATGGTGTGTTTCCGACGATCACTACATGGAAGATATCCGTAGTGCTTCACGGGGGAAGCTACCCACAATAAATCTCTACTCATAACAGATCTGTAAAGTAACATCGAAGACAAACGTGCCAGAACCCACAATAACAGTTTGCCATAGGGGCTGTGACGTCACACAGAGCAGCGTTGCTAGGTGACGGGGACGCAGCATCAGTGAACACTAACGTAGCGTCCCGGGTGTGGCGTTCACACTCACACTGCAGTGACACTTAGCTCCAATCCTTTAACGGCCAATGGGGCTTTGATTTGTTGTGTTTTTTTGTTGTTCTTTTTTATAACTAATTATGAATTATACGGTATTTGGAAAAGAAGTTACTCTAGGGTGGTGTACCACCAGCATGCCTATAGTGGTCGAACCAGGGACGGCTTACCCTACAGTACACAGACGTCAGTTATTTTTACTCATTTACTCTAACTATCAGAGTACAGTTTCCACATGATGCTCACACCTCATACAGTTTCCATGGTAACAAAGCCAATTATAACACCATATTACACGCCCTGTTCCAGTAAATACTAACATCTATACGACCGCTGATACAGGTGAGTGCCCGGGGTTAGTGTGTTGATTTATAAGTTGGTAGAGTTGGAAGAGGCAATGATTTTCTCAGTTGCAATGACCAACGTTTCAACTTCATTAAGAAGTCTCCAATGTCCTTAAGTACTGGACTTTATAACTGTAAACACGGGATAAATTGGTCTTTCTGCGTCTGAAAAAAAGCACCAAAGAGGGGGATGGGCGCAAATTATGGGATTGGCACTTGTTTATACGTTGAATAGGGTATGCACAATACAATACATGGGTAAAGTGTGACATGTGTGACACAGGCTATTTAAAAACTAATGCTTGCCATACAGCCTTAGGCCAAATATAAGAAAAGGTTTGTTTCCAGTAACCTGACCGACCCTAGCAAACAGGGGCAAAAAAAAAATTGTGATTTTGAAGAATTTTGTCTCATTTTTTTATATTTCAAAGAAATTTTCATTACTTTTTGAAGATGTTTCCTGTATCCCTTTAGTGTTCTTCCCCTCTCTCATAGTTGCCATTTTCCCATCATTATTTTACAATGAAATCAAAGAATTTTATACATCCATCGATATGTGCCCTAACATTTCCTATATAATGTAATAAAAAAAAAAATAAAAAAAACCACAACCTACTGACCCTAGATCTTTGAGCTATGTTACTGGAAACACACCTTTTATTTTTCTTGGCCTTATTAAAAAACCACAGATACCTACGTCA
Organism: Acholoe squamosa; assembly: GCA_949317995.1. Taxonomy (NCBI): domain Eukaryota; kingdom Metazoa; phylum Annelida; class Polychaeta; order Phyllodocida; family Polynoidae; genus Acholoe; species Acholoe squamosa. Next base: position 66,935,987 of record OX439048.1, on the reverse strand, counting down.
GGAGAAAATTTACCAGATAAAAACCGACACTGCAACACGCACCTATAGGGTAGATTAACCTAAAGACAACTGTTCCTGTGCAGGCCTTCAATGAGGGTTTTGTAGTGGGTAATATCTCTAAGAGTTTAAGGTCCTCAGACTTCCAAAAGACACTAAATGAAAGATAATTGTTTAGGCTTTTTTACCTGCTATATCTTGAAAATCCATGTGTTTATGTCATTATTTACTTATGATATATATATATATATATATATATATATATATATATATATATATATATATATATATATATATATATATATATATATATATCTATGTCTAGAATCAATATTTGGTATATTTGAACAACCTCAATGTTCAGAATATGCAACCAAAGCTAAAGATTTCTGGAGAAATGGCCAGTTGGCCATGATAAAAACCAGTCAAACATGGGTACTTTGGTGTATTGTTATACAATGATAATTACTCAACATATCATAGGTGGCCAGTCCATTGGATACTATAACTCCTCTATTTCAGGAATATTAGAGGTACAGCCCCATACAGTAGATGTAAAAGTGAGAAAAACAAGGTGGCAGGTGGTCAACTCAAGGTATGTGGTCGTCGTTAACCTACACTATGTTAGTTCTTGGAATCCATCATAATGATGTACAATGCTAAGACGTCATAGGACGTCCTCCACCTACACACCATTGTACCACTGTGTCTAAATGACGTCAGGTAACATTAAGGACATGAAATACCCTAATCAGCGTAATGATCCATCACACCCTAATTCTAAAAAAACACACGATGTTACAGGACCCCCCTCCATCGATGATCCTTCAATGGTGGACCATTTTGTTTAGTTCCAAAATAAATCCCCACTTCAATGGATTGGCCTAATTTTGTGATTTCAAACATCTGGTGCAGTAATAGGAAATTTGTATGGACTCAGATCCATATTTTATTTCAGCTAGAATCTCCCTGTTAAACATTTTTCCACAGAGTGGCAAATCCCTAACTAGAATTTAATTCTGGTATAGATGAAAATTGTGACATTGTCATAAGCCTAATTTTACACCTCAATGCAAGACGCCTGATGAGACCATATGGGTCGAAACCTAACAATACATCACACTCTAGAAAATTTCTTAGAGTCAATCCTAAAATATGCTGGGATTATAGAGTACTGTGCTGGGGGAGTGCAACTCCACAGGCAGAGATCCTCAGTGATTGGCTGTTGATCAGTTGTGATGTCACATCCTTTGTTTATCAACAATTGCATGATGGGAGATTTGTATAGCAACGTAGTGGGCCAGGCTAGCAACAGCCTCATTTGATTAGGTAGCGTCAAGGTGGCAAGGAGTCCTTCACTCGTCCTCCAAGAACACCCTAATTCTAAGCACACGCCCACTTTCTACTATACCCCTGCTATACGTTTCCGAATAGCAGGGGGGATACAGTATGCACTGTGTATTCATGCGTACAGGAATGATCCAAAATCTTCCATTTTAGGCCCAATTAAAGTCTTTAGCCACATACTTCAGATACTTTCTTAGCGCACTACATGCTAATTATGTCAAAAAATAGGGTGGGGGGGACTTGTTTCTTATCACCACCCTCGTCAGAAAAAATCGCCATTTGAGGTGTTTTTGTTTGTTTATCTGTTTGTCTTTGCCTCAGAAACTAGCTATTAATAATAATCATTTTTATAAATTTAAAATGATTAATACCGTAAAGCCACTAAACATGGAGTTTGCACGCTTATAAACTGCTTATCAAAAACAATGAATAAAATACTTTTTAAAAAAAAATCCCCCTTTTATATGAATCACTTTTTTGCAGATGAGAAACGAGTTTTTTGGGGTTTTTTTCTACCTTATATGCAATGAACCCACATATAAAACCTGACTCGGATGGAAAGAAGATTTGATTTGACCAGTCTTGTACAAATGAAATGTGAAATACACACTGACTCTGAGAAGGATGCGTGAGGCATAGTTAGGTTTAGTAAAAGTTACATGTTGTTGTTGTTGTTGTTGTTGTTGTTGTTGTTGTTGTTATTATTATTATTATGAGCTGTGCTAGGGTAGGATACATTGATTCATTATCTAAGTTATAATCACTCTCTTACCTACATAATACCGGTTTCCGATTGCCATTTGTCGCTAAAACACCAGTGCTGGTTGGTAACCTGATCCCAATTATCATTGCTTTATTATCAATGTTCTAATTGAGTCATTACCTATAGCTATACAGGTACCATATGACGTTAGAGTACCATCAGGTAACCTAAAACCAATTATAACACCTCTAGCACACACTGTATTCACATTAACTACAGCACTGTGCATCAATGCGTCATGATACGGCATGATGCGTGAATGCTGGTATAGCGGGCACCTCGTCAGGAATACATTTATACATTATGCCGATCTCATGAGGGTACTCATGAAAAATGCTTGAATCAAAATGAATTATAAGAAAGGTGTATGAAATCTGAGTTATCTAGCAGCCATTGGAAATACCTAATAGGTGCATGGACCCACAGGGAAGGACCGTATACATATACAGCCAGGAACTAATATCCATTTTGATATACTACTCACTATACTACTCACCCCCTGCCACCTGAATGAACAGACTCAGGGTCCATTTTGGTACACTACTCACCCCCTGCCACCTGAATGAACAGACTCAGGGTCCATTTTGGTACATTACTCACCCCCTGCCACCTGAATGAACAGACTCATGGTCCATTTTGGTACACTACTCACCCCCTGCCGCCTGGATGAACAGACTCAGGGTCCATTTTGGTACACTACTCACCCCCTGCCGCCTGAATGAACAGACTCAGGGTCCATTTTGGTACACTACTCACCCCCTGCCGCCTGAATGAACAGACTCATGGCCCATTTTGGTACACCACTCACCCCCTGCCGCCTGAATGAACAGACTCAGGGTCCATTTTGGTACACTACTCACCCCCTGCCGCCTGGATGAACAGACTCAGGGTCCATTTTGGTACACTACTCACCCCCTGCCGCCTGAATGAACAGACTCATGGCCCATTTTGGTACACTACTCACCCCCTGCCACCTGAATGAACAGACTCAGGGTCCATTTTGGTACACTACTCACCCCCTGCCGCCTGAATGAACAGACTCAGGGTCCATTTTGGTACACTACTCACCCCCTACCACCTGAATGAACAGACTCAGGGTCCATTTTGGTACATAACTCACCCCCTGCCACCTGAATGAACAGACTCAGGGTCCATTTTGGTACATTACTCACCCCCTGCCACCTGAATGAACAGACTCATGGTCCATTTTGGTACACTACTCACCCCCTGCCACCTGAATGAACAGACTCATGGTCCATTTTGGTACACTACTCATCCCCTGCCGCCTGGATGAACAGACTCAGGGTCCATTTTGGTACACTACTCACCCCCTGCCACCTGAATGAACAGACTCAGGACCCATTTTGGTACACTACTCACCCCCTGCCACCTGAATGAACAGACTCATAACCCATTTTGGTACACTACTCACCCCCTGCCACCTGAATGAACAGACTCATAACCCATTTTGGTACACTACTCACCCCCTGCCACCTGAATGAACAGACTCATGGTCCATTTTGGTACATTACTCACCCCCTGCCGCCTGAATGAACAGACTCAGGGTCCATTTTGGTACACTACTCACCCCCTGCCGCCTGAATGAACAGACTCAGGGTCCATTTTGGTACACTACTCACCCCCTGCCACCTGAATGAACAGACTCAGGGTCCATTTTGGTACACTACTCACCCCCTGCCGCCTGAATGAACAGACTCATGGCCCATTTTGGTACACCACTCACCCCCTGCCGCCTGAATGAACAGACTCATGGTCCATTTTGGTACACTACTCACCCCCTGCCGCCTGGATGAACAGACTCAGGGTCCATTTTGGTACACTACTCACCCCCTGCCACCTGAATGAACAGACTCAGGGTCCATTTTGGTACACTACTCACCCCCTGCCGCCTGAAAAAACAGACTCATGGCCCATTTTGGTACACCACTCACCCCCTGCCGCCTGAATGAACAGATTCATGGCCCATTTTGGTACACTACTCACCCCCTGCCGCCTGAATGAACAGACTCAGGGTCCATTTTGGTACACTACTCACCCCCTGCCACCTGAATGAACAGACTCATAACCCATTTTGGTACATTACTCACCCCCTGCCGCCTGAATGAACAGACTCAGGGCCCATTTTGGTACATTACTCACCCCCTGCCGCCTGAATGAACAGACTCAGGGTCCATTTTGGTACACTACTCACCCCCTGCCACCTGAATGAACAGACTCATAACCCATTTTGGTACACTACTCACCCCCTGCCGCCTGAATGAACAGACTCATGGTCCATTTTGGTACACTACTCACCCCCTGCCGCCTGGATGAACAGACTCAGGGTCCATTTTGGTACACTACTCACCCCCTGCCACCTGAATGAACAGACTCATAACCCATTTTGGTACACTACTCACCCCCTGCCACCTGAATGAACAGACTCAGGGTCCATTTTGGTACATAACTCACCCCCTGCCACCTGAATGAACAGACTCAGGGTCCATTTTGGTACATTACTCACCCCCTGCCACCTGAATGAACAGACTCATGGTCCATTTTGGTACACTACTCACCCCCTGCCACCTGAATGAACAGACTCAGGGTCCATTTTGGTACATTACTCACCCCCTGCCACCTGAATGAACAGACTCATGGTCCATTTTGGTACACTACTCACCCCCTGCCGCCTGGATGAACAGACTCAGGGTCCATTTTGGTACACTACTCACCCCCTGCCGCCTGAATGAACAGACTCAGGGTCCATTTTGGTACACTACTCACCCCCTGCCGCCTGAATGAACAGACTCATGGCCCATTTTGGTACACCACTCACCCCCTGCCGCCTGAATGAACAGACTCAGGGTCCATTTTGGTACACTACTCACCCCCTGCCGCCTGGATGAACAGACTCAGGGTCCATTTTGGTACACTACTCACCCCCTGCCGCCTGAATGAACAGACTCATGGCCCATTTTGGTACACTACTCACCCCCTGCCACCTGAATGAACAGACTCAGGGTCCATTTTGGTACACTACTCACCCCCTGCCGCCTGAATGAACAGACTCATGGTCCATTTTGGTACACTACTCACCCCCTACCACCTGAATGAACAGACTCAGGGTCCATTTTGGTACATAACTCACCCCCTGCCACCTGAATGAACAGACTCAGGGTCCATTTTGGTACATTACTCACCCCCTGCCACCTGAATGAACAGACTCATGGTCCATTTTGGTACACTACTCACCCCCTGCCACCTGAATGAACAGACTCATGGTCCATTTTGGTACACTACTCATCCCCTGCCGCCTGGATGAACAGACTCAGGGTCCATTTTGGTACACTACTCACCCCCTGCCACCTGAATGAACAGACTCAGGACCCATTTTGGTACACTACTCACCCCCTGCCACCTGAATGAACAGACTCATAACCCATTTTGGTACACTACTCACCCCCTGCCACCTGAATGAACAGACTCATAACCCATTTTGGTACACTACTCACCCCCTGCCACCTGAATGAACAGACTCATGGTCCATTTTGGTACATTACTCACCCCCTGCCGCCTGAATGAACAGACTCAGGGTCCATTTTGGTACACTACTCACCCCCTGCCGCCTGAATGAACAGACTCAGGGTCCATTTTGGTACACTACTCACCCCCTGCCACCTGAATGAACAGACTTAGGGTCCATTTTGGTACACTACTCACCCCCTGCCGCCTGAATGAACAGACTCATGGCCCATTTTGGTACACCACTCACCCCCTGCCGCCTGAATGAACAGACTCATGGTCCATTTTGGTACACTACTCACCCCCTGCCGCCTGGATGAACAGACTCAGGGTCCATTTTGGTACACTACTCACCCCCTGCCGCCTGAATGAACAGACTCAGGGTCCATTTTGGTACACTACTCACCCCCTGCCACCTGAATGAACAGACTCAGGGTCCATTTTGGTACACTACTCACCCCCTGCCGCCTGAAAAAACAGACTCATGGCCCATTTTGGTACACCACTCACCCCCTGCCGCCTGAATGAACAGATTCATGGCCCATTTTGGTACACTACTCACCCCCTGCCGCCTGAATGAACAGACTCAGGGTCCATTTTGGTACACTACTCACCCCCTGCCACCTGAATGAACAGACTCATAACCCATTTTGGTACATTACTCACCCCCTGCCGCCTGAATGAACAGACTCAGGGCCCATTTTGGTACATTACTCACCCCCTGCCGCCTGAATGAACAGACTCAGGGTCCATTTTGGTACACTACTCACCCCCTGCCACCTGAATGAACAGACTCATAACCCATTTTGGTACACTACTCACCCCCTGCCGCCTGAATGAACAGACTCAGGGTCCATTTTGGTACACTACTCACCCCCTGCCACCTGAATGAACAGACTCATAACCCATTTTGGTACACTACTCACCCCCTGCCACCTGAATGAACAGACTCATAACCCATTTTGGTACACTACTCACCCCCTGCCACCTGAATGAACAGACTCATGGTCCATTTTGGTACATTACTCACCCCCTGCTATCTGAATGAACAGACTCATGGTCCATTTTGGTACATTACTCACCCCCTGCCACCTGAATGAACAGACTCATGGTCCATTTTGGTACATTACTCACCCCCTGCCGCCTGAATGAACAGACTCAGGGTCCATTTTGGTACACTACTCACCCCCTGCCGCCTGAATGAACAGACTCAGGGTCCATTTTGGTACACTACTCACCCCCTGCCACCTGAATGAACAGACTCAGGGTCCATTTTGGTACACTACTCACCCCCTGCCGCCTGAATGAACAGACTCATGGCCCATTTTGGTACACCACTCACCCCCTGCCGCCTGAATGAACAGACTCATGGTCCATTTTGGTACACTACTCACCCCCTGCCGCCTGGATGAACAGACTCAGGGTCCATTTTGGTACACTACTCACCCCCTGCCGCCTGAATGAACAGACTCAGGGTCCATTTTGGTACACTACTCACCCCCTGCCACCTGAATGAACAGACTCAGGGTCCATTTTGGTACACTACTCACCCCCTGCCGCCTGAAAAAACAGACTCATGGCCCATTTTGGTACACCACTCACCCCCTGCCGCCTGAATGAACAGATTCATGGCCCATTTTGGTACACTACTCACCCCCTGCCGCCTGAATGAACAGACTCAGGGTCCATTTTGGTACACTACTCACCCCCTGCCACCTGAATGAACAGACTCATAACCCATTTTGGTACATTACTCACCCCCTGCCGCCTGAATGAACAGACTCAGGGCCCATTTTGGTACATTACTCACCCCCTGCCGCCTGAATGAACAGACTCAGGGTCCATTTTGGTACACTACTCACCCCCTGCCACCTGAATGAACAGACTCATAACCCATTTTGGTACACTACTCACCCCCTGCCGCCTGAATGAACAGACTCATGGTCCATTTTGGTACACTACTCACCCCCTGCCGCCTGGATGAACAGACTCAGGGTCCATTTTGGTACACTACTCACCCCCTGCCACCTGAATGAACAGACTCATAACCCATTTTGGTACACTACTCACCCCCTGCCACCTGAATGAACAGACTCATAACCCATTTTGGTACACTACTCACCCCCTGCCACCTGAATGAACAGACTCATGGTCCATTTTGGTACATTACTCACCCCCTGCTATCTGAATGAACAGACTCATGGTCCATTTTGGTACATTACTCACCCCCTGCTATCTGAATGAACAGACTCAGGGTCCATTTTGGTACACTACTCACCCCCTGCCACCTGAATGAACAGACTCATGGTCCATTTTGGTACATTACTCACCCCCTGCTATCTGAATGAACAGACTCATGGTCCATTTTGGTACACTACTCATCCCCTGCCACCTGAATGAACAGACTCATGGTCCATTTTGGTACACTACTCATCCCCTGCCACCTGAATGAACAGACTCAGGACCCATTTTGGTACACTACTCACCCCCTGCTGCCTGAATGAACAGACTCAGGACCCATTTTGGTACACTACTCACCCCCTGCCGCCTGAATGAACAGACTCAGGACCCATTTTGGTACATTACTCACCCCCTGCCACCCTAGGGTTTAGCAGAATCAAATCCTTGTCCTAACCCCATAGGCCTAACCCTGACTCCATAGGCCTCAGTAGGCCTCTCTGATGGTCCTTTAATAGTTATAGCCATAGTTTAAGAGAGATGTTTTCGAGTACAGTCATATTTTACCCCACCTGCCATCACCTGCTGACTGTCCTGGTGTTTGGCAGGTAACCAGCACTCAGCACCTATATCAGTTTTACCGTAATATCTTACATATAAGGTGCACCCCTTGTATAAGGCGCACCTCATGTGTAAGGTGCACCTCATGTATAAGTATACATTTATAGCATTAAGCTGCTCAGGATCAAGCCCCAGGTGAGCCTTTAAATAATAAACTCAGGGTGCGCCTTATACACCGAGTGCGCCTTATACGCGAGTTATACAATACACATAAATCAACACACTCACCTTATGTTTTGTGTCGTTAGGTAGTTCTATCGTAGACAGTTCCACTCCGTCCTCCTCCGCCTTCCCCAGGCCTACTAGTGAGCTGCTCCATGCATTATTGTTGGTATTTTGCTCCTGCTCCCTTGACACACTGCGCTGTTCCACACCCTTCACACTGAGCTGCTCGTCATGGTCTGAGTCTGGGTCAGGCTCCCACTCCAACATGAAGGCTGAGTTATCCTCTCCACCACCGGGGGAGCCACCAGTACGTGGGGAGGCTGGGGCTGCCATGGTGATGGTTGTGTGGGTTGGTCGGGGGCTAGGTATGGGTGGGTGGGAGTGGGCTTGGCAGGTACTTATGTAAGTAACAAAGTAGGTTGGTTAGATGGCATATGGGTTGATCAGTGAATAGGTGGGTGGGTGGGTAAGTATGTAAGTAGGTGAGCAGTGAGATAGGACTAAATAGATGGACGAGAGCATAGGGATGAGGGGGAACAAAACAATATATATAAGTAGTGTTATGACTGACTTATTCCTGCTGGCTAGAACTAGAGCCAGTGATGGTGGGAGGTAAGATAGGGGGCTAAAGGTTAAGGCAGCACTCTGCAGTGTGAAATGTGTGTGTGTGTGTGGGGGGGGGGGGATATGTGATGAGAAGTCAGTATATAGGTGGGTAGGTAGCTAAGTGGGTTGGTGGGTAGGCGGGTGGGTGGGTTATATATGACAGGTGTGGCAGTGATGGAGACTCCTACAGCCTTATCTACGCCTGTAGTACCTGGAGTACCTGTATAGTACCTGTAGGCCCTCCTCCTGCTGCCACCTCTACCTGCTCAATCACCAACACTGTCTGAAAATAAAAGGACACAATATATAGGCCTCATTCATTAGTGACAGTGCTACTTGTCTGATCGCGCAGCAACCCCCATGGCGGTGCCTCACCAGGGTCTAGCTGATTTTCTGCCACTGTTCTATTTAAAGCCCCCTATATCGTAGGGCCCCGTATAAGTGCCCAAGTGCACATTGATTTCAATCCAGCTGTATCCCTGGCGCTTATATGAGACAGGCGCTTATTTGAATACAGTTTTAATGTGAAGACGGGAATGTAAGTCAGGCATGGTCACGGGCTTCCCTAGCCCACTTAAAAGGGTCTATATCTCCTCTTTCCTATCCCCTTAGGATGTGTGTGGTGCAGATATGCGCAGGCACTGACACATTCCTCTGTTAAATTATCAACCTGTGAAGCATGGGATAGCCACTTAGTGCCGCTAAACTGCTGTAAAACACAAATCAATCAATCAATCAATCAATCAGGCATGGTAAAAAATCAGGAAGTTAGATTTTGTTGTTTGGAATATTAAGTGAAAATAGACTGGTTTGATACCCAATATTACCAGGATATAAAGATTTTCCATACACTTTACCTTATCTGAAAGTATACAGGGCTTATTATTTCCATAGAACCCCCCCCCCCCCCCACCACTCGAATGAGGAAAATGTGTTATCCGAAAATTTCAGAAAACAGGAAATCCTGATAAAAGGAAATCCTGATAAAAGATTGATTTCAATACGCCCATATGCGAGGCAGGCGCTTATTTGAGACCGCGGCAGTTAAACGGGCGGTTATGGTATTTGGTTGGAAATAATTGGAATATCATCATCTTGACTTTTGTATCGATTCAAGTGATTTCTTTATCTGAAAATGCCTTCTTTGAACTGATCTTTAAAAGAAAAGTCAATTCAATAAGCATTTAACTGATGAATATGGGAAGAATCAATATGATTATCATGTGATTATATCAAAACCCATGGTTACCAGGAACACAAAGGAGTCAAAGTTCAAATATATGAACTTTCAGCACCACCTATCATTTAACATGTTGATTTCCATGGCAACTGGTGTGAAATAAAATGCTAACTTGTCAACCCAGTCCAAAGAAAATTATGATCATTGACGTCAGCTTTAATTTGAGCAATTATTCATGAGCTCCATGAACTGAACCCTTTAAGGGGGTCATCTTAACCAATGCCCAGCATGATACCAAATAAAGTGTCGACAAGTCTGCTCGCCAACATATCACTAGAGCATCAATCCGACACTCAGGGTCTGTATCGACCCAGTAGGGCCGGCATGATGTATAATGCAGTCCTGGTCAGTAACTTGACATTTTTTTTGTCATTTCTTCAAGGACATCTTTCCTCTTAATGAAACTTACAATTTTGAAACTAACAGAAGTAGGATAGGAGCTAAAACCCGGGGGTGGGGGGAGTGATGATACAAAAAAATGACATCATCGATAACCATGGAAACTTGTTAACTTGTGAACTGTTTTGGTCCCCTTGTCATTTGCATGATACAAAATAATGGTTTCCATGACAACTGGTGTGGAATAAGATGCCATAGTTCACCAATTAAGAAATGACTTCAGCTTTAATTTAAGCCAGCAATGAGGAAAACTGTCAAATTAGAATCTGATCTATGCTCCTCAGAGGTGCATGAGACCTATTAAGATCTCTTTTGTTCAGGTAACAGAGTTGGAAAACATGTTCTCTTTCAACTAAAAAAAAATGTCTGTTTCTGGTTGAGAGGTCAGTGTGAGAGATGCTGATGAAAAACTTTTTTTCTAGTCGCTGGCAGGAATTACAAACTAATGTATAAACCTCCAATGTATACCGTACAGCAATCCCATATATTTAAGAAAACTCATCAGACACAAGTTATAAATCACGCGTGAGAAAAAAAAAAAAACTAAAAAAATCCCTACCTACTGACTTCAAAAAGTCTTATACTCTCAACCAGAAACAGACTTTTTTTAGTGTGGCCCAGCGACAACTGTGAATTCTTTGTATACTTTGAAACGAATTTGATGCACAATATTCAGTCCTTTCTGTTCTCAGTCTGGATGGCTGTCCAAACAGCTAGACAGGTAATTATATTCTATTTGACAATTACAGCAGTGATTGCATCTATGGATGACCAAATCTATGAGATGAATAATCGAATCTATGAGGAGGGGTGAGGGAGGAAACTGCTACCTGGTCACATCCCCTAGTCGTTCACGGTTTTGAAGGGTAGCAAACGTTCTTTTATTTTCCGGTCCCATGGGCAGGGCCAGACAAACCACAGCCTTTGATTACTCAGACATGGTTCTCCGAGGGTAAATTGTGTGAAAAAGACAAGCGTGTGGGCCCTCGGCACACACATATCGACAACAGCTGCCCACATGCTCACCTCATGCAACAGGAAACCCAAGTCTGTTGCCTTTTAAGAATCTGTTATGCCCATTGTTCATGATATGTAAGAGGACTGCACCTTTGTGGACTCGACCGTGGCGGATCCGGGATTTGGAAAAGGAGGGGGTGTGGTCAAACAGGAGGGGTCGCACCCTCTATTTTGAGCAAAGTTTAGGGCTCTTAAATATGCAACTAAACTTAAACTCCCAAGTACTGGCAAAATGAGGGAACGTGCCCCCCCCCCCCCATTTTAAAAACCGCCACTGCTGACGAAGTTATTCTGCTTCTTCATGCCTTCATCATGAAGGTGCCCACCCCACACCCCTCTGCCTCTTTAATCTCTCTCTGTCTCTGGCTGCCTCTATATGTCTACCTCTCCCTCTCTCTCAGTCCATGTCAGGTTACTGTATGTGTCACAAGGTTGGTAGAACACACACCAGGTGGCACCAGGTGTTAGAGTGGAGTAGGAGGACAGAGTGAATGCATGCAGAATCAATAAGGTCCCATTCAGCCTGTACTGTGATACAATGTCTACAATGAACGGCAAGGCAAATAGTAGGGGGTAGGGAATATCTACAGGGTCTATTGTGGACAATTTTCTTATTTATACAGGTACCTGTAACATTGATCAATCTTGAGAAATGTTCATGTCCCCTGCAAATTTCAAGAATATACTAAAGTCCTATTTTGCAAAGCTAAAAAAGGAAAGAAAGAAAGAAAGAAAGAAAGAAAGAAAGAAAGAAAGAAAGAAAGAAAGAAAGAAAGAAAGAAAGAAAGAAAGAAAGAAAGAAAGGGGTCTAGAGCTATATATAAATTTTAGTAGGATAGAGGGACGAATCCTCATGAGAAAACCAACTTTTTTAGAAGCATTATGCACATATATTGCACACCGGGTTTGCAGAGAAGCGTTTACCAATTGAAATAATTTAAACAGACGCCCCCCCCCTCTTAGAATCACCCATTTCGCACTTAAGTGAAAAAATGGGAAGAAATGCAACCTGACAACCTTAACCTTTTGGCCACATTTATACCTTAACACAAGTGTCAGTCTTAAATAAGGGCCGGGGTAGAGCCTGGTTGAAATAAATGTGCGTCCATGCACTAACAATTATACACAGGCCAATATAGGATTCTTGCAACAGCAGTAAATGTCGACTAAAGCTCTGGAACCTCTTGCAAGCGGAGATAGATTAAGGGAGCGTTCATTATTTATGGCAGGAGGGATGACCAAATGAAGGGGGGGGTCATTTCTTTTTTTTATGTATTCAGAGAGCGGGGGTCATTTTCTTTCAACCTATTCTTAGAGGGGGGGTCATTTTATTTCCTGTTGGGGAGTATTTGCCAATGTGATGCAAATTTTATGACAAAGGAACAAAAATTTTCGCGACACGTCGCAAATTTTATCTATTTGGTTTTCAGGGTGTGTAATGTGGCATTTACCTCTTCTGACCAATACCGCGTGAATGACCGATCGACCGGCTGCCTCTGCCTTCACTGGTTTGTCTCACTCTCCCCCCACCAGTGTTGTTGTGTGTGTGCTAGCACTATTTACATGTGGGTTGGTAGGGACTCTGTGGGAGAGTGTGGTACCTGTGTCCACCCCTCCACCCTACAGTGCCCTGATCAGGTGAGTCCACCCCCCTGCAGGGGGTGTGTGTGTGTCACCCTGGTCTCTCCCTGTTGTTTGACAGGGGCCCGTTTTTCCACATTGTTACTGGTGGGGTCTCAAGGTCTGTACAGGGTTCTGAATTTTCATTTCGATCTCCCGTATTCTTAGGTCTTCCTGGACCTGTCCTATTCACTCGGAAACGACCCTGATGGCGTCTCGTCAGGTGGAACTGACAGAGGGAATTTTTTTGCCATTTATTAGTGACTCGCTGGTCAAATAAATGTTCTTTGGTGAAACTTAATCTTTCAAAATATTAGCTTCCCTAATTTTCGTATTGTGTACCTCATGTACGTACGTGAAAGAGGCTCCGTATAAGTCGGGGGTCATTTCTTAGTGTACGGCTAGTCACCTGTGGTTTGATGGGTTTTATTAACGTGGCGTTTTAGTGGGTGGTTAGCCGTATTTGCCGTCCTTCGTGTTTATGCCTTGTGGGCATTTAGTACTAAGTTTTTCTATCCATTTATATTCTATAAGTGAGAGGAGTCTCATCCCCTTTTCACTTTTAGGATGTCGATTTATGAAGTCTACGATGTAGAACTTCGTGTCTGCCGATTGTGCATGGTCCTTCTGATTAAAGTGCCATGCTAAGTCTGTTTTTCCTGTCTGGTTGTCTATGGCTCCTATGTGATCCCCTATTCATTTTTTTATGGGGCGTTCTGTTTTTCCTGCTGGCCACATCTCGTGCATTCCAGACAGTATATGACATTTGAGCTCATGCAGGTGACGTTGGTCTTAGTGTGGTGTTTTCTCCCAGTCGTTTTCGATGTAATCTGGCCATTTTTGTCAATTTTCTGACATTTTTCACAGTTGATCATTTTACATCTGTTTTTTTGTTTATACTTTTTGTGCTCGGTTCTATCTAGGGGCTCCCCGTCCTCGGACACTGGGTACCTTGTGGCTGCCCTTACTAAGTTGTCTTTGAGGTGTTTTGGGCGTCTTTTCCCCAATTTGGTGGTTTTGGACTCCCCCAAGATATCCCAGTTTCTCCCCACTATCTCGTCAATAATATTGTTACCTGGTCTGTACATACTGATCAGGTAACTGGATTCAGATTTCTCATCATTTTTGGGTTTTGGTTGTTGGAGTGCTTTCCTACCCATTTTGAGTACCTGCTCGGAGACCTCCTCAAGGAGTTCCTTTGGGTACCCTTTTTCCTCAAATTCTCTCATTTTCCTGGCGCTGTGGTACAGGTAGTCTTCTACCTTGTGGCAGATGCATCTTAATCTCAACATCTGGGAGTATGGTAGACTCTTCTTGGTTGAGGGGGCATGTGCCAATGTATGGTGGAGGTAGTTATTCACATCAGTTGGCTTCCTGTAGAGGTCCGTGTATAGCTGCCTTTTGTCTTTGTTAATTTTGACTTTTGTGTCTAGGAAGTTAATCTCCATGGTCGAACTTTCTAGTGTGAATTTAATGCTGTTATGCATTGCGTTCAGGTGTTCTTCCCATTTGTGTAGTTCATCTGGTCCCTCTACCCAGACAAAAAATATGTCATCGATGAATCTCAGCCAGGTGGCTGGTTTCTTGTCATAGGAGTTCAAAATTCACTCCTCTGGTCCCCATTGCCATCCCTCTGATTTGCATGTATTATTTCCCATTGAATTGGATGTGGTTTGTGTTCAGTACCATATCTAGAAGTTCTATGAGGCTCTCGTTGGTGGGTAAGAGTCGTTCATCTCTATTTGGTTTTCAGTAATAATTCTAGATATAATTCTGCCCAACATTTGTTGCTGCTGTGTGAGATATATTCTAAGTGCCTCCTTACCTCTGTGTGTCCGTCCTTACAGTGTGAGCACTGGTGTATATAGTGTACATCATAACACTATTACACTATGGCACCACTCATAATGAAATCACTAATCCCTTCATGGTAAGCTGTACGTCTAACCTGCACGCTGGGACTACAGGAGTAACGTGTATTAATGCTCTGTTTATACATATATACTCCAGATCGTAACACTGCAGGGGAGAGGCTTAACCTTTAAAGGACCTCCAGACCCCCACCCCCTAAAAACAACATGGGCACTTTTGGCTAGCGCAAAAGAAAATCATTTCTTTTGTGTAACATGCTGAAAAAAAAATGAGGTAGGATTTTTCTTTTATTTTGCAATTTTTTTTTTAACTGACATCTGAAAATCCACGGTGACTTGGGAACTACTAAAATGGATTGAGATTGAATAACAATTCTAGGGTAGGGTCTGGTTACCTGAAACATAGGCGCAAAAAATTTACAGACGGCCTCCAAAATTTTCCAAAAATTAAAAAGTTTCCCTACCTACCTACCCTATTTTTTTTTCAACCCCGTTACCTGAACACAATAATTTTTTAGGCCTTATGTTTCTAGTTTCGATTTCCAAAGAATGCAAACTTTAATAGACTCATCTGTCTTTCCTTTCTACAAATATATAATTTTAGTTTGTACCTTTAGCTTAGTTATAATTACAACTAGGGAGGGGATGGATTTCAGGGGGTGGACAAAAAGATTCATATCCTTCGGGAGGAGGCAGAAACAAAAGTTTACATTACTAAAACTAGTGAACATGTTATTGTAAAATAAAAGAAGAGCTAAGAAGGGAACCAATCATTTCCAGACCCATTTAAAAGGGGGCGTGTAAAAAAATCACACACACCCTCTTTATTGTTAAAAGAAATTACCACTGGTAGATATAGGGGTATGCGGGTATGCACTGCACAGGTGTGTGCAGATGTTCTTGTGGTCAGGAACTAGGACAAGGTCAAGAACGGGGACACTGATCCTGATTAGCTGCACCAGTAAACAGGCACAGATCCAATAAAAGGGTTTTATAAAGTATACAATTTAATTATATTTCTCACTAATACCGGCACTAGCCATAACACTACAGCTGCCTTACAAATACCGGTAATGTTTTGTAGACATTTAAACCTTCAAGGCTGCTGATGCATTAGTGCATCATGATGCATTAGTGCATCATGATGCATTAGTGCATCATGATGCATTAATGCATCATGCTGCATCTATGCAAACCTGGCGAGTTACTCGCCAGGTTTGCCTCTGTAAATCATACTAAACCTACAGGGTTAAATCTCTCTGGGAGGGTCGATATGGTCATGATGCACCAATGAAGTGCCGGCATTTCATTGGTGCATCATGCTGATCGATGGACATGATGCACCTCCGCAATAAAAACTCTTAAAGAGTAATAAAATACTATGAAATGTTACGTTAAACAAACAGCACAAGGCATAGCACCTTCCAGAATATACCTTAGGCCGTTTTATTCTTATAACTTGGATTACGGATCCGGCGGTGACAATTTTGGCAAATTTGAAAAAACTAATTTTTTTATATTTTTGCCGACCTCCGACAGGGAATTTGGAGTACCTGACCAAGAAAAGAGCTTTGTTGAAGAAAAAGGTATTTAGTATTCAACCGACCTTCAATTTCCTTCCTTCCAAGTCAAAATGTTGCCATATTCCGACTTTTGATGCCCTAAAAAGTGGCTTCCCATGGAACTTCTTTTTTTTCTGCCTCCCGGCGATAGGAAAATTTGCGGGTCTGATAGGGGATCAGTGAATTTTTTTTTTTGCCGATGGCTGACCATACAAACAACTGAAAAAAAAAACCTGTAATCCAAGTTATATGTGCACCTTATAGACCAGGATATCCTATCATAAAACTGTACTAAAACTTTGACCCTACCTGCCAGTAAAGTTCTACCTTAACTGATAGCTAATACTCACATTAATCCATGGAGCTCTATCATAATCAGGTAAATGGCAGTAAAGTTCTACCTTAACTGATAGCTAATACTCACATTAATCCATGGAGCTCTATCATAATCAGGTAAATGGCAGTAAAGTTCTACCTTAACTGATAGCTAATACTCACATTAATCCATGGAGCTCTATCATAATCAGGTAAATGCCAGTAAAGTTCTACCTTAACTGATAGCTAATACTCACATTAATCCATGGAGCTCTATCATAATCAGGTAAATGCCAGTAAAGTTCTACCTTAACTGATAGCTAATACTCACATTAATCCATGGAGCTCTATCATAATCAGGTAAATGCCAGTAAAGTTCTGCCTTAACTGATAGCTAATACTCACATTAATCCATGGAGCTCTATCATAATCAGGTAAATGCCAGTAAAGTTCTGCCTTAACTGATAGCTAATACTCACATTAATCCATGGAGCTCTATCATAATCAGGTAAATGCCAGTAAAGTTCTACCTTAACTGATAGCTAATACTCACATTAATCCATGGAGCTCTATCATAATCAGGTAAATGCCAGTAAAGTTCTACCTTAACTGATAGCTAATACTCACATTAATCCATGGAGTTCTATCATAATCAGGTAAATGCCAGTAAAGTTCTACCTTAACTGATAGCTAATACTCACATTAATCCATGGAGTTCTATCATAATCAGATAAATGCCAGTAAAGTTCTACCTGTGGGTTGTGGCAGTATGGGATACCAGTGGCAGCACTCTATATATATACTAGTTAATACCACAGCTTGTTGTGGTAGTCCATGAAGTCTGTCTGTCTGACTGACTCAACTTCAGCTGGTAAACTAAAATCGATATCTACCTGCTCCAACACCACCACTACCCCTACCACGCCCTGCCCACTACCCCCATACTACCCCCCCCCCTTTTCACACACGTGATACACTCATCATGGCTCCCTCGTTATATCTTACATTGCCACTATCGCACACCTCCAGTTTTATGCCATAGTAATGTATAAGGGAGGGTTCATTTGTTTTAACAAAGATGAAAGGCCTTGTGTTCTAACATTATTCTTTTCCTAATGATCGCAAAAAAAATAAATAAAAAGATGCCCGGCTTCTCCCTACTACTACCGGTATACCATATATTATATATTTTATAAAAAACTTTTGTTCTACTAAATCCTAAACAGGTTTTTGTCTAAGTGGGACATCCATGGTACTAAGGACACTTCACGGGACTGTAGTTATATTCTTAGTTTAATAAATTCCAATTCAGATCTCAGAATGACCAGCTTCGCACTGGTGCTGAATTTATTTTTCTTTAAATCTAAATGTCATTTTAAACATGAAAGCTCCGATAATGAAAATGGAATTAGTCATTTTCAATTTCATTGTCAATTGTATATGTATATTTCTTGAGAACAATAAATAATGTAAATTTTTTCTTCCAATTAAGTGGGAGATTTTTTCAGACTGCTATGATTAAACAAAAATTCCCCCCTCTTCTTGTGGGAGGGATCTACACTCTTTGCATGACCAGAACTTCACTTTAGTACCCCCTCCCCCCCCCACACACACACCCAGCCATCAGTAGCGGCAGGTGAGGCAGAATAGGGCGGCATCGATTGGCGACATGGATCTATAGAAATAAGTGTCCTGGAGCTGGATATGGGACTACTAGAATCTACACAGTATACAAAATCCTAGCCAAAACAAAAACAGTAGGGAGAAACCAACTTTTTTTTACGATGGTGGCATAAAAGAATGAAAACGTATCCCTGGGCCTGGGGCCATCCACAAATGTTGTTGGATTAATTCTCCATACCGATATAGCGCTGAAAAATTGGTAAAAAAAACATGACAAGGAGGGAGGGAGTCAAAACTAGGGGGAGATTGATTTTGAAGAATTTTGTCTCATTTTTTCACATTTTAAAGAAAATTTTCATTACTTTTTGAGGATTCTTCCTGTACCCTTTTTGTATTCTTCCCCTCTCTCACAGTTGTTAGGCCACCCTTAAAAATATGTCCGTTTCCTGTCCAGAGGGTGGGATTTTTTAGACCCATGAGGGAGGGAGGGAAATTTCTTTTTTTAGGAAAATATTTTTATTTGTCATGAGCATTGTAAGCGGGGACGGCATGAATTTGCCATCACATTCTAAGATTTAGTGATTGGAAACCTAGATTCTTGTGCTGATGGTCGAAAAAAATAAATTGTTTTTCAGAACTCAGGAAAATTTTTCCCATTCTCACAAAAAAAAATCCACAAGGCCTCTGGACAGGAAACAAAAATATTTTTAAGGGTGGCCTTATTTTCCCATCATTATTTTACAATGAATTCAAAGAATTTTAGACATCCATTGATATGTGCCCTAACATTTCCTGTGACATGTAAATGTTAAAAAAAGGGGTGAATATGTGTTGCCCCTCCCCCAAGAGGGATCTGATTTTCTTTTTTATGTTTGCCCCCCCCCCCGCCCCTTGCCTTGGCTTGGGGACTTGCTTGGATAAGGGGGTGGTCATTTATTAACAAGAGGGGGGGGTTGGTGGGTTTGGGGGGGGGACAAAAAAATTTCAGACCCCTCTAAAGGAGGACCAAAAACAATTTCGCCCCTTTTGAGCGAAAAAGCCCATGCGTGACTATAGAATAAAAGGGGGGTACAGAAAATTTTTCACCACATGCGCGGTGATAAAAAATTACCACTCCCTAATGTTGAAAACTCGTGACACGAGTCACTTTTTATTTATAACCATAATAATCTAGATTTAAAGGGGCCCTGGCACCCCAGCAAATCCTAGTGAACATGAGTCATGCTGGGTGAGGAATGTGTGAGTACATTGAGTGAGAACAAATAATGTCATTTTGTGTGATACAACGTCAACTCTCACTCAGCTTGACAAACCTTCACTTACTTCAGTAAGACCTGAGAGAGCATGCGTCAACATGTGTCAATACTTGTCAACTCTCACACCGCTTCACATGTCTTCACTCATTTCCATAAAGATGTGAGGGGAACTGGGTGAGCAAGTGTCAACATGTGTCAATACTTGTCAACTCTCACACAGCTTCACATGTCTTCACTCATTTCCATAAAGATGTGAGGGGAACTGGGTGAGCAAATGTCAACATGTGTCAATGCTTGTCAACTCTCACCCAACCTCACATGTCTTCACTCATTTCCATAAGGATATGATGGGAACTGGGTGAGCATTCGTCAATACTTGTCAACTCTCAGGCAGCTTCACATGTCTTCACTTACTTCAATAAAGATGTGAGGGGACCAGGGTGAGCACATGTCAACATGTGTCAATACTTGTCAACTCTCACCTAGCATGACATTTCTTCACCAAGCCTTCAACAATAAGAGACTATGGAAACTGTATGGATTCTCATGGCTTGTACTTTGCAGAGTGGGCCTATTGAGTAAATGTCAATATGAGAATTTATGTTTCACAGAGCAAGTTCCTTTCTTACATGGCATGAAATACATATCATGAATCAGGAACATAATGATAGCCAAGTATATGTGATTTAGTGCTTACATTAGACATAATAGCTCATTTGTTTTGTCTATGGGACATAGCACTGAATTGGAATTGCATATGTTTTACATGATATCTAAGTATCTGTTTGTCCTAGTTTGATGGGATATGAAGGTTTAATGTCTACTGATCAGCTAGGTCACAGCTGATTAGAGCAAATATACAAGATCTCTTCATAGGCTGGTTAAATAACTCTGTATTGAGTGATAATAGGGGCAGATACTTTGTCCAACATTAGCATGACAGACTGTGTGAGGAGATGTGAGCATGCGTCAAGATTCGCCAACTCTCACCCACCATGACATAACTTCACGCACAATGACACATTATGTACTATTCTGTGTTTTGATTGGTCCATTTCAAATTTCCCTCCCATTCCTTTGTTCTCCTCCTGCTTTCAAAACAGTCAGGCAGAGGCAGCCATGGAGAACAGATCTTGTGGTAGGTGGTCACACAGTTCTAGGTTGATTTGACTTGAAATCCTATGTGATAAGCATTTATACAGTAACACATTGATATTATCTACAATCCCTGAACATCTATCTTGTTGCTGAATTCAGCTATCTGTCTCAACACCCCAAATTAATGTAGAACTTTCTATGTGAGCAAGGCTCAGGGAAATTCTGGGGGATTCAGGCTACCATATAGGAGTAGTCATTGTTTATCAATTTGGATGTGAGTGGGTGGTGAAAATTAGATTGCTGCTGTTTGTTTATGACCATTTCTTATCATTTCAACAGGCATTCTCAAGACTGATACAAGGAAAATTCAACTCACACAGCTGACAGAATATCTATCCATTTTCAAGCAAAGTGGGCAACACATGACATGCAGAGGAGAGATATCTTCAATGGGAACCAGCATATGAACAGCTGAATTGATGTTAATAAAGTTATGAAATATCAGAAATCCACAACCACCTGCAACCCCCCCCCGCCTATCCCCCACCCATAAATTAGTCTGTGCGTCAATATATGTGATACTGTGTCATGACCCATGTGTCAGTGTGTGTGATAATGTGTGATGACACATGATGTCATCATGTGTCATTGTTGGTGAAGGTTCACGCATGTTGACTCAACTTCACAAATTTGGCTGGGATGTTCACGCATGCGTCATATCTTGTCATGGTCCGTGATCACCCACGCGTCAAGTCCTAAGAGCGCATGGGGTGAGGCTGGCACAGCATGACAAAAGTTGACACAGATTTGCTGGGACCGTAATGCACGCCCACATTAAAATGTCACGTGACCACTTTTTGACCAATCAGGGCGCGATTTTTCCGCTGGTCCCCGCGATTTTATGATCGCTGTTTGAATTGGTACCCATGTTGTTAATTTGCGGTGCCAGGGCCCCTTTAATAGAACTTAGAAGCAGGGGGAGAGGGATGGTTCTAGACCCCTAAAATCGACATGGCGACAATAACGACATGAGCATTTCTTGGCTTAGTGACATGAGATATGGCCAATTCCTTAAAATCGACACAGGGGCATGGCCATTCCTTAAAATCGACAGTGACAGGGTCATGGCCATTTCTTAAATTGACATGGTGACATGGCCATTTCTTAAAATCGACATGGGACATGGGGACCCCCCATCAAGCATTCAAGGGCCCCGGAGGGGTCTTTTCATAGGCCAGACGATGACAGCCTCTTGCTACCGCTCCCAGCTGTGTAGGAAGAGTCAGCGGGGAGCTTGGCCTAGTCTTTTCAGTGGCAGTGCTCAGTTACTCACTGTCAGAGTGGGCGTGGCCGTGTTTGGTTTACACTACAATGAATGACTGTTTGAACGAATGGATCTATTATCAACCTAAAGGGTGTCATATGCGGCCTTATGGTCGTATCTGAGGGCATTGCTGCCACCTGGCGGAAGGACCTTACTTCCGGTCGTTTCAAAACATATTCCTACCCGTCACTTTCTACATTCAATTCTAAGGCTTCAAACGTCTTCTCCTTTAGCCCGGATTTTATGAATGGGAAAGTACCCATATATCCATACTTTTACGAAATAACAGTGATTTACAAGGCATTCCGCACCAACAACAAGCATACGGCGTAATTACAAGTGCGCCCCATTCGCAATTTCGAGGATTGGTGTGGATAAAACTTTGACATGGCCTCCCATGGCCACGGCACGAGATTCGCCACGAGGCGCCAGCACAACGTGGCAAATGCCTACGAACTCGAGCTCCAGCAGCTGGAGGAGGAGGCAGAACAGCTAATATTGGAGTACTCTAGCGTCCTCGATAACACACAACAGGAGGGACGACAAAGGCATGCTTCGAACGCCACCAGTACACCGGCGTCACCGCATCAAGCCGAGAGGCGCCGCCGCCATTCCCACCAGGTAAACAGCCCCAACCAAATAGTGAACAGCACAATCCCAGTAGCCAATGATAACAGAGTCGACGCTCTGGAGAGACAGCTGGCACAGGTGACTGACACGATGCGCGGCCTCGAGACGCGTATCGTCTTCTTGGTAGATGATGCACACCGGCGGGCAGCCGAGGACGAGACCCGCCGAAAAGAGGCCGATGAGCAACGTGAGCAGCGCCGGGCAGCAATGGAGCGCCAGCGGCAGGAGGCAGAGCAACGTCGAGCTGCCCTCATAGAACAACAGGCCGAGGAAGAGAGGAAGCTCGAGCAGCACCGCCAACGCCAGCAGGAGAGGGAACGGCAGATCCTTCAGGAGAGGGATCAGCTACTCCAAAGGAGAGACAACCTGAGGCGCGAGGCCGACGACATGAGACGTATATTCAGGGAGAAGGAACAAAGACGCCAGGAAGAACAGGACGCCCAGGACCGCGCACGACGCGAAAAGGAAGCCACCCAGCGCAATGCCTCGCAGAGGCAACAGGACGACACTATCCCATACGCAGGAAGCAACGCACGTGCTTCGTCACGTGCGGCCATACATCAACAACAACAACACCACCCGACATCCCCACACCTACAGTCCTACGCCGGGATCACACGGCCACAGATTACGTACAAGCGCAGCTGGAGAAGGAGCAGTACGATATGCAGCAGTCAGAGGGTAAAATTAATTTCTTAACCACTATTATCCCCGGCACAACAAAACCCAAACCGTATATGTACATGCAGCGTGACACATGTCATACCCTTAAACAGAAGCTAGATGCTAAGGGCGACCTCCAGCCATTGGAATACGTCGACGCAGTACTGAAACTCGTTGATGATGAAGACAGCGCCTGGAATGACACGGACAGGATGCATATTAGGAAACACTTGAACAATGTCACTCACAACGCCATGTGCCGAGACTGGGGCGACGTCAGGCGCTGGTCAGATTTCATATTCGACCAGGTGGAGCGAGGGAAGTTAAAGTGGTCGGAACGACAGGAGATACATAACTACAGAGTTGAAATGTCTATGACCGGAGGGGGCCTGAAAGATAAGCCCCACCACACCAACCACCAGAACGGGAATACCCATAACTCAGCCCACGCACAGCAACAGCATGGCGCGAATAATGGACGACAAGGTCACGCCCACAACGAGCAGGTATGCTACGAATATAACACACCAAGGGGCTGCAAGTTCGGAGGGCATCACAGCAACAATGCGAACAGGCGTTTGCATATGTGTATGTATTGTCACGCGAAAGGGCGACATGCCGCACACTCCATCATTGAATGTAACCAGAAGCTAAAAGACTCACAACACTCAGGTCACGTGTGGGCGAATAGCACATGGCAGGGGAACGGTGGACACGCCCATAATAACGGCCCACATCAGGGACACGCCCAACAGCAGCCATATTATCGCTCACATCAGTCGCAGCACCAATACGGACCACCATGTCATACTAGTTATTGTGCATGATCAAGTTGTCATATGAGAAATATCATATGACTAGTGGTGTATGGAGTAATTACCTCAAGGCTCTTATAAATAGTGTTATTTCCAGTTGTCACTGGTTTATTCAGCTTTAGGCAACATGTACGAAATATCAATCATACAGTAGTCATTATGTAGGTGATTTGTACATACAGTAAATATACAATAGTTCATAGAGTATAATGTTCAGTTCCACTCCACCTGTGAGGTATTAATAATACAATGTCCAGCATAGTTCTAGGTGGGTTCCCACACCTAGCTCCTGACCTGCTGCTTAGAGGAATAATGTAATAATGAATAACTTTACCCTCTGGTGGAAGTCTTGAGGAAGATACCCTCTGGCCACTAATGATGGAAACCAATGCCTGTCTAGCATAGTTTCACCATAGTGCAGTGGTATAGCAGGTAGCAGGAGATGACTGGAGATGTTACCTCTAGAGCGGTTCTTGGTGTCCAGTCCTCCTGGAGGTGCAGACAGGCTATTTGTAGCAAATCTTGGAAAAGCACCTCCAGACTGACTGGGGCCAGTAGCATCTGCCTAACTCTACAATGTTAGAGGGGAGCCTTTCATGTGTCACTGGGTGCACAAAGGACCCCCATGGACGCCGCTGTGTCCCCCATTGTCTTGGTCGGTTCTGTAACTTCAAACCCTCATAACTCGGTCGTTTACGCAGCTACAGCCGCCATTTTGCGCATGCGCGGAGTTGAATATGCCAAGTTTGAACTGCCCGTTGGATAGGCGCGTAACTCCCGCCGGTTTGTCTGTAGTGCACTCGGAGCTCCATTCAGTCTCCATGGCATAACTTCCTTAATAATGGGAGTTCCGCCTTGATCTTGGGCTCATTCTGACCGTCTAATTATGGGCTTTGCATAAATGCTTTGATATTTGACCTAGCTCGCTCAGGAGCGACGCTAGAGCGACCGGACGGTTATGGCGTCGTGCTTATGTAACCCATTGTTCAGTTATTAGAGTGCTCAGACACTCATGACGGCGTCAGCGGTGCTCAGGCACCCGTGACGGCCGGTTGCATTCACTTACAACTTATTAGTTTGTGCACTGAACCATGAGGTCGCACACTGAGACCCTCATTTTTATTATATTGTGCAGTGAACCATTAGGTTGGAGCCTTTGATGTCAGAAAACTCTGTCTAACTGACTCTGGCTGGTGTGCAGTGGGGCATGAACGCTCTTATACAAAGTTTGAGCGCTCTTATAGCTCTTAGAACCAACCTATGTATTAATTTCATAGATTTCCTTTGATAAATACAAAATATGTTACAAATTATGGAATAATAAAATGGTATATGATAGAATACTCCGTCTCCCCCGAGAGAATGCGAAACTCCGTCATTTCGCCGAGGGAATGTACAATTTATGCAATTTTTACCTTATTTTGGAGTTATATACTGTTTGTAAGAGGATTTGAAGTGATGGGGAGTGCTTCAAATGCAATTTTCGTGGTAGAGCTTTGTCAGTATAAACAATTTTCTCCTGGGTATAAGTACATTTCCGAGTTTCTATATCTTACCATACCTGAGCTTATTTGCTTATGTAACATCAATTTTGGGTACAATTTTCCATTTTTATGTACAACATACAATTTGGCAAATAGTGTACGATTTTGGCATTCAATTTTCAATTTAGCGTGCAAATTGAACATAAATGACAATTTTAGTGTGCAAATTTACAATTTCGCGTGTAATTGCGTTCAATTGACAATTTCAGTATGCAAATATATAATTTTGCGTACATTTGGCAATTTAAGTGTGCAAATATATAATTTTCGCGTATATTTGGCAATTTTTAGTGTGCAAATATATAATTTCGCGTACATTTGGCAATTTTGGTGTGCAAATATACAATTTCGCGTGCATTTGGCAATTTTAGTATGCAAATATATAATTTCGCGTGCATTTGGCAATTTTAGAGTACAAATATAAATTTTGCGTACAGCTTGGATACAACTAGAAACGTTGATTTCTAAAAAAAATCTGATTTCAGTGTATGAATTGGGTACAGACATACAGTAAAAAGTGCAACATACAATTTTAGTGTGCAAATTGGGTACAAGCGTACAATCTGGTGTGCAAACATACAATTTAAGTGTGCAAATTGGGTACAAGCGTACAATCTGGGTTGCAAACATACAATTTTAGTGTGCAAATTGGGTACAAGCGTACAATCTGGTGTGCAAATATACAATTTTAGTGTGCAAATTGGGTACAAGCATACAATCTGGTGTGCAAACATACAATTTTAGTGTGCAAATTGGGTACAAGCGTACAATCTGGTGTGCAAACATACAATTTTAGTGTGCAAATTGGGTACAAGCGTACAATCTGGTGTGCAAATATACAATTTTAGTGTGCAAATTGGGTACAAGCATACAATCTGGTGTGCAAACATACAATTTTAGTGTGCAAATTGGGTACAAACGTACAATCTAGTTTACACTCTACAATTTTTGGGATTTGAGGCAAATTTTTCCGACGACCGGAAAAACAAAGTACTTTATGTACAATAGGCTTGTTTGTCTCTGAGTTACTCTTTGATTTTGCAATATGGGTGTATTAATTGGCAATTTCGGCAGTGGGCCGCTGCTTAATTGACTTTTCCCTAGCCTTTTGAGTAAGTGTCCCTGAAAGAGATTATTTGGTGAGTATCTTAAGTAAACATTTTTTATGTCAACAATTTTTCTCAACACTTTTTTCCTTTTTTTTTTTTTTTTCATTCATTTTTCCAACAATTTTCTTGGGTACCTAAAGTGTGTTACTCTAAGTAAATCTTGGCATATTATACAAGTGCTAGTGGGTACAAAAACTGTCTTAGTTATCTACCTGCATTCATGTATATTTGTGTTGGATTTGTACAACTTACAATTTTTAAATTGCAATTTCGCAATTTTGCGCGTATATGCGCGCATTAATCATCGATTCTGTGAGAATACCATAGATTTTCATATTATACATCAACAAGTGGCTGTGTATTTTTTTTTTCTAAAAATTTTCTAATACTTTGATAATTTCATTGACAGTGGAGGTGTGTGTCATGTGTGAGATGTGTCATCTCAGTATCTCCTGGTGGTGGACTGGGGGCAGTCTAGGCTGTGGGCAGCCTAGGCTGTTTCCACAGTCACCGGGGAGGGCTGGTGGCTTAGAAAATTAGCAATAGTCTGCATGTTTGACCTTGCGGTCTCCTCCTGGTGTTCGTCAATAATTATATCTGTTGTATTTTCCAGTGCTGTCATGGTCACCGGGCTGGTGCCACAATCGTTCTGGAGAAGCATGGAGTAGTACAGTCCTTTGTTTTTAAGGGCTGGTATGGTACTGAACCTAGTGCGCCAAGGTAGGTGTATCACCTGAGGGAGGTGATAAGCAAATTCTCCTCTCTGTGTTGTTATAACTGCTGGTCCATTCCAGGTAAATATAGCCTTAGGTAGTGGGAAGGTTTTAACCACTATATCCTTATAGGTCGGGGCAGCTGCTGATTTAATCTCATCAAATTCATGTGGTATTGGCCTCAGGGGTAGCGCGAAGTTTGAGTCTCCACAATATATTTTAAAATATATTGTGGGATTTGTGCGCTTGGCCACATTTTTCTTGCCACAGTGTGTCTGTGCAAATTTCTTAAGGTACTTCATTATTCTGTAGGCTGAGTAGATGGTCAGGGTGAATAATATAGCGATTATCAGGGTGTGGGTTTCCTGAATTGTGAGGAAAGGGGTGTGAGTTTCCTCTGTAGGGGTAAGTTTGGTAGGATTCTTATCTGGGAGCAATTTGTGTAGGGGCAGCTCGGTGACTAGTCTGAAGGCTTTGGCTGTAGGCAGGTAGGCTACAGTCCCTCCTAGTCTGTATAGTTTGAGTAGTATGTATACTATAAAAATGTGAGCTGATATCCCTAGGATGAGTCCTAAGCTTTGGAAGATTGGATGCTCTGTAACTCGACGTAGGTATGATTCTACGTAGCGTGTTTCCATTGCCTTATCAAGGTTGGAGGCATCTTTTAATAATGTTTTGGCAAAGGGCTCTAAATTTAGTTGGGTAATATCATCCATGATTGGATTTTCCTGTAGTTTTTCTAAGGTTCTAGAAAGGTTTACTACTGGGAAATTTGGAAGATTCTCTCTTTCATCTGGTTTGGTTTCAGAAATTTGGTTGAGTGCTGCCATGAATGGTAAATTAATTGTCTTGAGATTGTAATGAAATGATAAGGTTGAGTTACAGGGCAACCTTGTGTTTGGAAGAGAAAATTCTCCTACACTGATTGTGCACCCACAGGGTACACCTATGATTGAGTAGGACTGGGCTTTTCGAGTTTCAGACGTTTTACCATGGCAGTTGATAAAGTAATGGGGTTCATTAGTAGTGACCAGATACTCATCTTCAGAAATGGAAATAGCATGGGTGGTAGGTGCTTGCAGTGGCGAAACTGTAAACTTGCAATGTTCCTTAATCTGTTGAGCCTGGTTAGTAAAAATGGCTACAGGGCATGTAGGCCTGTGTTTATAAATTCTACCATTTACATCTCTGCATACCTTTACTGTAGTACCTTCGCATGCCTGCATATCTGCTGAGTCCAATTCGATGAATAATGATTCGTCGTAAGATACTGCTAGAAACTCAGTTGTGGTTTGCAATTTGGTGACTCCTCTGGTGGGGGTCTCCTGTGTGTCTATAGGCATGGGTGATGTAATCATTTGGTACAGTTTGAAGGTGGAGGTGGTAGATTGAATTATAATGTCCAGATGAATATATATATGGTGAGCTGAGTAAGTGTATGAGGTCAGCTTCTGTGAATAATAGAAATCTAAGTCATTAATTGCGACTTGTGCTCCAGGGTGTGTAATCCTTAGCTTGTTATTAATGTCAATTAAGTATCTAGCAAGGTCTGAGGGTGGTACTATATCAGGGGTTAGGATTCCTGATGATAGCATCCTCAGGGCTGCATTTGTCCTTTGCAGTGATTGAACTGTATTCATTTTTGCTGCTATGATAATTAATGCATCATTTAATACTTGCATCTTTTCCCTTTGAGTTTTCTCGTGCCTTGAATATGAGTCAAGTGACCTGGACATGTTAGAGGCCCACAGGTTGACGGTGTCACCTATGGTGTTGATTGTGCTGTCCAGTACCTTCTTATCTTGGATGTATGCTTTAACAAACTTATCTTGTCTGTCTGTGATCTTTTCAATGAGACTAGCTGCTTCCTGATCTTGTTTAGCAAATTTTCTTAGTATTTCATCTATGTTCTTGAGCTGTCCCATTACTTGGTTTACATCTTCTACTGTGGCTAGACCTAGCACACCGCGAAACAGGGGTGCTAGAAAACCCAGTATGGCCTCTCTTTTGGCCTTGTCCAATGTGTTTATGGGGTTGGATAGGAACAATTTGATGGAGGCTAATGTTTCATTTATCTCCTTGTCTGCAATTTCCAGCAAGGTGTCAAGCTCTTTGGCTTGTTGGATAATTTGGCCAGAGGTATGATCTTGTAGAGTAGGAGTGGTCAAATGGAGTATTCTATCCCTTATGGATCCTTGGGTAACGGGTGCCCGAGGTATCTTGTAGGGGATAGCTAACAACAGTGTTGTGGTTGTATGTCCATTGACCAATGGTTGAGGGCTAGGTTTGAATACTACTCCTATGTTTTGTCTCACCACAGGTGTATATCCTGCAGTAAGTGGTTCTATAGTATATAATAACAGCATAGTTAGCGGTATGGGTGAAACTCTCAGTCTCCCCATGGTGCTTGTGTAAAGCAAGTTTGCTGTTTAAAGTCTTGTCAAATTTGTAGTGATTTGGGTGCTGGTAAAGTCTAAGTGTATGGTGCAACACTTTAAATGAAGTGGTTCAAACTGTACCTTTGCAAGATTGAGCTGTCTTGGCAATATGTCCGGTGAGTCTATAGAGATTGACCAGTAAATGGTAAGGTCAGGTTGAAGGTGAAGTAGGTGTGTTCTTTATCCTAGTGCAGTCTCTCCTAATGGAGAAGTGGGCTGGCTAATTCCCAAGTGGGGTCCTGTAGACTTGAGTTCCAGACTGCAGCTGGATGAAGACTGATGGTGGGCTATGGTCCACAGTGCTTCTTATGTAGCCTACCCTACCCACATCCATTGTGGGCCTGGTATTGTTTCTCTGGAGACAATGTATTAATCTCCAGTGTCTGCTAACTGTGGGGTCTATTGTGTAGTCTGTGTACTGGTAATTAGCTCCTCCTGTCATCCAGGACAGCCATTCATGACCGTCTAGACAGTTGTCTGAGGGTAGCTTATAAGGTCAATTGATCTCTATAGACTGCTGTGTTGGCATAGCGCGCTCTTTCATGTGGGGATTAGGCTTTAGACACTCCACTGTGTTACCCTTACTCTTCTTAGACTTCATGTCTGCTTTACTTGGAGGGTCCCAGTCTTTGACCATTCAGAGGCAATAACCTACTGATATATTTACAAATTTGATTGGCTTTATATACATATAAGTAATTCATTATCAGTCACACATGTCTTATGTGTGGATGAAGAGAATTTGTAATACATTTTGAAAATCTTATGTTCTTTTGGTATCTCAATCTGTTTCTAATTCCTTGAAACTGCACCACACCTAGATGTTTTTCTTAGTATGTGGTGTGCAGGCCTAGGCTTGATAGGGCCTATGCCTGTGGTTTCTCTTGTAAGGGTGATATCATTTTTGTTCCTTACAATTTTGTTGTAGTATTTGGCTTCATGTGGAATAAGCCTGTGTGCAAATTCATTGTTTCTGACAGCCACAACCTTTTTCAGTCTGTCTATGTGCACTGGTCTGGCCACCAATAGATTGGTGTCCAAGTTTTTGAGTTTGGCACTTGTCAAACTAGGTCTATCTACTACAACATATGGTCCCATAAAAAGGGGTTGAAGTTTCTTACACTCTGTGTTGGTCAGGATTCTTGGTATGTTTAGGTACACCATGTCGGTGACCTTGATTTCCTGTGGTGTAAGTTTCTTATCATATCTATCCTTCCTTTCCTTTTGTAGCTTGGCGACCCTTTCTATAGCTTTCCTCCTAGAGGTATCTTGATTTGTTATCATGTTAGCTACATGGTCTGCTACGGTGGATATGTCTTCCTGTATCCCCAGCCCTAAGTCCATTGGAGTGGCTGGGTTTCTTCCATGAAGTAGGAAGAAAGGGGTGAATCCTGTGGTTTGGGATTCAGTGTTGTTTAATGCAAAGGTTATGGGTTCAATAAATGAGTCCCAATTGTTTTGGTGCTTTGAGCAAAATGCTCTGAGCGCTGTGCCTATGCTAGCATTGAATCTCTCTACAAGCCCATTTGATTGTGGCCTGTATGGTGAGGAGAATTTATGTTTGATCTTGAGGTGTTTAGTTAACTTTGTGAACTTTGCACCTGTATAACATGTTCCATTGTCTGTTTGAAGAGTGGC
This sequence comes from Acholoe squamosa, assembly GCA_949317995.1. Lineage (NCBI taxonomy): Eukaryota > Metazoa > Annelida > Polychaeta > Phyllodocida > Polynoidae > Acholoe > Acholoe squamosa. Next base: position 66,903,913 of record OX439048.1, on the reverse strand, counting down.
TGGTGTTCCATGATGACAAATTATATTCTTGTAGAACTCTGCTGCTGTTGTCTCAGCTTTTAAGTCAGTAGTAGCCCAAGCTGTTGCATATCTGGTAGCATAATCTATGCAGACTTGTATATGTTTGTTTCCCCTGGCAGTTGTGGGAAGTGGTCCCACCGCGTCGAGGTTTAGGAACTTCATTGGTGAAGCCATGTACTCTCTCACTGTCATTGGTGTTTTGTGTGAGTGTACTTGCCTTTTTGCTGTGAGGCATGTGTGGCAGGTGGAAACATATTTTGTTGTGTCTGCTAGCATAGACTTCCAATATACCCTAGGTCGGAGTGCTGACAGCATCCTACTGGAACCAAGATGGCCGCCGGTAGGTGAGTCATGGAAATACTGTAGTGTACTTGTTACCCATTGCTGTGGTATAACAATTTGAAGTGGTACAGTATTGGTTTTTCTCCAATTTATGGGGCATATATGGACTAATGTACCATTTACCAAGGTGTATGTCTGGCCTTGGTTGATGATTCTATTTCCTTGTGCTTTTGGTGCAGGCAAGGTCCCATCCTCAAGATATTGTATGAGGGGCAATAGTTCCTTGTCCTTCCTTTGTTCCAAGCCAACGTTTGTACCTGAGATGGATGTGTCGGGAATCTGATCCAGTAATTGATTTATATCTAGCACATGTTGTTTTATTCTGTCTCTTTCTTTTTCTTTTTCCTCGACTATTGGCCTATCTTGTGCCTTTTGTTGGGGTGTGTCACTCTTGTTTTGGTGTGTAGGCTCCTTTGGAGGGCCTATTCTCGCCTTGATGGGAGTGGCAACCTTTTTCTTTAAAGGCACAATTTGCTTTTTGTCAATCTTCTTTGTCTCAGAGTTCTTTGAGTTAGTAGATGCAGTGTCTTTTGTGACATTTTTCCTGGCAGGTGGGGTTTTGGTAGGTTTGTTTCCTGTGACCTTTTTCTCATTTAGAATAGTTTGTGATTGTGTGGGGGGTTTTGGTGTGCCCTCCTGAATCATTTCTCTAGTCTTTGAGCGTGTGGTCATAGGACACAAATGGTTTGATGTTTCCTCTCCCTGCATTGGTTCAAAGAATCTGACTGATTTGGAAGTTGCTTGAGTGATAGCATATATTGTGTCTTCTGAATCTTCATCATCTGAGTCAGGTGGGGTGAAGGGTGGCTCTTTAGGAGTTGCCTTCACCATCTGATTGAGTGATGAGAATTCAATAGGCTCGAAGTCATTATCTGGAAAGAGTTGTGAGTATTCTCTCTCACAGTGGCAAAACACATAGTGTGTAGATTGCTTCAAGATACCCCTAATGGGTGTCTCTGGCCTTTCAATGGTGTTGGGTGGATCATCCCTTTTGAATGGTACTTTTTTTGTTACTTTTGCAAACTTGGTTCTACTGGCTGCTCTAACTCTCCTTGGTGGGGGTGGAGGGTTAGTCATGGGTCCAGAATCTGGGTATTCTCTTCTAGACATAGCATCTGGTGGTATGTTATCATCACCTTTCACATGTTGGATGGTGAATGAAAATTGCTGTATGTCTAGAGCCCATCTGGCCCATCTATGTGTGAGTCCTGTATTGGTTAATAGTGGGATTAGGGCTGCATGGTCTGTGTATAATTGGAAGTGTCTAGTCTCTAGATAGTGTCTGAAGTGTAATACTCCATACACTACTCCCAGTAGTTCTCTCTCTGTGGTATTGCAATTTCTCTCATGTTTGGAGAGGGTTCTACCTGCAAAGGCTACTGGTCTGAGCACTCCTTCATTATCTCTCTGTGAGAGTACAGCTCCTAAACTCACATTGGAAGCATCAGTTGCCAAACTGAACTCTTTCTCATAGTTTGGATATCTGAGAAGAGCATTGGTACAGAGGGCATGCTTTAATGTCTTGAAAGCATTATCTGCATCCTCTGTCCAGACAAATGCTTTGAGATGTGTCTGTAGATCATACAATGGTCTAGCAATTTGGGCATAACCTTTGATAAACTTTTTGAAGTATTGGCATAGGCCTGTGAAGGATCTGACATTTTTGACTGATTTTGGTGTTGGGAAGGTTTTGATTTATTCCACCTTTGTGGGAGATGGTTGCAGTCCCATGGGTGTGACTCTCATTCCCAAGAAGTCTATTCTGTCTATGAAGTATTCACATTTTGATTTCTTCAGTTTGAGTTTACCAACTATTAGGCTGTTGAACACATCTTCCAGGTCATGGAAGTGTTGTTCGATTGATGGTGATAATACCAATATGTCATCTAGGTATGGTAGGGCACATTTGTATTTGAGTTTGTTCAGAATTAATGTGACTAGATGGCAGAATCCCGCAGGTGCGGTCGCTAAACCCATCGGCATCCTTTCGTAGACATATTTTTTGTCATTTGCTATGAATGGGGTTTTATGCTGGTCTTCCTGTCTTATAGGAATTTGAAAAAATCCCTGTTGGGCATCTAGCTTACTGAATACTCTTGGTCTGAGTGACCCTATCATGTCTAGAGTGTCATCGGCCCGGGGTGTAGATAAGGCTTGATTTATCGTGTTCTGGTTCAAATAACGAAAATCTGTGACGAGCCTATGGCCTCCCGATGATTTTTGTACTAAAAAGGATCTGGAAGCCCAGGGGCCCTCAGCACATTCTCTCAGAATGCCCTGTTGTACTAGCCTTTCACACTCTTCCCCTATTGCGGCCTGTTTTTCTGGTGTTTGTCTATATGGTAGGAAATGACATGGTACTGCCTCAGGTTTTACATGTATTGAGTGTGTATACAGGTGTGTGGCACCAATGTCTCCATCTTTTCCTACAAATATATCATCATACTTGGTCAGCAGTGATTCTAATCTGTCATGCTGACCTTTGGATGTGAGCACAGATTTTGGTGGAACATTCTCTTCCAATTCTGGCTCGAGGTCATGTGCCTCACTATGTATAGCAGCTATTTCAGAGAGTCTGATTGAGTTGGGTTCAGGGTCAGCGTATGTGGACTCACAGTCTGAGTCTGTGTCACTGAATTGAGTTACATCCTCAGGCCGTATGGCTGAGATGGATTGATCAGTGTGTGGGGTAGTGTCTGACACCTGTTGAGGTTTTTCTAAATCAGATTCCTTGACTTCCTGAAATAGAGCTATGATGGCACCCTTTTTGATTTTATGTGGGCGCCTGCTGGTGTTGAGTAACACTAGGGGATGTTTGTTATTTTCCCTGGGGGTTACTGCTGGCCTTTGAACTAGATATGGGGCATTGTTATTTCTTTGGAGGTTATCTACTACTCCAGTTTTGCCTTGCAGTGATTGAGTAGATGTGACCTTACCCAATACTGCAAGTTCAGAGAATGGAGGGATGGTAAAATTCCTCACTGCCCTAATGGGTTTGAGAATTTGTTCAGGATCAACATTAAATTCAATTTGAGATTTTGTAGTGCTTAAGAAATCTGTGCCGAGTACAACGGGCTGTGTGAGGTTGGGTATTACAGCAAATTGGTATTGGAATCTGACACCTTGGAACCTAAAGTTCAGCATAGCTGAATGTCTAACATGACACACCGATCCATCTGCCAAATGGATGTTGATTTTAGATTTCCTCAGTTGGATATGGAATCTCTTTTGGAGGTCCATGAGGAATGATTGTCTGACACAGGTGGTAGTAGCACCTGTATCAACCAAACATTGTACATCTGAAACATCATATAGATTTGCATTGATACAGCCATTTTGAAGAAGTATAATAGAAAGCTTGGTACTCTCACCTGTATCCTTTGATGATGAATCTGGTGGGGTGATGTGTATCACTGATGGACGTCTCTGTCTGTTAGATGGTAGATTGGCACTAGCAATTGTCTCTGGTTGGATCCTTGTTGATTCTGATTGGTTGTTTGTTTTTGGGGTGTCACAGTGCACTGGCCCATCGGCACCGTGACATCCTAGTTTTCCTGGTTCTGTGGGGTGGTTGAAATGGTTGCGACCAGGAGCTTAGAGAGTTGATCCATCACTTGAGGTATTGTTTGGGGGTTACTGTGTTGGTTCCCCTGGTAGCCTCTTGTGCTAGGTTTGTGATCCTCCTGATGTGGGTTGAAACCCTGGTTATAATGACCAGAGTTGCTGTATTGTCCAGAGTTATTAGAACTCTGGTTGCTGTAGGATCCGGAGTTGTTGGATCCCTGATTGTTGTAGGCACCGTTGTTGTTGTAGGATCCACTGTTGTAGTTCCTATGTGGACTGTGGCTCCTACTGTTGGATCCTTGATTATAGGATCCAGAGTTGTTTGAACCCTGGCTGTTGTTGTAGGAACCATTGTTGTTGTAGGATCCAGAGTTGTAGTTCCTATGTGGACTATGGCTCCTACTGTTGGATCCCTGATTATTATAGGATCTGCCATTACTTGGGGTTCTGTCTCTCCTATCACTGTATGAAGAGTCACCATTGTTGGAGTTGGAAGAGCTGTTGTCTTTCCTACTGTTGTGACCCCCCCGGTTGTTGCTGTTGCCCCCCCTACCTCTACCTCTATTGGATTGGTAGTTGGGGTCATAGTTATTTCCTCTATATCTACCGGTAGGGTCTTTTGATATAGCCTTAGCTTCTTGTTGCCTTACATGGGCACTAGACATTAGGTTAACATCTTCATTTGAACTAGTGGTGATTTCCTGGACATTTTTCTTAGTAGGCTGTGGGTTAGACTCTGCATCCCTTGTTTTCCTAGATCTTTCTTGGGTCTCAACCTCTAAGGCTAGGTCTAGGGCTTGGTTAAAAGAGTCTATTTTCTTGTTTTCAAGAGCTACAGAGATCCAGGGCCTCATGCCTTGGATGAATGTTTTAAATAAGGTGTCGTCCTTTAGGCATTGGGCATTACACGCTTTTCTGAGATACATTGCATAATCAGATACAGGTTCATCTATCTCTTGTGCACGGAGTGCAGTCCTGGAGATAATATTGTCTTGAGTAGCAAAATACTCTTTTAGTTCATGTACTACATTGGACCATGTCAACTTATCAGGTGTGGCACTCTCCTTGAAGGTTTCAAACCAAGCCAATGCTTGTCCTTCAAGGTACTTGGGTAAATATGTTACCATGGTGTCACTGTCTGTTAATTTGTACCTGTCCTTCAGATACTCTGGGAATTTGTGATCAATAAATAGTGCTGTTGACATGAGTGGTGATGGGTGAGAAAAAGTTTTGGGTTTGGTTACCTCGTGTTGCCTGATCTTCCTGTCGTCGTGTTGTTGTCTGTCTAGGATCCTGGTCATGTTGGACATCATGGACATCATGACATCCTCCTTGGATCCAGAGGCGGATGGTGTGACAATAGGTGTGGTGGTGGGTGTGGGAGGCTGTGAGGTCTGGGATGATACCATCTTCATGAGATCTGCGATCTGTTGTTGTGCCTGTTCTAGGGCCTTCCGATGGTCATCCAATTGTTGACTGAGGATCCTCTCCCTTTCCTTTGAGGCAAGGGCATGAGCATCTTGTTGGGCTCTGTTTGCTTCTAGGGCAGTAACTGCATCTTGGATGGTCTTCTCATAGGCCCTTATCTTCTCAGCCGCCTGATTGGGTTGAGGACCTTCATCAGCGTCGGCCATGGTGGAAGGTGTGGGATCACTGGTGTGTTGTAGGTATCACTGACATGTTGGAGATCACACTGGTATGTGGGAGATCTCACTGGTATGTGGGAGATCTCACTGATATGTGGGAGATCTCACTGTCGTGTGGGAGATCTCATTGATGTGTGGGAGACCTCACTGACGTGTGGGAGACCTCACTGATATGTGGGAGATCTCTCTGATGTGTGGGGGATCTCATTGATATGTGGGAGATCTCACTGATATGTGGGGAGATCTCACTGATGTGTGGGAGATCTCACTGATGTGTGGGAGATCTCACTGATGTGTGGGAGACCTCACTGACGTGTGGGAGACCTCACTGACGTGTGGGAGACCTCACTGACGTGTGGGAGACCTCACTGACGTTTGGGAGACCTCACTGATGTTTGGGAGACCTCACTGACGTTTGGGAGACCTCTCTGACGTGTGGGAGACCTCTCTGACGTGTGGGAGACCTCACTGACGTGTGGGAGACCTCACTGACGTTTGGGAGACCTCACTGACGTGTGGGAGACCTCACTGACGTGTGGGAGACCTCACTGACGTGTGGGAGACCTCACTGACGTTTGGGAGACCTCACTGACGTTTGGGAGACCTCACTGACGTTTGGGAGACCTCACTGACGTTTGGGAGACCTCTCTGACGTGTGGGAGACCTCTCTGACGTGTGGGAGATCTCACTGGTGACCTTGGTGGGCATGGTGTCAAGGTCACTGGGTGGGTGGAGTGGGGTTTACTGTGTGTATGATTGTTTTCAGTAATGTTGCCAGCTTAAATTTTAGAGAGCATTGGGTAATTTGGGATCTTAGTAGGATGTTCTCCACCACTTTGTCATACTAGTTATTGTGCATGATCAAGTTGTCATATGAGAAATATCATATGACTAGTGGTGTATGGAGTAATTACCTCAAGGCTCTTATAAATAGTGTTATTTCCAGTTGTCACTGGTTTATTCAGCTTTAGGCAACATGTACGAAATATCAATCATACAGTAGTCATTATGTAGGTGATTTGTACATACAGTAAATATACAATAGTTCATAGAGTATAATGTTCAGTTCCACTCCACCTGTGAGGTATTAATAATACAATGTCCAGCATAGTTCTAGGTGGGTTCCCACACCTAGCTCCTGACCTGCTGCTTAGAGGAATAATGTAATAATGAATAACTTTACCCTCTGGTGGAAGTCTTGAGGAAGATACCCTCTGGCCACTAATGATGGAAACCAATGCCTGTCTAGCATAGTTTCACCATAGTGCAGTGGTATAGCAGGTAGCAGGAGATGACTGGAGATGTTACCTCTAGAGCGGTTCTTGGTGTTCTGTCCTCCTGGAGGTGCAGACAGGCTATTTGTAGCAAATCTTGGAAAAGCACCTCCAGACTGACTGGGGCCAGTAGCATCTGCCTAACTCTACAATGTTAGAGGGGAGCCTTTCATGTGTCACTGGGTGCACAAAGGACCCCCATGGACGCCGCTGTGTCCCCCATTGTCTTGGTCGGTTCTGTAACTTCAAACCCTCATAACTCGGTCGTTTACGCAGCTACAGCCGCCATTTTGCGCATGCGCGGAGTTGAATATGCCAAGTTTGAACTGCCCGTTGGATAGGCGCGTAACTCCCGCCGGTTTGTCTGTAGTGCACTCGGAGCTCCATTCAGTCTCCATGGCATAACTTCCTTAATAATGGGAGTTCCGCCTTGATCTTGGGCTCATTCTGACCGTCTAATTATGGGCTTTCCATAAATGCTTTGATATTTGACCTAGCTTGCTCAGGAGCGACCCTAGAGCGACCAGACGGTTATGGCGTCGTGCTTATGTAACCCATTGTTCAGTTATTAGAGTGCTCAGACACTCATGACGGCGTCAGCGGTGCTCAGGCACCCGTGACGGCCGGTTGCATTCACTTACAACTTATTAGTTTGTGCACTGAACCATGAGGTCGCACACTGAGACCCTCATTTTTATTATATTGTGCAGTGAACCATTAGGTCGGAGCCTTTGATGTCAGAAAACTCTGTCTAACTGACTCTGGCTGGTGTGCAGTGGGGCATGAACGCTCTTATACAAAGTTTGAGCACTCTTATAGCTCTTAGAACCAACCTATGTATTAATTTCATAGATTTCCTTTGATTAATACAAAATATGTTACAAATTATGGAATAATAAAATGGTATATGATAACCACCCCCCTTCTACGCCCCACACACAGGCCCACACCATCCATACCCAAACCATCAGTTCACGTCGACGCAACAACAAGGAAATCAACATCAATCATCGTCAAAAAACTAGGAGGCAGCGCCCCGGCCAAACAACATGGCGACGGCGCGCCGAGCTCGGCAGAATGTGAACGGACGGACAAGATGGTGGCCCCCACACCTCCACGTGGGCGCCGCCATGTTGCAGATAGCACAGAAAACGCTGACGTCACCGAGAGCGGGCCCCGGCACTCGCACATGCGCAATGCCCGGAAAGATGGCGCGACACGACATAAGCAAGACTTCCCTTCAGAAGTCCACGATAAAAATGTCGATATTGGGAACTTGGAGATCGCTGGCACAAACATGCAACAGAAAATCGATCGATATGACGAAGTAGGACCGGCACACGGCCCCACGCCTGAGACCTACCAGCCGGACATAATCATATGCCGCCAGGTACGGTACCAGACTTTGATATTATCAGATTCATGTGTCAGTACGACCTCGTTTCACCTGATGTTGACATTACCCCACAGGCATTTGCGGATTATAGAAAGGCTTTCTGGCCTACGTTCGCATTCCCCGACAGGGATAAAAACATTGCCCGCATTTATGACGCTGTACGAAGTACAGGTCTCCCAAACGCCATGGGCGCACGCATCCCCCTCCCCACATCGCTGAATATAACAGCCTGGCGGGATGTACTGGCCCACGATCAGAAATACGATGAACTTTTAGACTTCATAATATATGGTTTCCCTCTTGGGTACATGGGTCCAGTAACTGACACAAGAGGTATAGCAAACCACCCCAGCACACAGAAATTTGGTGATCATGTTGACACGTTCATACACAAAGAAATGGGCCTAGCAGGTTTGATAGGGCCATACCCCTCCTCCCCATTCCACCCATGGGCACATGTATCCCCTCTTATGAGTAGGCCCAAGAAGGACACTGAGGCCCGTAGAATAATAACGGACCTCACCTTTCCTAAAGAGGCATCGGTCAATGCGTACATTCTTAAGAACACTGTAAATGGTAAACCTAGACACCACAGCCTCCCCACTATACAGGAGGTTCTCCAGGAGGTGGCCAGATTGGGTACGGGGGCACACATGGCCACCCTAGATATAAGCCGATGTTATAAAAATTATACCACAGACCCTAGTGACTGGCCCCTCCTATGTATGTTCTGGGAAAACAGTCACTATGTAGATTTGAGTGTTCCGTTCGGCTCTCGGGCCAGTGCCAACCACATGCAGAGGGTGGCCGAGGCTCTGGTGGACGTACTCTCTAGAAATGGTATATACGCAAGAATGTATTTGGACGACATTATAATAGTTTCACCATCTTTCCAGTGCACAACACGACTTTGAGGTCACCAGGAATCTCATCAAGACCCTGGGCCTCCCAGAAGCAACCGATAAGACACAGACTCCAAGCACAAAGGTAACCTGGTTGGGTGTAATAATAGACTCAGGTGACATGTCAATATCCATTCCAACAGATAAGTTGGATGAAGTGAGAGGAAAAGCTGCGTACTATGCCGCCAAGGAGTCTATGTCAAAAAGACAATTACAGTCTCTATTGGGAGTCATGTTACATGTAGCAAAATGTATCCCACCAGCTCGCTTATTTGTATCTAGGTTATTAGACAATTTAAGAAACATGGAGGACAACTACCTAAATCTTAATGCAGAAATGCGAGCTGATCTGAAATGGTACTGTGAGTTTAGCGCTCAATGGAACGGTAAAGGAATTATTCCACCTAACCATCCCAACAAAACTGTGTTCGTCGACGCCTGTGGCACAGGAATCGGCACCACGGACGGCGCCACGACATATGCTGCACAAGTGGCCCCACATGAAGACCCCGTCAAAAACATTGCCCATCTCGAGGCCGCCAATATAGTGGTTGCTCTACATACATTCATAGATGAATCACATAGAGGCAGCCATGTAAAGGTCATGTGCGACAATGAAGCAGCAGTCATGGTCCTTAATACCGGTAGAACCCAGGATAGGACCCTGTCAGATGTAGCCCGAGCATGTTGGATGGTCCAAGCCATATTTGACCTGACCATAACATATGAGCATGTCCCGGGAAAGGACAATGACCTGGCAGACGCCCTTAGCAGAGCTCATCTCTCTATAGCAGAATTAAGAAGAGCTAAGAATCTAATTAGGTACAATAATCTCCGTGTTGTTGCTCCATGTACATACGTGTTTGGTTGTATAGCTCCACCCATATTTTCCAGATCAGGCATACACCTACTACCAGACAAGGGCACACCACCGTCAAACCAAGGCAAGAGCCCAGGGTACAACGCGCAACAGACTATTGGCAGCAGGACTATATTACAGATTCATGCGCGAAGTGGCCCGCAACCCACTGACCCCGACTTACCAAGACATATGCGGGTTAATGGAATTCATGGCGACAGAAGCACCCAAGAACGTTGGCAAACAACCTCACACATGTGGCCCAGCACCTCCTACTGAGGGGTGTGAACGTGGAGGTTTTTCAGCACCAAAGGGTGAGAAGAGCCAAAGATGCTCTAGCAAGGGACAAAACGATAAAATCATTAAAGAAGCCCCCAGTTCCCATGTCACTGCTACGAAAAATTCTGATGGCTATTCCAAAGACATACATGGGCCACTTGTTAAGGATGGCCATATTAGTGCTTTTCCACGGGTGCCTCCGAAAGTCCGAGATACTCCCTCCGTCAATGACCAGGTTCGACTCTACGTGGCACCTCACAAGAGGGGATACCCTAGTGAGGGACAGCTACATCCGCCTTCATATAAAGGCTGCAAAAAACCTCCAATAGTACGACCAAGAACGCATGGTGATGCTCTACAGGTCATCAGACAGTGCGACATGCCCGGTAGTCGCCATAAACCAAATGCTACAATGGCTCCCTACACAAGATGGGAAGGAGCCATTCATGATGAACATTGCAAATCCATCGCCAGTCCCGGTGACATGTATAGAAAGACAATGGAGAGAGGTACTGAAAGCACTAAATGTGCCTGAAAGGAAGTTCTCCCTGCACTCTCTCAGAACTGCAGCAGCAACTGAAGCTCATGATGGAGGTTGTAACCCACTGGATGTTAAGACATTTGGTGACTGGCGCTCAGACGCGTACATTGGGTATGTGCGGATTAAATCAACAGAAACTGTCTCAAGGGCAGTAGCACATGCACTACAATACAAATAGACACATACATGACTCTTTGGCTTTGGCCTACCTTTGTGTTAATTACCTATCACTTATAAAGGTTCTTAACTATCTATCAAATGTACACCATACAATTTATGTCAAAGGTATAAATTTTATTATCCCAAATCAATGTATAAGGTATAACATTTTATCAATCAATTAATCAATATAAGTTCAATAAATCGGTGTTCAACATAAAACTTTCAGTTCTTCTTGTCGGGTTATGCAGTAATGGGTGTCATATGCGGCCTTATGGTCGTATCTGAGGGCATTGCTGCCACCTGGCGGAAGGACCTTACTTCCGGTCGTTTCAAAACATATTCCTACCCGTCACTTTCTACATTCAATTCTAAGGCTTCAAACGTCTTCTCCCACCCACCCACCCACACCGTTATAATTTCATTTGTCATAATATATCATTTGTATACTATATTTGTATAATATAAGGTGTCTGTGATGTGTTTACTTGTTTTATTCAATCTTATCATTTTTTAACATGTATTCAAACTGTGTTTTAACTAGTCAGGCCATAAATAAAGGCCCACCTTTGTGTTAATTACCTATTACTTATAAAGGTTCTTAACTATCTATCAAATGTACACCATACAATTTATGTCAAAGGTATAAATTTTATTATCCCAAATCAATGTATAAGGTATAACATTTTATGGGGGTCTAGATGGGGGGTCCCCATTTCACTTGTCGATTTTAAGAAAAGCCCATGTCACATGTCACTAAATTTGAAATTTCCCCTGTCCTTGTCACTAAGCTCCATGTCACATGTTGATTTTAAGAAAAGCCCATGTCCCATGTCACTATGTTTTTTTCTGGCCTGTCATTGTCACTAGAACTCCATGTCCCTTGTCGATTTTAAGAAAAGGCCATGTCACACTGTCGATTTTAGGGGTCTAGACCCATTTTTATCAATCAATTAATCAATATAAGTTCAATAAATCGCTGTTCAACATAAAACTTTCAGTTCTTCTTGTCGGGTTATGCAGTAATGACTATGATGGTCAATCCGACATAACTCAAACCAGAAACCGACATGCTAGGTCAAACACTATAAATACCTTCCAACTGCTTTTAACTTGAAATTTAATGCTTGCTCGTCTGCTTCTCCGAGACGTCGAATGCCTCTGCGAACGTCATCTCTTGGCCGTGTTCGATTATACATTTACGAGTCTCATCTAGACGCAAATAAAGCTCTCGTAGAAATTCTCAAGAAATTACATCTAACAATAATTATAATAATAGTAACTATCAGTAATAGTCTTTTTACTCTACATGTAACTGCATTATAGTTCTAATTCTAGATCCATGCCAACTTATACCATCACTTATACTGACTGGGCTGATATAGTCGAACGCAAATTGCGATTGATTCATTTCTTGATACACCACTTTTCAAAATGGCCGACAAGAGCAAAACTTTGTCAAATTGCAATTCGATTTTCCCAAATAGTTCATGCTTGAGGCCATAATTAGTGTACTTGACGTATCTAAAAGAACTGACAACAAAGATGGAGTCTATTGACGAGTGAGTATACATGTTAACAGTGTGTGGTTAACGTTGATAGGGAATAAAACTGAAAGAGACCCCATTCGTACAGACAAAAAGGAACCTAAAGGTGGTAAAAGTTGTCTGCACCCTGTTGCAACTGGTAGCACCTCCAACCCCTCAAACCCACCGGCTCCCCCTGTTGTTAAAAAATGACCACTCCCTAACGTTGGGTCGACGTTGGCCCAACCATCGGCTTTAGGGAGTGATCAGAGGGGCGTGAAAACTCTCCGCTCCTCCGGCACGGGGGTGGGGGCGCAAAAAATTTTGATTGCTGTCGAGGGCGGGGCATAAAACATTTTGACGGCTTTTGGTTGGCAAACATCAACATTGGCAAATGGTCGGCCAGCCAACGTCAGGCCAATGTTAGCATTTGGTTGGCACTGTCGGGCCTACATAGGCAGGATGGGCAGCCTATATAAGGGAGTGATCATTTTTTAACAACAGGGGGGGGCTGGTGGGTTTGCGCGTGGATGTGCGAAAAAAATTTCGACTCCCCCCTCTTGAGGGGGTAAAATTTTTTCGACCCCCCCATAAGGGACAAAAATCGCGCAAGGACGTCCCCTTTTAGCCTATAGTAACGCGCAGGGTTTTCCACTGAAAACAGGTGAAATTATTTTGACCCCCCCGATCAGAGGTATTGAAAAAATTCTGACGCCCCCCTCAAACCCACCGGACCCCCTGTTGTTAAAAAATGATCACTCCCTAAAGCCGATGGTTGGGCCAACGTCGACCCAACGTTAGGGAGTGGTCATTTTTTAACAACAGGGGGGGCCGGTGGGTTTGAGGGGGGGGTCAGAATTTGTTCAACCCCTTGACCGGGGTAGTGGGTTTTCGCGTGGACGCGTAGAAATTTTTTACGCCCCCGCCCTCGACAGCAGTCAAAATTTTTTGCGCCCCCCCGTGCCGGAGGGGCGGAGAGTTTTCGCGCCCCTCTTTGATCTATAGTTGCTTAAAAGAGGGTGAATTTTTTTAGCCCCCGCCCTCAAGAGGGGTCTAAATTTTTTTTAGCCCCCCCCTCGGGAGGGGTCTGAAAATTTTCTGTCCCCCCCTCAAACCCACCAGCTCCCCCCCCCGGTGTACAATAATGAGGGAGGGCGGAAAACATTTCGCCACGCACGTGTGGAATTTCGCCAACCCCGTTTTGTTAAAAAATGACCTATCAAAATTTCATTTAGATCATCATATTATTAGAAAGTCATTGGACCCTATGGTTTTGGAGGCCTATTACCTGGGTAGCTCACCAGTATGTCTATGCACAAGGGGGTACAAATGATGTCATGCAGGAGGGGGGATTGGCCTGGAATGACGGAATTAATTTTCTATATGGTAACTCAACATTCCAAAATAATATCGAAAATTGGCAAAAAAACATGACAAGGGGGGGGAGGGGTCAAAGATGGTCTGTGGGGAGTAGAGTGGCTTCCTTGGCACAGGTTGAAGCACAGCACAGGGGTCAAAATCTTCGATTAATATTGGTCTCTCTAAAAATCAAACATCAGATGAAATTTATTTTAGACATTCTATGAGAGACCATACCCAAAATAAAAGCACAAGTCCCAGAGTTAATTGCAGCAGTTTGCAGCTTGAATGTACATCTAATCTGCGGCAGGGGACCGGAACTCTGGTAGAAGTCGCGCATGCGCGACAACTGGCAAAGGGTCTATGGAGGTGAATGCTCACACACAGGTGCCATAGAGATGGTGTATCACTGACATTTATCACTGACAAAAAATATGATTTCTGATGCTTCCTCTTCTCAGAATACTTGCAAATTTCACACAGGGGTAGCATGTTTTATGATTATGACTGGCTCAATGTTTAGAGAAGATAGTTTAAAGAGAAACATGATTATGAGATGATTTAAATTTTGGTTTGGGCCGTGCGGGAAAGGCAGAAAATAGGTGCAGTGGAGTAATGAATTTAAAATTCGTTGTGTCAAAATGTACTCACTGAAATTAATTTCTTTTATCCACCCAGATCTTAACATTATTCGCTAGAAGTTTTAGGTAATTCGGTTGGTTAGTTAAGGAGGAAATTGAAAATTTCTGCACCCTCACAGTCGGCCTCCATAGACTGCCAGTGGGCTGAGTGGCAAGTGCTGGTTTGTTATTCACCTCCAAAGTATGTCTTCCGTGGGTGCGTGGTGGCGCCCCCTGTAAACAAATCTCTACTTTTCGTCCAGACCAATCCATACCCCCGGGAAGAGACCAGGCGTCTCCAGCAAAATGGCACACTCACTCACTCACTCACTCAGCCAGTGTCAGTGAGTTACGGTACTGGGTCACTAGACCTGCGAACCGGTCCCTAGGCATATGATGTTAGGGACCGGCTCCTCTCTGTATGGTTGTGCTGAGAATACAGATGCTGACCCCTACTGTTATGTACAGGCAAACGGAAATTACGAGTGATTTGTTTACATGTGTCTGCCCGATATATTTAGAGATAGAATTGAGCTTTAGGAAAGATACAGGTGGTAGGTATTGTCTATTTCTACAACATTTCAAAAAATGGAAACTAGATTCGCCATATTTATTCAGCTATGGCAGATAGAACTTGACCGAGTGAATCCTTGTGCATACGACGGCCGCCATCTTTGTTATGAAAAAAATCGCCACAGTGCAAGATGAGGAGACTTGCAAAATGTCCAAATTTCCTATCTTAAAATAACCGTAGCAGCACAAAAATTTCAGGGAAGCTAAAGGAGGGTTATATGTATAGGCATGCCGATTACTAAAAAGATTCATTGAGAATTAAAGGCATGAGAGATGCGCGGCCATCTCGGGTGCAGGACCTCAAAATTTCCTATGGTCAGTACCCTCCACCGCACAGAACGAAGTGCTGAACGGTGGCCTCCACTATGGGTCACTGACACTGATTGACTGCAAAACACAATTTTGCATCTCGGTCTCTTCTTGGGATTTTAACCTGGCCGTAAGTAGAATGACGTCACACTGGAGACAAACATTCACGCCCCCTCAGTTCCTCAGGGACATGGTGGGACCATGCTGTCACACACTTCTGACTGTTTTCAGATGAGATCTCATATGAATGATAATTGGCCCAGCTCCTGCTGGGTTATTGGAGGCGGGTTTTCAACATTTTCGGTCGATCAAAATGGCCAACTTTAAGTGGGAATTTCTTATACAAAGAAGGGGTCTATAAATTAATGGAAAGTTGATAAATTTTCTTTAGATCTTTGTCTTTCTGTAGATGGTAACAATTCCTGGAAAAACAATTGTTTACCTATGAAAAAAAGCTGAATGAAAAACTTGGCATGTTTGACTAAATTTCTGACGAAACGAGGCTCCATAGGATAGCATAGTGTGATAGATTTTCGCGATAGACATAACACATCGGCTCCTATGGGAATTGTCCAATTAAGACGCTTTTTTTTTTAGTAGGTAATGCTGGAAGACCGTTTATGTAATGCGATAGATGCAGGAAAAGTTGGAAAATTTTCATATAAGTTCATAGACCAACCTTGTAAATTGGACCGCCAAACTTTTGTTATGGCTATCGCATTTCCGGCAAGGCGAGTGTAGGACTGTATGTACGTAGTAGTATACACAGAGGACGCAGGCTGTTATGATTTCTATGTCTTAGCCCTTACACCAGCTAATGCCTGCGCCCTCTGACATACTATATATGTACCATATGTACTAGTCTTTACACTCTCCCTCCAGCCAGAACATCCTCTTGCGAGTTCGCACATGCGCGCAGAGTGACCGGTCATCAGATTTTATTTTATAACAGTAAATTAAGGGGGTGTATTCAATTCAATTTGATTAATATTGCCAAACATGCATGGATTATATTCAAAAAGTTATTAATTTCAAGTTAAATTGATATAATTTATCATTTCTTCGTCAAAAATGCGACTTCCGGCAAGGAGGGGTCGCGCATGCGCACGGAACATCAAAATCCAAAATGGCGGACAGCGAGACGATCGCCTTATCGTGCTATCGAAACTGCTGGATTGTAACAAAATGGAGGAGAATTACATTGTCTCATGCGTTTGTATGGTTAATATGGATCCTTATTCAAGAGTTGCTGGTATTGTGCAATGCTTAACTCGCCAGGAGAGGAGTTATTCGCCAAAGAAACATGCGAGCGATAATGGGTGCATCCTCCATAGCCTTAAGCATTGACGACTTCGACACACTGTCACTATAGTGCCAGTCACCTACGGTAGGTCTTGGATGTTCCAACTAGTCAGAATTTTTTATCTTTTCTTCCTATACATTGTACTTCAACTCATATACACGTGTGTGAAAACCTGGGCCATATGTGATGTATATCACACATTAAATTTTCTTCCATTTGAAGGGGCCCTGGCATGGTAATGCATGCCCGCATTAAAAAGTCACATGATCACCCCTTGACCAATCAGCCCCTCTTTAAGTTTCCATAAAGTTCAGATGATCTCATTTGAATGTAATTCAAATTCAGATGAGTTCTGGCATATATCCTTGATCGGGGGCTCTGCCTCCGAACCCCCGTTTGGCAGGGCTCCCCGGGACTGCGGTGTCAACATTCGTCTCCACGGAGTGCCAGGTTAATTCTGCAAGAAGTGACCCTTTTGCCAAAATTTTCAGGGTGACTTTTCTCGCAAGGTTCTCCCTTTCATCTTGACCGCAGACGGGCCCGACTCTGTCGGTAGTTAGGGTGAGGGGCGCCGATCCGATCGGGAAGATCAAACTTGTTTGATATTGATTGACTGGATCGGATGTCGGCGCAGAAGCTCCTGATCGTCAGGATTGGCCGATCCAGTCGAGCCCGTCTGCGGTCAGCTTTTAGATTGTACCACTGCAGTGTTACAACAGCTCAACAGTGACTGCGTCATTTTGCTTGAGATCTGTTGAGCCCTTTTCAGGCTTTGTTTTGAGATCGAGTTCATTTTTAATATTTAGAGAAATAAACCACCACAATTTGCTCCAGGTATAGTGCACAGAAATTTTGAAAGTCATGAAAATGTCCAGAAATTTAAGGTTGGTTGTAAATGAAAAAGCGATCTTTATGTTAATAAAAAGCATAAGTCATATTGTGATAATTTGTGATTTAGTATCAAAGTCCTGTATGTATAAGATAACTATTGAAACTTCCGTTACCATATGGTGTTAAAGAAGGATGGTTTTATTGTTTGTACAGAATGGTAACAATGTATAGCAGTTGGTGGTAACGGGATATATGCTATAATTTTTTTTAGAGAGAGCACGCAAGGCTAGGTTTGAAGGTGAAATATAGCTCAGTACTCCTAGTGGTGGCATGTGTAACTTATTCGGCAGTTTGTGGAATCTGCAACATTATTACAGTGTGAATTTAAAGTGCTAAATAGGTGATTGTAATTGAGACTTATATATCGACTGAAGTTATTCAATAATAATATTTCAACTGCTGTCCTTCTCTCTTCATCTTTATCCAGAAGTCCCATTGTCATAACGAGGCATCAGAAACTGCAGCTGCACCTCACAGATGCCATCATCAACTTGTGTTGCCGAGAGGCTTTCTACATAGAAGAACTACGCATTGAGGGCACGGTGTGCATCGTGTCGGATCGTTCCTCAGTTTTGGTCACCCAAATCACTGAACAGATTGGTAACCATGGCAACTCAGAGGCATCCACCTCAGATCGGCTTCCGTACTTGAATAAGGAGCAAGCACTGGACTCAACCCCAGCTGAAAAGGAACCAAGGAGAGCTATAAAAAGTGACAAAATTAATCAAAATGAACAGTATCAGCCTAAAATTAATTCAACTTCTGTGAATAAAAGAGGCAGTAGATACAAATGCCTGTTCTGCAGTAAAAGTTGCACGTTTAAACACAGACTGAAAGACCACCTTAACCTCCACACCGGCCATAAACCACATGTGTGTAAAATGTGTTTGACATCTTTCTCTCAGCTCGGTGCTATGTGCATGCACATGAAGATTGAGCACGGGCATTGGCTGTGGGGGCCGCAGGTGTGCTGCTCCTGTCACTCACAAGGTGGCAGCACAATGATT
Organism: Acholoe squamosa; assembly: GCA_949317995.1. Classification (NCBI taxonomy): domain Eukaryota; kingdom Metazoa; phylum Annelida; class Polychaeta; order Phyllodocida; family Polynoidae; genus Acholoe; species Acholoe squamosa. The sequence continues at coordinate 66,885,342 of OX439048.1, read as the reverse complement.
GCTTACACACCCAATATAGGGATTACTACGGAGCCCTGGAAAGGACATCTGTTTTCTACACATTTATTTCTAGATTTTGTTTCCGCAAGAAGTATTTTCGTTTCCGCAAGAGGTATTTTCGTTTCCGCAAGAAGTATTTTCATTTCCGCAAGTAGTATTTTCGTTTCCGCAAGTAGCATTTCCGTTTCCACAAGTAGTATTTCCGTTTCCGCAATAAAACTTGCGGAAACAAACTAGAGAAAAAAATGTGTAGAAAACGGATGTCCTTTTAGGGGCTCCGTAGATACCTGCCCCTCAGCTCACTATGAGATCCACCCAGTATAACTCTAGTGACAACAGACTTTTCTGTGATTACAATTCTAGTATGATTGCCAGACCGGACAACAAGCATGACCAGTTTCTATTTGTACAAGGCACAGTAGGAAATATCAAACAGAAACTCAATGACTTGAGATCCATACCCGGGATCATGGATAAGGACTCTGATAGTGTTTTAGATGTACATAAACAAAACTTTCTCCATGTCATTAGGGGATGGAGGAATAAAGGTAGTGGTAACCATGACGTAATGTGACAGGTTTCGAAAGGAGGACATGTTGGGTCAACACCCATGGGTCAAGGATTGGGCGTAGGTGAAGAACTGGCTCAGGCACTTGGACTGGCTACTAGCAAAGAGAATCTAACGACTCATGCTCAGAGCATGGCCAAAAGGCAGAGCCCTGTGGGACACCCTGCTATGTCTCAATGTTTTCCCAATTCTACATTAGGGATGTTAGCATACACGGTCCAGGTGCCCATCCAGATGGTCCCTGAGTTGACCCATGTACTGTCTGTACATGAGTTGGGGTTAGCTGGCCCTGCATCGACCTTCATAATGCCACCCACCAACAGGCTTCAGATCTCGGACCACCATAGAGGTCCGCAGTGATGACGATCATACAGTAAATGTAGGCAGTTAAGAGATGGTGGCCTCTGATTGGTCTATATTAGTGTGTGGAAATTATTGTCAGCTTTGCTATAAGGCATCAAATAAATCACTAAACTGTACTGATTCATAGAATATAAATTGTGACACACTGGCCCTTTGGTTAGGCACTGGTGGGTGGCATTAAAAAAATAGTGAGCACTGTTGAATTATTAGGTGCAGAATAGGTCAAAATGTAGGTGGGTACGCATGCAGGCCAATAGAAAAAAACTTGATTGGTCAAACCTATATTTTTTTCATCTCAGATTAAGGATAAAAGATGTATCTAAAGATTTGTGGTCATTTTGGGCGATTTGAATCATTGTAGGCGGGTTTTATCAGTGGTTGAGCTATAATAGATTATAGTGAGAAATGTTTTGGTGGTCCGAGACCTTAAGTGGTGATATGACAGTTAGTCAGAATAGCTTGGAAATGCTCAAAAAGCTTTTTTCTTAGTTGGATTTGGTTAGTTTGGATAGATTAATGCTGAAAAAGGTGGAAATTTGCATGAAAAGTAAGGAAAATGGAGAAAATCCAGGCTGTAGGGCTATTGGTATTATTGCGGACTTCATTGATTCTGACTTAGAGGCCTTTCTATGCACATTACCACATTTTTAGAGTTACAGGGATGGATCAATTCAAGGATTTGTGGGCAAAAATGCTGAATAATTCCCTCTTTGGGCTTTTATAACCTAATGACATGCATATTTGACAGAATGTAGTATTGAAGGACACTCAGGCCCTACTTGCTGATAGACGGTGTACAGCTCCATTGTCTAATATCAAGCCCTTGCTCAAGTCATAGAACAGTAAATATTAAAGCTTTTATCACAATATTTTACAGAGTCATTCCTAACATATCTGGGAATATGGACATAACATAAAAACAGCCATGGATAAGGAATAAATCCAGAAAAAATAGAGAAAATGTCAAAATATCTCTATTTTCAGTGCACATTTTGTCAATTTTGCATAATATTTCAACACTCCATGTACAATCTAGGGGTCAAAGCTTAGAAAAAGCAGTTGTTTTATGTAGGAGACCACCTGGACGAAATCTGTGCTGAATTTTAGGGTCCTGGGTTGAATATTTCTTGAGAAAACAAGTTAAACATATATAGGGTGTCGGAGAGTGAAAACAGCCTGAAAAAGAGACCATTTTCTAGGGTTACGAGGGCATCGATTACCCCCATGGTCTATAGTTTAGGGGCTCACAGGGCACCTCACAAGTTGGAATTTGATGAATTACACCTAAAAGTTTGTATAAGTGGTGTTTGGGGTAAGTTTTAGTCCTGAACCCCTCCTTTAAGATCTCGGACCACCATAGAGGTCCGCAGTGACGACGATCATACAGTAAATGTAGGCAGTTAAGAGATGGTGGCCTCTGATTGGTCCGAGACCTTCAGCGCTCCAATGTCTGTTCTGTGTGAAAACGTACAACTTTAAACACACCCTCAAAGACCACATCAACAAGCGCCTTGGTAACCGCCCCGTCTCTGTGCCCACATAAAGCATCGCCATGCCAACCAGATGACATGTGACTACCAGTGTGAGTTGTGTCAGGAGAAGTTCATGAACCTTCAGTCTTTAAAGCAGCATTTTACTTGGAGGCACAATGATGTCAAGTTTCGCCAGCAGCAGTTCCTACAGAGTACCACAGTGTGGTGCCGGAAGGCGAGACTGAATCTGATATAAACCAGCTTCCATCAGTTCAACAACCAGTACTATGAGCACACAGGATAATCTGAACTCTATATCCCAGCGTAGTGTGCTGACAGCTACCCCCAGCTCTAGTCTGACCACCTCTGCCTGTCTCACCTCTTCCCACTTCTCATCTCACGAACAATTTCCTCTAAGATAGACCTCAAGATGATGCTCAAACAACCCTAGCTTTAACGTCACCCAACAACAGCCAACCTGAGTTCATGACAATGCTATAAGCCGCACCCTGAGTTTATGACAATGCTATAAGCTGCACCCTGAGTTTATGACAATGCTATACGCTGCACCCTGAGTTTATGGCAATGCTATAAGCCGCACCCTGAGTTTATGGTAATGCTATAAGCCGCATCCTGAGTTTATGGCAATGCTATAAGCCGCACCCTGAGTTTATGGTAATGCTATAAGCCGCACCCTGAGTTTATGGTAATGCTATAAGCCGCACCCTGAGTTTATGGCAATGCTATAAGCCGCACCCTGAGTTTATGGCAATGCTCTAAGCCGCACCCTGAGTTTATGGTAATGCTATAAGCCGCACCCTGAGTTTATAGTAATGCTATAAGCCGCACCCTGAGTTTATGGCAATGCTATAAGCCGCACCCTGAGTTTATGGTAATGCTATAAGCCGCACCCTGAGTTTATGGTAATGCTATAAGCCGCACCCTGAGTGCATGGCAATGCTATAAGCCACACCCTGAGTTTATGGCAATGCTATAAGCTGCACCCTGAGTTCATGACAATGCTATAAGCTGCACCCTGAGTTTATGACAATGCTATAAGCTCCACCCTGAGTGTATGTCAATGCTATAAGCCACACCCTGAGTTCATGGTAATGCTATAAGCTGCACCCTGAGTTTATGGTAATGCTATAAGCCGCACCCTGAGTTCATGGCCCGACCCTGAGTTTATGGTAATGCTATAAGCTGCACCCTGAGTGCATGGCAATGCTATAAGCCGCACCCTGAGTTTATGGTAATGCTATAAGCTGCACCCTGAGTTTATGGCAATGCTATAAGCCGCACCCTGAGTTTATGACAATGCTATAAGCGGCACCCTGAGTTTATGGCAATGCTATAAGCCGCACCCTGAGTTTATGGCAATGCTATAAGCCGCACCCTGAGTTTATGGTAATGCTATAAGCCGCACCCTGAGTTTATGGCAATGCTATAAGCCGCACCCTGAGTTTATGGCAATGCTATAAGCCGCACCCTGAGTTTATGGTAATGCTATAAGCCGCACCCTGAGTTTATGGCAATGCTATAAGCCGCACCCTGAGTTTATGGCAATGCTATAAGCTGCACCCTGAGTTTATGGTAATGCTATAAGCCGCACCCTGAGTTCATGGCCCGACCCTGAGTTTATGGCAATGCTATAAGCTGCACCCTGAGTGCATGGCAATGCTATAAGCCGCACCCTGAGTTTATGGTAATGCTATAAGCCGCACCCTGAGTTTATGGTAATGCTATAAGCCGCACCCTGAGTTTATGGCAATGCTATAAGCCACACCCTGAGTTCATGGTAATGCTATAAGCTGCACCCTGAGTTTATGACAATGCTATAAGCTTTACCCTGAGTGCATGTCAATGCTATAAGCCACACCCTGAGTTCATGGTAATGCTATAAGCTGCACCCTGAGTTTATGGTAATGCTATAAGCCGCACCCTGAGTTCATGGCCCGACCCTGAGTTTATGGCAATGCTATAAGCCGCACCCTGAGTTTATGGCAATGCTATAAGCCGCACCCTGAGTTTATGGCAATGCTATAAGCTGCACCCTGAGTTTATGGTAATGCTATAAGCCGCACCCTGAGTTCATGGCCCGACCCTGAGTTTATGACAATGCTATAAGCTGCACCCTGAGTGCATGGCAATGCTTTAAGCCGCACCCTGAGTTTATGGTAATGCTATAAGCCGCACCCTAAGTTTATGGTAATGCTATAAGCCGCACCCTGAGTTTATGGTAATGCTATAAGCCGCACCCTGAGTGCATGGCAATGCTATAAGCCACACCCTGAGTTCATGGTAATGCTATAAGCTGCACCCTGAGTTCATGACAATGCTATAAGCTGCACCCTGAGTGCATGTCAATGCTATAAGCCGCACCCTGAGTTTATGGCAATGCTATAAGCCGCACCCTGAGTTTATGGCAATGCTATAAGCCGCACCCTGAGTTCATGGCCCGACCCTGAGTTCATGGCAATGCTATAAGCTGCACCCTGAGTGCATGGTCCGACCCTGAGTTCATGGCAATGCTATAAGCCGCACTAAGGACTTGAAATGTTCTATAATCCTCTGGTTATATACAGGGTTTTACGGTAGACCGTCATTATAACACTAACCCAGACCACAACACACAGCAGTGTCTAAGAGGCAACGGTGGTTTCAGCATTTTTTGCAACTGTGTTTACATCCAGCCTAACATATTCATTCTATTAGGTGAACATATCGTACCATAAATTCTCTCGTATAAGCCGTGGCTAGCACCAGAATCCAAATGCAAATTAGGCTTATAGAACTGGCCAAAAGTCGGGGTGCGGCTTATATGAGGGATGCTGCTAATACGAGAGAATTTACGGTATATGTTTTTTTGTAATACCCGCACACCTCCACTTTTTGGAATAAAGTGCGGTGTCAAATAATGTAGGTCAAGCCACAGTTGTTACTTTAGAAATCAAAGAGCAGAAAACCACTTTAGGTTTGGAGCCGTGCACTTATATGATTTTTGTCTTAGGGTGTCATCATAAAAACACTTTTCTTCCCACATGTGTGCTTATTAGAAGAAATACGGTATCTATATTCATGTTAGGCTACCTGGAAATTTTGTTAAGTGAGATTCCTAAATATAACTGTCTCTGAAATATCGATTGCAGTTAAATCAAAAGTATCTATGAATTGATTTTGCTGCATCTTTCTTATTGTGCCAGATATAAGTGATATCGAGTGTGTATATACATGTATAAATAATACAACATCCTCACCATGTGTACTCAGATTGTAAATAAGACACAGTATTCTACTGGGAAACATCTGTGCCAGGTGAAATGTGATATAGCGTACATTAAGGCAGTGGTGAAGATGTGATACATTTAACCTCTTTAAGAGTGCTAATTAATGCCTTGTGCCCATTAGTAGTCGTCAGGATGCACCATTGAAGTATACCAGTACGGCTCTGGAGCACATCATTGGTGCATCATTCGTAGTCTTTGAGATGGTATCAAGGAGTGTCATTGGTATGCAATTTATTTCGATGATGATAATCACAAATTTAGTGTTGATGTTTGGAATATATCGATATTCATTAAAGAATGAAATTAAAGGACGAAAATGAAAGGACTGGGGGAGTGGTATATCTCAGTTGTATTTTCTATCTATTTTTTTGGGTTGGTTCATGAATGTTGCATGTAATCGCAATGTTATTTAGACTAATTAACAATGGGCATTGAGTTCAAAATTATATTTGGCCACAACTTCAGTTCTAATTGGAATATTTTCAAAAAGCTTTTACCATTAGAAAGGGCTTGAGCTGGAGATTATTGCACATATAATATTATATCGATATAAATTGTTTGTCAATGCGATTATCGCGATTCCTAAAATGTTGATGTATCGATTCCATAGGTATCGATGACACTCCTAGTATCAACCCAGTACAGGGTGTACACACTCAGAGATGTAAGTTGTCAGGGATTTCCCTGAAAACAGGGAATTCAAAAATGTTAAAATGTAGTCTGAATAGGGATACCCTTCAGCCGGGGTCTTCAGGGACAGAACTTTTTCACAGTCTTCTTTCCCTAGTCATTTTCTTCACACAGACCCAGTCCTCAGTTGTCTAATTCAACTAGGGACTCCACTAAGCCCCCCTGGGGTAAGCAGAGGGAATCACTGGTCCAGGGGAGACTCTGGGCAGGGAATCTCAGGGGCAGACCCTTCCAGGGAGAAATGAAGGGAATGCTGCTCTCTGATTGGTCTAAAATCATCAGTCAGTAACATAGTACAATTGTTTAACACCAGGGGGTACCATGATGCTGTGCTGGTCAGAGTCTGCCCTGAACACTCTGCTTTAAGACCAGGGGACCTGCCAACTCTCCCAGTACCTGACTTACATCTCTGCACACTGCATGAAGGTAATTCTCCACGGCTGAATTCATGCTGCATTATTAGCAGCCTTAAGTTAAAAGGTTTAAGGAGAACCGTAAATTGTGAATTCCCTCGTATAATCCACACCCTGACTCTAGGAGAAGGTTATAGGCCGCACCTGAGACCTGAAAATTGAAGGTTTAGTATTCATGGAACAGTAGTACTGTTCCATTGTGCTTAATACCCTTGGGCCGTGAAGCTGCACTTGATCTGGGTACTTCTGGTAAATGGCACTTGATCTGGGTACTTCTGGTAAATGGCACTTGATCTGGATACTTCTGGTAAATGGCACTTGATCTGGGTACTTCTGGTAAATGGCACTTGATCTGGATACTTCTGGTAAATGGCACTTGATCTGGATACTTCTGGTAAATGGCACTTGATCTGGATACTTCTGGTAAATGGCACGGCTTATACAAGAGAACTTACGGTAGATGATGATTCAGCATTAAGATTACTGAGATGGCATTGGGTTATAAACTTATTGGGTGAGGAAGTTTGTTTCCTGTGAGGCTGGCCTCTCGTTCTCGATTTGTATTGTAGTGAACATGAAATAGTCGGTGCGGGATGTTATTGGTGCTTTTTGAAATGACATTAGTATAAATTTTGGTACTACCCTAAACATATCTCAAATTCTCTCATATAAGCCGCACACTTGTATAAGCCGCTCACCCGCCTTTGGGAGAAGTTATAAGCTGCACCCAAGGCTTGAAAAGTGCACATTCTATAAGCTGCACTTTGGATTTGGTTTCTGTATTATAAGCCGTGGCTTATACAAGCGAATTTACGGTATACACTTTATGTTCCACTGGCCGGGTTTGTTGACCAAACCCAGTGTCCAGATTAACGGTGCATTATAGCCGGTAGTTCACCCTTCTAGATTGTAACAATAAAGTTGTCATTGGTTAGTTACTCATGAGGACTGCCTCATGCCGACCAAGCAGGTACTACACACTTCATGTTGTATTGACTGTAATGTCCATTAGTTTAATGAGAGTTATGAGAAAATGGTCTTATTAAATGGTGCTTTAATTTCTATTACTTTGTATTATACCCCTTCATGTTACCGCTCAAAATGTCTGAGCTTATATACATGTAGTAGAAACCAGTTGTGGCTTTAAGGATTGGCCCCAGTGTAACCTATAGGTGGGTATTGAAACCAGTACACTGCATTCAATTCCCAAGCCGCAGCTTCACGGCAGGCAGTGTAACCTATATGTAGGTATGTAAACCAGGCAGACTGTCAAGCACTTTTTCATTTATAATATGCAAGATGATTGGAATGGATGTAGAGAAGCTCAATGCCTGTGTTAGAAGGCTGGCTGTTCAACTCTCAAAATAAATGATAAACCATTGTGAAGAACCGCTTAGCAGATTATGTGCACATGTATACTTCATGAAACACATCTTGTACATAAAATAAATCATACCTACATGTGTATTTACTGTTGTTATCCCTCGGAAACCTAAGCGTTTCCGGAAACCTACGAGAGGTGGAATCGCGCATGCGCAGTCAGTTCAGGAAAACGCGGCAACAACAATAGTCAGTTCCTACAGTTCACCACTGTTTTAGCCTGGTAAGTATGGTTTTTCTTGATATTTAGCCTTCCCTGTCTCAGGGAACCTTTATGAATGTATTCTGCAGCCTTGGTTCCCCCCAGAACCTTGGATGTTCAGAAGATTTTTAGTTATTTGGGATTCTATACTGCCTCCCCTTGCGCCCGGATCGACGCCAGGAACTAGGTCACGGTGGTGTCCCTCTCCCTGGGCTGTTCCAGGTCTGGACTAACCTGCACCCCCTGGTGCCAAACTGTCCGGTTTTAGACATATGTGGGTCACTCTCACCAGATTGGTGCAGGTCTGAAAATAGGGGGTTATTCATTTTGAAGACTTGTGTAAAATTATTTTGTATCATATTTGTACATTTGTTATTTTTCCCATGTCAGATAGGCTTACACCTACATGGCAAAAATAATTTCATTGTAAAACAGGTCATATTTTTTTGTTACCTAAGGTCAGAAAGGCCTAAAATGCCCTTTTTTCACAATAAACCTTCTCCAAGCCACTGAAATCTCACAATATTATTTTTTATTGTAATATCATGTATTAATAATGTGTACATGTGTATAAATACCTCTCTTCCCCACCCCCTGAACATTTTTATCACCTCTTAAGTCTTCTCTTTTTTATTTCTTGCTACAAATAGCAAATGGTCAAAGAGCCGCCCTTGGGTGGCTCTTTGACCACTTACTCTGTTTGATTTCTTTTCACATTTTTTATATCTTGATTTTGAATATTCTCATATTATCCTATATTTTTCCCAAAGAAAGGGGACACTCAGCTAGTTAAGCTCATCTTTTTAATTAGTGTTGAAGGTGATATTTTTTTTCCATGGCCTTCCAAAGTCTAGTTTTACCTTCTTCATTTAGATGGGTGGCTCTTTGACCACTTGGACAGTTTGCTCTATATTTCTGATACACTTGGTATTTAACTATAACCTTTATGTTCATTATGATAATGATAATAGGTCCTATCTGTTGGTCAATCATACGAAACTGAGAAATATTATGGAAATTAACAAGGTCCAAAGAAGAGGTGGTTTTTTGACCACTTGGGTGGCTCTTTGACCACTTGGGTGGCTCTTTGACCACTTGGGTGGCTCTTTGACCACCTGATATAAATGCATGAAATTACTATAATCATGAATTTTTGAGAACACCAGTTCGATATTCAATGATGTGTACAGCTTACACAGACCATTCTGACTTTTGAAAAATATATTTTGAGAGTTTTTAAAGATTAATGGGGCCTATTTGGCCATTTGGATGACTCTTTGACCAGCTGAGGTGGCTCTTTGACCACCTGGGGTGGCTATTTGACCAGCTGATATAAATCCATGAATTTACAATAATCATAAATGATTGAGAATGCAAATTAGATGTGTAAGGAAATGTACAGCCTTTGCACTCTATTTTGATTTTAAAAATTTATTTTGAGACTTTCTTTTGGACTACTGGGAGCCTATTTGACCATTTAGGTGGCTCTTTGACCACCTGAGGCCAGCTATGATAATGGCATGACTTCACCATAATCATGAGTAATTACAAATGCAAATTGAATGTATAATGATGTACAGATCCCATGCCCTCTATTCTGACATCTAAAACAATATTTTTTGAACATTTTTGAGGGTATTCTGGTGGCTATTTAACCAATAGGTGGCTCTTTGACCACTTGGGGCGGCTCTTTGACCAGCTGAGATAATGCCATGACTTTACTATAATCGTGAATAATTACAAATACAAATTAGATGCATAATGATGTATATAGCCTATGAACTATACCCTGACCGTTTGAAAATATTTTGAAACAATTTCAAGACTATTGGGGGCCTTTTTTGGCCATTTGGGTGGCTCTTTGACCACTTAGGGTGGCTCTTTGACCACCACCTGTGGCATGAATGTAAACCAATATAACTATAACAATATTTGAAAATTTACCCAGGGTATTGTACATCTTTGCAAACAATAGGCTTTAAGCAAAATGTGAAAAGTGCTTAAACCCACATAAGTGACCCCAGGTACATACACAAAAACTGCAAAGTTTATAAAAGGCAAAGTCCTAGAAAAAGGGCAGAAAAAATAATTAGGAGACCCATCAATTTTTTATAAGTCAATAAAATACAAATCTTTTTAAATAATATTATAGAACTTATCATAACCTTTTCTATGGTGTAAAATAGTAAACCCTTTGTTGAAGGAAAATTGGCAAAAAAAATATAATCAGTAGGCCTTCTAGGTGGCCAAAGAGCCACCTATAAACCACACATGGCAAAAAGACTCCATTGTTAATAATATTTAATCATATATTTAAGGAAAAAGGAATGTGTAACAAGATCCATCTATACATATATTTTCCATGTGCCAAAGGATTACACTGAACTCCTAAATATCATTTTTCACTATCTCATATCAGACCTGCACCAATCTGGTGAGAGTGACCCATGTGAGCCTTATTGATCGATTTGCTGCCCCCCGGCAGCTCACAGATCAGTTTTGGACGAGTAATTTGCTCTTTTAGCGTTTAAATTGCTCATATTCGCTCAGAAATCACTCAGCTTGACCTCGTCCCCCGACGACCAAAGCTGGATTGACACCCCTTAAGCCTGACCGGGCCGGACCCCTCGTCGCCGTGGCCGAGTGGCTTAAGGCGCTGGAATAGTTCCTCCGTTTGCCGTCATTTTGGTGGTGGCGCCACTGTACATCAGGAGATCGCAGGTTCAAACCCTGGTCACGGTGCAGTTTGCGCATTCACCTCCCGGCCAGGTCCGGACGCATTTCGTATTCTGAAGACGCAGGTTAAAATCCCACCCTCGGCGCTCGACGCGTTTCGTCGTTAGGGCGGAGGATGGCTTTTGGGGATCTATACCGTAATCCAGTCGCTAACATACCTACCTAGGGTTGGCTTTTGGAGATTTTGGAATGAAAACCATTCTGCTGGAAATGATTTGAATCATGTGCACCTGGAATGGTGCAAGGATTTGAACATATTTAGCAGTTATTTTATGAGCATCTTGTATTGTACTTAGTAACTATTAGACACAGGACTTAGCCTGTTTCATCAATTTACTAATAGATCCTTCTCTGCTTCTTTACAGAAAATGAGTGGAAGGAAATCCGGTAGACGAGGTACCCGTAGCCGTGCTATGAGTGAGACGAGCTCCACCAATGGTGACACCGCAACCGAGACGCCGGCGACGACGAACCCCAGCACCGACACCACTGACACCCAAGGTGTCGGGGCTGGGAGTGCCACAGCGACACCAACACCGTTCGATTTCTCGGCCATGCTTCAGGGCCCCAACTCGGGTACGTTCATGGGCCAGATGCTGTCATCAATGATGATGCAGATGATGCAGGGTCAGGCTCAGGCCACGACCCAGGAAGAGGAAGAGCCGGCTGAGGTTACGGAACAGGAACCAGCAGCCACTAAGGCGCTGCCACCAGGCAAGCTTCATGACTTGATGACGGAGAGGATTGTCAAGGAGAAGGAGAAGTCCAAAAAAAGGGAAGGACCTCTCGCCACTAGTGAGTGACTTCCTAGTGAGGACACATGCGGACCTCGACCTCGTCCACGGGTCGTATCCGCAGCCAGACAACGCAGCCAAGCTGGTAGCACCTGACCTGGAGCCTGCACTGCAGGCACTTCTGAACAGGCCGGGCAGCGCTGAATACCTCAAGAGGGACGAAGCGCTGAAGAAGCTCCAGATGCATCTGGTGAAAGCAATGTTAGCTTTCCAGCCAGTGATTGAACTGTGGCTCTCTCGAGGCTCATCAGACTCAAAGTTGGATGACTGCGGAGAGTCATTCATAGATGGCATGCAGCTGATTGTCAGCACGATAACGCTATCACGGCTCGCCGAAAGGATCTCCTCAAGCCGGTCATCATGCCCAAGTATGGGGAACACCTCCTGAAGAAGGCAGGCAATGGTCCCAAATACCTGGTAACCTTGAGGAGGCCATCAAGGAAGTGGATGCAGCCCACAAGATGGCGGAGAAGCTGGAAAAGTCCCAGCCGAAGCCCGCTCCCGGGAAGGCCAAGCCCACGCCGAAGCCGCAGCAACGACGGCCGTACCCACCAAAACGGCCTAACAACACTCAAATGGCCATGGCCATGCAGGGGATGAACTTTCCCCAGATGCCCGTAGTCTTCCGGCAGATGGGCTACAACACAGCACCGCGGTTCAGCGCCCCGCGCAACCCTCGGCCCCCGGCCCCACCCGCTGCAGCAGTCGGAAAGAAGCCGGGTTTTCAGAAATAGGGCCCTTGGAGGAGCAGGCAAGTTCCCTTATGTTTACTCACACTGCTAAAAACTTTGTAGCTGAGAGCATATCTAGATATGTCAGCCAGTGGATGGGAATAACTAGAGACCCCTGGGTACTGGGCATGGTGAAAGGGATTTCCATACCGTTCGAAGACCCTGTCAGGACAGAACGCCCTTCCCTTATGTATTAGGCCTTGATAAGGAGGTCCATGTTGACAAAGAAATTGCCAAACTGTTGGACAAAGGTGTAGTGAAAATGGTCGAACCGACAGACGGTCAATTCATCTCAAATGTCTTTGTCAGGCCAAATCCAAATGGTGACTTTCGACTCATTTTAAATCTCTCGAAAATGAACGAGTCTGTTCAGTATGAACATTTTAAAATGACCAGACTGAACACAGCGATAGAGATAAGACCCAACTGTTACATGTTGTCCATTGACCTTAAAGACGCTTATTACTCTGTACTAGTCAGAGATGAAGACAGAAAATTCCTCAGATTCCTTTGGAAAGATAACCTCTATGAATTCCAAGCTATGCCCAATGGGCTAGCTTGTGCCCCTCGCATATTCACTAAGATTCTTACCCCAGTGTTCTCCAATCTCAGGGAGATGGGACATGAGTGTTTCCAGTACATTCCAGTGTTTCCAAGAACTAGATAAGATGGGGTTCGTAGTGCATACAGAAAAGTCAGTTTTTGCTCCCACGCAGAATCTAATTTTCCTAGGGTCCCACCTAGACTCCGTCACTATGACAGTCCGGCCCACTAATGAGAAGGTTGAAAAATTCAACATGGCTATCTGGAACCTAGCCAATACCGATGACCCCTACACGATCAGGGACATAGCGGGGATTGTGGGCCTCATGACATCTCTCTCGCCGGGTGTCCAATATGGCCCGGCACATATAAAGGGTCTAGAAAGAGAAAAGAACCTTGCCCTTGAGAGGCACAAGGGCAACTTCGATTCACCCATGGTCATTGGTGAGGAAGGTTTAGAGGATATCAGTTGGTGGCTGAAACACCTCCTTACAGCTTCTAAGCGCCTTCGAAATGAGGGGGCAGATTTTGAGATCATAACAGATGCCTCTGGTACAGGGTGGGGCGCCCACAGGGGCACCACTTCCACCAAAGGTATTTGGAAGGAGGAGGAGGTAGACCTCCACAGTAACATTCATGAACTAACAGCCATAAAATTAGGCCTCGCCGCACTGGTCACAGAGAACGGGGTCAATGTGAAAATCAGAACTGACAACACTACATCACTGGCTTAGGTCAGGAAAATGGGTGGGGTTAAGTCTGAGGCATGCAATAAGATAGCCAAAGAAATTTGGGAATGGTGTTAAGAACGGGACATTTGGCTAACAATAAACCACATCCCGGGGAAGGACAACGTCCTGGCTGACTACTTGTCTAGACATTTCTCGCATGACCTAGAGTGGGAACTAAGTGAAAAGATTTTCAAAAAGGTGTGTAATATCTTTAGCAAGCCTGAAATAGATCTCTTCGCTTCTCGAGCAAACAAGAAGTTAGAAACTTTTGTCTCCTGGGGGCCTCAACCAGGCGCCTGGGAAATTGATGCTATGTCAATAACTTGGAGGAATAACTATATGTACATTTTTCCTCCTTTCAGCCTCTCTCACCTCCAGCCGGATCCGTGATACAACGGATCCGGCTGGAGGTGAGAGCCATCCTGATAACACCAGACTGGTCGGGACAGCCCTGGTACGGCGGACTACAGCGGTCCGGGTGGTGAACGCTCAGGTTCAGGAAGGCCAAGGGCAACCTGTGTCATCTGTGGAAGCTGGCCAACAAAGAGCGACCCCGCTCTTGGCATTTCGGACATTCTAAAAGCAGAGCTATCTCGCCAGGGGTTTGACGGGCACGCCATCGAACTTATCACACAAGCCCGTAGGCCCGCCACACGGAAGACATACAACACATACCTTCGTAAGTGGTACGCCTTCTGTGCAGACACCGACACACAAATTCTCCCACCGTCGATCCATCAAGTATGCAAGTTCCTGGCGAAACTGGCCAAAGACAAGAATGGCTACACCACTCTAAACGCTGCCCGTTGTGCGCTCTCGGCCATTCTGGGCGACTTCCAAGGGCAATCAGTGGACCAGCACCCCTACGTAAAGCTGCTTCTGAAGGGGGCTTATGAGATGAATCCACCAGCCCCTAGATACCAGGAGTTCTGGGATGTGAGGAGGGTTCTAGACCTCCTACAGACATGGGACAATGGCACCATCGCACTCAGGGAGCTCTCCATGAAACTGGCCACTTTGCTCCTCTTAGTCACATCACAAAGAGGCCAGACCATCGTCAACCTTTCCATCCAAGGTCTGAAAATGGGAGACAAGGTGGTATTCAAGATGACAAGGCTCCTAAAGTCTAACAGGTTGGGGGACCCCCTCAACATGATAGTCCTGAGGAAGTTCGACCAGAACCCTAGAGTGTGCGTTGTCAGGTGCCTCGAAGAGTACCTGAAACGCACCCAAAACAAAAGGAAGAGCGAGAAAACCCTCCTGGTCAGCTTTGCCTCGCCCCACTGCGGTATCTCACGCGACACACTCAGCCGTTGGGTCATGGTGGTTCTTAAAAAGGCTGGTATTGATGTCAACCAATACAAGCTCCACTCCACCAGAGGGGCGTCTGCCTCAGGCATCCTTAAGGTGGGTGGAAACCTAAACACCCTCATGAGGAAAGCGGGTTGGAGGCAGGCGGAGTCTTTCGCAAAGTACTACCACAAACCAATCGAGGACGTGGTAGGGGGGAATGCGCTCCTTGAACAGTGACTGTTCTATAGACTGAGACACTCCTTATACTACTTATTTCAAGTCATACCTTGTGTTAAATATAGATTTGATACTAAAAAGATTGTGTTTGGTTTTCTGTTGGGGGATTCAATTGCTCGCGTAGGTTTCAGGAAACGCTTAGGTTTCCGAGGGATAATTTTGAAATTATTCGAGACTTACCTGTAAGTTATAATTAAGATTATACCTGTAAGAGGTATAATTAAGATTATACCGAGGGAACCTAGCGGTTCAGGGAATATACGCCCTACCCACCCTCCCTCAACTTACTCGTAAACTCATCAAGTAGACATTATCTATAATAATGAATATAATCGGGGGGATATGGCCTACACATCCCAGTATATATTTTATCAGTTGTAGGCTTTCATCCCCCAACAGGCTTTTAAGGACTGACTGCGCATGCGCGATTCCACCTCTCGTATATTCCCTGAACCGCTAGGTTCCCTCGGTATAATCTTAATTATACCTCAGCTTACAGGTAAGTCTCGTATAATTTCAAAAACATGCTGTATCTTATTTCAACAGATCTGAAGACTAGATACATTGGCAAATATACAAGACTCGTCATCTTATTTCTCATAAAACAAAAGTCGTGATTTGTGCAGCAAAAGTGATGATAATGATAGACTACTCTCTTTGATTAGTCAGGAAGACATCATCATCACTCTGATGATTGAACACTACTCAGAGAATGCAGCAAAAGTGGGGCCCTTGATGGGGGGTCCCCAATGTCCCTTGTTGATTTTAAGAAATGATCATGTCACTGTGTCGATTTTAAGAAAATCTCATGTCCCCATGTCAATTTTAAGAAAGTGCCAATGTCCCATGTCACTAAGCTCAATAATGCCTATGTCGCCATGTCGATTTTAGGGGTCTAGGGCCCTAAAAGTGGTGATTATAAACTCATCATTCTGATTAGGCAAAACTGCTCAGCCAATATAGCAAAATTGATGATGCTAGACTCATCACTTTGATTAGTCTTGATGATGTACTCATCATTCTAATTAGGCAAAACTACTCGGGCAATGTAGCAAAAGTGATGATGCTAGACTCATCACATTTCCACTTAATAATACACACACACAATGTCAGAAATAAAAGGCTATACAGCAAAACCCTCTGACATTACTACCCAGGAAATTGGCGAGAGCAGGAGGAACCCTAGGTTAGAAACGTTCACTGGGCGTGAGGTGGGGGTGAGGTCATGTAATATAGCAAAGGTAGGAGGGGAGGGGGTTGGCTATATTTAGATAATGTTGACACCCCCCCCCACACTTCCCCTGTCCACCCTTATTCCCACCCCCTCCCCCACCCACATCCAATACTTCTATTTGAGGAACTTTTATTTGAAAAAACATCATCAATTAATAGCCATCTTCATGTGTGCTTGTGATCTCTGTTGTCTCAGCAGAAACAGTATGTGGATTAACTAATGTCATTACAACAAATTACAGACTGTAGGTCTTTACCTCTCAGTCAGAAAATCCTGAATTCCACTGGGGTCTCTTTGCCTCCCCTGCCATCTCCCTCTAGACCATAGAAGTTTAAAGTACTAAGCAGGCCTATATCCAGTAATTGAGGTTCATTCTGCCAGATGACCTCGGTCTGCACAGAAATTAGATGTTGAAAATATCAGCTTTAGTTTATATCAAATGCAATTCCCATTCATTTGTTAGGAATTAATCAGTAATTTCCCATACAAATCCTAAGAATGAGAGACAACTTACCTCCTGACGTTCCTCCAGTGGCTGTTGATTCAAACTGTCAGTGGAAAATTCCCAGGTGGACAAAGAACTTTCAAACTTCAAGATAGACCAACCAGGGAAGAGGAAAGATAGGTATGCATTCACATGATCATGAGTGTGTCTGAGTGAGCCTGGTCAAATGCTCACTCACCATGAGTGCCAACGCCCATAGACCCACCCTCACCCCGTCCCACCCCTTATGCTGGGTGTACCTGGGTGAGGATGAGCGAGATGTGAGGGAGCTCGCTCACACCTCACTCAATCTCACCCTCCGAGCTATAGCTCAAATCATGTTCACCCATGCCTCCCTCATCCTCACTCTAGCACAAGCATATTTGCTGGTTACTTATGCACTACAAGGAAGCAGCTGGTTATCTGACACCCATTTTATGAATTTCAAGAATTCTTAAAGCAGTATAGTCTGCTGGGTTCAGTATCCCAAGTACCACTTGATGGTGGTGGGAGTCTTGAATTGCCAGCCCGATAGTTGGACCTCCCGATTCTCACCCCATTTTTTCTGTCAGAACAGAAAAAAATCGGGTCTGAGACCATCGGCGATGGTTTCCGATGCATTTCCGATTATTCTTTTAGCTCTCCCACTGAACCCGATTCCTGGCCGATATCGGCCCGATCGTCTCCGATTCTCAATTTCTGTCGCCGATGCATCGGAGATGGACTATCAGCCAAGAATCGGTTTTGGTGGAAAAACCTTCAAGAAAAATCCCGAGGTGGACTGGAAGACGGTGGACAGAGTGATCATCCTGCAGAAGAAGCGCTAATCCTCTGACTAGGACGGAGGAGAACTTTGTCGATGAAATGACACCGGAGCTGTTAGAAAAAGAGTTGGAGGCGCAGATATTGAAACCTGGGAAGAAGTCAAAGTACGTCACGTTGACACAAGAAAATTCTGCCCTGTACAAGTAATACCTGACGACGTCCAACAAGAGGCGAAAAATGAGGAGTATGGCACACGCCATGGTTCAAGACATGGAGAGAAAAACGTGCGTGCGGACGTTGCTGCCAAACATATTCCCCGTGCCACCCATTTTCACGAGTGCTTGAACCTGCTCCTGACAGATAATTTAGAAGGTCAGAACCTTTTGAAAAATTCGAAGGCCGTCTTCTCATACGACTGGCTGACGAGACGCGTCACCTGGGGTGCTCGTCACCGAACATCTGGCGCACATTCTAGGATTCGGGGTGAAGACTCATTTCGTGACGAAGACCACTGGCGTCTAGATCATGGACCCCTTTGGAGACGTGTACTCTGTGTACGTATACACCGACGCCATTCAAGACAGACAAGTGGGCGACATGCACGTCCCTCTGTTACGCTGTGCCGCAGTCGACAAAAGCGGACGGCGGAAAGGGGGAACGCAAGCTATCAGTTTTCCACATTTGGATTATTTTCCCTTGACGTCCAAAAGGTTGGACGAGGTCGGCATCTACTTAAGAGACAGAACCAGCCGATCCATACCATTCATGAGAGGTGATGGTGACACTTCATCTGAGACCCATCGAACGTTAAAGGTGCAAACATGATACGTAAACGAGCGCCGTACTTTTCATTGAAGGATACCAGCTGACAAGGATACAGCAATTACTACAACACTCAGTTGGGTAACGGAATCAACGTGTACAGCGGACGATCTTTCCAGAACGGTTACGGTTTCGGTGGCACCCTCTTAGGACTCATGCGGTCGGCCACACCCCTTTTGAAGATGGTGGGGAAAACTCTGTTCCATGCTGGCGTGGGTGTGGTCAAGGATATGATAGAGGGAGGTACTTTCAAGAACAGTGTGAAAAACAAAGGAGTAGGTGCTCTGAAGAGTTTTGCGGGTAAAGTGATCTCTCCGGGGAAAAAAACTATGCCCAAGAAAATGGGGGCCAAACGTTGGAGGCGAGCTCCTCAAACAGGAAGTGGTTCTTGCAAGAGATGGCGGGGGACATTTTCGATCGCTAGGGAGGCGGCCTATAAATAAAAGGACTAGAGGTCACCGGCGTCAGTCTACCACCAACGTGAAGAGAGAACACAATGGCTTACGTACACGAAAACAGCAGCGAGTGCGCGCTCTCTGAGCTCGACCTGCATGGCATAGTGCCACCTCAAACTACTATCCTAGTCGACCTTTGTCGAGCTAGAAGCGAAAAACTCTTTGGGAGATGGGAGCAACATCAATTTCACTATCAGTAAGTCCCAAGAGTACATGGACCTGAACGAAAATTACATTCATCTAGAATGCGAGGTGCTGAAACCATACAGCGACGCACTGGACGACACCAACGTGGTGGCTCCGGCAAACAATTCACTCGCTCTTCAAGGATGTCCAAGTCTCCATCGGAGGTTTCAAAGTGTCTGGTAACATCGTGACCTACCCCTACAGAGCTTACCTGGAAGGTTTACTCAACTACGACAGAGGCGTCAAGGAGAACATCATGAACGTCCAAGGTTGGCACCAAGACAGGGCTGGTCACTTCGACGCCTTGACCAATGACAACCCAGGGTTCAAGGCTAGCCAGAAACTCATCTCCAATGGTCACTTTTCACTGATGTCGAGACTCCACTTTGACCTAGCTCATCAACCAAAGTTCATAGCTGGAGAGACTTACTCTGAAACAAGCTGCCCCTGGTTTCTATCTGATGAGTGCTGGCACCACCGCATACAAACTCAAGATCCACAAAGCTAAGCTCTATGTGCGTTAAGTGGTCATAGCTGATTCTGTGGTGGAAATGCACGAATAGGCAGTGATAGAACAGGGTCCCTTCCACTACCCAGTGAACAGAGTGGAGGTGACGACCTACGCCATTCCTGCGGGCAACAGAGATCACAACTACACGCACTCCAACACAGGTCAACTACCCAAGTCCATGATGATTTGTTTCCTAGACCATGATGCCTTCAACGGAAATTACGCCAAGAACCCGTTCGAACTGAAACATTGCAACGTCAACTCGCTTCAAGTGATAGTGAACGACCAGAAGGTGCCGAACGACACCTATGTCCCTGACTTTACCAAAAGGGAAGCGGTAAGGAATACCTAGCACTACACACGGAAACGGGGATGTACGAGGGTTCACGCTCCTGCGATATTTCCTACAACGATTTCCTGAATGGTTACACGCTGTTCCCCCTGGATTTAACTCCAGACAGATCGCACGACGGGTGTAGAGTGAACCTTATAAAGGCAGGTCAGCTGAGGGTGGAGCTCACTTTTGGCGTGGCGCTGACGGAGACCACAACAGTACTGCTCTACTTGGTGTAAGACAACATCGTCTAGCTGACCAGAGATCATCATCCCATCACAGACTACCAAATGAACTGAAGACAAGAAAGTGCATATACATACTTGAAATAGACAAAGTGTTGAAGGATAACATTCACACAAAACACCATTTCCTAGGTGTTTTCTCTTGTGACACTATCCCCGAGCACCCTATCAAGAACACTTGTTTCGTGAGTAACACGGATCCTCAACATTTACCAGGTCAACATTGGGGGCGTTTTAACGTGTCGAGGACAGGAGAGGTATACTACTTTGATTTGTTCGGCTTACCTCCGCTGAGCACAGAGTTCTTAGCTTTACTGGAGCGTTCTGCTCCATTCAAGTGGCAAAGAAACAGTGTTCAACTCCAAGACACTACTGCTGACACCTTTGGCCCTCATTGCGTACATTTCCTGATTGAAGCATGTCGAACAAGAAACCCCAAGAAATGCGTCATGCGGATGAGCAAAAACCCAAAACTGAGGGACCGGTCAGTGAGTCAGATGCTCGCAATGATGATGATGTGAAGAATTCGGAAAAAGAGGAAATGGGATGCTGCAAGCGTCTACAATTCATGCAGAAAAAGGTCCTATATCTGGCCGAAATAGTGTTGGATTTATCCAAACAGGTGCAATGTATGATGGAGAGAGTCAGTGACTGTGACACTGGCAAAGTGAGACTTTGCGGTCTGTTCAGACGAAAGAAAAAATTATTGATGAAAAATGATTCATGAAAAAAAAAAAATTATTTTGTTGTGCTTTATTTCATACATAACTTATTTTTTAAAACAAACTAGTCAAGTTATCATTATCATCACGCGCAAAGAATTCAGGAGTATCTCATTTGCATAATTAGCCCGGCCCCTTTGTTTACAAACAAGGGGCCACGTGGCTACACCACGTGTTGTTGTTTACAAACAAGGGGTCACATGACCGCACTAATCCCCTAATTAGGTCATGTTACCATGGTTACCAGAATCCTGGCCTCTGATTGGCTGAGAGGTGGTCGCTTATCCCCTAAGTAGGTCACGTTGCCATGGCAACAGGTCACGTGACCAAATGGAGGCCTCTGAAATGGAGGCTGCATCCCGAGTGAGTAATATCCTGTAGTTAGCTATAGTCCCATTCCGATACATACTATACTACTAACCTATCTAAATTCTGCAGAATGATCATGGATAATTTTGAATTATGCAGAATTAATGGTGCTAATAGAAGGACGGGTATTAAGAGAAAACCCAAGAGTAGAGAAAAAAATCAAAAAAACCTTACTAGAAATGTTCCTGGTGCTACAAAGTAAAGTGTATATGTACATTAGCTATGAAAGGGGTGCTTTAAGATTAAGATTATTCTGACCAGGTGCTAAACCCTGCCTTTGCTATAGTTTAAACTACAGGGTAATCCCTTGATATCTGTAGTTATTATTTATATACCTAACCTATTCATGTTTGTGTGAGCTACGCAATATCTGAACTCTTATGTTGACAATTAGCTGCTGATTGTTATCACAACACATTGAATATTGAGCCAAATACCAATAACTGGTCTATCATATCTACTAAGTCATTTATATGTGTTACTAACCGGTCTATTTATCATATTTACTCTTCTTATCCATACATGCTGGTGACTGTGTATGCTCTCTCTCTCTCTCTCTCTTGTACAGACCATTTCCACATGCCATTAACTAGCCTATACTATTTTATATTTATATGCATGTGCTGCGGTGTTGTCACTCCATTCATCTACAGGTAATTTGAGGACTCTGCTACATGTACATCGGGAATGCCACTGTAACTATCGGCTATACCTGATTCTTTTCCTTTGTACCAGAAGGGGCTATGAATAAAAGAAATTGAATTGAATTGGAATTGAATTGAATTATATATATGCATTTCAAAGGTGAAAAAAAGTTCAATGTTTACGGTTAAGTTTGTCCATAGCAGAACTCTGATCATGGGGGCATTTGGAACAAATGATTGATTTTACTACTTATCAAGCACAACCCGTTTTTCATTATTTCAAAAGCTACATTTACTTTTATATGGGTCTGATTATGAAAGGGGATGTTTGAACTTGTAGAGAAAGTGTAAATTTTAGATTAGTCGATCGTATAGCAGATTTGATTACACTTTGAATAGAATAAAGCCACCTGCTATAGTTACATTTAATAAAATGAGACACAAAAACCCAGTATCCCACATCCAGATCATGATTATATTTTACAAACATGAAGTTTATACACCTCTTTATAGTGTAAACGAAGAAAATACATTTACCCACAATGATCAATTGTCTGAAGTGTGATTTATTCAGAAGATGCCTTTTATTCATGAGTGCTTTTGACTATATAAATTCATTTGCAAAAGTAAAATCGAAGTTTATTTCATGCCTAAGACATATAGAATGTGATTGATGAGATCCCTTTAAGGGAGTGGTCATAATTTATCAACAGGGGGGCATGGTGGGTTTTCACGCAGACGTACCAAAAACCTTTATGCCCCCCCTCAACGGCAGTCAAAATCTTTTTTGCGCCCCCCGCGCCAGAGGTGCAGAGAGTTTTCGTGCCCCTCTCTGATCTATAGTATCGCGCGGGCTTTTTTGCTAAAAAGAGGGTGAATTTTTTTAGCTCCCCCGAAAGAGGGGTCAACATTTTTTTAGCCTCCCCCCTCGGGAGGGGTCCGAAAATTTTACGCCTCAAACTGACTTCACACTCTATTAAAATAGGGACTCATGATAAATTTCTCATTTGAAAAGAAATTCAAGTTGAATCAGAGCAAACACAAAATTATAGATAATGGATGTCGAGCCACTAGGAATGTTTTAAACATTCAAAGAGTCAAAGTACGAAAGAAAATAAATTTATAAAGAAAATAGATGGCTTTTTTTTTATGGTCATGATTTCGCATCAGATGCCCTTTTAGACAGTAGCACCTCAGACAGTACTTACGAAACCTTTGGGTGCCACTTACATAACTGAACCCACAGAGACACAGATCTTCTTACTTTGAGTAATAGATTTATTCATAAAGCATGATTTCCGATGACCATACATACATGTCAGATATATTTAAGCATATATGTGATATGGTATATGCTGTAAACATGGACACATTTTTATGATTCTATAGTTCTATTTAAGTATAAAGTCTATGGTCACTAAGCAATTGTTATAGACAATTCATAGGCTATATATACTAACATTTCTAATGTTATACATTCAATGCATAAAAGTGGGACTTTTCCCAAATAGTTTCAGTCCATTTCCTGACATATTGTCATTCAACGTGATCAAATCACTGTTTCTGATACAACAGAAAAAGAAATTGTTGGTTGAACCATCACTTCTACAGTTTTATCAATCCTCTAACAATCCTTTTGTTGGAAACGGTGCAAACCACAGACAATGTTAGAGCGGGAAACCTCACCGGTTAACATAGTACTTCCAGTCATGTAACTTGAATAAAGATCTCTGTAGATTCTACCAGCCATGGAGCAAGAAATCTGGCTTCAGCCTTCCCTCATTTCAAACCACTTCTTCAGCTTTAAGGACTGACACTCATGTATCATTGCCTGATACACTATGTGAACCACGTGGCAATAAATCAGAGAGGGTTGGCATGACGTACCAATGACATGCTGCCAAGTCTGCCCAAATACATTTCATTGCCACATCATAGTAGACAATGGGCATGATGGACTCCTGCTATAGTGATTGTTGGAAGGTTAATGATATGTCTAAAGCAGAGAAACGATATGTGTGACTACATGGTTCTGTAAGTCTGTAACCTGAATGAAGCCTGTCACACATATATCACACCTGTTACACAAATGCATCAAGAGGTGATTCTGTAAATCCACCACCCGAGAGAATCCTTTCACACATGCAGCACAGCTGGCACTGTTATATTGCTCCTCACAATCACACTCTGGTTCTGATTTTACTTCACTACAGCCAGTTTTAGTTTCTAAGTCTGACACCAAAATATTATCTGAATGGATTTGATTCATTGCTCTTGTATGAGTCATCATGTGTCTCTTTAAGCTTCCTGCTTGTATAAATTGTTTACCACAGTGAAAGCACTTGTGAGGTTTCTCTCCTGTGTGTGTCATTATGTGTATCTTTAAACTCCCTGTCTGCACAAACATTTTACCACAGTAGGTGCATTTGTGAGGTTTTTCTCCTGTGTGGGTCATCGTGTGTCTCTTTATGTCACGCATATGTGTAAACTGTTTGCCACAGTGAGAACACTTGTGAGGTTTCTGCCCTGTGTGTATCATTACATGAGCCCTTAATTTTGATGTGAGGTCTTTCCCCTGTGTGGGTCATCATGTGTCTTTTTAGGCAATCTGGCAGCATAAATCTCTTTCCACATTGAGAACACTGTTGAGATTTTTCCACTGTGTGGGTCATCATGTGCCTTTCTAAACAAAATAGTCACTTGAACCTCTTACCACATTGAGAACACATGTGAGGTTTTTCATCTCTGTGGGTCATCATGTGTGTCGTTAAGTTATGTGATCTTGTAAAGCTTTTACCACATTGAGAACACTTGTATGGTTTTTCTCCTGTATGGGTCATTATGTGTGTTGCTAATTGCCCTGCTTTTATAAAACCTTTATCACAGTGACAACACTTGTACGGTTTTTTGCCTGTGTGGGTCATCATGTGTCTCTTTAAATCAAATGCTTGTATAAACCCCTTATCACATTGAGAACACTTGTAAGGTTTTTCTCCTGTGTGGGTCATCATGTGTCTCTTTATGTGACGCATATGTGTAAACTGTTTGCCACAGTGAGAACACTTGTGAGGTTTCTGCCCTGTGTGTATCATTACATGAGCCCTTAATTTTGATGCTTGTGCAAACATTTTCCCACATGTAGAACACTTGTGAGTTTTTTCACTTGTGTGGGTCATCATGTGTCTCTTTATGCAATCTGGCCGCAGAAACCTTTTACCACATTGAGAACACTGGTGAGACTTTTCCACTGTGTGGGTCATCATGTGCCTTTCTAAACAAGATAGTCGCTTGAACCTCTTACCACATTGAGAACACTTGTGAGGTTTTTCATCTCTGTGGGTCATCATGTGTGTCGTTAAGTTACCTGACCTTGTAAAGTTTTTACCACATTGAGAAGACTTTTATGGTTTTTCTCCTGTGTGGGTCATTATGTGTCTCTTTAAGTGACCTGCTTGTATAAAACCTTTATCACATTGAGAACACTTAATTGTGAAGTTTTTCTCTCGAACATGTACCTTTAAACTATGTGTACTTATAAACAATTTCCCACATTGAGAGCATTTGTGAGATTTTTTTCCCTGTGTGTGCCATTGTGTATTTCCTTATCAGTGCTGCTTACTTCTAAAAGAATTTGTGAGATTTTTCCCAAGAATGGTTCATCATGTGTGTCTGAGTCCTTTAAACATGTTTTTATCACAGTAATAACACATACGTGATGAGAATCCAGGCTGAATCTAAAGCAGGTAAACCTTAGTTACAGTGTCCTATGGATGACCAATAGTTCATTTCCTACTTCCTTTTTAGCTGGGATGGTGCTCATTGTAGGACCCACCAGTATGGCTCAAAGTACAAAGGTCTCTTACACAGGGAGAAAAGTTTGAAAGATGAGAATTTAAAACTGGTAGTTGCAGTGGTTTTGCAGGTTACCTATTTTACCAGTAGACTGCTGCGAATGCCGGAAGGACAAAGTGAAGTGCATGTCATCATTATGATGCACCCAATTTAAAACCTAAACAATCAGGTCTGTGAAGAGTCCTTATGATAAGATATTCACGGCAATTTTTCATTTCGGTTTGGTCTGGTTGATTTGACCTCCACTAATACTACTTTAAAGTTAGCAGATTTTCTGTGGTTCGAGGACATTAAGTCTTTCTTTTTGAGGCCTCGTATACATCACTGTTTTGGGTGGAGAATTGGTTCTTTTTCTTTTCCAAGCATCTCTTCTTTGGATATCTGGTGGATGGTTTTCAGTCCCCAGCTTGTAATCTGTATTGGACAAAAAGAAAAGATAAGATAAATTCAAAGTCTCACAAATACAGTCAGTACTTGGTAATTAGGCTTATATACAGTCTACAGGTGACACTTGATCAAGCAGAGATTGATTTGTTATGCTTGGTGTATACATTTTCTTTTTTAGATTCCAAGGAAATGCAAGAAGAGGGGTAAAGTGTATTTATATTCATGCAGACTTTCAAAAATTCCAGCCTGTTTTTCCTCATTTTGCGGATGGTCCGTGTTTGATTATATGTTTTTATTCAATTGCCGCATAATATAAATACGAACACAGACTTTTATTTTCCAAACGTGGAGGCCCGCCTTCAGATACAGACTTTTAGGTGTTTTTATTCATAATGTGACTTCAAATGCGGCCCTCCGCATACCTTTTTATCCTATTTAAATGCCGGCAGGTAGGGGTGGTAGGTATTAAATTTTCATAGGAATACGGCACTTTTGGGTGGATGTTAGACTCCTTGTTATTAAAAACGGTGAAATATATAGCCGCATTGAGGTCAGAGTAGTGACCTTGACCTTCTACCCTTTCCGGCGGTCTTCTCAAAGCAGTTCAAGCACACATTTGGTGCACCTCTGTGACCCTAACTCTAATCAAGATAGGAACTAAGGGTGTTTATCCCAAGAGAGTCGACCCCCTGAACTTTTTCTCGGACAGGAAATTCCAGCAGAGGTACAGGCTCAGCAAGGAAGTAGTTTGAATCCTGATAAAAAAACTATGTATCTACTCTATAAAAGAAGGTCCTGAGAGGGGTCCATGCTGTTACCCACAGGATAAGGGTAAGTTTGCCTTAGAACTTCAATCATGTTTACCCCCTGGAGGGCACTTCTATTTTTCTTGACACATACCCCTGGTTAGAGGGATTTCATTGAAAACTGACCCTTCATGAACGGACCCTTGCTTAGAGGGATTTCTTGGCCAAACTTGACCCTTCATAAAAAAGGAATTTTGCTAAAAAGAAAATACCCTTCCCTGTCAAACACATGTGTACCTCCAACACATGAAGTCCCCCCCCTGAGTTTTCTCCCTCACACATGACCAAGAAAAATGTTTAAGGTTAGGGCTATTTCACAGCCCTAAGATGTTATTGGTTTCTATGTTCAAAGGGCTAGACTCTATATGAAATTACATGTACATGCAAAAGTGGTATGCTACATGCAAATATAATATAACACTTCACATCCTGCATCATAGCTACCGTCAATATAATACATGTATCATATGTTTATACTATTATACATGTAGGTGGCCCTGAAGGGGTTAATGGTCACAGGTAAACAGTACAACCCATTCAACCCCTTGTGCGGCAAGCTGGAACCTCTGCTTCCAATAAGCCAATGATATAATTACTACCTAATTAAGAGGATTATATCTGGTCCATACAGATGTGTTAGCATGTACATGGCTATTTCTCTTAAGGCTAAACTCACCTTGAGACAATCTGTGCATTTTACTTTTTCATCCCAATACATGTATAACTTTCATCTAACAAAGGAGTTTTGTCATTATAATGACTAATGACTTTACCACATCCTGACATTTTAAAATCCTCTTGTAACATGACAAATACCTCTTTCAGATTTGAAATATTAAACTGAGTTTTGTCCTTAAAACTTTTAAGGAAGCTACCTCAACCCCTAGATCCAGGTACCTTAGACTTGTCCAAGCTACTTGTCTCAGTCTAATCCTATGTGAACACTAAGGACTTTTATGTGGGCAAGTCTACCCATTTGGCCACATTCCATTGCATCGACTCCCCTTACTTGACTATGTTATTGGCTAGCCAATAACATAATAAAGTATCACCCTGTCCATTCTAAATGTAGGTTTACAATGAAAATATGTGGTATGTTTATCAATGAAAACTATTTGTCTATCTATTTCAGTTCTGCATAGCCCTACACTACTTTGCGACTGGGGCCAACTACTCGGCCGTGGAGGATTGCCATGGGCTCTCCAAGACCATGGTCTCCCACTGCGTAAGAGATGTGAGTGAATGCTTCCGTCATCACCTCACTGAGTATGTCCACTAGCCCGACCTGAAAACCGATATTATTGTTATAAAGGTTATTACTCCATAAACGCCATGGTAGGTTCATTTTTGGCTTATCTTTACTCTCCATCGATACTCTTTTATACTTCTTGATATATTATAAATATATAAAAAGGTCCTATTTATTGAAAAAAAAGTATCAAAAGCTTATAAACCCAGGGAGCTGCAATGACGTCTACGTAATTAATGGGTCCCAGATAAAGTACCTTGGTGAGAGAGCAGACTTGGGGGCCTATATCTTCTAGGTGATTCGGGGTAAGATATAACCTTTACATAGATATTCTTTAAAAAAAATTGAACCCTAAATTTGGTTTAGAAACCTTTTTCTAATTTTTGTTCTTCCTTGTAAAAATGGATTGAAAAAAAGAAATTTGAACTCTAAATTATGTTGTGGAGAAAATTTTGTCTAAATCTTGTTTTTCTTTGTAGGTATGTGCTTACGGACTATGTCCTGACCCCCTTGAAGTTTGAGGTCACAGAAAACGATGTCATTCATAACCGATGGAACAAGAACACTATGAATTTAAAAATAGTGTAAGGAAAGTCTACCCAAATTGTTTTGTATAACCAAGTACTTGTAATAGACCTGTGATATTTCATTTTCATGATTCATCTCATCTCATTACCATCAAGATCAAATGACATATTTTGTTTTTGACATCAGATTTGTTACTTAGGGTAGTCTACAAATATTATAACCCTAGTATGATAAGTTGAACAGACTATGTACTGTGACTGCTATTATTGTTCACTAAAAAACTGTATTATGATCTGCACTAAGTCTTATAGTGGGTCCTAGCGTAAGCACTACAATGCGTAGGTGCTAGGTTAAACATCTTACATTTTACTATGTACCTTGTTTTTGCCCAATAAACGACTTCAAAAAAAATATTATACCAAAAGAAATCATTTTACTTTAACTTATATCATGCTTGTTTTTTACATTAAATATATTCAACTAATAATATATTCTTATATATTTAACCAGGTGCCTTGATGCAAGTGGAGGCTATCTTTTATATGTGCCACAGAGGGCCGCTGCTATCATTGAGACATGCGTTGCACTCCACAACTGTGCAAAGGTAGGCTGTTGCCAACTCGTCAAGGACTACCCTGCCGGGGATATCTTCAGGCCTGTACAGGCAAACGTCACACAGCTAGACAACCTCAGAGGACAACCCAGGCAGTTCTTCCACAACCTGCGTGAGACATTCATAAAGGAATGGTTCAAGCCCGAGCTAGAGAGGGCCCGCCATCGTGATCAAGTTTGTGGCCCACAATGCCGTTAGCATATCTGTTTGTTTGTTTGTTTAGTTTTACGTCCGGTGGCCATCGAGGAACTCAGACATTCGATTTTGGACATGAAGTCCTTTCTTTTCACTTAGGACAGGTATTTATATGCTGCTTGCCTGAGACAGTACAGGGTGAGGACTGACTAAAGACCCCATAAACCGGGGGGAGGACTGACATAAATAAGTCTATGTCCTTCCTACATCAGGGGTGTGAAATCCCAAAGCCCATTTCCTCTGAAGTGTAATATACGGCTTGGTAGACCGAATCTATGAATGACCGAATCTATGAGATGAATGACCACATCTATGAGGAGGGGTGAGGGGGAAAACTGCTACCGCGGCTTCATTCCTCTACTCTTTTCAAAGGATAGCAAGTGTTCTTTTATTTGCCTGGTCCCATAGGCAGGGCCAGACAAACCACGGCCTTTGATCACTCAGACGTGGTTCACTGAGGGGTAATCCCATGACAAAAGACAGGCATGCAAGCCCGGGGCCTGCGCATATGGACACCAGCTGCTCACATGCCCATCCCAAGACACAAGAAACCCCGAGTTACGAATCTGGTATGCCCACTGTTAGTAGGGAAGGAGATTTCTTCTTGTGGACTCCCAATGAAGTTATTCTGCTCCTTCATGCCCTCACATGAAGGTCCCCACTCCACAGGGGGAGCATGCCTGTCACTTCAGCAATAAGCCCTTTAACTGATGGCATGCCTGTCACTTCAGCCATCAGTTAAAGGGCTTATTTCTCATATAACTAGATGAACACTGCTTAGCTGTATTTAACTTGAAGTTAAATGTACCTTAACCTTATGTAAAACACATGGAACAAACATGTGCATCTTTTTTGAGGAACTTCAAAAGAATGTGAATATGATGTAAATATATGTATTATTATATCCAATTTGTGAAATGTCATATCAATGATTTAAATGCTTTCTAGCATTCACATTAATGAATTCTTTGGACACACCCTTGTACATGGATCTCCTGTCATGTTTTCTGTAAAAATAATACTGATCGTGGCGATTGACGTCTTGATGTACAACTGTATATGATTTTTAATATATCACTCGAGACATGGAATTACTAAACTATCATGACCTTGCTAAATATACCTTGTCCTGTAATAAATAACATGTAAGAAAATGTAGTCAAAACATAACTTCCAATATATACCAAGCACAAAAGGATTTTTTTTCTTTAGAATAAAATGAGGAATATCTTCATTCTACAACATATATGTCAAATACTTGTGTCTTTTTTCTGATAAATCTAAGTAACTTCAAAACACGAAGGGGTCAAATAAATGATTCTAAAAGTCGGCAAACCTAGTCCAACATAAGACTCGTTGTTTTATATCTGAAAGTAACAAAAAGAAATCAAAGAACATGAATGGTCTTACTTATTTTCAAGTACCCAGGACCCTCGTACAATTACATTTGCTCTGATATGAAACACATTCAGACCCAAAAAACAGAAATACATCAGAATACTTTAATATTTTTTTTAAAACCAGAGTGGCTCTTTTAGCTTTAAAATAATTGAAGGCCTATCTTATTACTAAAAGCTCCACTGCTTATTTGGGAGAATTTCCAATATACATGAAAAAAATCTCACCTGTAGGTGGGTTAGAATGAGTAAGGGTCAGATTTTCCACCAAGTTCTCCCCATCAGAGGATGCCTGTTCATCCTCGGTGTCAATGGCGGCCGATTCCCTGTTCATCTCTGCTTCCCCCTCTTCTACATGGGACCTGTTTTCAGATGGATTTTCTTGATTTGGGCTGGTCGTCCGTTCCCTCATTTGTGCCTGAACAGCTGCCATGTGGGCCCTCTGAAGATTGTTAGCTGTAGAAATTGTGTAAACACGAATACAGTGAAGCTTTTTTCAGGGGTGTGTTTTATAGTAACTGGCTGATATGTGTTTATGTTCACGGGTTTGTCAAAAATTTATATTCAAAGTCATGTGTTTTATGGAACAAAATCTATTTATTTTTACAAAAATACTTTAAAAATCAAGATAATTTAGGACAAAGCAGACAAGATATTGTAATTTTGATGTCTAAAATTGACTACTTACAATCAAGCACAGCTTTAATAAGAAACCGACATGGTGAGGTAATTCAGCTTAGCCATTACTGCATCCAGAATTTTATCGGTCTTATGGACTACAGATTTTCCACACTCCTGTTGATCTGTTATGTTCTGTGCTTCTAAGCTGAGCTCATGTAGCCTGGAGGGCACACCTTCAAGTATATTTTCAGTCTTACCGATGAGAACAATTCCCTTCTCCTGGCAGTCTCTCACCTTATCCACCTGCTCTGAGAGGTTTGCCATATTATTCGACAGGGAGGTACACAGTCATTTAGGTTTATTACAGACACAAATATTTCCTATCAAGTTCATGTTTAATGTAACAATGTCCTTGGTCGCCTCATTCCCCACCTGCTCACACCCCTTAACCATCTCTTCATCCTTTTTTACAAAACGCTCAGTCAGTTTCTCTTCAACTTGGGTAACAGCATCCCGGTAATCTGAATATTCCTCTAAACCTTTGGCTTGCACCTGAGTGATTTTTTCATTGAGACTTTTCAAAGACTCTTTCATCACTAGTAAGTTATCCTTAGCCATTGTCTTGAGAGAGTCCCTCATTGCTCCAGTTATATCAGTTAGCATTTGCTTGAACGTGTCTGTAAAAACTTCTGAAAGCTCTCTTGTAGAGTTGGCCAGCTGGCCCTGAGAAATCATAATTTTCTCATTGCATTTTCTTTGTTCTTCACACATTATTTTGGCAGTTTCTTGTACTAATTTTCGCGTGATCGGTCTCTCGCTGTGTTAGTTATAGCTGGTGATTGCTCTCCAGGGACCGATCAACTGCTGAACTCACAGTATTGTTTTCTCCCCGTGCGAATAACTCTTTCTTTGTCAAGTTGTTCAAACTCTTATCTATCCATTCAAGGCCCAGCGTGTTTACAACTTTATCTAGCATTTTTTCTACCAGTCTTGGTGATGATTGAGTACCAGGTGTTTTCTTTTGTAATGTGTTTTTTTTTTCTTTGTATTCTCATGGGTACTAGCAGCAAAATTTATAAGAACTGCTTTCGGTGATGGTGTATCATGCTCAAGATCCAGCAAGGGTTCCTCCAGTATTTTAGAGAATGATGAGGCCCTTCGGCGTTTAAGGGGATTTTCATCTTGGACATTTTCATTTAATTCTTCCACTTCTGGTTTTGTGTTTTGAAAGTTTTTTTTAAAGACCGGTTGAGAGGAAGTTTTATTGGATATTCCAGTGCATGTACTTTGCTGTTTGGATTCAGATACCTGTCTTGATGTACCTGTGGTTTCGCCTGCTGGATTACCTTGTTCTGATGTGCCTTGTCTGTAAGAGTCTGGGTTTTACTGAGTCGATGTCCCTGGTCGAGAAAAAGCAGGATGTGTGAGTGGAGCAGAGTATAGTGGTCCTGATACACCTGGTCTCAGAGTAGCTGCAGATTGAGGGGCCTGAGCTGAATTTCCATGAACACCCTGAGTCTGAGAGTCTTTTTTTGATTTTTTTTTCCTTTTCCTGGCTACTGCACGCTTTCTTACCATTTCCGCCTCAGCCAGAAGATCCTCTTTGGACTTCCTGTACACGGATTTGGAGGCAGAGGCAGAGGTGTTTGAACGTACTGAGGTGTCTTTTTTCTCAGAGGCTTTTTTCATTTTGTCGTTGAACCTTGGTTCAGTCAGGGGTCTGGGTTCATTTTGGGTGCCCGTGGCTTCAACCTCATCCTGGAATGCATCAGCAACAAACGAGTTGTATTGCTTCTCGTAGCCGAGGGCCTGTGCCATTCCTATGCTCTGTTGCAACGCTGACATTTCTTGACATCCTATGATAATCAGAACATGATATATAGGACAAAAGCCTGTATGAGTTAGGAGTATTTAAGTTTGTTCCAGCATATTGTACATAGATGGTCATGTAAGCAAGAATAGTATAGGTTCCCTAGGATATGTTACTCCATAGAGTCCTATAGTGCAAGCCACCCCCCTCTACCCCCCCTTAAAAGTAGGCTACCTTTTGTGTTCACTACTGAGTCCTATGTAAGATAAGGGGGTTTATGGAGATGTCAGGAATCTTTATCAGATTGATATCAAATGGAAACAAGGGGGCACCTATACCAAAAGATCCTGCTGAATGCAAATTTTGTGGTCTTGATTCTCAAAATTCGGTCAAAGGTACCTAAAAGTGAGGTTTGATGATGAGAATATTTTAAAAATGTAAAAAAGTTATATTGAAAATGATTGGAACTTTTTATAGATGCAACATGCTAATCAAAGTCAATACCTCAATCTACATATCCCACTGTCTGCCTATTCCAACCTGACAAGTACTCTGCCTGTGTATGGCTCTGCCTCTCCCACATACTGCCTATCCCTTAGTCTGCCTATCACTCATACTACCTATCCCTTGAAACATCTAGAGTTTAATTAGGTTTTCCCTCAAATGGCTTAAAAGATTAAAGTTTACCCCTCGCCTTTGTACCTAATTTTCTCTGTACATTCTTACCATTAGTCTACCTATCCTCAATCTGCCTATCATTTACTTTACCTATCTCTCATGGTGACTATCCCCCAACTCTTCACATCCCTCATGTTTGACTGGCACATCTGTGATATTACCTAGCACCAATGTATCTTTTGTATTTTTTTATTTCATCTATGGCCCGCCCTTATGCCCGCCGCATTTGCTTTACTAAATCATTTTTCGCCGGACGGAAGTTTCAAGCCAAACAAAAACACATTTTTAATTTAGATAATTTTTTCCATTTTAATTCCAGGTTATAACATCATATATTTATATTATTAAATGAATGGGGGAAAACAAGGCCCAGGCGATCAAAACATTTTGGCCTAAATATGGCTGAAATTCATCAGTTAAAAATTATGATTTTAATTTTTCCTCCCCATTGATGGGTCTAAAGTTATATTTTGACCTTCCCCCAAACTACACCTCTCTATCTGCCAAGCATACTATCTAAGGCCAAAACAATTTAGTTGTATCTTTCTTTTTATCTAAGGCCTTATTTAGACATACATTTGTATTGAATTGAGGATAACATTTGGAAATATTAAAAACAATTATAATAGGCTCATATCTTTGGTCATTTATTTTGCCGAAAAATGTTAGAAAATCTTTTGATAGAACACAAAGAAATAAAAATAAAGTTAGAAAAGTCCAGAGTGGCCTGACAAACCTGTGCATTTAAATATTTCATTGCCTTAATACCTCCTGACCTTATTTGAGTCTGGTGCTGTCTTAAATATTACATACAGTGCTTTAGATTGCTTTCAGTACTCTCTCACTCTCAGCGGTGATTTAAGACTGGCGTTAATTTGAGACATTTATAAATGAACCACTACATTATTTCTAGATGCCAATGACATCCATGAATTAATCTTGGCACAATCAATGGTTATTAGGAGACCCTTCCCTATAAATGGAATTTGAGAATAATGTAATGGCCTGTTTAAATGTCCCAGCTGTTTTAACACCACTCTACGCCTAACCCTAATTCAACACTGTCACTTCCTCTTGACTTCAGTTTATAGTGTATTGATCAACTTTAAGGCCAGTGTATATCCAGAGCTCATTCAATACTGCATTAATTCAAAGACAGTGAAAATAGACCACTACATTATGCTTTCTATTCCTCTTTTTTCTTTATCAAATGACCTTTATCCAGTCTATGATGGTGAAAATCAGTAATACATGTGTTTCTTACTGTCATTCGTTGCAGTCCTACACAGCATATTTCAAACATATATATATATATATATATATATATATATATATATATATATATATATATATATATATATATATATATATATAATTAATAGATATCATGACACTTGGCTTGTATATCCAACCAGTTCCCTACCCCTGCCCCCACCCCTCATGCATGAAGCAATCATAGAAGTCCAACACCAATTCTCTGTTGTAGACTGAATCTGTTACACTGTATCACTCACAAAGAGACTACTACTGTCATTAATAGCATCAAGGAAGTTTGAGGATGGTGACAAAACCTTTTAAATAGGCCCCTCTGACCCTGGGGGTGGCAAAAAATGACCTTCACCCCATTACCCCATTGTTATTTCAAAATCAGCGCTCCCCAAATACATAAATAAAGGCAAGGTCCTTTATATGAAATAAGAACAAACTTTGGATACTAAAAGAGCTTAAAACAGAATTAGATGTACCTTTACCATGTCTTACCTCATCTTGTCATGTAGGAACATCACCATCACACACCTTAATATTCAGGAAATTACTCGTATTGACTTGGACAGAATCAAAAGAAGCCTTTAGAGGAAGTACTCAGACCAATAAGATGTCATCTCTAACCCACAATGCACCATTGTGTGCGCTAGGCAGATACTTGGTACTCAAAGAGTCCCTGTATACTGGAAGCATGTGATTGAAGAGTGAAGTCAATAAATACAGTCCCCACCACCAGTGCTGCCATCTAAGAGATGCACCAATACCATTGCTGCCATCTAGCATTAGGATTTTGGGTCTTGTGCACTTAACTAATTTCACTGCAGGGAGACATTAGATGCCACAATAGCTTTCTGCATAGTCATTATTTTACTGTAGCGTTTTAAAATCCTCATGAACCTGAAAGTGGTCAGTGTTACAGGGAATTTTCCTTAAACTTGCTCTACAAGTTCTTTATACCATTTGTATTCAAAATATGAAAGTTGGGGTCAAAGTGCTAGATGTTTCTAGTATTAATTTCCTGAGGGGCTCCAATCGGTGAGCAGAGTCACAGAACAGAAAGATCAGTGATTTCTGAATCACAAAGCTAAAAGCTTGCCCCAAAGAAAAACATTTTGTTTGTCGTAATTCAGACTGTATATGGTGTAATCTTGGTGTACAACTTTGGAGCAAGTACCCTCTTGAAATGAAGGATAGGTGTAAGCCATATTTCCCATCCACATCTCATTGATATTACAAG
Organism: Acholoe squamosa; assembly: GCA_949317995.1. Classification (NCBI taxonomy): domain Eukaryota; kingdom Metazoa; phylum Annelida; class Polychaeta; order Phyllodocida; family Polynoidae; genus Acholoe; species Acholoe squamosa. The sequence continues at coordinate 66,848,492 of OX439048.1, read as the reverse complement.
TGAAATCCACTGAAGAACTATTCCACATACTCCATTCAGTTTGTCTGGACATGATACTTCTCAGTTGAGCAGCTGGTACACCGGGGTAAGGAACTTTGCTACACAACATTCGGTTGACACTACAATGTATTCTAGGATGTCTGTTTGCAAAGCTAAGTTCTTTTCAGTAAGTATTTGCCTTGTTTACCAGTATAACCATATTTTATAACCTTGAACTCATAGAGGAAAAGACACATGTGTGGTAAAGTATTCTATTAGTTAGAGTTATGAGTTATTATATGGGTCCACTGGAAATGGAATTTATTTTATTTTTTATTTGATTTTAACGTATACCACCTTTTGACGAGGTTCTCGACATGGAATTGATATATCACTATAGCTCTGTCTGTGGTGGTACCATCACTCTTTGAAAGTGTAGGGGTTCGTTCCCCCGTCGGGCGCGCAGAGCCTTCAGAGGGACTGTTCACTTGGTTGTGTCACTGCCCCTATGTATACCATACCGATCCAGGGTAGTTGGAAGGTGGAAATGTCAGTGGGGCCGTGTTGGTGACAGGGTATGTCAGGCCAGGGGATGTAGCTCAGCGGTAAAGCACTCGACTTGCAAGCGCGAGACCCGGGTTCGAATCCCGGTGTCTCCAGAAGACATTTTCACTGACCACTACAAAATACATGTTTGAAACATGCACCATGGACAAACTATAAGTCGGTACTCAATGAATCAAATACAGCATTAGAAACGAACACTTTATGAACACCTTGGTTTAACAACGGTACCTTAAAGAACAGCACATCTGATATATCTATTAATTTCCATCGAAGGTTCGACCTCTAGGCTATTTCACAGTGTTGTGTTTTTTCTTTGCTGCAAATTATTTTACCGTACATGGTGTTTCCCGTTAACTTACAATGGTATGACAAGTAACTACTGCAATCGTCAGTGTCTGCATTAGCTGTAGTTGCACCAGCACGATTTTCTCCAGCATGAGGGTGATAATGATCATCAGCAGCAGCAGCAGTATCAGCAGCAGCAACATCACCAGCAGCAGCCACAGCAGCAGCAGCAGTAGCAGAACCATAGGACATTGGTAGGTAGTAAGGACACGTATAAGACCCACCGTCAACAGTAGCACCATCATCAACAGCAGTAGTATAATAGTTGGTCTTTTCTGGATAATATCCAGAAAAGACCACCATATTTGAATTATCCAGAGAAGACCTCCTATTTTTAGATTATTTATAAAAGAGGTCGTTTATAGATATATTTAATTTATCTATAAAAGAGGTCGTTTATAGATATATTTAGATTATTCATAAAAGAGATCGTTTATAGATATATTTAGAATAGGATTATTTTAGAAACAGTAATTATATCACTTTAGGTTTTAAATACAAAAGAGAGGTCAAGTGGTTCTCATGTCACAAGGTTCTTAGCTGAGCTTTCGGAACAGAGGAATGAACTGAGTGTACCAAGGATTGAAGGAGGATTGAAGGAGGATTGAAACAAGGAGGATTGAAGGAGGATTGAAGGAGGATTGAAGGAGGATTGAAGGAGGATTGAAGGAGGATTGAAGGAGGATTGTGGAACACATTCAATTCCAGATCAGCGCTCTAAGGAATGGTGGCAGACACGCTTCAACAGTGGGAGCATCAACCAACAATGGGAGCATCAACCGTTCTGCTTCAACCAACTGATGGGAGCAGACATGCTTCAACCATCATCCGTTCTAAGTTGACAAGGTCGGAAGAACTGTTGTGATTTTGTCACTGGAGCTAGTACCTGAAGCTACAGACGTGGAGGTTCGTGACATGAGGGCCGGACCTCTCCAATTAACCCCAGACATTGCGTTCCTTATATACTCCACCTCAGCAGTGAAATCATAAATGTGGTGTTACACTTTTAAGTCTATGAACAAATAGACATTCAGTTTAAGAAGATATAGATTTTTTTCATCAGTTCGAGTGATTAGGGACAGAGTTTTTTCTCCTCTATTTTTTGATATATTTCATTGATATCAGCAAAGAACATTTGCTGAGTTATTAGAGGAATTTACAGCGGTAGTTTAAATTGAAACGACAGATTTTTATTCAAAACGCGGATTTTTTGTCCCCCTCTACCGAGAACAATACGAACTATTTCTAGCATGATGTAGGTTATGTGGAACTAAATTATTACATGTATAATGCTCTTTTCTTTGTATTTTCTTGAACAGTTTGAATGAATCATGTATAGAGCTCTTTCTTTTCATTGTTTGTTATATTTTATTGATATCAATAAAGAATATTTGCTCATAGCTTACAAATGAGACGATAGATTTCATCGTATTTAGAGCGCAGAACGCATTCTCAGGTTTCCTTCTACCGAGAATAATATGAACTATCTTTGTCCTGTTCCAGGTTATGTGGAACTAAATAATTTATGTACATAGCTTTTCCCTTCTCTTTGACACTAATCTGCGTGTCACATGACGAATTTAGGATAAGATCATGTCTCATGTCATTTTTCCATGTCCTTGTCACTAGGTTCCATGTCACATGTTAAATTACTATTATCCCATGTCTTTGACACTAATCTGCGTGTCACATGACGAATTTAGGATAAGATCATGTCTCATATCATTTTTCCATGTCCTTGTCACTAGGTTCCATGTCACATGTTAAATTACTATTATCCCATGTCTTTGACACTAATCTGCGTGTCACATGACGAATTTAGGATAAGATCATGTCTCATGTCATTTTTCCATGTCCTTGTCACTAGGTTCCATGTCACATGTCAAATTACTATTATCCCATGTCTTTGACACTAATCTGCGTGTCACATGACGAATTTAGGATAAGATCATGTCTCATGTCATTTTTCCATGTCCTTGTCACTAGGTTCCATGTCACATGTTAAATTACTATTATCCCATGTCTTTGACACTAATCTGCGTGTCACATGACGAATTTAGCCATGTCACCTGTTGTCAAATTACTATTATCCCATGTTTTTGACACTGATCTACGTGTCACATGACGAATTTAGGATAAGGTCATGTCTTAGATCATTTTCCGTGTTCTTGTTACTAGATTCCATGTCATAATGTAAACAGATATATAGACAAGATTCGATTAGTTCTTATGAATGCCTCCAGATGGGAGAGCAATAGGTGTTGCATTAGTCATAACGGTTCCATTTATGTTTCTCATGTGAAGCTCCATGCTGACTATGTCATCGAGTCACTCGTTTCCAAGCCTGCTGTGTATGTATGTTAGTATGTTTGTATGAGTAGGAGAGGAGCGGTATGAGTTACTCTTTTGACTTTTTACACATAGATTTAGTCCATACACGCAACAAAATGATCTGTTTGAGTTGCTCACTACAGTGAGTAGTTACAGTGGACAGTTTATATTTAATCACTGTAAGCAAATCAGTGAGTCATTTAGTGAGTCTTTTAGTGAGCCTGTAGTTGCAGTGAGCAGTTAGTGAGTCATTTAGTGAGCCTGTAGTTGCAGTGAGCAGCTTATGAAGAGTCTCAGCTGCTCACTGTAAAAGGCTCGCCATAGCGAGGTGTTTGATGTTTATGTAAAGTAACAGCGAGCGGCTTATACAGAGTTTGAGCTGCTCTCTGTAATAGGCAAGGTATAGTAAGTTGCTTAATTTTTAACCAAAAGTAGATCTTTCGTTATATATTTACACATATTTTGTTTGTATAAATATACATCCATCAGTCACCACGTGAAGGTAGATCTACATGACTGATTTAATTTTGAAAAAATAAAGGCCTAAAGTGAAAATTTTGGAACAAAAACAAAGTTTCCTGTCTCTCTATGAGCTAAGTAGATATATAGATATATATGAATGGCTTATATTGTATATTTCATTTTATCTAACCAACGTCGAATAAAATGAAGATATTGAAAGCTTTTTTTTTTTTTTTTTTAGCTTTTGTTTTCACTCGATCTGGATCAAGTGATAACATGAAGCCTAATTATTTAAGAAGCAGATTTTTAACCAGATCTGGATCAAGCATAAAAATACAGCTTCCTTATTTGAATATATATATATATATATATATATATATATATATATATATATATATACCTACATGCTTTATACGTAGAGACAGGCAAACACATTGCTTTTGTAGCTATTTTAAATGAAGTTGGAGAAGGCTTTCATTTTCTATAGTGTTTCTGATGATTTGAAAGAAGGAAAAATTTTTGATTGCTTGGTTTAACCCTTTTTTTTCTATATTTTTTATAACGAGCATAGTAAAGTCTAAATCTCTGATGTAGTGTGAATTTCCTATACATTTTTTTTTGTGAGAAAAATATGTCCCCCTTACAAACATTTGAGTCAAGAAAAAAATGAAGTCTTTTTTGGAAAATAATTTTTTTGTAGGTAATTTTGTGATATCTTTTAATTTGAAGCATGCTAGCATTTCATTTTCACTTATTATTTGACTCAGTAATTGAGCTAGATAAAAGCTGTGCCCTTTGTCTATTTTGCAGTTAAACAAAAAAATGGCTTGAAAAATACGTAAAGCACTTTCTATAGCTATGTAAAATGACTTTTTTGAGGGCTGTTGTCTGAAAATATAACTTCGATGGCCGGCTTCTTTGTACAATACACGAGAATAATAGCACACAGAATTGTGGTACGAGCACATTTTGATATAGCTTTGTCCTGTCCAGCAGTTTTTTGTAGATAGCTTTCCACATTTACTGCGTTTCCCATCTAAGCAATCACACAAGTTATATGAATATTGTTTCCTTCTTTTAAATCCTGTTGGAACACTTACCTTGAAATTAGATGGTAATTTAAAGCTCAAAATGTGAGCAAATAAAAATAAGATATCTTGCATGGAATAGACCTTCTCCATGGTTTGGTTTATATGTTATTTCCTTACTATATATAAAGGGGTGAGAGTTTGGGAGGAGTTTATTTTAGCCACTCCCTTTTGCATGGAAAATTCCATGCTACTACATATATTAATTAGCATGGAAATTTCCATTGTACTGCATAGTTTAAAATAGGATGGAAAGGGAGGGGTATGGGAGGAGTTTATTTAGCCACACCCCTTATTGTATGGAAAATTCCATGCTACTGCGCAGTTTATTTAAATAGCATGGAAATTTCCATTGTATTGCGCAGTTTAAAATTTATTTAGCCACACCCCTTATTGTATAGAAAATTCCATCATGCTATTGAGCAGTTTAAATAGCATGGAAAGGGAGGAGTTTATTTAGTCACACCCCTTATTGTATGGAAAATTCCATTATGCTATTACGCAGTTTAAATAGCATGGAAGGGGAGGAGTTTATTTTAGCCACTCCCTCTTGCATGGAAAGTTCCATGCTATTGCGCAGTTTAAGTGGCATGGAAATTTCCATGCTATTGCGCAGTTCATTTAACATGAAAACTTCTATGCTGTTGCGCAGTTTATGTTATTGCGCAGTTGAATTATGCTATTGTATAGTTGAATTAGAGTGAGAGTTTCCATTTTATTGCGTAGTAAAATAAAAGCAGAAGTTTCCTTTTTATTACATGTTTAAATAGTAGGATTTTATGAGAAGAGGATTTAAGAAGAGTTGTTGTATAGCTTAAATTTTTAATGAGCTCCCTTATTATGCGGATATTTTTATTGAATAATGGGGCAGCAACAACAAATTCATAAAAGATTTTTTATTTTTCATGATAACATGTAATTATAATTATATGATAGTGTAGATTATGTAAGAGGGTAAGCTTGTAAGTTATAAACTGTTCTCAGCTTCTATCTCGTGGAGGTTAATGATCCTAGCTTATATGATTTGTAAGCAAGCATGCATTTAATAATTCATGTAACGGGAGGCTTATACGAAAAAAAATTAGGTGAGGTTATAATATACTAAGCTATTTTATTTATAGCATTGCTTTGTTATTTAGCATGCATAAGTTGATAGTTTAAGACGGCTAAGCTAAGGATTTTACTGGTTTTAAAAGCTTTAAATGTTAAGCTATTCTATTCATAGCATTGCCTTAAAAGTAATACATTCAAGTTAATTACTTATATAGTAGTTAAATTGAAGATTTCATAGACCTTAAATGAAGGTTTTTTTTCTATGTCTTTGCTCTGAGAACAGACGATAATATATGGAAGATAGTTTTTGAGCGCACAGACATAGAGCTAGCTACATGTACACTGTAAAATAGCATTGCTATAGTTCGCAAGAGATATGACTTGAAACACTTTAAGGTTTACAGACGAATATTTCTTTGATTGTAACAAGGAATAAATGATTTGCATGCTATCTATTTTTGAAATGTTAAACCATCCTCTATGACAGTATACATAACGTACATTAAACCTATAGACCACTAGTTTTGTTAGGACTATATAGATGCAACAGCACTACATTGAAGCATTATGACTGCTTACGGTTGTGAAATAGCAGCTAAGGCGTATAAGATTATATGGATTGAGTCGAGTTGTTGTTAGCCTATGAAATGTAATTAATTGTTTGTTGAGGGTTTTTCATGGGCAGGTACTTTTTTGATAGATGTTGTTAAAAAATCTTGCCGGGAAGAAACTCCAGCTTTGGACGTGTTTTCCAGCATGACTTATTGGTACATTGAGGCAGTAGAAGGGTTTAATATCTGTTACAGCGTTGTACCAGGCATCAGGTGACATGGACTACATCAGTGCACATAAATTTTCCTTTTTAGCCTTGTCTTTTTTTAAATAAGGACCTAAGAACATAGCTTAACCTATTCAGGACCAGCATAGAAAGTGCCTTTGACTGTAATAGACGTAGTGATAGCTTCAGTAACTTTTGTGTTCAGAAAGTTTCATCACGTATGAAATAATGTGTTGATAAGATGCTTGATATGTGTTTAATGCTAGTATGTTTGGCTTTCTACGTCTTAGATTTAGACTCATCAAAACTTTGCAACGTTATGAATTTTCATTTCACCATATATGGCTTTATCCCTCTTAACATTGAGCTCTGAGGAAAATTCCATGACGTCATGAATATCTTATGCTAGCATTCCCATATTTGGCTTTCTACGTCTTAGAATTAGGCTCAGGAAAACTCTGGAACGTTATGAATATTCATTTCACCATATATGGCTTTATGCGTCTTAGAATTAAGCTCTGAGGAAAATTCCATGACGTCATGAATATTTTATTCTAAAATTTCCATATTTGGCTTTCTACGTCTTAGAATTAGGCTCAGGAAAACTCTGGAACGTTATGAATATTCATTTCACCATATATGGCTTTATGCCTCTTAAAATTGAGCTCTGAGGAAAATTCCATGACGTCATGAATATTTTATTCTGACATTTCCATATTTGGCTTTCTAAGTCTTAGAATTAGGCTCAGGAAAACTCTGGAACGTTATGAATATTCATTTCACCATATATGGCTTTATGCGTTTTAGAATTAAGCTCTGAGGAAAATTCCATGACGTCATGAATATTTTATTCTAAAATTTCCATATTTGGCTTTCTACGTCTTAGAATTAGGCTCAGGAAAACTCTGGAACGTTATGAATATTCATTTCACCATATATGGCTTTATGCCTCTTAACATTGAGCTCTAGGGAAAATTCCATGACGTCATGAATATCTTATGCTAGCATTCCCATATATGGCTTTCTACGTCTTAGAATTAGGCTCAGGAAAACTCTGGAACGTTATGAATATTCATTTCACCATATATGGCTTTATGCCTCTTGACATTGAGCTCTAGGGAAAATTCCATGATGTCATGAATATCTTAGGCTAGCATTCCCATATATGGCTTTCTACGTCTTAGAATTAGGCTCAGGAAAACTCTGGAACGTTATCAATATTCATTTCACCATATATGGCTTTATGCGTCTTAATATTGAGCTCTGAGGAAAATTCCATGACGTCATGAATATTTTATTCTAATATTTCCATATTTGGCTTTCTACGTCTTAGAATTAGGCTCAGGAAAACTCTGGAACGTTATGAATATTCATTTCACCATATATGGCTTTATGCGTCTTAGAATTAGGCTCAGGAAAACTCTGGAACGTTATGAATATTCATTTCACCATATATGGCTTTATGCGTCTTAGAATTAGGCTCAGGAAAACTCTGGAACATTATGAATATTCATTTCACCATATATGATTTATGATATCTTGTTTAGTCTTTTATGGCTTAAGTATGTGAAAACAGGGATTAAGGACGGAAAGATCTTAAGGGTTCAAGCTCTATCATATATCTTTCAGTGCTAGCTCTTGCATGGCTAGGTATATATATAGGTGACCTTTGATTTCTTTTTCTTTTGAGAACTACCATAACGGATATTGATATCATAAAAATGATGAAAACAGTGCTTATGCTAGCTCCTGTTACGATATGCCATGTTTTCTCATAAGGGTTAAAAGAGGGAGAGGTGGGGCTCACAGCGGAGGAGATGAGCCCCTCCCCTTTTGTTACAGGACTTATATATACTCGAGAGCTCCGTGAGAAGGGAGTAATTGTCTCAGCTCTCTCAGATTTAGTGTTCAAGTCAAAAGACGAAGATCCTGAGCCTAAGTCTACGTTGGATGGCGTAGATCTCAGCTTCAAGTTCAAGTTTGACGACGTTGATTTCCAGTTCAACTTGGACGTGGATTTCAAGTTGAAATAGGACTGAGTGACTGTTTTCCAGTTGAAGCTTTTCACAGAGGTAAGTGTTTTCCTGTAATCTCATGAAAATTTACATGTTTGAGATTTTGACATAAAATGCTGTTTACATATTCCAGAGAAGTAGATAGAATTATTTTTTCAAATATTTAGTTTACTTTGTTAGGATAGGCAGGAGAACATTACGGCGATCGCTTAAAGCCTATTAATTTTGAAATCGAGGGTTGAAAAATTTTTTAGACTGTAATTCTATCAAATTAATTTATGTTTAGCTGCCTCTGTTTAGTATAGTGAGATCTCTTTTATTCGTTCTCTTAAAATTTGCAAAGTATTGGTTTGATCTAAGACATAAAAATAATTGAGAGAAAATGCTGCTCACTTGCTTGTCTCAGGAACATTAACCTTGTTAGGAGATATTTCTGTTGGAGAGGTAGGGGTAGGAAAGGAAAATTTTTTCGACGTCCTTAAAGCAGACTTGGTATGAAAAGGTCCTGAGGTAGATTCAGTAAGTAGAGTGGTAGGAGGCATGCTATATATAGCAGTAGGTTTCCCTTCAGAGCTTCCCTCAGGCTTGGTCAAAACGTTCTCTTGTAGGGTTTCAGTTGAAGAGGCAGGGCTATAGGACAGGACATGTTGAGTAATGTCATTTTCAGGCAAGGTTTTTGTAGACGTTGTTGGATGATAGGTAGAGGCAGGAACAGTTTTGACAGAAGGCTTTAAAGAAGTAGTTGAAGTTGGAGTAGTTAAGCTAGCCTTCAAATAAGCAGTAGTTGAAAGCCGTGTAGATGCTCTAAGCTTCTCAAAAGAAGTAGTTGAAGGCAGAGAAGTAGACTTAGACTCCCAAGAAGCAGTTGTAGGAGGTCGTGTAGTAGTATAGGACGTGGCAATAGGTTCACTGGTAGGGTGGAAGGTAGTAGACAATATATCCTTCAGCCTGCAAAGAAAAAAGGTTAACGGAAATTTTTTAATTCAAATGACTAAAAAAACATTTTATTTTGTTGGGATAATGCTTCATGTTCAGGAGATAAAATAAGCTAGGATTATTCTTTTATGCTTACAAGGTAAAATAAGCCAAAGAAAAATTCTTTACCTGCAAAGTCCAGCGTCGCAAGAATATATTCCCAGCTCTGTAGTTAATTTCTCCAAGAAAGGGAAAACATTTTGATCGTAAGGAATAAATTTCCTTTCTGCTCCTTCATTTTTCTTGATTTTTATCTCTGTTGTTACAATAGATTGATATGTAAGTGGAACAGAAAGAATACACCTCACATGTGGTTCACAAGTCAACGAAGGTTCTGCGAAAATACATTGACAGTTGTATCGTATAGTTTGCATGTAGCAAACAGACAATAAAGCAGCCAAGAGTCCTAAGGTTTTCATCTTGAATGAGAATATGAGGGAAGCGTGCGTGTCCTAGAAAGATAGCTCTTAGTATAAAACTTTTTTGCAGACAGATTAAATTCCTGTTTCTAGATAATGAAACAGAGGTTGAGAGCAGCATGGTAAACAACGTCTAATACGACTCGTTTTAGTTCTTACATTTGACACTAGAGGACACATGTGAGCTACCAGGGCATCGCTGATTGATATTTATCAGAAAGTAGGCGGAAGGAACGTCAGTCAGGATAGCCGAGGGGTTAAGGCGTTCGCTTCGCTCAGCCAAGGTTGAGGGTTCGAATCCCAACTTCTCTGTGAACGCTTTGGTTTCACGTTTTTCTGAACGTCATTATGTATCTAGTTTGCTTTTAAGATAGTTCTATGTCAGTTAAATTTATTTTGAAACAGGATAGAAGCTTAGCGTGTATGAAGGCTAAATTGTTAGACGTTAGCAGGTTATATGTTCTCAGCTTTACGTTGATGTGCAAGAACGAGCAGAAATATCGATTAGCGATGTTCTGGTTGCTCACATGTGTCCTCTAGTGTTAAAAGTAAGAACTAAAACGAGTCGTATTAGACTTTTGAATTATGCCTGACGCAGCTGCAACAGTATAAATGGAGCTGCCGGAAAGGGAATCATTCTATGGATTAGACTATTGTACAATCCCCGGCTCAGCTACTATAGTTATAAACAGACATGTTAATGTTTTATTTTTTTCCTTTTAAGAGAGCTACAAATGCTGAAGTTTGTGAGCTATACTCCATTCTTCAATAAAAGGTCGCAAACAGACAGGCAAAATAGCTTATAGCCACGCCCTGGTGAGAGAATAAAGAACTAGCTGTTTCATGTAGATACTGATCACCGTAATGCTCGAGAGAATCATACCTGTAGGGAAATTGATAACAGTAATTGAAGTTACTAGAGGATTTAGGATGAAAGGTAAAAAAAATATGCTTTGTTCACAAGATACCATATATATGACGTTGATGACTAACTATACAAAATATTTTTCAGATTTTAAGGTTTGCCTTGTGCTGAAAATCGCAGGCGTTCTACTCTACGAAAAGAATCCTAAGCCAGCTTTGCAGAGCGTTTTGATCTATCTGTTTAGCTGACAACAGACAGGCTACACAGCACAAAGCAGTCTCCAGGTGAGTGATTTAATAAATTATACAAGAGGCTAGATGTTTCATATAGACATTGATCACTGAAATGCTTGATAGAATTATTTCTGCGGAGACATTGAGCATAGGAAAAGAAGTAACCAGATCATCAGTCAGTTACTAGGACGCTGATCATTGTAATGCTTGAGAGATTCATTCCTGTAGGGAAATTGATAACAGTAATTGAAGTTACCAGTTCATTTAGGCTTAAAAACTAAAAAAACATGCTTTGTTTGCAAGATACCATATATTACGACGTTGACAAGTAACAGTGGAATTTATTTTTCAGATTTAAACCTTTGCCTTGTGCTGAAAATCGTAGAGGTTCTACTCTGCAAAGAGACCTCCTGAGCCAGCTTTGCAGACCGTTCTGATCCATTTCTTTCCCTGATCCCAAAAGGATCTCCCTTCAAGGTTGCTATGAAAAGATTTTTATTATTTTAAGCTAAAATGATTGATGTCTATACAATATATTTTGAACAATATAGTCCTTATAGTAAAAACTGATCCTTGTGCTAAATTGGACATAGAAAGCTTTCGAAGTTCTCGTAGAAATATAAGCAAGTACCGAGGATCTATAGTTGTTTCCAGCAAAGAGTTTTCTTTGAAATTTACAAGAAACGGATATTGTTATATTTTTATAAGAAATAATTTTTCTCGAATTTTGCATGACATAAAACAGTTTGTTACTTTGCATTGCATCAATTTTTTTTCTAACTACTCTTTTATAAACTTTAGTAAGATATGTGTTAAGTTGTTGAATATTCAACTTAGCATAGAAATTCTTTTGAACGGAAAAAAAGTTAAAATATCTGAACTTTTTTTAAAATTAAACTTAAAGTTGTCTGAAAAATATTTTTTTAAGATAAGGGAATCAAATTGTTTTGAAAGTTCTTGGCTTTTATATGATCATAAAACTGCAGTTTTCAAGGAACTGTCCTATTTTTCTTCTTTCAGAATTTGCAATAAAAATATTACTTTAACTTTAGGTCACAACTTTAAGGGAAATTGTATAACAAAAGACACTACATTGTTTTTAGATTTGTGCTCAGAGATAAAAGACACTTTGGTTGAAATATCAGAAGAAAAAAATAAAATTTTCTGAAATGAAAGAAAATAAGTTGATCACTCAATTTCTTTTATTGATATTAACTATTTTATGCCAAGATAAAAGTGAAAACCATGAATATTGGAAAAAGGTAACCGAGGAAGAAGCACATTGCTTTTTCTTTGTCTCTGAATATATCAAGAAAAAACAAAAAGAAAAAAAAATTCCAAGAGACAAAGTAATTTCTCTGTTAAAAGATGAAGCTAGGTCTTCACTTTTATCTTACATGAAAAAGGATGAAGCTTACAGAGCATGCTATGCGTATTGTATGTATGAAAACAAGGATAAAATTTTACAAGATTTACTGTCTGCTCATAGTATTTTGGTTGAATGCATTTCTGAAATATTTAAAATAAATATTTATTTCAGTACTCAAAATCAAAGCACTGAATTTCATCCTGTAAATAATTTCAAGAGCAAAGCTATATGCATTTTTTTCAACAAAGATTTAAATGAATTTAAAGAATGTTCTCCTTCGGAGAGTCAAATTAAAATAAAAAAAAAAGGAACTAACTTGAAAAGAAAGAAAAGTTGCGAAAATGAATCATTTTTTAATGAAGAAAAATTATCAGACAGCAGTGAAGACGAAAGCAAAGAAAAAAGTCAAAAAGATAGCTCTAGTGAAGAAGATTTTTCTCTTTTGAAAGAGGATCTTCATTTATCAGAAACTGAAGACGAAGATGAAAAACATTTTAAGAAAAAGGAAAAAAAAATTATGCCCAAAAAAGAAATAGAAGTGGAAAATAATGTGACTGCTTTGAAAGATTTTCCATCTTTAGCTTATTTATTTAAAGATGAAAGGGAAGCAGCTGAAATGAACGTAAAAGATTTTTTTACTATAACAGAACGTATGAAAAAACATGCAAAAGTAATGGAAACTAATTGTTTGCCTGAAAACTTAGAAAAATGTTTAAGGTGCCCTCAGCACTGTTCTAGTTCTGTCTTAAAAGGAACTAAGGACAAAAGGGGACCTAAAGCACCTAGAGCTAAGAAAATTAAAGTTTTTCATGATTAATTTAAATCATGTTTTTTTCTCTACAGATGCCTAAAAAAAGAAATTTGCCACAAAAAAATAAGAAATCAAAATTTGCCAAAACTTCTTCTGATTCTCATTTGCCTGATTTAGGCCATCTAGACGCAGAAGACATACCGTTTTCTGCTGTCTCTTTTTGTGATAGCTCTAGCACAGAAGGGGAATTTGAAGATAGCTCTGTCTTTCAATCTTTGCCTGATCCTTATGTCAAACTGACACCTCTCTCTTCATCTCTTTCCAAAGTAAAAACTGCAGTCTCTGCTTCTACTTCAACCTTGGATACTAACACTGCTTCGACCTTTGCTGAAACAAAGGTGAAGGTCGAGACTCCTTTTTCTTCAGCCTTGAAAACTAACACTTCTACATCAATCTCTCCTGAGACAAAGGTGAAGGTCGAGACTCTTTCAAGACCTGTTTCTACTTCTGGATCTAATCTTGCTTCTTCTTTCCCTGTGAAGACTGAGGGTCCTTCTCCTTCCCCCCTCAGCAGAAAACATCCTGTCCTCTCTTCTTTTTTTGCTTCTTCCCCTCCTGTGAAAAAAGACAAAGAAGACGAAGAAGTCAAGAAGATCAACTCAAGATCGTTCTGCTCCAAAGCTTCGGCTTCGGTAGTAGAACGGCCTAGCATTAAATTTCTTGACAATTTCAAACAATTTTTGAACAAACGTGTAGCTGCTCGAAAAGGTGAAGCACCTGAAGTACGATCTCAACCTGCAGCAGCCGCAGGAAGTCCTTCACAAACTGCTAGAGATGGTCGAGCAGTACTTGAGGATCGTCAGCCGGTGACTGAGGATCGTCGACCGGTGACTGAGGATCGTCGACCGGTGACTGAGGATCGTCGGCCGGTGACTGAGGATCGTCGGCCGGTGCCTGAGGATCGTCGATCGGTGCCTGAGGATCGTCGGCCGGTGCTTGAGGATCGTCCGTCGGTCCCTGGATCTTCAGGTCTAACGGTAGGATTCCCTGGTTTGTCTGCTCTCGGAGATCTCTATGAGATCTACGATAAGGGCTACGAATTAGGATTGGCAGTAGGACGTGCTTCGAGAGAACCAGGTAAAAGATATCATAGATCAGGTCCTGAAACGCCTCCCGCTCCTTTTCCTAACCATCAGCGAACAGGAGCTTCTGGGAACTTACAGGTATCAAGGCAGGAGGTGACTCCTGAGAAAACTGTTACTGATAAAACGGCTACTCAACCTGTCTATCTTCAATGTCGATCTGTTGTTGCACCTCCTGAGTATTCACAGCTTCCGCAAATTCCTCTACAAAACAACCCTCCAACAGTCCCTCCACAGTGTCCCCCGCAGTGTTCACAGTGTGTGCAAGTTCTTCCTCTTAACAACCTTTCGACAGTTCCTCCACATGGTCCACCGCAGTGTCCACAAATTCCTCATTTTAACAACCCTCCTACAGTAATCCAGCCTCTGGCTGACTCGCAGCCGACTCAGCCTAGACAGGGCATAGATCCTTCCTCAGAGCCTTCTTACGTACCTCTGTCAGCAGGACCTGGGTATGCAGATGCTCAGTCAGTTCACTTCCTAACCCCCCTCGTAGCATCGACTTCCCGCTTTTCTGCTTCAGTAGGACCTGTGAAGACGGTCTCTCAGACCCCTCCGATAGCATCGACTCGCATTTCTCAGTCAGTCAGACCTGCGAGGACGATCACCTCCACAGTTGATCCACAGGCCCCTCCGGTAGCATCGACTCGCATATCTCAGTCAGTGGGACCTGTGAGGACGGTCACCCCTACAGTTGATCCACAGGCCCCTCGGGTAGCATCAACTCGCATTTCTCAGTCAGTGGGACCTGCGAGGACGGTCACCCAAACTGTGTACCCTCAGGCCCCTCCGGTTGCATCGACTAGCGTTTCTCAGTCAGAGGGACCTGCGAGAACGGTCACTCAGGCAGTGAACCCTCAGGCTCCTCCGTCTGTTAGTCAGCCTCAGAGCCTTCCTCCAAATCAAAACGAGGTGAACCCGCAGCTTAACATCAAGAACCTTTTTAAAGTACCGAGGGTCAGACAGTACTACTACGAAGACTTTTGTCTTCAAAGGTTGGGTTTAGAAATAAGTCCTCAGCAAAAAGAGCACATGTGTAGGCATCGTATCTGTCCCACTTGCAAATCTCCCTTAAACGTTACAGGGACTTTTCTCCTCAACTTCAGAAAAAAAGGGATGTATTCCTGCAGATGCTGTGATGCGATCTTTGAACATCCCAATGATTGCATCAACCACATGATTTCTGTTCATGAGGGTGGGCTGAAGTAAAAATTTGGTTCGAAGAAGGCATCACAGACATATAGATTCTAAGTAGAAGAGGGTAAAATTAAATTTTTTTAGGATGGAAAGCACTGTTCACATTGACACTAGTCTTTTATGTTCACGATGTCAATACTTTAATTCTTACAATAGTTTTTATAAAGGAGCAGGAAAAAAGAAAGACATAGTAGAAATTCAAGTTCCTTTATTTACTTTTATAACTCCTGAAAAATGTTTGTCTTTCATAGAATATTTAAATATAGAAAAAACTGAAGACAGTTATACTTTTTTTGATTTAGAAGAAAACGTAGAATCAATAGCATTTTTTGCTTGTTTTTTTCAAAGTGATTTTTTGTTGAATTATTTATATTTAAGAGTTCAAGAAAATTTGAAGGAAATCAGTAAAATTTTAATCATGTATGCATACAATGGTATTCTATGTCATTCAATTCCTGCTTCTTTAGTTCATTTCTGTTTTTTTTTAATGAAAGAAAAATATTCTATTTATGATATCTTAGTGGACATACATTGCCAGCGTCATCATATAAATAAATATTGTTGTTACTCTTGCTATAAAGAAAAAATTTTAAAGAAAAAAATTAAAAGAGCATCTAAAGAAATTGAATATGATAAAACATTTTATTATCTTTGCGGAGCTTGTGGAGGGCAACATAAATCTTTAAAACGTCCTTTGAACAAAAAAATTAAACGTTTAATTTGTTGTGGATGTCCAAGCCATCGTTCATGTTTCTTAAAGTTTCGATTTAAATCATACACAAGAAAAGGCTTTAAATGTTTTGATTGTAGAACAAAATGGTTAAATGGAAATCCATTGGGGAGCAAAATATTTTTAAAATGGCAAAGAAAAAAATATCTTTCTATGAGAAAAAAATATTACGAGAGAAAAATATCTTTCTATAAAGAATGTATTAAGTAACGCGAATATGTATCTAGCTTCTTAAGACTGTATTGACTTACTGATATACATTGTGTTTGCTATATTTGCTATGTGTTTTTGTTTCTCCTTATCCTGATTTACGAACGTGTATGAGGTATTACATTAAAATATCCTTGAGATAGAACATAAGTGTTCAGGATTCACTCACACGGACATAAATATCTTGTGCTTCAATTATAACGCAGAGAAAGATAACATAGTCCTATATTTACTATGGATCGACTGCTTTTTTTATGCTGATGTTGTCCTGACGACCATAATTACGCCACCTGAAAAGAACAGGATTTTTTTTGTTCTGCATGCAGAGTCAAGCGATATATCATTGAAAAAACAGTTATTGACGTGATGGATTGAATGCCATGTTTAATGTGTTACTACACTTCAAAGGACACTTATTGTTCTTTGGTTCACTCATGTGCAAACAATAACGTCATACTGCTTAAGAGCAGTAAATGTCATTTAACCTTAAGTAATTCAACATAACTCAAATTGGAATTTATTGGATCATATCTGTCATACGAAAATCGGATCATATCTGTCATATCTTAGTTGCTATTCAGGATGTCATATAGTTTAAGCTGCGTAAATAGCAACTGAAACAAAATAGCTTATAACAGTTGCTATTCATATGTTATAATAGTTGCTGTTGATGTGTTATTAGATAGCCTCGGAAAATGAAAATTAATTATGTTTTATTGAAAAGCAGGATTGCTTATTTCGAAGGAAAGGTACATTTTAAAGACAACGAAAAGGATATAATAGATGTCAGTTTTCCTTCCCAGCCTTATATGTCAGTGAAGGAAGCTGGTCAAATTTTTTTAGCTTTGTCTGTTTTTGATTCTTTGCCATACCTTAAAAAAATTAAAGTAGAAGCGCTTGTATTTTTCGCCGACTTTTTCTTGTCTTTTTTTTTACAGGAAGAAATAGGCAATTTAGTTTTGTGTAACATCATGCTTTTGCCACGAGTCCTTAAAATGTGCTGTATTTTAATGCCATATCAAACTTTTTATTTCACTATGATGGATCTTGCTTGCGACTTACTTGACGTTAGATATGTTTACGACGTAGAAATGTTAATGAAACCTAAGAAAAGAAAATATGATTACTCTTTAGATCCTAGCGATTATGTATTATCAGAAATATCAAAAGAACTAAGAAATAAAACAAGGCAAAAATTGCATAAAATGTCACTAGAATACATGCTTTGTAAATTATGCAACACTGAAATGATTATTTCTACAAAAACTAGAAACATTGCTTATATGATTTGTTGCAATAAGCCAGTACATCAAAAATGTTTTGATGATTTCACTCAAAAATCAAATTTGTATCATAGGACTGAAACAATAAAATGTCCTTACTGTTCTGTAGAATGGATACATGAAAAACCATGGGTTGGTCATGAATGTTTGTTATGGTTAATGAGAAAATCATCTGACACTTCCTTGTTAAATCAAGAAAAAAAACCAAAAGTTTGTTTATTTGATAAGAAATAAAAAGTTGGAAACAAATATTTTTGTATTATGTTACATTTTAAATATCAAATATTTCATAACATATACAGCAGTAGCTTACAAAAAGTCTCTGAGAATAAAGAAACAAAACTACTATAACTTAAGGTAATATAGTGTAATGAATAAGGCAACGAAGTTAACCTATAAGGCAGCAGTTATATGACAACGAATAAGGTAATGAAGTGAATGAAGGAGGCAGCGATATCAGATGAACTTTTCTGACGTAGACTACGGAGAATTCTTTGCAGGAAAAGCATTGCGATTAATGCTTCAAAGGTAAAGCTAAAGATTTGCTTTTGTGAGTTCATTAAAAAATTGCTGTTTAGTCAACTGATCACTGAGAGCTAAAATTTAAATTTGTTTCATTTTAACATAATTAATTCCTGTTAGATACATACAATTTGCGGTAAAATTAATTGTTACAATGCTTGTATGGGAACGATTCGCAACAAACTAACATAAGTAAAAAAGTAGCTTTCCGCTTATCTAGTTAAAAAATATAAGTCATAGCCTCTAGAGGTCTTCAGTGTGCTAAGTATGGTATAGTTTAAGATAGTTTTAGGAATGCTCTCTAGAGGTCTTCAGTAAGCAAAAATGCCTTCTATAAGCCATCAGAGGTCTTCAGTGTAAAACCATGCACATAATTTATATCAGCCACCAGAGGTCTTCAGTGTAAAACCATGCACATAGTTTTAGTGACTCACACTAGAGGTCTCCGCTGATCTAGTTTTAGTGACTCACACTAGAGGTCTCCGCTGATCTAGTAAAATAATATCAGTCCTAGCCTCTAGAGGTCTATAGAGTGCTAAATATGGTATAGTTTAACATAATTTTAGGAATGCTCACTAGAGGTCTTCACTGAACAGAAAATATCCTGTTCATATGAGCCACCAGTGGTCTTTTTTTTCCCTGAGATAAGAAATACTTTCAAAATTATCAAAAAAAGATTTTGTTTAAAAATAAGATATATTTTTAAAATGAATGTTTCTTCTCCTTTTTACATAAATTTACCTTCTAATACTATTCATCCCTCCCGAGAAAATAAAACAAGCAAATTTTGGGTTAAGTTACCTTCTATTTTAATTTTACAAGGAGAATGGGAAGTGGGATTAGTAGAAGTAAACATACCAGTTTCTTGGTATAATTTCCCAGAAATTCCAGAAAGAAATAGGACTTTGGTAGTAGAAAGAAAAGATTTCAGGTTGAAGCAAGACGTGAATAAAATAACTTCATTAGATCAAATAGAAACAAAAAAAAGATATGTCGTGCAAAAAATTCCATATGGAAATTATACTTCTTTAGGTAGTTTAATAAAAAGCATAAATGCAGCCTTGAAAAAAATAGACGCATACCCTGACGATGAATTTTTTCGAAAAAGTAGAGAACCATATGTAAAAACTGAGCTGCAAAATTTAAAACCTATTTTAAAGGTAGGGAGAGGAGACAAAGTTGTTATGTCTAAATATTTAAGTAACGTACTGAGATTGGATATATCTGAAGAAATAGACAACGAAGCTGAGATAGAAAACGATGACGTTATAACTTTTTCAGGGCTTCCATTGAATAGTTTATTAGATTTTCAGATTTTAATGAGCACTACTTTAAGATACAAACATTATAAATATTTTCATGCGGGAGGTGTTCCTAATTTGCATCACGTTTCTTCTAATATTTATATTTATACTGATATAGTTGCTAATGAAATTGTAGGCGATCTTCAAATTCCTTTATTGAGGACTATTCGTTGCAGTGAAAAATTCGGAGACGATATTAAGGAAGTTTTTGTCTCTCCGTACTATAAAAAGGTAAAAAAAAGTGAAATACAAGAAATCGAAATAACTATATGTGACGATGTGGGAAAGTTGGTTCAATTTGAATATGGAACAGTTTTTTTAGTTCTTCATTTCAGACCTATAAGAAATGAAAAAACGTAAAGCTTTCAAAAATTTAATCGTAGAATATGATTTAACTCCTGCTCTTCACAAATATGATCCTGATTTATTTTTACTTAATCAGACCAAAAAAATAAAAAAATTAATTTTGAAGAAAAAAAAAAAGTGTTAGGAAAATATAATCTAGAAGACAATGAATATCTTGAAATTCAACCATGGTTCCAAAGTCCTGTTCAAGTAAACTTTGATTCTCATAACGTAGAGGAATTAATAAGAAGTTCCTTTTCTGTGATATTAGTTTTTTTCGATGCTTTTTTGCACATGGGGTCAGGATGGTTTTTAAGAAAAATAAAAGTGTTACGCCTCTCTGTTTTTAAATATAATCCTTTTGGAGGTGAGAAAAAAGGGAAAGAAAGCATTATTCAAAGAAAAAAATCAGTTCTTAATAAAAAAGGAAGCGGCAAAAAATGCTTCATATACTCTGTTTTAGCAGGATTACATAAAATTCCTCACAATGCAAACTTGGCTAAGTCGTACGATATTTTTTAAGAAAAATTAAACCTTTCTTTTCTTTCTTTTCCTGTGAAATTGAGTGAAATTCCAAAGTTCGAAAAGAAAAATAATCTTACTATAAATGTCTTTGGCCTTTTAGTTTCTGAAAAAAAAGAATTTCAGCCTTTCCCTATGTATATTTCAGTCCTTTCTTCTCCCCTTACTGAAGGAAGACATATTGATTTATTGTTATTTAATGATCACTATTATCTTATCAGAAATTTACATAAATTTATCAGACCATTCTTTTGGAAAAAAACTAGGTACTTTTGTTACAAATGTTTGATATCATTTTGCTCAAAAAAAAAATATGAAATGCACGTTAACAACAATTGCAAAACTAACGTATACAGTGGTCAGGGTTATTCTACTCCACCGAAAGGGACTTTCTTAAAATTCGTTGACCATAAATTTAAAGTTAAAAGTCCTTTTGTGATATATGCAGATTTTGAATGTTATAATCGCACTATAAGCAAAATATTCAAAGGGAAATCGTGTTGCTCCAAAGAACACAAATTAAATGCTTTTGGAGCTATATTAATTTCTAAATATGAAAAATACAGTCAAGATCCTGTTATATACGTAGGAAAAAATGTGATAGAAAAATTTGTTTCTTACTTATATAAAAAAAGAGCTGAAATTTCGTATATTTTAGATCATAAGAGAAAACCTTTGTCTTTGTCTTCTGACGATATTTCACATATAGTGAAGCAAAAAAATTGTTACATATGCAGGATATCTTTCACCCAAAAAGGTATAAGAAAAGTTTTAGATCATGCTCACATAGGACAAGAAGGAAAAGGAAGAGATTTAAATTATGCTTGCAATAGATGTAATCTTACTTACACTAGTCTTAGGATGGACAATTTAAAGATACCAATTATTATTCACAACAGCATGAATTATGACACTCATTTTCTCATCCAAAAATTATATAAATATATAAACCAGAGCACCATATCTGTAATCGCTAAATCATCTGAAAAATTTCTTACTTTAAGTTTCGAAAATTTTAGAATAATAGATTCCTTCCAATTTTTACCTACGTCCCTTTCAAAATTAGCTGAACTTTTGCAAGAGAAAGGTTTAAAAGATTTGGTTCAAACAAAAAAACATACTTCAAACAAAAAAATGATTCCTTATATGATAAGAAAAGGTGTCATGTGCTATGATTACATTGATTCTTGGTCTGTTTTGAAAGAAAAAAAATTGCCGCCTATAGACAAATTTTATTCTACTTTAACCAAAAAAAATATAACTGAGGACGATTACTGTCATGCAATTCATATGTTTAAAGCATTAAAATGTAGAAACATAAAAGATTATTTGAAAGCCTACTTGAAAATAGACGTTTTGCTTTTATGTGATGTTTTTGAATCTTTCAGAGAAAAGGCCTTAAGTTATTACGGTTTAGACCCTGCTCATTTTCTAACGGCACCTAGTTTGAGTTATCAAGCTATGTTAAAACATACAAAAGTTGAACTAGAGTTGCTTTCTGACATCGAAAAATATAATTTTATAGAAGACGGTATAAGGGGTGGCATAACTAATGTTTCTCATAGGTATGCGAAAGCTAATTCTTCCGACGAAATCATCTTTTACATAGACTGCAATAACCTTTATGGCAAATGTTTAGCAGATTTTTTGCCTCACTCAAATTTTAAATGGCTAACCCAAAATCAAATTCAAAAACTTAACATAGAAAGCATTTCAGATCATAATGAAACAGGATACATACTGGAGGTAAGTTTAACTTACCCTGACTGTCTTCATAACATGCACAACGATTTTCCTCTAGCTCCACAAAAAATAGAAATAGAAGAACAAGAATTATCTCCATATGCAAAAGAAATATTGAAAAAAACTGAAACGTCCTACAAAAAAGGAGGAAAAAAGCTTATATGCAATTTAAAGGACAAAAAAAATTATGTAGTGCATTACCGTAATTTAAAATTATACCTTGCATTAGGCTTAAAGATAAAAAAAATTCACCGGGTTTTAAGCTTTCATCAGAAAGATTGGATGAGATCTTACATTTTATTCAATAACAGAGAACGAACTTTGGCTACCTCTGCTTTTGAAAAAGAATTCTTTAAGTTATTAAATAATGCAGCATTTGGTAAAACAATGGAAAATGTTAAGAAAAGAACTAGCATGAAATTAACTTCAGACCCTAAAGAAAGTGAAAATCTTATTAAAAAACCTACTTTTAAATCTCTTCATATATTTCAAAAGGACTTTGTAGGAATACAAAGCAGCAAAGAAAAAATTTTACTAGACAAACCGATATATATTGGGTTTTCTGTTTTAGAGTTATCTAAACTATGGATGTTTAATTTCCATTATAATATCATGTTGCCTAAATTCAAAGACGTACATATTCAACATATTATATACAGACACAGATTCTTTAGTGTATTACATAAAAGATACAAATTATCTTAAAAAAATAAAAGATCTAAATAATTTTTTTGATTTTTCTAATTTACCTGAAAATCATTTTTTGTATGATAAAACGAACAAAAAGGTCTTAGGTAAATTTAAAGATGAAGCAGGGGGGAAAAAGAATAAAAGAATTTATTGCTCTCAGGCCAAAAATGTACTCCATTTTATTTGAAAAGGGGGAAGAAGAGAAAAAAATAAAGGGAGTCAAAAAAAGTAGCATAGAAACTATAAGGCACAATGACTTTAAGCTTACCTTAGTCCAAAATAGAATAAAAGAAGCAGAATTCGATAACATAAGAAGCATAAAACACAAAGTATACACTATGTCTCAAAAAAAGATATCTCTTTCTCCTTTTGAAGATAAAAGATATTTGAGAAGAGGAGGAATTAAATCTTACGCATATGGTCATTATAAGATTCCCCCTTTAAAAAGAAAAATGAAAGAAATTCCTTTTGAAGATATTCATTCAAAAAGAAGAAAAGTTTGTGAGATAAAGACAAAAATAGAATAGCAAACTATCTGCAAACAAACAAAATGAGTAAATCATCTAAATATCCTACTTTAGCTTTTGGCAAAAGGAAAAGAATAGACATAAATAAATTCAAAGGAAAAATATATTTACATTTTCATGATATGGTAAAAGACAAAAGTATTTCTCTTCTTAAAGAAGAATATGATTTACTCTTTGAACTAAGGAATAAAATAGACAAAAAAATAGATAAAATTAAAAAAATGAGTGAAGAAGAAAAGCCTGGAAAGACTAAAAACACTAAGAAAAAGAAAGAAAAATCAAAGTCTCATAGTGACAGCAGCAGCGACGATAACATAGCCTCTAGTAACAGTGACAGCGATTGAAAACCTTATTGAGATAAGAGCTACAGCAAGAAAGATAACAACATATCTACGGTCAAAGTATTTTTGTTTTGAATTATATAAAAATATACATAATATGCCTGTTAAGTGTGAATATTGTGGAAGAAAAGGGAGAATAGTTCAAGATAAAAAATATTGTGAAAAATGCCAAAAAAGCATGGTTCAAGAATGCATAAGGTGTCATAAACCTTTTCATTCTCTCCATTATTTTTCTGCTGACGAAAATCATTTGAGATGTAATTCATGCCATACACAATATCTCAAAGAAAAAATGAGGAACAAAGCTAAGTCTGCTCAAAATAAATTGAAGCTTATTATCGACGAAAAAATCAGCGACACAGAAAACTCTAGCTCCGAAGAATCAGAAGGAAAAGACAACCTGACAGCCTCTCCTTTGCCTGAAGACGAAAATGAAAATCGAAGCAAAAAAAGAAATAAAAGAAAAGCAGGGACTAGCATGACAGAAGATGAAGAAAGTGAGAAAGAAGAAAAAGAAGTCAAGAAAGGAAAAAAACAGAAAACTATTTGTTCCACTAAAGGTAAAACTGTGTTGAAGAAAACCGGAAACGTAAAAAAACATGCACAAAAAACTATAGGAACTAACACAAACCAAACTAGAATACCTGATGGGTTTATTCCTATATACACTAATATCTATGCTATAGAATAATTTTTCTTTTATAAGGCAAAAAGATTTTTTTTCATTTTTTCACGGAAATCCGGAAACTTGCATTGCTTTTAATGACTTTTTTCACGCGTAAAAATGGGTTAAAATCTGTGCTAATATGCCCCATTCTGTGAATTTATGCATTGGCAGAAAGTACACCTCAAAGGAGGAACTTGCGCTAATGCCAAGTTTTTTATGGTACATATATTTTAAAACCTATGTGTCAGCAAAAAGTACATCTCGAAAGAGAAATTTGTGCTCTTGCTCAACTCATAAGGGGATAAAATATGTCTCTACCTTTTTTTTCTTGGAATGGACGCGTATCGGATTTCCATTTTGTTTCGCGTGCACGAAAAAAGTTGTGTCATTCATTTATATAAAAATGTTGTGAAAAATGTTTTGTCTGAATGCTGTTGCAAAAGATGTCATTCATTCATCAAAAATTATGTCACCTACTACTCTGAGATGGTTCTCTTTTCATGTTCATAACCAAATATTTTTTCAAACATGGACAAAGAAAATATTTTGAAAAAAATTTATTTCACTCCTTCTCATCCTTCATCTTTTTCTTCTGTGAAAAAATTATATGAAGCAGCTAAAAAAATAGATGAAAATATAACGAGAAAGGACGTGCTAAATTTTCTCCGTAACACTAGAACTTATACTTCACATAAGAAAATAATATATAAATTTCTTCGAAGAAAAACAATAGTGAAAGGCATAAACGATCAATGGCAAATTGATTTAATAAGTATTTTTAACCTTAAAGATCAAAACAATGGAATAAAATATTTATTAGCCTGTATAGATTGTTTTTCACGTTATGCTTATGTTGAACCTTTAGTGAACAAAACTGCATATGTCACTCTAGACGGCTTCAAAAAAATTTTGTTAAAAAGCAATGTTAAGCCCAACTTAATACAATTAGATGAAGGAAGCGAATTTAAAGGTGTTTTTCAAAAATTTTTAAAAGAAAATGAAATAAAATTTTTCAGTACTTCTCAAGACACTAAATGTGCTATAGTAGAAAGATTCAATCGTACCATACAAGACAAAATATATAAATATCTTTCTTTCAAAAAGAGTCAGATATATAGACGTTCTACAGGATTTAGTTAAAAGTTATAATCATAGTAAACATAGAACATTAGGAATAAGTCCTTCTGAAGTAACCAAATCAAACGAAAAAAAAATATGGTTAAAGCAATACGGAAAATATTTGTACAGCAAAAGAATTAAACTGCCTTTTAAAGTAGGAGATAAAGTACGAATAAGTAAATATAAGACTGCTTTCAGGAGAGGGTATTCTTCTCATTGGAAAGAAGAAATATTTCAAATAGCATATGTTCTTAGAACGTGGCCTGCTACTTATGTGTTAATAGATAAAAATAATGAAATATTGAGTGGTAGTTTTTACAAAGAGGAATTAAACAAAATAAAAGGAAAATAAAAAATGGAAGACATAGAATTCCCTGTTTTTAATGCATGTATTAGAATTCCATTTTCTATGATCATAGCAGGACCAAGCAACAGTGGAAAAACTACTTTTGTGTATGATCTATTAAAAAATAATGAGCGAATAATAGAAAAAAAAATAGACTATATCATATGGTGTTATGGTCAAACCCCTCCTGCAAAAAAAGACTTCATGGAGGGGAAAAGCATAACATTTTTGAACGGTATTCCTTCTTCTTTTGATAAATATATAAAACCTGACCTTAATGGACTTGTTATTTTAGATGATTTAATGAAAGAATGTGGAAACAATCCTGAAATAGGAAAACTTTTCACTCAAACATGTCATCATGAATCGATAAATGTTATATATATTTCACAAAATTATTACTCTGAAGGAAAAGAAAGGCAAACTGTTAACAGAAATGCGACTTATTTAGTTATTTTTAATTCACCTTTAGATCAAACTGTCCCTCAAACATTAGGGAGAAAACTGTTGCCTAAAAATTATAAAACTTTTGTTAATATTTTTAATGAAGCAACTAGGAAACCACATTCCTATCTTTTAATAGATGGTCATCAAAAAACTCCTCAAGAATACAGATTTAGGAGCAACATATTTGACATAGGACAAGAGGTGTATATACCTAATAAAATATAAAACAGAAAACAACTATACATGTATGAATCAAATTAAAGTTCGTGAGATTGAATAAAATATAACAAAAAAATAAAAGTTTTTGTGTCATAGTTCATTTATTAGAATGCCACCGTTAAAGAAAAAAATGCATGTCTCTAAAAGAAAAGGAAAAAAAGAATAAAAAAGAAATCAGTTGTAGCAAAAAGAAAAAAAAGAACTAGCTGCAAACGACTAAAAAGAAAAATCAAGAAGAAAGCAGCAAACATCAGATCAGTCAAAAGATTAGCTTTTTTGACAATGTTAGGAAACACAAAAAACAAAAGAAAAAGAGATTTATTAATAGAATATGCAGATAAAGAAGACATCGATTCTATATGTCAGTGCATTTTTAATGTTCTTACAGGAAACATTAAATTAAATTCAGTGTCTTATTCAAAGTTAAAAAAATACAAGAACACTTTAAGATATCTTATTAATAGGCGTGTGAATAATAAAAAAAGGAAAGCAGTCTTAAAACAAAAAGGTGGATTTCTTTCTCTTCTCCTCCCTTTAGCAGTGTCCTTAATAGGAGGATTGGCAGGTGCAAAAAATTAATATCATGGCTGGCTTCAAAAAAAGTATAGTTATACCTTTAGCAACTTACAAAAAATCATCTTTAGCAAAAAATAATACTAAAGAAATAAACACTAACCAAGAAAAAAATCCTGCTCTCGAAAGGCAACAAGAATTATTAGCGCAAAGAATGTATGACGTGAAACCATATAAGATATTAAGCACAAATCAAAATATAGCTAAAGACTCGGCTTTCATGTATTCTAATCCTACAGAAAAAAAACAAGAAATAAAACCAGGTATATCAATAATTGAGATCTTATCCAACATAAGACAAGCACAAATTCCTTACATCAAAGAAATTCTCAAAAAAATGATAGAACTGAACTATTTATGGAATGAACATGGAGAAATTATCATCAGAGGTAAACTAATAAGAAATTCTAATGTGATAAGCATCATGAAATTCTTTTCAAATGCAAGCATAAAAACAGAACCTATAGGAACAGAAGAACTTTGGGTCAATATATCTAATCATATTCCTAAATCGTGGTTTTTAAATAAGCCAAAAAAAGCTAGAAAAAACAATCGTCCTTATATAATAAAAAAATATCCTTTAGAAGATAAAAACATGGAAGACAAACAAAGAAATGAAAGCAATTATTCTACAGATGCTACAGACGATGAATTTTCTGAAGACGGCATTTTCGATGAAACACTTCTTCAAGAAAAAGAAAAGCCCCTTTTGAAAAAAACAACTACAAAAGATACTGAAGATAAAAATAAGACACCGACTATCTTTCTGCAAATGAAGAAGACAAAATAGGAGAAGCCAGCGGAGGCATAGTGAAAACTCCAATAAAAAATATCCCTCCTCTCCCGTATGAAGAAAAGCAACCTAGGAAAGAAAAAAACATAAAAGTATCTTACCCAAGCCCACAAGAAGATGTCTTCGGGAAAATTAAAACAAATAAATATTTGTCAGGAAAGCCATCACCTTATTCAACTCGATCTGGAAGAAGAAGCAAAAACAACCCAAAATATTTTTCTAAGGAATGGGCATCTGACTGGTAGATATAAATTGTTTTGAGATAAATCAAAAAAAATAAATAAAAAAACATCAAAATGTATTCTAACGATTCACCTGAAGATATATATTATAAACATTTTTTAACTAAGCGATCTTATCCTTATGATGTACAGTATGGAAAAGGATACTATTCTTTAACCCCCTTCATAGGAAGCAGAAATCAAAAAGGTTATGGGCTAGGTGGTATTTTAAAAGGATTATTTAAGACAGTTATTCCTTTGGTGAAACCTGTTGCGGCATCAGCCGTAAAAGGAATAGGAAAAAGAGCCTTAACAGGAGGAATTAAAGTAGCAAAAAATGTCATGAAAGGTGAAAACTTTAAACGAGCTTTAAAAAGAGAAGCTCAAGAAACTTTGTCTGATTTAGGCAAAGAAGTTATTTCACATGTAACCAAAAAAAGAAAAGTTAATAAAACGATCAGAAATAAAAAAAGAAATAGAAATAGAAGAAATTTCAAAAAAGATATCTTTGGTTAACATAAAATAACCTGAGATTACTGAAAAAAAGAGAAAAACAAACAAATATTTTTAAAGTTTGTTCATCACCTTAAAAAATGTCATTGTTAGACGAAGATCCTTGTTTTTGTGTAGCCTCGGAGTTTGATTTTACTCATGTTCCTCCAACAGATATAAGTAGAGTTAAAACTTATTATGAAAAAGTTGAGCCCACTGCTTCTCCTAACAGCACAACAGTTCAATTCACTTTAAAATCTAAACATACAGATTTCATTTCTTTGCACGACAGTTTTATTCGAGTGTCTGGCAAAATATTAAAAGCCGACAAACAAAATCCAGATGCCCCAGCTAACGATGGGACAATAAACGATAAAGCTAAAGTTTTTCCGGTGAATTATTTTGCTTCTACCATGTTTAAAAATGTGAAACTTTCTATAGCAGGAATACGAATATCAGACAGCAATGATTTGCACGGATATAGATCTATCCTGGAATATATATTAAGTTATGATCCAACCACTGCTAAACACTTGGGAGCTTTGGCTATGTATTACAAAGACGATAAAGATTTTAATGAAGTAACAAATGTTAACAGCGACGATCATAATTCTGGAGTGAAAGCACGTTATAACAAAACTAAAAACGGGAAATTATTTGAAGTGATAGGACGAATTCATAATGACCTTTTTGCACAGGTCAAAGTGTTACCTGGAGATCTGCCTCTTACTATAGAATTTGATAGAGCAGATGAAGACTTATGTTTGATGTCTAAATTAGGTACACAAAAATACCTAATAGACATACATGGCATACATTTATTCATTAAAAGAATAAGAGTGTCTGAAAAATTCCATAAAAAAATAATGGATGCTAGAATGGTTACTCCGTATTGGGATTATCCTGTAAACAAAATAGACATGAAATACGTCACTTTTGGTCCTCAAAAATCAATTTTGCAAGCCTCTCATATAGTAAACAACACTCCTCTTCCAAAAAGAGTCATCATAGGGTTAGTTCATTTAGATGCCTTTACAGGAAGTCATAATCGTAATCCGTTTCAATTTGAGCACTTCAAAGCTAAGGAAATAGAACTGAAAGTGAACGACGGTGGAACTCCTTTTTATCACTATGAATTAGATTACCCTAATGATTTATACAATATGGCCTACCTAGCTCTTATACGATCTACAGGTTCAATATTCAGAGACGATACGATAGATATTTCTTTTGATGAATTCAAGAAAGGTCATTGTCTTTACTGTTTTGACATATCTAAAAATGGAATAACGTCAGGCACATTCGAATATTCAGAAAATGGTTCTTTAGGATTTGTCATAAAACTAGAAGAAGAATTAACCCATGGAGTAGCAGCTATCATTTATTTAGAACATTATGAACTCCTGAGATTAGATTCTAGCAATATATTAAGAGCAAAATCTGAAATAGCATAATTCCTAAAAATGAATGGAGAGGAAATAAATTTTTTCTTGCAGAAAATTAAAAGAAAAAAAGAAGGAAATTATGGTGTTTATTCAGCTGATACTATACCTGCAGTGAAATCATTTCCTACAGGTTATGTAGTCAACACCGACAACAGTAACTTACCCGGACAACATTGGCTAGCTTTTTATTATGAAAAACCTCATAAACTAGCTGAATATTTCGATTCATATGGCTTCAGTCCTATGCGAAAAAGTTTTCTGAAAGCTTTGCCTAAAAAATATAAATATTCCTCTCATTCTATTCAAGGACTTTTTTCTATGACTTGTGGTTTATATTGCTTGTTCTTTTTAGAAAAACGAGCTGAGAATAAGTCAATGCAACAAGTTATATCTAGCTTCACTTCAGATCCTGATTGGAATGACAGTAAAGTAAAACAATACTTTTTAAAGAAAAAACAAAATAATCGAAGGAAAAGGAAATCCTTGTTTTGTAACAAACAAATTTGTTCTACAAAAAATAATTTTTTAAGAACAACACAAAAAAGAAAAAAAGATTAATGTATTATTTCTTTTTCATCTTGTCTTGGAAATTATTTGCCGATTTGTTGGAACTGATCATCATAAAAAGATATTTTTTTTAAAAAAATGAGCGAACATAAAACAAAAGAAGGAAGCATGAAAAGTTTAAGCAAAATAAATAATTTGATTTCAAACGGGAAAGTAGGAGCAGGAGGAATAGTTTTTACTCTTATTTTAAGCATCGTAGTCATTATCTTAGAAACGCGTAAACAATCTATCTCCCCTTCTTTACAGAAAGGAGATGAAATATTTTTGTCTTGTACAGAAAGCGGAAATATTTATCATAACAATGAAAAAACTCAAACTTTCCTGTCTTGTTTTGTAACTAATGTAAATCACAGAAAAACATGGACATATCCTGTCATAGGATCTTCTGTTTCTAACCATGACTTAAAATCTACTCAAATAAATGAAAACCGAGATATTAATAACATAATGTACGAAAAAAATAATCAATTACTAACTACCATTGCAAATCAAGAACATTTGCCCGACTCAAATGTATTCACTGAAGAAACAAAAGATCCTGAGATACTCAAATAATTATAAGAATGAACATCTTTCTCGTGTGAGACCTAAAAAAAATATATAAATTAAGATTATTTCTCAAGTCTTAATCATGGATACAAAAGGGAACAATATGATTTTTGAAGTAAAGCGCAATGAAATACTTGAAAAAATATGCTTACATCAAGGCACTTATATATCTCTGTTAGAAGAAGAAAGACGTGAACACATTAATATCATAAAAGAGGAAGAAAAAAATAATCTCCATCTTACTTTACAATTAAGAGAAGCACGAAATGAAAATATGAATTTAATGGCTCACAGGAAGGCATACAACTTAGCTAAAGCAGAGAGAATATATAACATCAGGAGAGGTTCTTATCCATATGGTCGTACAGTAGCCGACGGTGATGACTCAGAAGAAGGCAGTAAAATTGTAGCAGACGGCGAAACTTGTGATGTGCCAGATTCTATGCCTTCTGATGTTTTAATGGAGACTTATAGGAATAAGCCAAACGAAGCTTTTCATTTAAATTCAGAAAAAAAAACATGAAAGTGATTAAGAAATAAAAACATAGATGAGATAAGTGAACAAACAGACTATGTGAACATTGATCTGCGTCAAAGTAACATGAACAGTTATTCTGATTGGAAGCCTTCGCTAGAAGACGGGGTGTGTCCTGATTGCATACATAAGATAGAAACCCTTGAAGAAACAAGAAAAAGGCAACAAAACCAATTTCGCATTCTTAGAGCAGAGAGAAAAAAAAAATCAAGAAATAATAAAATCTTTAGGAAACAAAAATAATATTCTTGTGCAACGAATCACAGAAAAACAAGAGAAACTTTTGTCTGGCTTCATGAGCAGAACACTACGCTGATATGGGAAAGTACACTTTTAAAATAAAAAAACTGTTAAAACACGCAAACTGGGAAGACGATATAGCCATTAAATACATAAAATCTAAAAAAGAAAAAATAACTTGCAACAATTCTTTCTTGAAACTTCTCTTGCAACATTTCGAACAGGTTTTAAGGCATAGACAAATGATATGTTTCACTTTTTACCTTTTAGAAAACGTATTTGACAAAAAAGATAAAATGTGTTTAACAGAACGAATAATGGTGCATGACTTATCTAAGTTTTCAATGAGAGAAGCCATAGGTTACACCTTTAAGTTCCATACTAAAAATGGACCAAAAAATTCCCAAGAAAAAACAACTTGGGAAAATGCTTTATTTCATCACTATGAAAACAATGATCATCATCCTGAATATTACAGAGAAGGAAATATGAGAAAATATGCTTTAATTGAAAGTGTGATAGACATGTTAGCTTGTCATGCAGAACGAGATCTGAAGCCTGAAGAAATAAATGTTCATGGTATTTTAGACGGAGATCTTTCTGTCACCAATTTTTTGGACATAAATCCAATATACTTAGAAAGATATACTGAAGAAGATAAAGAAAAAGTGAAAGAATATCTGTCTTCGTGGAAAGATATTTTGTCTTGCAACTTATCTAAATAAAAAAAATGATTAAAAAGAAAAATATTGATAGTCTTAAAATATATAAATTTTTTTTGTTTTTGTTTCTTTTGTTTTGTACTACATATGGATTCATGAGCGTTATATACTATTTCATATATGGATTAATAACTACTATAATCTTTTATCCTGTTTTCTTTTCTTCTATGTCATTATGTCTATTTATGCTTAGTATACATTTACCCGATATACCTTTTTTGTAACAGTCTGGAACTTAATTTTACTTCCTTGAGATAAAATATAAGCCTCATGTTAAGAGCATCTAAAGTTCTTCATAAGTACATATGTTGAGGAAGTAGATGTGTTATTTAAATCATTGGTCTATGTATTTTTGATTTATTTCTTTTCCTACTTTTGATTGTCACTCTAATCCTTTGAAGGTAAAAAATGCCTTTACCTACTTATTACTTTCAAGATGATTTAGGATATTCAGATATCTTTCTTCAAAAAATCTCTGTATCGTTAGCACGTCAATGGATGACCTTAGGAGTATATCTTGGCATCCCTCATGCTAAACTTGAAAGCATGAACAAGACGAAAACTCCAACTGCTATGGGCATAGAGATGCTGAATAAATGGTGGAGAGAAGTTCCTTACTACTTACGAACAGAAGAACTGATGACAAGTTTAAAGGAAAACCACAGAATAGACTTGGTGGAATTCACTGAAAATTTCTTCAAAGAAAAAAAACTAGAAGAGTATGACGTGGAATCGACCTCCGTGCAAATGTATTTCAGCTTATTGAGTGAAAAAATGTCAAGAGACTGGAAGGACATAGCTACATATCTACATATCACGTCTGACGAAAGAAGAACAATATCGTCCCAGCCCGAACAAGACATAGCTCAATTAACCTTCAATGTCTTAAAAATGTGGCAAAGATCTAAGTACAGTGCTACTCATCAACTGATGAAAGCAGTACACGACATGAAAAGAAATGATGTGCTAAACATGATATTCCTTGAATTCGATAAAAGAACAGGAACAAACTGAAAATGAAAAACTGTCTTTACACATGTGACAATCAAAATAAAATCATATAAAAAATTATTTCATTTTGTTTGTTTGGTTATTTACTTACTTGAGAATCATAACAATAGGCATCACATCATGTCATATAAAACTGAACGAAAATGTCTGTTCTAAAATACAGTAAAATAGCAGGTTCCTTCTCTCCTACTGAAGAGGAAAATAACATAGGGATTCAAATGTACAGTTCATATAACCATACTGTTCCTAATAATACAGCATGTACAATTACAACAGAAGTTAAAGTTGCTGTCCCTAAAGGTTATTATGGTATAATTTTACCTCTATGCAAATCAAGAAAACATAACTTTGTGTTAATCAACCAAAAAATAATAGACGAAGATTACAGAGGGTATATTACCATTGTTTTATTTAACTTCGGAGAAGAAGACCTAAAAATAAAAAGTGGTGATGCTGTTGCGCGACTTGTTTTACAAAAGATTTATCCTATAAAATTAGAAGAACGTTCTAAGCTTGAAAACACTGAAAAAGGTGAAAAACTCTCTCAATTAGCTTACAGCAAAATATATGAAGAAATTTACAATGAAAATCTTAAATATTACAGCAAAGATCATCTTAAATGAACTAAAACAAAGAAAACATCTCTGTGAATATCGTTATATTAAACAACAAAACAACTGAAATAACGTTCAGCAAAATGGCGCGTTGTCAAGATTCTTTCTATATAACTCTTGTAAAAGACAAACCAAATACACTCTTAGTAACAACATGTCAAAAATCTGCTTTACTACCTGCCTCACCTATTCTCCAACCTATTATGCATTATGTTAAAGCATCAACAAAAGCATTGAAGCCAACCAGATCCACAAAAAAATCTGCAGGGTTTGATTTATATAGTGCTTATGATTATATTATTCCTGCTAAAGAAAAAAAATTGGTACAAACTGATATAATACTTTGCATACCTACAGGATGCTATGGTCACATAGCACCAAAATCAGGACTTGCTCTTAATCATTTCATCGATGTAGGAGCAGGGGTAATAGATGAAGACTACAGGGGAAAAATTGGTGTTTTGCTGTTTAATTTTGGAAATGAAGTCTTCGAAATAAAACATGGAGATCAAATAGCTCAAATAATATTAGAAAAAATTCTCATCCCTGAGCTAGAAGAAGTATGTACACCTGATAAAACCGAAAGAAATGATCAAGGTTTTGGATCAGGCAAAAAGATATCTGCTTCATTGAAAGAAAAAAAAGACTGTGAAGAAAGTGATTCTGGAGAAAGTGACCCGTCTGAAGAATCAGACATAGAACAATCTCATTTATCTGATGAAACGTCGTCTGAAGAACAAGAATTTTATTCGGCGGAAGAAGAACCAACTGATGAAAAAAGTTCTGATGAAATCGACCCCTCCAAAAATGAATTAATGTCTTTAGAGGAATTCTTAAAGTTGATTCTAACAAACAACTAGGTGACGAAAATTTACAATGGCATTGGCTCAATGAATCACATTATTCATGAAGTCGCTCTTTCTATGTAAAAAATATTCTAATAAAAAGTAAACTAAGCAAGAATATTGTTGTGATAAACAGAATAAAAACATATACAAAACAAGCAACAAAATGGAATACGATACAAACATGGATCTATACTTACTTAGCACCTTAGAAGATTGTTTATGTGATTATTGTTTAACTCAAAATAATACGTTTCCATATAAAAACAATAATATTTTTCCATATGAAAATACTAAAGTTATTACTTTTATATTAAAAAATAAAACTGCAGAAATCTTTTTGAAAAAATGGAAAAACGATAGTATTCAATCTTCTCCCTTATTAAATAAGGTAATAGAAAGTTTAAAAGAATTCGATAAGTTATTGAAAAGTTTTGAAGTTGATTATTTTGGAGTCATATGGAAAAGTCGAGAAAATTCAAGGCATAGCAATATATCAATAATATTCCATGGAAATGCTTATGTTAAAATAAACCCTAACAGTGCTACTACATTAAATACAGTACTTGAATCTAAAGAATATAAAAATGTGGTAACACTGTTAAAATCTAAAATCTACAAGTTTTAACCTAAATTATCAAACAATAATGTACAGAAGCGAATTTCATTGTTTACTAGAACGCATATGTAATTCATTCTATGCTTCTCTCTTCATCAATGATGAATTTATGTTTCATTTTTTGGGCTGGAAGAACATAAATAAAGCAGTACATTATGTAATATGAATTGAAACTAAAAAAAGAATGTTGAAACCTTTCTTTGTGTTGTATCTTTTTATTGACTTTCAAAAAACAAAATACCTTTGTAATAATCTAAAAAGTCAGTAAATAATCAAAAAGAATAACAATGAACAACTATACAACAAAAGTGGACGAAAAGCTACTCAGCATCTTAAAAGATTCCAATTATCTTATTCATTGTTATTGTAACTCTGACTATATAATATGTCTCAAAAAGAACAATTCATTATTATTGTAACTCTGACTATATAATATGTCTCAAAAAGAACAATAAAGAAAATATAAAAATATTATAACTTCTCGTTTTACTTGCAATCTACATTTTTCAAAAATACAGGTCTTTTCTGGATATTCCTAAACATACGGTCTTCTGTAGATATCTTAAAACACTGGTCTTCTCTGGATAATCCAAAATATCCAGAGAATACCGTCTTCTATAGATATCTTAAAACACCGGTCTTCTCTGGATAATCCAAATATGTTGGTCTTTTCTGGATATTATCCAGAAAAGACCAACTATTATACTACTAACAGCAGCAGCAGCAGTAGCAGAAGCAGCAGCAGCAGCAGGCGTAGTGTAATCTCCACATAGTATAAGAACAGAGCCTCTCCATTTGAGAAGCAATTTCAATGCCTCACATTATTTTCATTTACAACCACTGACCATGCTCTTGGTTTATCATAAGGCCACAGATGTGGATATATGAGTAATTTGAATGTCAACATAAAAGGTGTTTCCATTCTTCTTCCTTGCTCCTTCAATAACATGTAAATTTATTTGGTGTATTCTGTTAAATCCTATGCCAGGTTGAATTGTACAGGCTTTATCTATCATATCAATAGTCATTTAAAGTGCCGTGATTTTCACATTCATAGGCTTTTCCATGATATACATTTGCCAGAAAAATGCTCATGCAAACCACACTGCCACCTGGTGTGAAGAAATCTACTACCCCTTAGACAAAACTACTACCCCTTCGACAAAATGACCGATTTTCTCTCTTGGCTGAGTCAAGTCAGCTCTTGGCTGAGTCAAGTCAACACATTAAGAAGATTTTACTAACATGTTGGGTATTTTGCCTAATCAGTAGTTTTGTCTAGATTAAATTACTGTGCATATTGGTAACTATTGAAAGTATAAGCATACCAAATTTAAGGGTGATATGAGCATTTCCAGGTGGTCCACTATGAACCAAGATTATAAATGTGACCATCATTACATGAAAAGAGATGATTTTCATTGATGGCTTACCAAAACTAAAATTTTATGAGTACAGTGGTTGAATCATGTTTTTAGGGCCCCAAGATGTTGGTCTTCCACTATAATAAAGTGCATTTATTGATATTGGCTCACTGGCTCATATTGTGCATAAAATGAAAATGAGACCCATATATATATATATATATATATATATATATATATATATATATATATGGGTAATATCTTTTTTAGGGGTCTCAACTTTTGGCACTTTTGTCACACTGCTGTGGAAATCTCTTAATGTCATATTGGCAGCATTAGTCATTACCAACTTATAGCAGACACTTAGATCTAAAAGTGCTTCTTTTAATTAGTCGATTTTGACGATTTTTAGTGGGTTTAAACCTTAAATGTAAGGGAACAATTATATTGTTACCGGTATTGATACTCAGGTGGAGCCACTGCTAATCCAATACAGGTGTGTTACCTGTCAGGTTTTGACCTACATTGCTGCTACCAACCCTCATGCTGGAGGGTCTGGTGCTTGGTCACGGCTCGGGAAAAAATTTACTATGGGGGTTATATGCAAGGCTTGTAAACATGAATATCATGGGAACAAGCGTGCTTGTCCAGAATGCATGTGCCCCAACCCCAGATGGAAGTCGGGGGAATACATGCTGAACCAAACGAAGCCGGCGGATCAGAAGTCAGTCATGCGGGACGACCATGGGGACGCCCACCAGGACGACGCGTCCGGGGGAACTGACAGTAGCCCCCGTCAACAAGGCACAGTGCCTGGGCAGCAGAGCCCGTCCCTGGGTGATGACTCAGCAGACCCAAATGAGGATTTATTGGCCGAAATCAAAGCAGAAGAAGGTTGCAAGGTGGAAATCAAAAATCGGAATTATCTTAGTGTTTTCAGCCTGATTATGCATATAGGTGAATATATGGCAATGTAAGATCCAGCAACTTGGTCATAATTTCTTTAATTTTATAATAAAATGCTTGTAAATTCACAAGTAATTCGTCCCTTGTGAGTATTTTGGCCATCTCAAATACTTTGCTCTCTGTAGTACATTATGTGGCATAAAATATGGTGTGGACAGTGTACTTGCTGGATCTTACACCTAAAAAGCCTTCAGTAATTACTACAGAGGAAAATAGTGGTGTAACTTAGGTACCAAACTGTGAGGTAAATTTAATTTCAGGGTCATAATTTGTCATTATGCAAAAAACATTTGATGTAGCTAAGATACTTTAGGCAAAGTGTGAGCATGAAAAGTGGTTGTTTTAGCACATCCTTTATGTCGCAACTTCGCC
This sequence comes from Acholoe squamosa, assembly GCA_949317995.1. Taxonomy (NCBI): domain Eukaryota; kingdom Metazoa; phylum Annelida; class Polychaeta; order Phyllodocida; family Polynoidae; genus Acholoe; species Acholoe squamosa. Next base: position 66,809,980 of record OX439048.1, on the reverse strand, counting down.
CGAAAGTTGTATATGGGGGGGGGGGGCTATGATGGACAGAGCCAGTATTTAGTCAACAAGGTGTTTGCCAGTATTGAATACAATCAGAACATAGTCTAGAACACAATCAGAATCAGCTTCATATAAACTGTACCGCAAACATTAGTGACGTCACTAGTAAGTGTCCCATGCAACCAATCCATTACTTTGTACTAAGTAAGCAAGAAGTCAAGGTGGTCTATAGTAGTCTTGCATACCATTACATGTAAAAAGGAGACCACTACCCAGTTGTGATATCATCAAAAAGTCTGTTATATATATAAAGGAGGGGCACTGCCCAGTTGTGACATCATCAAGAAGTCTGTTAGATATATAAAGGAGGAGTGCCGCCCAGTTGTGGCATCATCAAGAAGTGTGTTAGATATATATAAAGGAGGAGCACTGCCCAGTTGTGACATCATCAAGAAGTCTTTTAGATATATAAAGGAGGAGTGCTGCCCAGTTGTGACATCAGTCTGAAGTCTGTTAGATATATAAAGGACGAGTGCTGCCCAGTTGTGATCTTGGATAATTTCTCTCAGAGAAGAAGGTGTATTAAATATAGTTAACTTCAGCCCTTCCCAGTTATGAAATGAGAGCTTCATCTAAAATGCAGGATAACAGATTTAACAGACCTGCTGAAAAGTAGTGTTTTCATTCTGTTATGCATTCTTGGTAAAGTTACAAAATTGAATAGAGTCTTAAAATAACCATCATCAATTATTTTCTTTTTCATTTCTAAATGATTTTAAGGTTTGGTTTCTTTCAGAGGATGTATCCAGCATCCCTGATCGGAGTCTACATCATTGTGCCTGTATCTGTTGGAGTATCCATCCACACCTCACCAGGTAACTAGGTCTTTAAAGTCATTTATTGCCAGGCGGGGAGGCTTGTTAGGTATAGGGGGGATCATTTTGAATAAGAGCCCCTTGGTGGAGTGGCTAAAACCAAATAGACCGTCACACTGGGGGGTCAAAACTAAATATGGGCAATTTAAATACCCATTATGATGCTTCATTCCATGGGCATATCCCATTTTTTTGGTGGGGGATCATTTTACTAAATAAGCTCTTAGTGGGGGGTTGCAATCAAGTGGTGGTGGGATGGAGTCGGAAAAAATTCTGCCAATCCACCAAAATCCATCAAGCCTCCCACCTACATTTGGCAATAAATGACTCTTCCCTTAATGGCTGATGATCATAATCATGCCTCCCTGAAGGAATGGTATAATGTAACAATTAAGTGTTGGTCGGCAAACTCACTGGCACCTCTAAGGGTGTGGCCTGAAGAGGGTGTGGTATATAAATGTATAGGGGGAGGTGAATTTAAGGTAGCACAGACAAATGGTCATCATACTTTGATGTTCTTAATTCTACTTCATGAAACCACTATCTTTGTGGAAACAATATTGATATCTAGACAGATTCTAAACAAATTCCCTGAGATTAGGAAATGATTACATACCAATACACAAGATCCTTTTCATTAAGTCAGTAATTTGAACAAGAAATGCCGTTGTGACCGCGTAAAAAAACGCCTCCCACTGTTATTTTGTATTGTGAGACCTCATCACATGGGGCAAATGAAATTATCATAGCGCACTCCCGTACCGCTTCGCGGTATCGCCGCTACGCGGCGTGGGAGGCGCTAAAAAACTTCATTCTCTATCCTGCAGAAGGCAGCCTGTGCCAGTCTGCAGTGAATGACGAGAAGAATGTTTGTTATTGGGTGGAAAGAAACACTGCCTCATTTACCTCATCACAGCAGAAGTGTGCTGCACATGGTGGTAACCTAGCAACAGTTGATTCCCCAGAAACAACAGAGTTTATTGAGGGTTTCTTTAATGGCATTGGGTAAGTTTTAGATTTTGACATCTGTGAAAATATGTCTATAGTTTCAGAACTTTGGGTCACTTCATGCCTGCCTTGCTTTTAAATTTCATGACTACTCTCTTTGGTCCCTCTTGACTTAATATATTCATCGGTAATTCAAGTTGATTGGGTACTGTATTGGAGTACCTGGTATTAGGTAAGTGCCAATGTCTAAGTCTGGTGAAGGCACACTGAATCGGGGACCTATGTCCACCAACGTTAGCACTGTGGCAGATGTAGCCAACTCAGAGCTCATTTAAATGAATAGCAATGGGGGTACTGAAATCAATCTTAGGCACTGAAAGCATATATCCCTGTTTAACCCAATGCTTAAAACAAGCTTCTATAGCAATGTCATTTATTAAAGTTTCAGATTGACGGTCGCAAATACAGGAGTGCATCATGGCCATTGGTTATCATGATGTACCAATTAAGTGCTGGTGAGACTGCTTCCAAGCACTCCATTGGAGCATCATGTCGACCCGCCGGCAGTTTGTGTATCACTCCTGTAGGGTTGGCATGATGCTCCAACGAGGTGCTGGCAAGCAGTCTTGCCAGCATTTTATTGGTGCATCATGACGACCAATGGGCATGATCAATTTTGTAACATGAAGAAACGAATCACCCATGTCTTTTATCACAGATTGAAATCGGGCCTTCTATGGATCGGATATGATGAAAGGAATCAGGCATGGAATGATGGCACACCATTCTCATGGACAAACTATAAGTCAAATGAACCTAATAGTGGATATGAGTACTATACAGCAATGAGTGCTTTCAATCTCCAATGGGGAGATCTTCCGAACAAATGGGTCATAATGAGTCTGTGCCAAGTGCATGTTTCCCAGAGTAAGTATGATGTATCTAAAGTGAACTGATAGTGTGATTCCACTCTTTTTAACACTCTGGTAGAAAAATATGTGAAAAACATTCTTTTTACATTCAAAAAGCTTTTTGTCAACATTTTTCTCAATAGTTGTCTATTGAAATTTTTGTAGAAATTGCTTAATAGTCACATTTTTGAATTTTAAAATGACATTCTATTGACTAGGAATAAAGAAATGGTTTGGAGTACATGGTATGACATTTTTACAAATAATCTTTGGAGGACTTTAAAAACCTGGAAAAAAAGAAGTGTTTCTTAAAGAATTTCTTTTCACCCCATGTAATATGGTTTATTGGTTCCTAATCTAATACCACCAATATCAGTAATCCTGTAGTAAATTAGCTATTCATAGCATTACCTACATACATGCATAGACATACATACATAGGTACAAATATTACACTAAGAACAGCATCTAAATTAGGTTATGGCTCAAATTACTCCCTAAACTCTGCTATGTCTTTGCTAATCCTTAAACTTGTACAAACTTTCAGAGAGACAGTTTGTCAGCCTTAACCAGGGCAGCACTATGACTGTTAGTGACCATGGATCAGCTCTAACAAAGGATTCCGTTCTTGCTTGTGCACGGCAGTGTGCACATGATATATACTGCATTGTGTTTAGGTACATCCAAACAGACAAAAACTGTACAATGTACCATCATGGAAACACAGAGAAGACTGTTGATAACATAAACGAATGGTACATGATCTGATCGGTACTCTGAGGACTATTCATGTTGTAAACAAAAAGTCCTAGGACACCCGATCTGTATAAATATTGCATTGATTAGCCTCATAATGTGACTATGTTTTCTGTACTGAATTCCCTGTGTTTAGGTCTGTGTTTAGGTTCATAATGTATATATTTGTGCTTAGGTGAGTCCATGTTCAGCATTCTGATAATAAGTTTAGCTAATTAGCATTATTATATCATCTTTAAAAGTGGTAAGTGTTGAAAAAGTACAATCCTATAGTGTTATGCACAATATTAGAGCGGGAAACCTCACCGGTTAACATAGTATTATATGTAAGTATAAATATATATATATATATATATATATATATATATATATATATATATATATATGGCTCATTCCAAGATATCTAGGACATGGGAGAGCTGATACTGGAATTAACAAACTCAGTATTTCTTAATAACATTATATTTTATTGATAGCCCTATATCTTGGCTTATTAAAAAGTTTCATTCAACTCCAAACATGTCAGTTTTTATCAGAGATGCCGTAAAACCTTCCAAAAACGTGAAGCATGAGTGAACGAATATAGTTGCAGTATGATTATAACTACTAGATATAGCATGGTACAATATATATCTTTATGTATACTAAAAGGTTAAAGCAAGGGTCAGAAACTTTTGAAATTACATGTTGGCAAAAATATTGGAAATGATTAAAAATTAGGAATCATTACTCCCATTTACTAACTTTATCCTAGCTCATTAAAAACACTTATACAATGATTATATTAAATGTCCATTGTCTCCAGTGTATGTACCTCATATAACAATGGTAGTTTGCCTACTATACAATATTAGTTCTGCGTCTTTAGCAACTACTTTGAGACTAATATATAGTTCACTCACACTTCACAAAATTCACTCACGGTTCATGTTTCATCAATCTTTACAATAAAGGCCACAGCTTAGCTATACATCATCATATAACAATGGGATTGCATATACAATGAGACAAGAGGTTGTACTACCTATCTAGAGTCATTCATACACACATAAGACCCATCTTGACTCACTATTGTGACTTTGAAAAAAAGAATCACAAAATTTCTACACTTCTCGCAACATGCGCATACCATATGGTAGAGAAATATATACATATATGCCATGATCTGGTACTAACATACACCAAATACTCTTTTTTGATAACTCAGACAGGTCCTTTCTGGAATAGAAATGATAGAAACACCATACAAGATGATAGGTTGACCTCATAGAACTTTAACCATCCAAAAACCTTTGAAAACCTACGCAATTCAATCACGCTTCACGTTCCATCAATCTTTATGAGAAGGGCCATAGCTCAGCTATACATAGTCATATATCAATGGGATTGCATGAACAATGAATTAAGAGGTTATACTACCTGTCTAGAGTCATTTATATACACACAAGGCCCACCTTGCCTGACTACTAATAATTTGGAAAAGATAATTCAAAATTTCGTGAGCATGAGTGAATTCAGTGTGCATTGAAAATCATTATTATCTACCTGGCTTGGGTAATTCTCTAAGTACATCAACAAATTTTCTATTGAGGTTACCCCACTAGGGTACCTGTGCCCTTTTGTAAAGGGCTGGATGGCCACTTTGAAAAAAATTCACTCAAACCTCATCATGTAAAATTCATATGTGACTGGATCTGCGAAAACGGCCCTTAGTGCAGGGTGCTTTTAGGTCCCTTTTCCCAGCGCGTGTTAGGCCGAGCAGTAGAAAAATAGACTTTGCCCTGTTGTCATCGGAAGTTGTCCTATGCTTTCTTGTCCATATTCCCAGGCCTCTGCGCCATAGGGCCCCGACATGTGGATAATCATGTTTTTACATTGAAATATTATGACCTTAACCTTTTAACCTAAATATGCTTCACTATATAGAATCTAAGGTTTTTCTCGCCATGTTTCAGTGCCATTCTGGTCTGTATAGAGGCCAAATACCAACAAATTCTTTATAAATCCAAGCGATTAACCATGCCAAGGCCTGTTGACAGTGCAGAAGGAGACCGGAACTCGGCATGTGACACACTTACGGGTCAAAGGTCAGCAAGCCATAATGGCGGGTGTCGAGATGTAGCGTTATGGAAAACCATTTGATTCTTAATTATTTCGAACAATATGGAGAAATTAGGCATGGCATGTTCATCTAGGATAACTTAGGATGTTTCCCTGTTAATAACTCTACCTGCCACCATTGGATGCTAATGAGGTGTGCAAACATCAAGTGTAGGACTGATTTTTCAAATACTTCATGTACATTGGTACCATTCAGCATGGTGTAGTGGATAGCGAGTCTGTCTATTGCCACAGCGGAAGGGGGACGATTCCCATAGAACCCTGAACGGTTTTAACTGGAAATGAATGACGAGGTTGACTTGGTATATTTTCCAATTTATTAACATGTCCAGATTGTAACCAAAGGCTTCTTGAAGATGTCCAAAAGGTGTTAGAGAAGGGGTATGACCTGATAATGCAACGGGGTTATAACCAAACAAGAAAAAATGTGGCAAGGACCACGGATAGGAGTTGCCATGGATGATGTCACAGATGAGGTTACGGTGGCTGCATTACGTCACTAGTGACGTCATAGGCAAACCGAAAACATAATGGAGTTGCATGGTCGCTACGCTCCGGGCCGCTCATGCGGCCTGCACCTCCAAAAAAGCACTGTCCAAGCCAAAATCGTTAGATAAAACATTATAGGACCATGCATGTGGAAATAATTGCAATGTTCCTTATTTCAACATTCTAAAATCATTTTTAAGTAAAAAAAATCTTTTTGGCATTCATGTTTACACTTTTTGAAAAGTTAGGCTTTTATCAGCACATGTTGCCAGAAAGCAGCTGCAGACCAGCTTAGACCCAATACGATTGTCTGTAGAACCTTGCTTATAAACATTAGGTGAGGCTCCACTACGCGATTTTTGTTGAAAATCGGAGCTATTCTCACAAAAGCAGACACAAACACAGATTATAGAGTGGTATTTGTTATTATTTCAAGGTGTAAATAAAAGATTGAGAGAGCTTTTTGTTTATGTGGGGAAGGCTTTGTGTACAATCTCAGGCACATTTTTGTTGCCAAAAGATGTTTTTGTTTACTAAATCAAGTTGACCTAATGTAAATATTGCAGACTTTCACACTGATGACTCTCTGCAACTCAATATCAGACAGGTTTGATTTTTACAGTACAAGACCCTGCGATCTGTGTGACTGCTGTGTTGTCATCCATAATTGCTGTGTTGATGTTTACATATTGAACTTCCACCCAATTACAGAGTCTGTGCAGGTGCAGGTTAGTTGGTAAATATGGCACACAAGGAGAGAGATCACCCATAAAATAACCCCTGAAATCTCATGTTTACAATTTTGAATCTCATGTTTACAATATAGGAATGTCAACACCCTATACCTTAGGCACTATAGGGATAGAATTCAAACCCCTGACACGTAGGGTAGCAAACAAAGTCTATGAGTTCTGATATAACAACTTAAATTAGATAACTGATATAGGAACATAAATACAAGCAGCATTAGGTTAGTTTATGTATAAGACTAAGCCTCTGTATGCCAGCTTTAAAAAAATCTGTATGGTAAACCACAGGTTATTACCATGTTGTTGTAACTAAGGTGACTAATACAACAGGATTAATCTATATGCCGACAAGATTGATACAGAAACATGTACCAGTAGCTTTGTACAGCTCTACCATTGTTTAACCCATGTTGGGGTATGAGTGAAAGCCTCTGTGTACCAGCTTTATATAAGCTGTATAGATGTAGTAAACTTCTGGTTGTAACTGAGGAGACTGCAGGGTCATTAATCTGTATAGACATCAATGGAGGCATATATGTGGGTAAAAGTGACATAAATAGAGAGAACTAAACGACCGTGGTGTACGAGGTGGCCGATCCAGTTTAGTTCTCTATTTATTATATGTTTTTAGAGGGTTTAAATAAGGAAAAATTAACTAAATCCATTACCATAGCGCCCTGTACGAGTGGCGGTCTGCCATTTTGAATGTTTACATGTGCCCAGAACGAGGCTGCAGTGGTGGGTGTGGTGTTCGGCCCTGCAATGCTATCTCTATGGGAAGAAGTTATTCACATAAAATAAGTAACAAAGTAATGCAGTAGTTTTAACAAGTGACGATGGTTACGTAGGGGGGGTTTAGAATTAAGGGATGGAAACAAAATTCCAAGCATAATCAAATACTATATATCCCCGATTATAAGCCCAGGCTTTTACTGATTTCAAGTGTGTTATTGAACCGGCTCATAAACGAGGCAGTCTTATATTTGAGGCAGGCTCATGATTTATATACTTGAAAAACACTATAGAACCATATCTCTAAATTCCAATATGTATCCACTATTTCTACATATTTCTCTAACTTTAAATCCGTAATCGTCAACTCTATCTATCTTGAATTGTAAAAATATTCCTATTAGAAGTGAAGTTGTGTCCCTCTGTAGGACATGTATTGAATTTTCTTTTTCTGATCAGGCTTATATTCAGGGCCTGGCTTATATTAGGCCCAGTGGCGCTTTTGACCCGACTTATAAATGGGACAGGCTTATATTTGGGCCCCGGCTTATAATTGAGGAAATACGGTATGCATAAAAGATGACGGAATGATGCTCCATCTTTCCTAAAAAGTGACGGAGTGAACGCATGAGAATTATGAGTACCCATGTCTTAGTCTAGGGCCATCCATAAGTGGTGGCATCCAAATCTGACTTCCCATGCAGTTTTTTTTTTACCAATTTTGCAATGCTGAAGGTATATATATATATATATATATATATATATATATATATATATATATATATGTATGGAAAATTAATCCTGTCATGCCGGGCCAACCCCCCCCCTTGCCCCTTGCAGGCTTCATTTTTGGATGGCCCCCTATGACACATTTTGCAGCCCTGTAGGGTTTATGTCATGTATCTGGTCCTTATATCCCTGTAGTAAGAACTAACCAAAATGACTTACATGGCAGTGTTAATCTGTTTGTTTGACAATACCCGTTAGTAAACAGAGACGTTGATACAGCAGGAAAGATTAATTAGTGTAATAATGTATGTACAGCTGAGCAATCATTTGGTGTCATGGATGTTCTAAATGTGTCACATGGTGCCTTCATAACGTGAACACTCACACTGTGACATCTTCCTCTCAACTCGATACATGAATGTATCGCCTAGTTGAGATATCAGCCTGTAGTTGTTCATCCATACCTAGTGAGTCATACTACTGCTGAGTCTACTCCTCTAGGGGAAAACATTTTAGGAATTTCATTCATTGGCCCATGTAAGTCGTTGATTTGAGATTTATAATTTTCAGGGCAAATGAAAGAAGACTGCAGATGCTTATATGGCCATGTTGGCATTATGTGCAAATTCAAACTGAGCTAATATTTCGAAAATAGAAATTTTGTTGCTCTCAGAGAATAAAATCGATATTGTGTGTGAAATACATCTTCATTTCTAGGTGTGTGAATCTGGCAATTGTTCATCTGGATAAAACGTTTGCCAAAGGTCCCAGCTTAACACGGCCTTAACACATGTGTGTGTTTTTTGTTGTTGTTCATCATAAAGACCTCAAGATGGAAATGATCCGCCTGGTCTGGGTCTGCATCGCTGTGTCTGCGGGTACATGTGCTGCACAACCAATAAGCACTCCTGGTCTGTATATCCTATTAACATCCGATTTTTTTTCCATTATGGACGTTTCACAGATACAGAAGAATGCAATGATATGACTTTTTAATTAACTCAAATGCATGAGGGCATCAAGCCCATTATACTGCACCAATGAATTGTTGGTGATCTTTATGCGTGAATATAGACCTAGCAAGTGACTCACCAGGCCTGTATTTGTGCAACACAGGCAAACAGAATTAGTTGCCTAAATATCAAAGACATTGTAGTTTCCCGATTTATCTGGATATATATTCTATCCACTTAATATACGCATTAAGGAGTGAAGCTTCATCTTTCATAAGAATCAACAGAGCATGGGAATGAGAATTTTGAACACTCATGTATTATTATATCTAGCATTAATTTTGATAATCCTATTGTTATTTCCCTGTTGCCGGTGTATGCCAGTCTGTAGGAGATGAATACAAAATATGTAAGTTACTTGGCACCATCATTGTTAGAGTCAGTGATCTTTCGTCTGTATCACTATGTACTACTGTTATTTTCCTGCAGCCAATGTCTGCCAGTCTAAAATATATGAGAACAAAGGCATGTGTTACTGGGTGGACACCATAAATGGTCCACAAAGTAAGGGACAGGGCCGGTGTGCTGCTAACGGTGGGAACCTTGCAACCGTCGACTCTACTGAAACATCAAATTTCCTCAGGAACTTCTTAACTGACACTGGGTATGTTCAATTTTGTGCAAAATTCTAGTTGAAATGGGCCTAACTTTTTTCATTAGGGAAATCATGAGTATTTTTCTCAAGAACAGTCTATGTCAGAAATGGCTTTGATAATTTTGTGCTCCTAAAACTTATACTAAAGTACATGTCTCATCAACAAAGCTTATGTTTTCAGATCTCATCTAAAGTCAATAATTTCATTAAGAATCTTTTTAAGGAGTTGCATATCAATGTCACTTTGGTTTTCATATTTTGAATTACATAAGGGTTACTACATTGGCCATGATGACATTCATATCCTATTGTTATATCACAACGCTGTATCAGTCATGCTTTCCTGTACACATCGTACTGTTTTATAAATGGCAGTTCCTGGATTGGTGATGATGATGTATATATACATATATATAGGCTTATATCATTGTTTAATTACAGTGTTGTTTATGGCTCCTTACAAGAAATACTGCACATCTGGTTCCTTGGGCATTTAATGTAAAGGAAAACACTTTTGCACTACCGATCACTTTTTTATTCCTTAGTGGGGGGTCATAGATTTCCATGTGGTTTGGCTGGGTCTTGTGACAAAATTTTCTACGATAAAAGATAAATGTAACGCTAATGGAATTTCCTTCAAGTGACCATCTAGCCTAGCTGAAAATTGTAGAAAAAATAGAAATATTGTTTTTAAAGCCAAGGTAGACAATCTATATATGGGCCTTATGATTGTACAAATGACTGACTCTAGAAAGGTAGTGCAACCTCTTAACTCCTTGTATGAGTGATCCTATTGGTATATTATGATGTATATCTTTCAATCTTTGAAAGGTCTTTGAGTGTGTAACGTTAATGGAATTTCAGTGGTTATTAATGCAGCCACATCCCCCACAGTACAAGTATTATGTAGGAGTATGATTGCAATGATTCTGTAAAGTAGACATACTAAACACAATGGACAGCTAATATAGTTATTGTGTAAAGGATTTTGAATGAGTTAGGGTAAAGATAGGAATTAGAACTGAAAAATCTTCAGTTTTTCCAATATTTTGGCAGACACATGACTTTAAAAGTTTACAAGGCTTACTTTACTTCTTTGGTATGCATAAAGTCATACATTGTACTAGTCTGGACATTGAATTTGGTGATGAAAAGACTAATTTTATTTAAATTAATCAGGCTGCATAGAATTTTTCCATTAACGTTACATGTTTAACAGTATCTGCCATAGAAACTGACATGTTAGGACTTGATGCCTTGAATTAACCTTTTCAATAAGCCAAGATATAGGGCTATGAGTGAAATATAATGTCATCAAGTAATGCTGAGTTTGTTATATTCAGTTTTAGGCCCCAAATGTGCAGTATTTCTTGGAATGAGCCATATATATATAAGATTGTTTTATTACAGAGTAACGGGTGGTTACTGGATTGGTTATAATGACTGGAACATAGAGTGGAATGATGGCACGCCCTTCTCATGGACCAACTGGAAGGACGGAGAACCCAATCAGGCCTCATGCCACTGTACCATTCACCAGGTTCAGGCTACAATCTTTGCATGGGTTGATGTGAGCTGTTCATGGGACAGGCCAACTCTCTGTCAGCTCCAGGTTTCAGCCCCGATTGAGACCCAGGAGACAAAAAGTAAGTCTTGTCATTCTATATCAGAGAAATAATTTCAGAAAAGACTCAGCCATTATAAAGGAAGTATTTCAGAAATAATATGTCCCTTGTACGGGCCGCATCATTTATTGGCAGATGGGGAAAAGATCTCAGTGAATTTAAAGGGGGTTAGCATAGCTAAGATGTACCTGCTTTAGCAAGTCACATGACTACATATTGACAAATCAGGATGCTGCAATTTTTCCGCTAGGTCCCCTCGAATTTATCAACAATTTTTGACCCGGTACTCATGTTGTTTTTAACCTCGATGTAAATAACCAACATTCAAGTACTGCTACATAAAATGTGACACTAACACTTACCTCTCCTATTGTATCTGTGACATTTCCAGGTAAGCAGTATGACCAGTGATGACTATGAAGGAGTAGCGCAGGGTAGTACAGTGTCTGTGGGTGACCGTGTGGTGGTTGTACAGTCAGCGTCACATATCTCATGTGCAGTAAAGTGTGCAACCAACTCACAATGCTTTGTTTTTAAATACACTCAGGAAGACAAGAATTGTGCAATGTATTACTCTGGAGCTGTTACAATGGCAGCCAACAATTCTGCTGAATGGTTCCAGCAAAGTGCTGCCTAGGCCACAGCAGCAAGTAATATTGGTCAATTGGTATTCTGTGTGGACAGCGTAAAAGATCTTTTAGAACAGTTTGCCAACAAAAGGATGTGAAAGAATTAAAATTACCTATTTGCTTAATCATCAGAGTGAAGTTCTTGATTTCTCCATAAGATTGACTGACACATTGAAAACCAAACAAAGAAAGGTCTTTATGAGTGGGGCCTTACTAAGCTGTGTCTAATATATATTTTAAAATGAATAGAAGAACTTATATTAGTAACTTGTAATGTTTGAAATCCTTATCCCATCCTTATCCTTTTTGTGTATGAAATTCTGAAAATGAAATTATCTTCAAGTGAACTATATGCCCCTTTGACTAATTTCTTACTAGACAAGACAAAAGTCAAATTTCCCCTCCTTTGTCTATTTTGGCAGTTATCCTCAGGTATGTATTGAATAATGACGGAAAATTACCTGTAGGAGGCCTTCCGGGAGAATGAGGGGTTCCCTTGGGAAAAGATTGATTATTTTAAGTCCAATGGTCCATTCTGGGTCCTTTTATCTCTATGTTAAAATATATGAAAATACTACAAAATGATAAAGAGTCATGCCGACAATTAAATGATGAGTACATAGATTTTTGGAGGATGAATAGCATTGGGACAAGAGCAATATGTCATCTCTTGTTGTTTGCAAACACTACACTGGGCTATCATAAAGGTCTACACATATTATGTCATGGCTGATACGAACGTCACTATAGATTAAGCCAGTATATCCCATGGTCGTGGACATTTGATTATTTCTCTTCTTTTCCTCTCATAAATAATAGGCCAAAATATAGCCACATGGAAAGAAAATTCTTCAATGAAATTGACAAAATAGTGGATATCTCAGCTGTTACTTGGTGTAGAAACAAAGATAATATAATGCTTTGTTCCTTATGTTATAGCAAAGATATCAGGATCAATACACTATTGGATGTAATAAGCGCCCAAGGCGCTAAAAAAATTATTTTGACACGGGAAATGTGCCTCAAATCTTGATTCTAATAAGAACCCCCTCCTAAGCCTGTATGTTGTCAGTGAACTTTAGTGGGCCTTCACACCTTAACAGATGTGAAGGCAAGCACCCTTCAACAGAAGTGCCACAGGAAGGTTTTGTGGAGGCTCATACCAATTGTTATCATTTCAGAAGAAGAGGTCTCAAAAACAATTAAAATTGGTCCATTTCAAGTCGAGACCATGAATGGGGGATGGGCACTTATTATTATCTCAAATATGGTATATGGATTGCTCATATTGACCTTTAAGCTGAAAACAATCTAATAATGCTAAGGAAAAGATAGAAAAATGACCTCCCACATTATCATAAAGAAGGTAAAGGCCTGTAAGAAAGTATAATTGTAAAGGTGAACGATGAGCAGTTTGAGCTGACCATTTCTTCATGAGTGTGTCCTTCCCTTTCTGCACTCGGCCTACCAGCCTCATGCGGAGCGGGCAGGATACGCTAGTGAAGAAACAGGAAGCTCAAACTGATCAGAGTTCATCTTAACATTTATGTCAAGGTGTTTGAGTGGAAAATCAATCGATATTTCATCAATATCCTTCAAAATTAACTGTTATTTACCCATCGTCATCGCGAAATGCTGACCACCGCCATCTTGGATGTTTACGTTTCAAAAGGGCTGCACATGTGCGGTGGGCGTATGACATCATCGTGCGGATTTGGCGCTGCTTATTTAATGCAGGGGTGCAATACGAGGGCTTAGTGTGTTTCCTATGGAGTCTCAATATACACCTTGACATAAAGCCTCTACTCTCATCCTACATTTTACAAAAAGGATTTACAAATCTAAATTCAATGTCATGCAGCTGAAGCTAAGTCTGTTTTACTATATCAGGACGGCTGCATCACTACAGCATGAATGTTTTTGGACAATATCAACACATCCTGAACTTTTGAGACTGGTTGAGACGAACAATGTGTTTGTAAACATTGATTAGCTCTATCTGCAACTGAGATACAGAAAAGGCTGGAGCTTAGATTAAGCTGTAACACAAACTGACATGAATAGATCCAGATGTAAATAATATTGTACAGCACGGCAGGCCAGGAAGGTGCTGTCTCCCAAGGAAGCCGGATAAAAAAAGTCGGTTTGTTTGTTTATGCTTGTAGCACAGGATGGGGGAGATGGTCAGATCTGGAAACCCCGGTGAACAGTTCATGCAGAATTGCAGATTTGATTAGAACACTAGAGACACATTCGTTTTCCTCCCAAGTGAAAGAAATAGGGTAAAGATTATGAAGGAGGATCACTGCCCAGTTGTGACATCAGTCTGAAGAACATCATCTAAAATGCAGGTTGGCTGACTTTGAGTTGACTAATCAGTTCATGATCACTGATCAACTGATTAGGGAATAGTCAAGATTTTCTTTTATAAGATGTTTATATACCAACAATATGATACTAACAGTGTTTTTATAACCAAGATTTTCCCTCCTTATAAGGGGCCATGCACATAGGACGTCATCGCTAAAGGGTGCAAGGTTATTTGGCTTTTGATGATTGTGTGAGGATTGATGACTTTTTTTGTGGCTTGAAAGTCTTGCCTTTTCAACTAATTTGCTTCCTCCATTCTCAAGGACTGGGAAAGCAGTGGCCTAATCCCCTACATAACGAAGGTCAGGGAAGCAATTTGTCCCCCTTTTTTTTTGGGGGGGGGGGCAAGTGTACCAGCTTGGAGGGAGAACCAGAAATATACATGAAAATTCAGGCTTATCTGGGACCCTATGATTATATTAGGGGACCCCTATTAGATTAGATTAGAGGTGAAATGATGGAGACTCACAAGTCGACATCTGACTCCATCATGGTGGTGTTGCTGATTGCTTTATTCAAACTATGCATGACCGGTACATGTTATCCAGGGGGCTTTCCCGCCTTAATATTGTCTTTGGTTCGCATCATTCTCAACACCCTACCCACCCCCCAAACCTGCATCACTAGTATCAATGGGGCCCCCTCCTGCTCGCATCCCCTTTGATCCAAAACCAGTAGCACCTATCAATGCAATTAAGTTGATCAAGACTGCATTCACCCTAAAATACCTAATGCTATCCACTTTTACATCCTAGAGAGGGTATTCTCCTGGGGATTTCTCTTTATTTATATTTAGGCCTAACTTATTTATTAGTTAGGCCTACATATGTTTGCCCCTGAGGGAGGGGTCAAGAGATGAATGACATAATATCTAGGGGGTATGATGGAATTGATGACAAAATGATGAAAAGGGGGGCTGGGGTGTTGAAAATTGATGACGTCATATGTGCATGGCCCCCAATAAATATTGATATTTGTAAGATAGCTCACCCTCATTGCTTATGTAACAAATGTGTTTTTGTGCCTCAGCTCTAGTTGCCCTTTTTTTTGTTTCTTTTCAACTTTTCTTTCTAACTGGAACAAAACAAAACGTTTCTTTGTCAAGTGTGACTAATTTAATAGTGCAATGTGCCAAATGGTGAACAGGATGTATGAATGCATCCCTGAGGAGTTACTAGACTTACCAGGGCTGCATTTTTATTTTATGTGAATAACTTCTTCCCATAGAGATAGCATTGCAGGGCCGATCCACACACCCCCAGTGGCGTAATGTGTGCCGATCCACCACAGCGGCCGATCCACCACTGCAGCCTCGTTCTAGGTGCATGTAAACATGCAAAATGGCGATGGGAGCTCGTGCGGTGAACTACGGTAACGGGTTTTGCTAATTTTCAGTTATTTAAACACTCTAAAAACTCCTCGGGGGGTCCACTCGTGGTGGATCGGCCACCTCATACACCACGGTCGTTTAGTTCTATCTATGTACTGTATCATGATGACTAATGGGCCTGATGCACTTATGTATTAGTGGCCTTTTCAAAGTTAAGATAAATTTGAATTCTTCCAGAGAAAGTATTTAACTCATCATTTCTGGATCTGCATCATTCTCCACACCTCATTCCTCTGTTCTTCTTCAGGTAATTTATGATAGCAATATTATCTTTATAATTCAACACAAATTAGTCTTACAAGGGGTACACACATACTTGTCAAGTTATGGGGTAAAAAGTGTGTTTTTCCCTATGATCAATGTCTCACACAATTCAGGTTATACCAAGGGAACCTAGCAGTTTGGGGAATATAGGGTTTAAATAATTGAAAAAGAAATGCGATATTGTAAACCAGAAACATTTAATGTAGAGAAAATACTTATTTAGTTAGAATTATATACCTGATTACCAAAGACATATTTGCATGATTTATCCAGATATTTTATCAATTATGATTATAATTCTCTAGGCAGTGTGTGTCAGTCTGCAGTAAATGAGTACAAAGGTGTATGTTACTGGGCGAACACTACCATGGTAATGGCCGCTGAAGGACAGGCCCAATGTGCAGCTCAGGGAGGGAACCTAGCAACCATTGACTCTGCTGTAACATCAAATTTCATTGACAACTTCTTGAGTGACATAGGGTAAGAATAAAATGGTGTAGCATTTGATATGAAATAGGTGCCAATTCTTTTTGCTAATCATTAGATTGATGCCAATGTAATAAATTTCTCAAAAAGGTGATGAATTTCAAAAGGGAAGTATAGTCTGATAATAACTTAAACATAACTTGAGTATAAATGATTTAAACAATTTTGGCCACAAAATCTGTGTTCGATCAAGTACTCGCTTCTCATTCAAAGTCAGGGGATCATTTCGTTAGAAAAATAGGTTAACGGATTATGCATATATGCATAATCCAGTATATGTGTATTGTTTGATCAAAGTGTTGATGGATCAGCTTTGATGATCCGCATATATCATATTTTCTATCGCAGTATTAGTGGTGGTTACTGGATTGGATATGACAACCGGAACACATTGTGGAATGATGGCACACCTTTCTCATGGACTAAATGGGAGGTTGGAGAACCCAATACCCCTGACATCAATCATTGTACCCTGCTCCGCGTTCTAGATAGGGTGTGGGGTGGTGGTGACTGCACATGGACCAGGGGCAGCCTCTGTCAGCTTCACGTTTTATCGAGTCTAAGCCAGGAGCCAACAAGCCAGGAGACAACACGTCAGGAGCCAATAAGCCAGGGGCCAACAAGCCAGGAGCCAACAAGCCAGGGGCCAACAAGCCAGGAGCAAACAAGTAAGTCTTATCATTTCCTTGTACTAGAATAATTTTAGTAATGACTTAACCCTTGTATGGGCATTTAGGAATTCTTCCTGTATGAGGTCTGAATGATTTAATTTATGTGAGTAGATACTTCCCATAGATATAACATTGTAGAGCTGATCTCCACACCTCCAGTAGTACAACATGTTTCATGACTTAATCGAAAATAAGGTATTGCTGCATAAAATATCACACTAACTCTTAGCTTTCCTTTTGTCTTGGTTCACATTTTCAGATGTCCATGAACTATATCTTCCCACAGATTGATTGTAAATAGTGTATAATATTGAAACAATTTACCCTCATGTTGGGGTATATTCAAGACTCTACCTAGGGAGCCTAGTGGTTTATGAATACATAGTTTAAAACCTCAAAAAGAAATGAATGAATTATTGTAAACCAGAAACATCAAGAAAATGATTATTTAGAATTATGTACCTGATAACTATAAGCATATATTTGCATCATTTATCCAGATATTCTATTAATTTAATTATGATTAAAATTCTGTAGGCAGTGTGTGTCGGTCTGCAGTAAATGAGTACAAAGGTGTATGTTACTGGGCGAACACTACCATGGTAATGGCCGCTGAAGGACAGGCCCAATGTGCAGCTCAGGGAGGGAACCTAGCAACCATCGACTCTGCTGTAACATCAAATTTCATTGACAACTTCTTGAGTGACATAGGGTAAGAATAAAATGGTGTAGCATTTGATATGAAATAGGTGCCAATTCTTTTTGCTAATCATTAGATTGATGCCAATGTAATAAATTTCAAAAGGGAAGTATAGTCTGACAATAACTTAAACATAACTTGAGTATAAATGATTTAAACAATTTTGGCCACAAAATCTGTGTTCGATCAAGTACTGGCTTCTCATTCAAAGTCAGGGGATCATTTTGTTAGAAAAATAGGTTACTGGATTATGCATATATGCATAATCCAGTATATGTGTATATGTATTGTTTGATCACAGTGTTGATGGATTAGCTTTGATGATACACATATATCATATTTTCTATCACAGTATTAGTGGTGGTTACTGGATTGGATATGACAACAGGAAGACATTGTGGAATGATGGTACACCTTTCTCATGGTCTAAATGGGAGGTTGGAGAACCCAATACCCCTGACATCAATCATTGTACCCTGCTCCGGGTTCTAGATAGGGTGTGGGGTGGTGGTGACTGCACATGGACCAGGGGCAGCCTCTGTCAGCTTCACGTTTTATCGAGTCTAAGCCAGGAGCCAACAAGCCAGGAGACAACACGTCAGGAGCCAATAAGCCAGGGGCCAACAAGCCAGGAGCCAACAAGCCAGGGGCCAACAAGCCAGGAGCAAACAAGTAAGTCTTATCATTTCCTTGTACTAGAATAAGTTTAGTAATGACTCAACCCTTGTATGGGCATTTAGGAATTCTTCCTGTATGAGGTCTGAATGATTTAATTTATGTGAGTAGATACTTCCCATAGATATAACATTGTAGAGCTGATCTCCACACCTCCAGTAGTACAACATGTTTCATGACTTAATCGAAAATAAAGTATTGCTGCATAAAATATCACACTAACTCTTAGCTTTCCTTTTGTCTTGGTTAACATTTTCAGATGTCCATGCACCATATCTTCCCACAGATTGATTGTAAATAGTGTATAATATTGAAACAATTTACCCTCATGTTGGGGTATATTCAAGACTCTACCTAGGGAGCCTAGTGGTTTATGAATACATAGTTTAAAACCTCGAAAAGAAATGAATGAATTATTGTAAACCAGAAATGTCAAGAAAATGATTATTTAGAATTATGTACCTGATAACTATAAGCATATATTTGCATCATTTATCCAGATATTCTATTAATTTAATTATGATTAAAATTCTGTAGGCAGTGTGTGTCGGTCTGCAGTAAATGAGTACAAAGGTGTATGTTACTGGGCGAACACTACCATGGTAATGGCCGCTGAAGGACAGGCCCAATGTGCAGCTCAGGGAGGGAACCTAGCAACCATCGACTCTGCTGTAACATCAAATTTCATTGACAACTTCTTGAGTGACATAGGGTAAGAATAAAATGGTGTAGCATTTGATATGAAATAGGTGCCAATTCTTTTTGCTAATCATTAGATTGATGCCAATGTAATAAATTTCTCAAAGAGGTGATGAATTTCAAAAGGGAAGTATAGTCTGATAATAACTTAAACATAACTTGAGTATAAATGATTTAAACAATTTTGGCCACAAAATCTGTGTTCGATCAAGTACTGGCTTCTCATTCAAAGTCAGGGGATCATTTTGTTAGAAAAATAGGTTACTGGATTATGCATATATGCATAATCCAGTATATGTGTATATGTATTGTTTGATCACAGTGTTGATGGATTAGCTTTGATGATACACATATATCATATTTTCTATCACAGTATTAGTGGTGGTTACTGGATTGGATATGACAACAGGAAGACATTGTGGAATGATGGTACACCTTTCTCATGGTCTAAATGGGAGGTTGGAGAACCCAATACCCCTGACATCAATCATTGTACCCTGCTCCGCGTTCTAGATAGGGTGTGGGGTGGTGGTGACTGCACATGGACCAGGGGCAGCCTCTGTCAGCTTCACGTTTTATCGAGTCTAAGCCAGGAGCCAACAAGCCAGGAGACAACACGTCAGGAGCCAATAAGCCAGGGGCCAACAAGCCAGGAGCCAACAAGCCAGGGGCCAACAAGCCAGGAGCAAACAAGTAAGTCTTATCATTTCCTTGTACTAGAATAATTTTAGTAATGACTCAACCCTTGTATGGGCATTTAGGAATTCTTCCTGTATGAGGTCTGAATGATTTAATTTATGTGAGTAGATACTTCCCATAGATATAACATTGTAGAGCTGATCTCCACACCTCCAATAGTACAACATGTTTCATGACTTAATCGAAAATAAGGTATTGCTGCATAAAATATCACACTAACTCTTAGCTTTCCTTTTGTCTTGGTCCACATTTTCAGATGTCCATGCACCATATCTTCCCACAGATTGATTGTAAATAGTGTATAATATTGAAACAATTTACCCTTATGTTGGGGTATATTCAAGACTCTACCTAGGGAGCCTAGTGGTTTATGAATACATAGTTTAAAACCTCGAAAAGAAATGAATGATTTATTGTAAACCAGAAACGTCAAGAAAATGATTATTTAGAATTATGTACCTGATAACTATAAGCATATATTTGCATCATTTATCCAGATATTCTATTAATTTAATTATGATTAAAATTCTGTAGGCAGTGTGTGTCGGTCTGCAGTAAATGAGTACAAAGGTGTATGTTACTGGGCGAACACTACCATGGTAATGGCCGCTGAAGGACAGGCCCAATGTGCAGCTCAGGGAGGGAACCTAGCAACCATCGACTCTGCTGTAACATCAAATTTCATTGACAACTTCTTGAGTGACATAGGGTAAGAATAAAATGGTGTAGCATTTGATATGAAATAGGTGCCAATTCTTTTTGCTAATCATTAGATTGATGCCAATGTAATAAATTTCTCAAAGAGGTGATGAATTTCAAAAGGGAAGTATAGTCTGATAATAACTTAAACATAACTTGAGTATAAATGATTTAAACAATTTTGGCCACAAAATCTGTGTTCGATCAAGTACTGGCTTCTCATTCAAAGTCAGGGGATCATTTTGTTAGAAAAATAGGTTACTGGATTATGCATATATGCATAATCCAGTATATGTGTATATGTATTGTTTGATCACAGTGTTGATGGATTAGCTTTGATGATACACATATATCATATTTTCTATCACAGTATTAGTGGTGGTTACTGGATTGGATATGACAACAGGAAGACATTGTGGAATGATGGTACACCTTTCTCATGGTCTAAATGGGAGGTTGGAGAACCCAATACCCCTGACATCAATCATTGTACCCTGCTCCGGATTCTAGATAGGGTGTGGGGTGGTGGTGACTGCACATGGACCAGGGGCAGCCTCTGTCAGCTTCACGTTTTATCGAGTCTAAGCCAGGAGCCAACAAGCCAGGAGACAACACGTCAGGAGCCAATAAGCCAGGGGCCAACAAGCCAGGAGCCAACAAGCCAGGGGCCAACAAGCCAGGAGCAAACAAGTAAGTCTTATCATTTCCTTGTACTAGAATAATTTTAGTAATGACTCAACCCTTGTATGGGCATTTAGGAATTCTTCCTGTATGAGGTCTGAATGATTTAATTTATGTGAGTAGATACTTCCCATAGATATAACATTGTAGAGCTGATCTCCACACCTCCAGTAGTACAACATGTTTCATGACTTAATCGAAAATAAGGTATTGCTGCATAAAATATCACACTAACTCTTAGCTTTCCTTTTGTCTTGGTTAACATTTTCAGATGTCCATGCACCATATCTTCCCACAGATTGATTGTAAATAGTGTATAATATTGAAACAATTTACCCTCATGTTGGGGTATATTCAAGACTCTACCTAGGGAGCCTAGTGGTTTATGAATACATAGTTTAAAACCTCGAAAACAAATGAATGAATTATTGTAAACCAGAAATGTCAAGAAAATGATTATTTAGAATTATGTACCTGATAACTATAAGCATATATTTGCATCATTTATCCAGATATTCTATTAATTTAATTATGATTAAAATTCTGTAGGCAGTGTGTGTCGGTCTGCAGTAAATGAGTACAAAGGTGTATGTTACTGGGCGAACACTACCATGGTAATGGCCGCTGAAGGACAGGCCCAATGTGCAGCTCAGGGAGGGAACCTAGCAACCATCGACTCTGCTGTAACATCAAATTTCATTGACAACTTCTTGAGTGACATAGGGTAAGAATAAAATGGTGTAGCATTTGATATGAAATAGGTGCCAATTCTTTTTGCTAATCATTAGATTGATGCCAATGTAATAAATTTCTCAAAGAGGTGATGAATTTCAAAAGGGAAGTATAGTCTGATAATAACTTAAACATAACTTGAGTTTAAATGATTTAAACAATTTTGGCCACAAAATCTGTGTTCGATCAAGTACTGGCTTCTCATTCAAAGTCAGGGGATCATTTTGTTAGAAAAATAGGTTACTGGATTATGCATATATGCATAATCCAGTATATGTGTATATGTATTGTTTGATCACAGTGTTGATGGATTAGCTTTGATGATACACATATATCATATTTTCTATCACAGTATTAGTGGTGGTTACTGGATTGGATATGACAACAGGAAGACATTGTGGAATGATGGTACACCTTTCTCATGGTCTAAATGGGAGGTTGGAGAACCCAATACCCCTGACATCAATCATTGTACCCTGCTCCGCGTTCTAGATAGGGTGTGGGGTGGTGGTGACTGCACATGGACCAGGGGCAGCCTCTGTCAGCTTCACGTTTTATCGAGTCTAAGCCAGGAGCCAACAAGCCAGGAGACAACACGTCAGGAGCCAATAAGCCAGGGGCCAACAAGCCAGGAGCCAACAAGCCAGGGGCCAACAAGCCAGGAGCAAACAAGTAAGTCTTATCATTTCCTTGTACTAGAATAAGTTTAGTAATGACTCAACCCTTGTATGGGCATTTAGGAATTCTTCCTGTATGAGGTCTGAATGATTTAATTTATGTGAGTAGATACTTCCCATAGATATAACATTGTAGAGCTGATCTCCACACCTCCAATAGTACAACATGTTTCATGACTTAATCGAAAATAAGGTATTGCTGCATAAAATATCACACTAACTCTTAGCTTTCCTTTTGTCTTGGTCCACATTTTCAGATGTCCATGCACCATATCTTCCCACAGATTGATTGTAAATAGTGTATAATATTGAAACAATTTACCCTTATGTTGGGGTATATTCAAGACTCTACCTAGGGAGCCTAGTGGTTTATGAATACATAGTTTAAAACCTCGAAAAGAAATGAATGATTTATTGTAAACCAGAAACGTCAAGAAAATGATTATTTAGAATTATGTACCTGATAACTATAAGCATATATTTGCATCATTTATCCAGATATTCTATTAATTTAATTATGATTAAAATTCTGTAGGCAGTGTGTGTCGGTCTGCAGTAAATGAGTACAAAGGTGTATGTTACTGGGCGAACACTACCATGGTAATGGCCGCTGAAGGACAGGCCCAATGTGCAGCTCAGGGAGGGAACCTAGCAACCATCGACTCTGCTGTAACATCAAATTTCATTGACAACTTCTTGAGTGACATAGGGTAAGAATAAAATGGTGTAGCATTTGATATGAAATAGGTGCCAATTCTTTTTGCTAATCATTAGATTGATGCCAATGTAATAAATTTCAAAAAGGAAGTATAGTCTGATAATAACTTAAACATAACTTGAGTATAAATGATTTAAACAATTTTGGCCACAAAATCTGTGTTCGATCAAGTACTCGCTTCTCATTCAAAGTCAGGGGATCATTTTGTTAGAAAAATAGGTTACTGGATTATGCATATATGCATAATCCAGTATATGTGTATATGTATTGTTTGATCACAGTGTTGATGGATTAGCTTTGATGATACACATATATCATATTTTCTATCACAGTATTAGTGGTGGTTACTGGATTGGATATGACAACAGGAAGACATTGTGGAATGATGGTACACCTTTCTCATGGTCTAAATGGGAGGTTGGAGAACCCAATACCCCTGACATCAATCATTGTACCCTGCTCCGGGTTCTAGATAGGGTGTGGGGTGGTGGTGACTGCACATGGACCAGGGGCAGCCTCTGTCAGCTTCACGTTTTATCGAGTCTAAGCCAGGAGCCAACAAGCCAGGAGACAACACATCAGGAGCCAATAAGCCAGGGGCCAACAGGCAAGGAGCCAACAAGCAAGGAGACAACAAGCAATGAGCCAACAATCCAGGGGCCAACAAGCCAGGGGCCAACAAGCCAGGGGCCAACAACCCAGGAGACAACACATCAGGAGCCAACAAGCCAGGAGCCAACAAGCCAGGGGCCAACAACCCAGGAGACAACACATCAGGAGCGAACAAGCCAGGAGCCAACAAGCCAGGGGCCAACAACCCAGGGGCCAACACATCAGGGGCCAACTAGCCAGGAGCAAACAAGTAAGTCTTATCATTCCCTTGTACTAGAATAATTTTAGTAATGACTCAACCCTTGTATGGGCATTTAGGAATTCTTCCTGTATGAGGTCTGAATGATTTAATTTATGTGAGTAGATACTTCCCATAGATATAACATTGTAGAGCTGATCTCCACACCTCCAGTAGTACAACATGTTTCATGACTTAATCGAAAATAAGGTATTGCTGCATAAAATATCACACTAACTCTTAGCTTTCCTTTTGTCTTGGTTCACATTTTCAGATGTCCATGCACCATATCTTCCCACAGATCGATTGTAAATAGTGTATAATATTGAAACAATTTACCCTTATGTTGGGGTATATTCAAGACTCTACCTAGGGAGCCTAGTGGTTTATGAATACATAGTTTAAAACCTCGAAAAGAAATGAATGAATTATTGTAAACCAGAAACGTCAAGAAAATGATTATTTAGAATTATGTACCTGATAACTATAAGCATATATTTGCATCATTTATCCAGATATTCTATTAATTTAATTATGATTAAAATTCTGTAGGCAGTTTGTGTCGGTCTGCAGTAAATGAGTACAAAGGTGTATGTTACTGGGCGAACACTACCATGGTAATGGCCGCTGAAGGACAGGCCCAATGTGCAGCTCATGGAGGGAACCTAGCAACCATCGACTCTGCTGAAACATCAAATTTCATTGACAACTTCTTGAGTGACATAGGGTAAGAGTAAAATGGTGTAGCATTTGATATGAAATAGGTGCCATCATTTTTTCTAATCATAAGATCGCTGCCAATGTAATAAATTTCTCAAAAGGTGATAAATTTCAATGGGAAAATCATAAGAATTTTCCTCAAGCATAGTCTGATAATAACTTAAACATAACTTGAGTATAAATGATTTGAACAATTTTGGCCATCAAGTGCTCGCCATCAAGTGCTCGCTTCTCATCTATAGGCTGGGGAGGATTTCATTAGAAAAATATAGTTGCTGATAGGTTACTTGATGATACGTATATGTGTATATGTATTGTTTGGTCACAGTGTTACTGGATCAGTATATTTTCTATCACAGTGTGAGTGGTGGTTACTGGATTGGATATGACAACAGGAAGACATTGTGGAATGACGGCACACCTTTCTCATGGACTAAATGGGAGGTTGGAGAGCCCAATACCCCTGACATTAATCATTGTACCCTGCTCCGGGTTCTAGATAGGGTGTGGGGTGACGGCGACTGCACATGGACCAGTGGCAGTCTATGTCAGGTCCAGGTTTCACCAAGTCAGGGCCAGGAGCCAAGAAGTAAGTCTTGTCACTTAATGCACATTCGTCGTCATGATGCATAAATACAGTTCTGCTGAGTAGCTTGCAAGGGCTGCATTCAAGCATCAAGTTAACCCTACAGGGACAATGCTAGAGGGTCACCATAATGCACCAATGGAGTGCTGAGAAGCAGTCTTGCCATTTCTGAACATTTTTTTCAAATATTAGTGTGATAAGTAGAGAACTTGACCGCTTTTTACTTTATTACTATATTGTACATTATACCATATACACCATCCATTATCGCTCATTACATGTACTCGCCTATAATGTATGCAGTAGTACCACACCTGGCCACTAAGGGGTGGTACACCCGATGGTCATTGTGTATATACAGCCTGGTGCTAGTACACCTGCCAGCATTACCATCTAGCTATTCGCTGAGTTAACATCTCTTCAGCATGTACTTCTGTACAATAAAGCTATCATCAATTATCCACTAATCGCCAACTTCTTGTTATCACTATGTTTATTATTTGGCTATAATGCCCCATAGCTAGATATGACATTAGCAAAACTTAGAAACCCGGAAAAACATTTATTTCTGCCATTTTTCTACCATGTCAGTTACATCAAAGAAATATTCAGCAAAATAATTGCTGCATTAAATGTGACACTAACTCTTACCATTCCGTTGTCTCGGTGACATTTCCAGGTAATCAGTATGAATATAAAGGAGTGGCGAAGGGCAGTACAGTGTCTGTGGGTGACTGTGTAGTGGTTGTACAGTCAGCGTCACGTATGTCATGTGCAAGGCAGTGTGTAAGCACCTCACATTGCTTTGTATTTAAATACACTCAGGATGACAAGAATTGTGCAATATATGACTCTGGAGCTGTTACAATGGCAGCCAACAATTCTGCTGAATGGTTCCTGAAAAGTGCTGCCTAGGTCACATCAAAAAAATAGTTTGGTCAATTGGTATTCTGTATGGACAGAGTAAAAAATCTTTTAGAAGGGTTTGCCAAGAAAAGGAAGTGAAAGAATTGAAACAAATAATTAGGTTGATTTATAGCCATCATAAGAGTGAAGTTCTTGGTTTCTCTATAAACTTGACTTACACACTGAAAAACAAACAAAGAAACGATTTACTCGATGGGGCCTTACTAAGCTGTATCTTTACTATATTTTCAAATCAATAGAAGAACTTAATGTTTGACATCCTTGCCCCATATGCTTTTTGTGTATGAAATTGTGAAAATAAATTGATCTTCAAGTAGACTATCTGCTCCTTTGACTAATTTCTTATTGCT
Source organism: Acholoe squamosa (assembly GCA_949317995.1). NCBI lineage: Eukaryota > Metazoa > Annelida > Polychaeta > Phyllodocida > Polynoidae > Acholoe > Acholoe squamosa. The sequence continues at coordinate 66,782,923 of OX439048.1, read as the reverse complement.
AAACATTCTTATAAAACATATTTTACCTGGAAAGTATTCAAAATGCTTGAGTTTGAGTTTTTTATGTTTTTATTACCGAAGTTTCATTTGCATGATCTTTCACAAGTAATATTGGGCTGACATAACCTAGTATAATCTAGTTACAGTCAGGAAATGATTTTCATGAACAAATGGATCTATGATAACGTTCATGGAATCAGCAGTATAAATATCCAACATTCAAATAAGAATTTTATAAATATTTTGCGTGAGTTCACACAGAAAACATATGCACTATCATAACACTTGTCCTTATCATGACATAGTAAACTCATTTCAGCACTTATACTGCAAAATCTATATTGAAATGTCTCATACTTATACAAGAAGAGGATTCTCAGATAACCCTCTTTCAAGCATCTGGGGGTATGTTTGGGATTTCGACCTGGCCGGAAGTTGTATGACATCACACGGGAGACAAAAGTTTGTGTCACCGCAGCTCCTCAGGGCAGTGTCGGGACATGGTTTCAGATGAGATTTCATCTGAATCATTGGTTTCAGATGAGACCTCATCTGAATGTAATGCTGTCGGGCGCCCGTTGGCAATGATATTTACACTATATTAAAAAACTTCGAAAGATAATCAATACCCACACAAAACCAGACAAGTTCAATTAAATTTTCACTTTTTATTTGGGGTTTGTAACATCGAGAAATTGGGGGGTTTGATCATTTGAATGCAACGTTTCATTTATTTTTAATGAACTTCTTCAGGCAATGATGTCTTTTCATTGACTTGGCAGTGTTTAAGTACATTTTCAGGATCCAATTCGTTGTTGGTTACGTTGTGTGTTGCTTAGCAACGGTAGTCAGGTGTCATTGTGAATAGATGATGTCATCATGTAGGCAGGTCACATGGTGTTATGATTTCTATAATTAGATTGGGTCTATAAATAACTTTGATGATATTATAAATAGATTTGTATGGCCTGGGTATATGAGATACCGGTACATCTAAATACTAAGGTTTTAACATTTCTCACATATATATAAAAGATTGTCATGCAAGCATGAATGTGTATGGACTTCAATTGCCATAGTGGTTGTACTGTAAAATTTGGAAGTAGTCATTGGCAATTCTTCGATCTATGTCTTGTAGCATCCTATAGATGTTGAATAGGGTAGCTCTTTTCAGATGAAATTCAGACTGGTTGGTATGAGTTCTGGTGGGGTTGTAGGATGGGTTGTCATGATAGTCTGAGTGGTGTCTGCGGTGGTCATTGTGTCTTGATCTGTGTTGGTGGTTGTCCCTAGTGGGGTTGTCATGCTGATGGTGTCTGGACTTCTTGTGGCGGTGGGATGTGGTGTTTTCTTCAGGTCTTTTAAGTTCTTCAATCTTTTCCCTAAGGTCGACTGTGATATCACTTCGTGGGGTGGTTTCTTTGAAATGGGTTTTGTGTGCTGGTTTGGCTGGAGGGGTTTTGGTTGGGGTTTTGATGCGTTTGGTTGCTGTTTGAGTTTCTTCGTCATCACTACTTATTTCCCCCTCCGAGGAGGAGGATGATGAGCTGGCACTGTCTGAGGTGAATGAAGTTTCAAGGTCTTTAGTGAGTTGGGCTAGGTCTGGCGTGGTGGTTTTGTTGGTTTCAGGGGTGGTGCTTGAGGATACTGATGAGTTGGAAGTGCTTTTCATTGCTTTGAGTTCCTTCTTGGTGAAGGTGGCATCGACAATGGATGTCTTTTTTGCAGTCTTTTATGGGTGAGATGGGTCTTGGTTTGGCGTTGATGATGAATTTTTTCTTCTTTGGATTACTTGGAAGGGTTGGTTGACAGCGTTTTCTGCTGGTGGGGTCAGTGGTAGGTTCAATCAAGATGGTTTTGGGTTTTGATTCTTCAAGATCTTTGACGGCTTTCTTACATTTGGTGATGGCTTGATTTTCCTTTTTTGCATCAACTTTACCTGGTGTAGTTTTGGTGAGGTCCACAATGGGCGATGGGTCAGGATTGTTGTTGTTTGTGTCCTTCTGTGTCACCTTCTGGTGATCTGAAACAAAAGATTCACCTTTGTAAGCAATTCTAAATTTGACTTTTTTGGGGTCCCAGTGTGGTAGACATTTTAGTTTTTCTACAGGTCTGGTGTTGAATTTCAGTTGTGCAGTTGGGTTGGATTTTATATAGTCAGTTGATAGGTGAATATTTCGTTGGTGCCGTCATAGGTTGCTCTGGTTAATGCAGTAAATGTTGCAGTTTGTGAAAAAACATTTGAACTTACCACTGTTCTCTATGTAGGAGTCTGTCAAAGTTGCCATGTTGTTATGTGTTGTTTTCAAGTGTTCTTCTATAGAGTCCCTGTTGTTTTGAATTGTTGCGCTGCAGAGGTCACAAGTGACCTTGCTGAAGAAAGACATGTTGTCTTTGTTGAGCGGTTGACAAAGTCTTCTCTTAGCAGTGGATAGCTTTGTTGTGCTTCGTTGAGCGTGGTCGTAAACACATGTGTGTGTTTGTAAATATCGAAACCATTGGCCTTATATAGTGGTGCGGGATTGTGAACGTCATAGATGCGGTTGTCATGGGAATGTGGATGTGGGTCAGGTCAAAGTTCAGCGCTTCGCGGAAAAGTCTGCCATTTTGGATCCGGTGAGGTGTTGTTATAGTTTTCCATTGATACCCTCCGGCCTCATCGTCCGGAGTATGCGGATATATGCTTCTTCAAGTCGTTTGCGGACATTGTTGTTGTCAGGTGAGGAATCTAGTAGTGTGATTATGAGTTCTTTAGGGGATACATCATGATCCCGCATGTGTTTGGCCACTTCTGTATTGCGCTTGGCAGTGATGTCACCTTTGTGGCCGGTGATCCTGTCGGCGACCCGTTGGCCGGTCTCGCCTATGTATTGTTGCCCACAGGCTGGGCAGGTCAGACAGTAGACTACACTTTTAGTCTGACATGTAATATTTCCCCTGACTGGGACTCTTTTCCCAGTAGTATGTGATTTTAAGTAACTTGTTTGAGCTATGTTTGAACAGTGTTTGCAACTTAGGATGTTGCAAGGCCGACTTTGATTTTTGATGGGGGTGAAGGGGAATGCAGATTTTGTCAACAAATCTCGCAGATTTGGTGATTTTGTGTATGCCATGGTGATTTTGCTTTTCCTGAGTTTACTCAGGAGGGGGGAAGGACCTATCATTGTTCTGGCTATTTTCAAGTATTTCTGTGCTCTGATGTTGTTGGGGCTGTGTTGGATGATGAACGGTATGATGCTTCGTTCTGCTTTTTGTTCTTTTGTAGGAGATCCTTGCGGGGGACTTGATGTGCTTTCTCAATGGCTGACTTCACCTTCTGATGTGGATGACCCCTCAGGGTGAGTTTTTTCAGTAGGTATTGTACTGATTTTTCGAATTCTTCTGATTCAGAGCATATGAGATGATATCTTAATGCTTGACTGTAGGCTATGCTTTCCTTTTGGCTGGTTGGGTGGAAAGAGCTATGATGTAGGTATGGTCCTGAATCTGTGGGTTTACGGTAGACTTTGGTGTGTAGTTTGCCCGCTTTGTTGTAGACTGTTGTGTCTAGGTAATTGACTGAAGTTTGACTGCATTCATATGTGAACTTTATGCTTCTGTGTAGGTTGTTCATTCTTCTCATTTCTGTCTTCAGTTCTTCTTCAGTGCATTCATAGATGGCAAAAATGTCATCTATGTAACGTTTCCAGAGTTTAGGTGTGAGGGGGCTGGAAGTGATGATTTCTTCTTCTAGGAAGTGCATGAATATGTTGGCATATGTGGGTGCTACTTTTGTTCCCATGGCTGTTCCTTGGACCAGATGGTAGTGTTTTGAATTGAAGTCAAAGACGTTATTCTGTAATACTATTTTCAGTAGTGTGACTACAGTGTTTGTGTCAATTTCTCGGTTTGGAAAAAGGGTTAGGCTGGTTTCAACCACCTCTAGGCCCTCTCTGTGTGGAATTGAATTATACAAGGCACTGACGTCAATGGTTACTAGATATTCAGTAGTTTTGATGGTGTTGATTTTTTCAATCATGTTCAGGAAGCTCTTGGTGTCTTTCAACAGGCAGGGGATTTTTGTTAGTGTAGGCTTTAGTATGTTGTCAAGCATTTCTGAGATTCTGTCAGTTGGGGAGTTTATCCCCGAGACAATGGGTCTTCCAGGATTGCCCTCTTTGTGGATTTTTGGTAGGCAGTAGAATTGTGCTGTTCTCACATTGGCTGGTAGGAGTTTGGTGACTGAGTCTTTGATTAATTTTCCAGCTTTTTCAAGTTGGTTGATTTCTTTCTTGAGTCGTTGTGTTATGACTTTGGTTCTGTCATATTCATTTGGTCTGTTGTAGGTGGTGTCTTTTAGTTGTGTTTCACATTTGTTGATATAATCTTTGGTGTCAATAATAACTATGGCTCCTCCTTTGTCTGCTGATTTGATGACAATATTGTCATCTTGTATGAGGTCTTGTAGTGCTTCTTTCTGTTTTTCTGTCAGATTGCTCTGAGGTTGTGCTTGTTCATTTTTCATCATGTTGTTTAGTATGTATGAGTTGAAGGCCAGTATGTCTTCATGGTAGGGTGGAGATGGTTGCCAATGTCCTTTCTTTCTTGGATAGACGGTTAGGGTGGGTTGTATGGACTGGAGTCTCTGAAGTGGTAATTTAAGTAGATCCATCTGTTGAATAGCAGGGTGTCTCTAACTGCATTAATGTGGTTGGATTTTGTTGGTGTTGGAGCAAAGGATAGGCCTTTGTTGAGAAGGGTTATGTGGTCTTCATTTAATTGTTTTGTTGAGAGGTTGCAGATGGCTGAGGTATCTGTTGATTCCCGGTATTTTTTGTGGCGCCAGTTTTTTTGTCGGCTGTTTTCTCCTTGTTGTTGGTGATTTCGGTTTCTAGGTTGGTGATTAGTTTTTTGATGAGGTTGAGAATTTCTGGACTGCATTTTGTTCTGATCTCATTGAAGATCTCCGTGTATTTGGCTTCTAATTCTATTCTTCTATCTGCGTAGTAATTGTTGAGTAGGTCTCTGAGTTCTTTCCCACACTTCAGTTGGGCTTCCTCCCACTTGAGTTGGAAGCTCTAGCTGATGGCTGGGACTTGGGCTGTGACTTTTGGTTGTAATCCCTTTGGGATGATGTTCTTGATTATACAAGTACTTAGGTATTTTTCGTGTTGTTTGGCTTTGGTGAGGCTGATTGCCACCTTTCTGGCTAGTTTGTAGTGTGGTTGGACGTCGGCTGGTATTCTGAGTGTTTCTGTTGGATTTGTTGTATCCCCGTCAATTTCGTCGTAGTCTTCTTCTATGTAGTTTTCTGTGTAGTTAGGGTCGGCCTTTTTTGAATCCATTTATGATTCTGTAGGTGAAGATCCCATTAAGGATGCCTGTGGCTTAGAGTCTCACTGACGGTATGGAAATAAAATTAGCACACAATTCCCCTAGAAGGCTATGAGCTTGTTGGTGATCCCAAGAAGGATGCTTGTGTGGTGGAATAAATAATTCGAAAGATAATCAATATCCACACAAAACCAGACAAGTTCAATTAAATTTTCACTTTTTATTTGGGGTTTGTAACATCGAGAAATTGGGGGGTTTGATCATTTGAATGCAACGTTTCGTTTATTTTTAATAAACTTCTTCAGGCAATGATGTCTTTTCATTGACTTGGCAGTGTTTAAGTACATTTTCAGGATCCAATTCGTTGTTGGTTACGTTGTGTGTTGCTTAGCAATGGTAGTCAGGTGTCGTTGTGAATAGATGATGTCATCATGTAGGCAGGTCACATGATGTTATGATTTCTATAATTAGATTGGGTCTATAAATAACTTTGATGATATTATGAATAGATTTGTATGGCCTGGGTATATGAGATACCGGTACATCTAAATACTAAGGTTTTAACATTTCTCACATATATATAAAAAAAAAACCATTATTGGTTTGCTGGTTATGAAGTGAAAATTATTGACTGCCTCAGCCTTGAGTACCCTTAGGGTACCAGATGAAGCGAAATTTCTGGACTATAAACCGTCGAGGAAAGTTTCAATTAACTCATTTTTTTTCTCCATTTTGTTAGATTTTTTATTTTCAGGGTTCACTAAATTGATACCTCCTTTGAAATACCTATCAAGTTCAGAACCAAATTGGGTTTCATGAAAAAGTATTATCTAATACACAAAATATTGACAGAGGGTTTGGCAACAGGTGGCACCCAGGTTTGAGTAAATTTTTTCTGATATAATTCATTGAGATGAAAAGTCCCATAACTACGGCAACGGTCTGACGTCCGCACACCAGATGCTGGGGACAAAGTGGTGCTCTGCACTTGGTGCTCTCACTCACATCACATAAAAAAGGCTACACTGGGGCCCTGCTCATATTTGAAATCCATTATACTGCCATCATACTGCCCCCATCTCTTACTTATACACATGACATCATCTTCTCTGTCATTTAGTGTGTGGATGAAAATGCCAATAGTCCCATCATTTGGGAGAATTCTGCAGATGTATAGCATGCGTAGGACTGAAGCATACAAATCTGTCCATGATAGTATTGCTAGTAATCTATACTATCTCCACCCATAATATGATAGCAAATGTACTTGAATTTGAGATATCTCTCCCTGAACTTTTGAAGTGGACGCCTCCCAGAAGAGAGAGGTGTAGAGAGGCTCTATTTTTGAGGCAACAACACGTCACTAGGTAACGTCACATCACTAGGTAACGTCATGTCTCTAGCAACGGCCCTGTTTACTGTGAGGAAAAGGCCCGGTGAAAAGGTAATACTTTCTGTGAAAAGTAGGCACAGATTGCCATGGAAAGTAGGCACAGGATACCGTGAAAGGTATGCATAGGATGCTGTGAAATGTAGGCACAGGATGCCGTGAAAGGTATGCACAGATTACCATAAGAAGTAGCCACAGATTATCATGAAAAGTAGGCACAGGTTGCTGTGAAAAGTAGCCATAGTTTGCTCCCCCACAGTCATGGATTCAGACCACAGCTAATCATCAGTACGGCTCATCAGTAGTATAGTATGTATCGGAACGGGACTATAGCTAATCTAAGCATATTACTCACTGGGCATGCAGCGCCTCCATTTGGTCACGTGACCTGTGACATCACTGGACCCCCGTGGTGCACCTCATTTGCATAATAGGCCACGCCCCCTTAGCCAATCAGAGCCCGGAGGGGCACTTCAATTTTTTTTGATATGGGTGTGTGGCTGAACCCCCGACTAACCTTAACCTTGCTAGGGCCCTAAATCGCGTTTTTTTTCTTCAAAACCCTACCCTTGCTAGGGAACTTTTGACATAACAGTCTTAGATTTTGCTCAAAATATCTTAAATTGACCTTGTTTGGGAGAAGATTTGAATTTTGTTCATACTATTTTCATGAAAACTGGGAAAATATTCACGAAAATTTCTGATTTTTCCACTTGAATTAGGGTATTTTGCTGAAAGTTGACCCTTGCTAGGGACATTTTGGTATGACACCAGTCGCTTGGTAGGGACATTTGGCTGAAAAAGTACCCTTGCCAGCCGCACATATGTGTATGTCCAACATAGGGAGTGCCCCCCTGGGAATCAGAGCCCTCCATTTGGTCACGTGACCCCTCATTTTCATAATAGGCCATGCCCCTTTATGCTAATGAGACCTCATTTGCATAATAGGCCATGGCCCCTTAGCCAATCAGAGCCCTCCTTTTAGTCACATGACCTCTCATTTACATAATAGACCACGCCCCTTTATGCTAATGAGACCTCATTTGCATAATAGACCACGTCACTTAGGCCCCCTGTGGAGTGATTTCCAAATGGGGGTCTCTGATTGGCTAATGGTCTAGGTCACGTGACCCGATTATGTAAATGGGGTCGACCGACCATGTGACCTCCCTTGTTTGTAAACAACACGTGATCTAGCCAAGTGACTTAACCACATGGTTTCAATAATAGTTTATACCCCCTTGATCACGTGGTGTAGTCACGTGACCACTTGTTTGTAAACGAGGGGTGGGGTTAATTATGCATGAAAGGTCTGAGTTTTTCTCGAGAAGAAATGTTTAAGTGTTGGTAAATTTTACTGTTGTATACCTTTTTTCGATGAGAGGACAAAATAAAAAAATGTTAAAAAAATTTGCGCCCTTTAGTTTCTAACATCTGTGATTTTACCGTATAAAATTCTTTAATAAAAAAATATTTAAAAGGATGATTATGGGGGTGATACCGTATGATAGAGGATGAAGAAGGAGAAGATGCAGCAGTTTACCTTTGCGAAGACTGCAACATAACATTTAAGAAGAGGAGGAAGGCACTACTACCATCAACACCCCACTGCTACCTTTATTCTAGTCTCTTTATTTAGTGAACCCACCCTGTTTTTTTTGGGACAGGGGTGGGTTTTACTGAGTATAAAATTCTTTAATAAAAAATATTTAATAGGATGATTATGGAGGAGATGCCGCATGAAAGAGGATGAAGGAGGAGAAGATGTCAGCAATTTACCTTTGTGAAGACTGTGACATATCATTTGACAAGAAGAGTGAGGCACTACTACCATGAACACCCTGCTACTAGCTTTATGCTAGTCTCTTTATATAGTGGTATGCAAGGGAGAAGCTACATAAAAGGTGTGTAAGGCAAAAGCGTGAAGCGACGCTAGTAAAACGATGGAGTAACGTAATGAGCGGGTGGCGCCATACGGCGTAGATGGTAGTCTCTTTAGATAGTGATGTGTGAGGGAGAAGACACATAAAAGGTCTGTAAGAGTGACACAAGTAAAACGATAGTGCAACGTAAGGGTGGGTGGCGTCAACTAGCCCAAATTTTTTAATATTACAAATCTGATATATACTAATAAATCACCATCAAGCTTACAACGCTCTAACTCAGATCAAGTAGAAGTTAAAAATACTACCTACTTCTAGTGAAACGTTAGACTGAGGTAATGATTAATTTGTGGTGAATAATGTAAAGTATAAAGGGTATACATGACTGTGATACTTTTTTTGTGATACCCAATTAGGGGATTACCACGGTTATGTAACCCCTTATTTTATCTAATTAGGAGATAGTTGACCCTGCCTTAAGATCAGAGGTGGGTTTACTAATATTAAAAAAGGATGAGTGTGGAGATGATGTTGGATGAAAGAGGGTGAAGCAAGCAAGTGGTTAAAGTAGATGAGAATTTTTTTCCCCAGTATTTGCTCAGTACCACCACTGCACATGCCAGATAGAAGGATATGGGAATGGTTTAATATTAGTTTTGGGAGAAAAGGGCGAGGCAGGTGTCGTGCTTGCAGCTCAGCCACGGACATGTAGGGGGAAAGTCGCCTGGGGGCCGACTACCCTTAGCATACCAGCTGCCATAACAGTCAGTCACCAGCCGACTTTGTTTTGGAGTGGTTCTAAGTGTTGCTGATTTATGCTGTGGCCTGCCTCCCTTGGATGTTCACCATGGTTACACCTGTTGTTACCAATCATAGCTCTGCTCTGCTACATCCTCACGTACTGTATACATATGCAAGTATCACACCTGTCTTAGCTCATCAGTATTAATAGCACCCCAAACATGGCGGACGTTGTATTTTGGATGAAACAAGGAGTGGACAACGTCCACCACACTGACAGACTAGGTGGACACTAACCTATATGGTTTATGGTAGAAATCTGTGACCACTTCCCATTATCACACTGTCTTTTGTACAGTTAGAAAAACTTACCAGAAAAGGGAACGTGAACCCCAAAGTGTCCAGTCTCCTAAGGATTTGTATATGATCAACCCAACACTGGCTGAGAGGGTCACTGATACCGTTGATGGTAGGTAAATATTTTGACTTATAAATCCAAAATGGATGGTTTCGATTTATTGTGTAAATTATCCAGGGTCCCTACCGTCTTACCTTCGGTCACTAGCGGCCACCCCCATGTTCATTCAAAATAAAATCGTTCCAAGGTTATTTTTAAATGTCAGTACCGTTTGGAAGATACCATTTCACTTATGTAGGGATGACAGATGTCCATTCATACGCACAACATTTGATGTGGTGCCAGATAGCACACCCCAAATATATCAATATCACATTAGCTACTTGACCAATCTTGTTACACCAGTAGACAGTCATAACTGACACAATAGACAGGTTTACACTGTTACTTATCAACACAAACGCAGTCTGCAACGTCTGACCACTATTTTCACGCCAAACGTGGCAGCCCGATGCCATCTTGGATTTGTATTAAAATACCGAAATTAATGACTGTCACGACCGTCACCATGACAACCATCAGTCATGTGATGCACGCACATGGTGTGAGAGTCACAACAACAACAACGACACATGTTAGCACAATGGATTAATCAAAAACTACACCTACCTTAGTTTCCATTAGGCACTCCCTGCGCCGGCGCCGGAATGACTTGCCACTGAATCTGAACGATTCTAAAATATGAAATAATACACGATTTAGATCAATATCCCAAACAAAATCACAGTCAAAAATTCAAAATTCAGAAGCAATACCAATACAACACTTACTGTCCGGCCGCCATGGTCACTGTAATGTGAACATGTGCTCCGTTTGGAAAAACCAAATCTACCACGTAAATCTCATTCGTCGTAGCTCTAGTTATGTAACGTTATAATTTTTTTTATTCTCATAATTTTGACCACAATTAAGTTCTCAACTACAACCATCAACAATATTAGGTCCATGGTTGGTAGACCAGTGGTAGAAGTTGACCCGAGCAGGTCACGTCTATATTAAAACCCATAGACAAATACATCATTCTCACCATTATGGTACAGTGTCAGCTCAGTGCAGCCACCTGGTGTAGATGAACTAACCGAAGCGTCCTTAGCTACCCAGCCCACGCTACACCCAAAAAAAGATATCCATAGTGCTCTCAATGGAATAGTGTATGTGATCGATACTAATAAATACGTTAAATACCTTAGATACATTAAATACGTTAGATCATACATTCCTTTAGATACATACAAGCCCACCCCTTTTTATAAAACTGTGGATTTTAAAAATCAATACTGGAAATCATGTAAATATTCATTACTGTCATGAGTTTGTTATCTATCTCTTAAATCAGTGTGAAAAAGGGTGTAGTTTTACAACACGACTAATGTGAAGATTATTTATGTATGATTGTGAATTTTAGATCACTGTAGTTCATCTAAGACTAATTCATAAACTATACATCTATAATACATTTGGTTGGGTGTATACTACATAGGACGGTATGGAAGGTTTATGCTACCGGTGAATGTTTTTAATTAAACCGTTGTCCTTAAGTAGCTTAAGATGGTGTCACTGTTTCTATTTGAGATAATCACTTCACCAATGTAACATATATTTCATTGCAATAAATTCAACTTTGTGTATAGACGTTTGATTCTTGTTTTAATAAAGAAGTATATTGTCAGACATATGTTGATGTCCAAAAAATTGTGTGTTTGTCATTAATAGTGTGGAATACAGAGCTGTTTTGTTTACACTACCATTTCAATGACTCTATATTTGTTACAAGTACCATGCAGCCAGATTGTGACCGTATGACCAAATACACACCCAACCCTCTCATTGCACTGAGAGAGGTGGTGGGGTACCTTGCAGCCTTGACCGATTCATGGTTGAGACCCCCCTTCATAAAGGGGGGATGTTGTAGTGACCCCCTTCATAAATGGGGTCTCTGCTATCTCTCAACCAATTCAGTTGTAAGGCTGTGACCCCACAACAGACAGCGTTGACCTCAGTACCATACCTACTGGGGTCCAACGCCCCAATTGAACCAAAGGTAATAATTAGTTCCTCGACTTCTCACTAGGTGATGTTACTAGGAGCTCGGTTGGACTGTTCGCTTACCGTACAGGCATTCATTGATGTAAATTAGATCAATATTGATGGTGTACTATATCAATTTCGTTTAGGTATTGTTTAAAAAATACAGACCTAACACCTGAAGCGGTTTCTCTCGTAGACTCAGGTAGACTATAACAAGGTCGACATTGGTCGACACCTTTTTGGTAAATGTCAAAAGTTTTACAAGTAGTATTGAGTGAGGATGATGTAAGCGTGGGCACCGCTGAGGCGGCTGGTGCACCATCCATAACGATGGGGCTACCATAAGCCAGACATTGTTTTTCTACAGTGACACCAGTTGCTGCTGCTATAGCAACCTGTTTTTCACAGGTTAGACTATTTTGGCACACTGGTCCAACCGTCTCAGTAATTGTGAAACTATGGGAAACGCTGTCACTGGGAAAACGCTGTCACAACAGGTTCCAAGGATCATATAGCTTCTCTACAGAACCACCCATGTCATACATACAGTAATATGAGTAGTAGTACCGCTGTTTGCCACCAGATGGAGGCGCTATTGGTGTAGTAAAGAATTTTTTAAGGTAATTAATCAATTTTGGGTCTAAATCAGATCGAACTTTACATATATACGATGTTATTTATGTTCCAAACAGTGTTAAATGCTGTAGACTTTACTTTTATACGTTTTTACACATTTGGAATGATCAATGAGGTTATATTTGATTACACCTTTTTGGAGAAGGTGATTGTTTCACAAGTACCGGTTAGGGCAATAAATAAAGTGTATGTTGGGGAGGTCTACGCTGTCTCTTGCGGAGGGACACCCTTCATGGATTCTATAAAGGATCCTCATTTGGTAAAATCAAAAGTAAATTGTGGTAACGAGGGAGTGGTGTATTCACACTCTAGTGGGGTAGGGGTACCTATCAATAGTCTGTTGTCTCAATGAAATTCAAATCTGCCACATGGAAGGGAACAACAACTATTTGAAGGTAAATAGAATGGGTTATTCAAACGAATTACTTTGATCAAGTACTAAATAATCTTAAAAACAAAATGCTACCACTTACAAAGAAACACCTGGTGGCAAACTTTATACCTCACAAATCTGCCAACTATTCTTCCTTTCCATATTTTTGTGACAAATTTCTGTTTATTATATCCATACCACAGTCATGTATTGGTTGTCTGGCTGGTCATTGAAATCTATAGTTTAAGGTTGGTAGTAGTTCTCCAAGTACCTTACAGTGGGTAACACTTGTATTTTTTTTCTGGTACCCCTACTAGTACTACTTCTACTACGATCATCTACTGCGTCTGATTCTACTGCTACTGCTGCTACTGCTGCTGCTACTACCACTCCTTTTACGCTTGTTCTGCTGGCCTTACTTCTAGCTACTACTGTCACTACTGTTGTACTTACTGCTGCTGCTGCTGCTGCTGCTGCTACTGTTGTACATACTCCTACTGGTGCTGTCGCTCCACTCACTCTGGTCGCTGTACATGCTCCTACCGCTGCTCATGTTCCTGCTTTTGCTGCCCCTTTTACCATTGATGCTGTCAAAGGAGACAGCAAACGTGATCTACCCTTCCAAAAAAATCAGGGTTCTTTATATAGTCGAGAGAATGAACTAATCGTGTTTTCACCTGGATCCTTCCACCCCTCGATCAATCAACATGAAAAAGGAAAAATGCTTTTTGGGATAAAGGTATCAGGTGGGATAACAGGTGTAACAACTTTGATAAATACCTTAAATTGTCTTACATGTTTAAGAGGATTATGGAACGTTAGGAGATTAAGGTGTTCAAAGTCTTGTTTGTATACAAAAAACTACAGGGGTGGTTAACAACAAAGGGAAATATAATCTTGTAAGAGAGAAATCAAAGTGTTTTGATCAGATTACTCGCTACGGTTAAGAATAAAGGACAAACTCCCTACCATTTGTAACTATACAGTCAGAACCTTTTAAGTCTTTTATCTTTTTCCTCTGGGACCAACCACACTTAACGATCTAAGAGTTCTATGGGGGTATCCAGCTGAAAAAAAGGAATCTTGGTGGAATTATAAGATGTTAGAAACTGTGATAAATATCTTAATGCCACTTACAGGTGTAAAACAATGTAACTAATTAGGATTATGAAAATCAAAGTAAAACATGAAGGAAAGATTATGTGAAAAAAGTTAATCCTCTATTGAAAGAGATGTTAAAAGTCTCCTTTCATCTATTCAAGTACTTAGTCGGATTATGGGGGATTGCTCGCATTCTGTGTAGTGTCTTATCTTTAGATCTGTTGACAAGAAACAGGTGGAAAGAAATTGTGACAACTGTATTTGGTAGGCTTACAAAAGTTAGAAACTGTGATAATTATCTTAATACGGTTTACAGGTGTGAGAAAGGTTCGCTTGTGTATTATAAGATTCCTTAAGCTTTACCCCTCCCTTTGTTAGTAGGTGGATTAAAACAAAAGCCGTCTTTTCATCTATTTAAACTACAGTAAGAGGCTTATCTCCAGAGCAGAATATAAGGGAGAGACAAAATTTCATTTACTCACACTCTCTCTTTAACCCTCACAATGAGTAAAAAACCTACTAAGATACACTTTTTAAGGAATACGAAAAGAATCAACAATTCAGAACTTTTTCCTACTGCTCAAGATGCTACCGCAGCTACTTTTACTTACAACCCATATGGTGTAATTCCTGATTTCCCTACTGCTGCTGCTACTGATGCTGCTGCTGCTGCTGTCGAAGGTGTTACTGCTGCTGCTTCTGCTGCTGCTGCTGCTACTAGTGCTTCTACTACTGCTTTTGCTGCTGCTTCTGCTGCTGTTGTTGCTGTGGCTGCTGCTGCTTCTCCTGCTGATGAAGATGCTACTACTCCTACTGATGAAGATGCTGCTGCTGCTGCTGCTGCTGCTGCTGATGTTGAACATTTTCACCCTCATGCTGGAGAAAACCATGCTTGTGTAACTACAGCTGACGGATATGATGACAATTTAAGCGATTACTTCGCATACTGTTATAAGGTAATTGGAAACTCTTTCTTCTGTAAAATAATTTGCACTAAAAAAAAGGACCACTGTAAAATACAGTAGAGGATGTTGCTATCAGTTTAAAGGGTACAGAGTTCACCACAGAACACAGAACCCGCCCCTTTTTTAAGGGGCAGGGTCTCTAATTAAAATAAAAATAAATTTGGGGGGCAAGCTTTTAGCTTGCCTTTAAAACAAACTAAAGGCCGCAATTTTTATTTTTTTTGGCAAGCTTTTAGCTCGCCTTAAAAACAAACTAAAGGGCGCGATTATTTTTTTGCAAGCTTTTAGCTTGCCTTTTTTTATTTTGTCCTCTCATAGAAAAAAGGTATACAACAGTAAAATTTACCAACGCTTAAATATTTCTTCTCGAGAAAAACTCAGACCTTTCATGCATAATTAACCCCAACCCTCATTTACAAACAAGTGGTCACGTGACTACACCACATGATCAAGGGGGTATAAACTATTATAGAAACCACGTGGTTAAGTCGCTTGGCTAGATCACGTGTTGTTTATAACAAGGGAGGTCACATGGTTGGTCGACCCCATTTACATAATCGGATCACGTGACCTAGACCATTAGCCAATCAGAGACCCCCATCTTATTAGCATAAAGGGGCGTGGTCTATTATGGAAATGATGTATGTTATTTTACTTTTGTAATCTTAAAGTGTGATGTTAGTATAGTATGGTATGATTTTGGCCATTTTGGGTTCATCTACCTGTACTAATTTAGCCCAATAATTATACAGATCTACACAGGGCCATGCACGTTTTGATACGGCCCTAAATACATACATACATACATAAACACACATGTATGCATACTTATCTAACGATTTTGGCTTGGGCAGTGCTTTTTTGGTCATAAATTAAATCAAAGAAATTAAAACAAAATGGAGGAATCTGTTAGATAAACACCTTAATTGATGTTATTTGAAAGCACTCGTGGGTTTAGGGTTCAATATTCCACTCCCCGCGCATATTATACCCATAAACCCACTTGTACCCATAGCAGCCACCTAAACTCTGTGATCTCTTTGCTAATCCTTAAACTTGTAATTGTGCAAACTTTCACAGCAAAGTTTTGTCAGCATTAATCAGGGCAGCACTGTGACTGTTAATGACCATGGATTAGCTGTAACGAAGGATTCCGCTCTTGCATGTGCACGGCAGTGTGCACATGATATACACTGCTTTGTGTTTAGGTACATCCAATGTTCAATCATCGAAACACTGAGAAGACTGTCGATAATATAAATGAATGCTACATGAATTGATTGGTACAAATTTTGCATGATTTACGATTGAGGACCAACGCTGATGACTACTGATGACCCTGGGAATCCTTTATGTTGTAAACACAAACTCATGGGACACTTTAAGAGGAATGTGATGTGAGAACGGTGTAGGTCTGCACCCTATCGATCGCTACCACTAAATGTCAGATTTTGACTAGAGCATCCACTGTAGTAACCATGGTTATGAGACTCTGGACCAATCAGGGAACAGTAGCCTCTTTCTGGTGTCATGACTGTTCAGAACTAGGTCAAGCAGAATCCTATTGTGGGATGGATTATTAATTAGGTCAATTTCCTGAACAATTGTTGTCATGGTGAGTGGTGGATTTGACAGATATTTTGGGAACCCTGGAGTGGGGAGATATGTAGTGTGGTTTCAAGCTAAGTGTCTCATCAGGCGTGATTTTTAGAATGTCAATACAAATTGGGGTTTGAATTTGTTGTCACAAATGAACCTAAATAACATTTTCTTGTATTGACATTCTTGGTTAAGTTAGTGATTTAACAACAATATTGGGGACATGGAGTGGTCTACCCTGTTAATAAATTGTTGGAATTTCACAATAAATATCTTTCGAAAATAATAGTGAAGTAGAGTGTAACACAATGGTTATTATGCCTTTGGTTTAGTTTAGTTGGGTTTAATAGATGATGAGCAGTGTTTAAGGTATGTGCTCAGTAAAAAAAAAAACAGGTCATTCAGTATGATGGGGGTAAGAGCACCTGGGGTGTAAGTTTTACCTGGGTGTGGGGAAGATGTTACTCATCATCCCATACATCTATAAGGCATCAGTGGTGTTAATGTGGTAGGACAATGTCCATATAACTTTAATGTTATTTAATTCCCTTGCTGTTCCCGGTGTCACTTGGTAGTCATTGGATTATGAACGGAATATTTGTGTGGGTTGGGGGATCAGCTGGTTTAGTCCAAAAGGTTCAATCCAAGAGGAGTTATGGTGCAAAGACGATGCATCCATCGTTTTTCCTCTTTGTTCAATTCCTCAATACCCTCGCGTGATTTTGGAGGGTATTTAATGAAACTTAGAATCTTGATGACAGGGCCATCCTCTCAGCATATATCAGGTGGACGGTCATCACGAGGGCAGGTTCTAAAGTGCCTAGCTACTGTTGTATCATGATTAACATTTTTAATATCGCCCATGTGGCCTTTGAAACGTTTGACAATTGACATTAATTAATGTCCTGAATTTGCGGCCGGTTTTTAGTGAGGTAATCACCCCACTTTTGTCTATTTTAGGAGAATAGTTGCAGGTGTTTGGCCTCTTGCATGGGTGGGTGATAATGTGTGGGGTTTTAGGTCTTTTCGATCTGGTGCTCGTGGAGGCTCGTACCAAGTCGTTGCTTAGAGACAAGTTCTTTCTTTTTCCAAAGATAAGTTTGGCATCATGATAAATCCTTGTTACCCTTGATTTTAACATCAGGTCCTAGTTTGCCCGTATTATTTTATGGAGGGCCGGGTTTGCAGGGTTATGGGTGATGATGCAATAGAAGGATTTGTCTTGATCTATAGTTTTCTCCTTTAGTTGGAGGAGTTTTTCTCGTGGTTGTAATTCAGCCTTTATGATGGCGTCAAACACTTGGTTCTTAGGGTAGCCCCGTCTTACGAAGTGGGTGCAAAGCATTATTGCATTGCGTCTGTAATCCGCCTTGTTGGAACAGATTCGTCTGACCCTAAGGAATTGTGAATATTGTCAATGGACCATTCTGGGTATTATTATTATTTTTCATATTTACTAAATTCTTCGCCATATAAAACCTAGGCTCTGCTCACGATCCATACTCAACAATCCCCTGCATTCCCCAACAGGAACCAGGATCCATAAGTTATCACGAACTCATTTCCTCCATGAGGCTCTGTGACATAAGGTAGACAGATGTAATAACATTCCAACCATATCTACACCCACACAGCCACGCTGGAGGATGTGGGATCCACCTGTGGTGCCATATTTGGAATGAGAGGATATTTCACAATCTCCCCTCATTCATCATTAATATGATTAACCCACAGGTGGCAATCTCTCCCTATGACACGTGTCTCTATTTCATTGAGCCACGCGTATAGAATATTTCACAACACTGTGAGCCGCTCAAGCCCTTAATATAAAAGACAGCTTGAGCAGCTCCCAATCATCTCTCCCATCTTACACCTTACACCTATACCTCGAACCTACGACAGGTTGAGCTATAGGATCGGAGGCAGAGCTTAGATCTTGGCGAGTGTTATCATTGTTACCACCTTTATGAAACGCTCATGTCAGCTATGCAATAAAAGGATCAAATGAACTTCCCTGGATTCCGTGTACATTCACTTCACCACATGTAACCGTCCGTTGACAATATGGTATGCCATTAAGGACATGTCATGGGTGTTCAGAAGAGTATAACTGTCGACTGTCGGTAGGCTTGCAGTATAATGTGGTTGCCAGAGTGCCGTCGGGTGAGGATAAAACCTTTATGTCCAAGAAGTTGATCTCTGTAAAAGAATGCTCAGAGGTGAACTTTATGGTTTTATGGCAGCCATTCAAGTACTTTACGAATTTTAGAAATTCAGCTTCTCTATGGGTCCAAATGAGGAACACATCATCTATGAAACGCTTCCATATAAAGGGTTGGAGGCTGTATCGGTAGACATGTGAGTCCTCAAAGTTGCCCTTGAATATATTGGCATAGGATGGTGCGACTTTAGTGCCCATAGCCGTGCCACTAATTTGGAGAGATGTTTGTCGTCAAACTCAAAATTATTACATGTTAGGACAAGTTTGAGCAACTCGCACAGTGAATATGTGGTTGGATTTTCAAATGGATGTCTGTACCTATTTAGAGTCCTGCGTGCTGCTTGAATGTCTTCATTGGTGGGGATGTTCGTATAGAGGCTCGTTACATCCATAGTGGCCAAGATGGCATTAGGTGGTAATTTCAGATCTTTGATTTGATTCAAGAAGTCACTGCTATCTCTGATGTATGAAGGAAGTGTAGATACCAGAGGTTGCAGGAAGTGATCTACTAACTGGGAGAGTCTTTCTGTTGGGCAACTGTTTGCTGAGACAATCGGTCTGCCCGGGGGTGGGGAAATGTTCTTATGTATTTTGGGTAACAAATATAATTTTGCTGTCCTGGGGTGGGGGACTATTAAGTAGTCCGCAGCAGCCTTGCTGATTTCGCCATGTTTATACATTTCCTCAACTTTAATTTTGATGAAGGAATTGTGGAAATTAGTGAGATCTGTTTCCTGCAACCTGTAGAAATTTCTGTCATTTAATTGACGGAGGCCCTCCTTAATGTAATCTGACCTATCTTGAATGACTACGGCTGAGCCTTTATCGGCTTTTTTTATCACAATGTTATTGTTTTCGGATAAATCTTTTTTAGCAATTTTTTCTGCGTAAGTGATGTTTGAGCGGTGATAGGGAGTGATTATTTCATTCTCTAGTTGGGTTAGATTAAGAAAACACATGTGCTCAACTATTGCGGGGCCCGGAGGTTTCCAATTAGAGGGATTTTTAAATTTCTGGTTATGGAAAGGAGGGGCTATTCTGAATGGGTCCCGTGCGGTGTCATGCTCTTCAGGCGCTGTTTCACCTTTTGATTTCAGCTTAGCTATAGCTAATTCATGTTTAATGCTCAAGTGAAATTGAGACAGGTCTTCAAAAAGAATTCCTGGATCTGGTGGTGGTGGAGTACAAACAGAGGTTAGGCCTTTTTGTAATAGACTAAATTCACCATCGGATAATTCATGACTGGACAAATTGACAACTCCACTATGAGTGTAGATTGTGTTGTTATTATCTTTATTGATAATTGCATTACTATTATTATTATAGTGTTGCTGGAGAGATGGTAAAAAGATTTAAGAGGAATGTGAGTATCTCTGATTAAATGCGGTGTTCATATAGCTGTTGGACTTACACCATGGTCTCTGGGTGTGATGGAGCGATCTGGGTGCAGGTGGCAGCACCTGCATTGGGGTCCATCGGTTACGTCTTTTGGGGAGAAGCGCTAACGGGGCGCCATTTTCGCTTGTAAAGACTTTCGCATATTCACCACCGGAACCAGGGACACACTTCCGATCATACCGTTTCTCCCCGAAAGGGTTCACGGGGTCCATCAAACCAGGGGGCCTTCCACTTTTATTCCATGTTTGTGCTGACCCGTACATTGACTAACTATGCAAAGTGCGAAGTGTGAAGTAAGTTCCCACGTCCATCGCACTTCACCGGAGGTCATGTGACCCACTGCTGGTTACGTCCCACATAAGATGTTCCTACTCATCAGTATAGAAGACCATACACGTATGTTCATGTTCATATCTACCATTGCTATCCAGTGACAGTATATATGAAGCTAACTGAATGTTAACTCCCCACCACACTCAGTTCTTATTGACATGCTCCATAATAATACAAGGTAAATAGGACCATTGTGTACAAACTCTGGTCAAAACGCTCATATGTTGGAAATCTTGAGAGCCAGTTGGGAATTTATATATTTATATATGAGTACTGGAGGGTATATAAAGCGTTATCTAGATGTGTAGTGGCATCCACGGGCACCGTGAAAACCCAGTGTCTTGGCTAGACATATTTTGGTAACAGGGGCTTTATCTATATCTATATCACCGATTTTTCATACATGATGTTACCAGCTATGTTGGTTATCATAATACAGACCACATGATATACTAGGTACACAGAAATGATTGTGAGCAATAATATAACAAGTGCATCCTTGTATGGATATATGTTTAGTTTTCAACTGAAGACCATGAACTTGAAGTTGATAATAAAATATTTGAAAATTGAAATTGAATTGAAGATTACAGCACATATTAAGTATGATTCTAAGAGATTTTGATAAAGAAACTGGATAAACATACCTCCCCACATGTCCTCTGGAGGGACGTCCTCGCGTCTGTCACAGTAGGTAGTTCCCTTATAGTCCGTCACACATCACGCTACAAGTCTGAGTTTTTTTGGGATTTTTCCCCATATGAAGACGACAGCTCCTTTGTTTCATCAGTAGTGACTGAGTTTGCTGCTCGCTTGTGTAACTGAAATCATAATCATGTGAGCCCTTAGTGGCTATTTGTACATGTTAGTATGAACATACTGAAATAAACCTTGGTTGCCATACCTGAAATTCTTACTTTTCTCGTTATGCTTTAATAACTAGGGAAACAATCCCTTATACTAGCAACATCATAGTTACAGCTGACCCGAAGGAGTGGAACAGTTAAGAAAGTGTGGGGAAATAGGATTAGAACCTGGGTCCTTTGAAGTTGACACAGTCCAACTATGAAGACTGGACAGTCAGTCTTAGACTGCTACAAACAATAAACCTGTTATAGTATGTAATCTATTGTTTACCTTTTACTTAACATAAAAAGAAAACATGACTCTCTGAATACACTGTAGAAAATGATGGCACATTTTTGGATGGATTCATTAGTGCCCTTTTCCATGATATGGCACCTTTAGGTCGTCCTTTTCATCTAAGCTCTTGTTGTTGGCTTTGAGCCCTGCCCCTGCCTCTGTCTCCTCTGCCCCTGCCTATACCAGTGCCTCCTGCTCTACCTGTTCACTATCACCTCTGCTTCTTGCCCAGCCTCTGCTGATTGACTCTTGTTCTGGCTGTTGGCCCTCGGTCTCATTATATCCTGTTGCCCTGAGCTCATCCTCGCCTTTTCTTTACTGTTGGATGAGGACAAGTGATGTCTCTGGTTAAATTGGTCCAGACGTTTTAAATGTCCTCAAACAAGTACCACTGCCTAGAGAATCTGAGATGTCTACATGTAAATGGGTGAAAATAGGAGAAATGACTTTAATACTATTATAATATAGATGTAATTGCTCAAGTATGTAACATTAATAAATTTTGTATACCACAATAATTGGAATATTCACTAACGAAAAAAACACACATTTCATTTGATTTTAGTCACTATAACCATGACGAACCCTTCATAGGGTTAAAGTAGGGACTTAAGTCCAGAAGTGAATGTATATAGACAAATATATGGCTTTTGCAACTGTGCATTGATTATTCTGTTTAACTGATTTGGACACATTTAAACCACATATATGGCAAGCGATATGTTCACCCCCTGATATCAGAGTTTCTTCATTTGATATCAGTTTTTGTCACTGATATCACAGTTTTAGGATTTGATATCATAGTTATTCTGGGAAAACCCCTGTGAGGCCCCTAAGCCTCAAAAAGTCCCTATCCCTCAAAATCATCTCTTTTGAGACATAGGGCCTAGGTCAAGTCCCTAACTGTTAAACATTCCCTATATCACAAAGCCTTTTGCAACATAGGGGCTAGGTCAGGTACCTAAATCACAAAAAAAAATATTCATTGGCCCCTAAATCACAAAAAAAGGTTGAAATGGCCCCTAAATCACAAAATCATTATTTTAACCGACATTGACCTGTTTTGACCTAATTCACATATCTTGTGTCCATCAGTCCCACATTATGCCAAATCTGGTCAGACTAGGTCAAAATGGATCAGAATAGGTCTTATTAGATCAAGTCTATGCAAAAAAGGGTCAAATTGGCCAAAAATGGGCAAATAAGGTCAAATTGGGTTAATTCAGGTCAAATTGGGTCATATTGGACTCATTCCAGATAAGACAGGTCAGGCCTTGAAATTGGCCGAGTGGGACTTTGATCAAAATTGGAGCAATTCTGGATAAAACAGGTCAAATTTGTGAAAGGATGGGTCAAACTGGAGACATTTGGTCAAATCAGGTCAAATAGATCAAATTGGGTCAATTCTGGGTAAAATATGTTAAGCTTGCCAAAAATGGGCCAGTCGGGGATAATTGAGTCAAAATAGGTCAAAATGGGTAAAAGTAGGTCAATCTGGACTAATTGCGGGTCATGTTGCCCAGGATTGATCTAATCTTGTGAACCTATTTTGATCAGTTTTGAACTGTTTGACCCAGTTGGCCCATTTTGAACTATTTGACCCAAATTTGACCTGTCTTATTCATAATGGGTCTACTTTGACCTATTTTCACACATTTTGACCTAGTAGGACTTGATCTGACAAATATGGCCCATTGTTGGCTAATTAGAATGAGTTCAATGAGACCGATTTAAAATCCTTCTCACCTTAACCAAATTTGCCCAATTTGACCCAAATAGCCCATCTTTGGCTGATTAGACCTGTTTTACCCATATGTTGTCCAATTTGACCTGTTTTGACCGATTCTGACCTAATTTGACCCAGTTAGACTATTTTAGATCAATCTAACCTATTTTATCCAGAATTGATCCAGTGTGACCTATGGCTACTTGGTGTAGGAACCAAGAGATCGAAAATAACATCAACAATCTGTTTGAAGCATAGGGGTTTTGAGAGATAGTAACTTTTTGAAATATAGGGGCCTGACATGTCCCTACCTCACAAATGGTCCCTTTCCCACAAATATTTGTGAGATAGGGGCCAAAGGCACATTGCCCCTACATCTCAAAATTTTGTGGGAAAGGGACTTTTTGTAGGTTAGGGGCTTTAGGTGGGCACTAAATCTCAAACCGCCCCTATCCCACAAACATTTGAAGGATAAGGACATTTTGAGACTTAGGGGCCTCACCCCCCCTGTATCAAGCTGATAATGTAGTTTAGACCAGAAATTGGGGTTAATTGACTGTTATTTCAGTTAATCAGAGTATTCCATTCATAATTCTTCAGGTTATGTAAACTCCAGTATCGGGGCGCAATAGCAGTTCCTCAAAAACTTTGATATCACAGTTCTAACTCTGATATCAATGATTCTAGCTGTGATATCATAGATTTTATCTTTGATATCAAAGGTTTTAGATGTGATATTGATGTTTTATTTCTGATATCAGACATATATACTTTGATATCAGAGTTATGAACTGTGATATCAAAGTTTAAAACTGTGATATCAAAGTTTCTGATAAACTCATGTTTCACCCTGATACTGGAGTTTACAGAATATGGAAAAAAACAGAAGATAATCAACACAAACCCAGGTAGCAAGGATACATTGGGCCAATGTCGGCTTTTATTATTATATGCTAAGACAGTGATATGTGAAACCCTAAGAATTACATAAAAACAAAGGCAGATGATGATATTGTTCTGCCCACCAATATCTGAGCCCATATTGATGGGCCCATCAATACAAGCATTGTCGTCTGCACCAATCAGGGCAGAGCACATTCTTTCATAACAAAGTCGGTCAGCCATTGCTTGATCCACCACCTGGTGAGATAAGCACTGATAACAACCAGCATGATGGGTACCAGGTGTTACATAATGTACCCAAGAAATTTTCAGTGAATACAGGGGATTATCTGCATGGTCAATAATGCATCCCAGGTCAACCCTATATATGATATCATAAACATTATGGTAAACCTCATTTTGGTCTCAGCCTGCCGTATCTAAGGTCAACTTCATAGCAGCAATTACCTCTATATTGACATGATTGATGCAGGGTGTTCTTTTAGACATATTTCCACCCCTTAAGGGTACAGGTATGGGATGAAGCCTCTGTGTTCCAGCTTTAAATAAGCTGTATGCCACAGTTTGTTATTACCATGTTGTAACCAAGATAACATGATGGCAGCATTAAACTGTTTGTTTGACAATACCCCGATAGTAAACAGAGACGTTGGTACAGCAGCCAGAAGGATTAATTAGTGTATCAATGCATGTACAGCTGGACAATTACTTGGTAAGGGCCAAGCCATTTAGTGCCAGCTGGGGGAGGGAGGCTCGATAAATTTTTGCAGACACTTTTCTTTCCCATCTCCCCCAACCAATATAAAGTTATTATGCCCCCCTCCACTAAGGACTAATTGTACAAAATGACCCCCAAAACTCAGATACACATGTGGAATGACGTATCGCAATTAGTATTTGAATCACCCAAATTTACACTGAAAGCCCCAAGGTCGTCAGACTGACGATACCCAAATCTACAACCTAGGGTCATCAGATTGAGCACCCAGGGTAGTCAACCTGATGGGTTTAGGTCAACAAGGTAGTCAAACTGATTACATAATGTTGTTAGAGTGACAACCTTGGTGCTGACTACCTTGGGTCCTCAATCTGACTACCCAAAGCTGTAGATTTGGGTATCGTCAACTTGAGCACCTAAAGTCCTCAGCGGTGAAGACCTTCAGTTGAAAACTGAAGGCCTAATTATTAAACATGAGTGGCACATACCTGCCACCTTGTGTATTTGTTACATATTGTCAACAGAATGCCATAGACTGGGGAGATGTAGACTAAGGGATTTCACTCCCTGTAAGGTGCTGCCCTCTCTCTGTACCTCTTTTGATGACCATAGGTCCTCAATCTGACGAGTTTAAAGATCTGGGGGTTTTTCAGTGTACCTTTAATCCCTGCTAGTGTGAAGGTTTATTGGGGTTTGCATCCCCCCATCTAGGAACTCTCTTTCAAAATGCCCCCCTAAATCTAACAACACCTCCCTAGCATTAAATGACTAGGCCCTAAGGTCTGATTTATAGCCTGCACAAGGTGGGTATCTTAGATTGACTAGGCCCTAAGGTCTGATTTATAGCCTGCACAAGGTGGGTATCTTAGATTGACTAGGCCCTAAGGTCTGATTTATAGCCTGCACAAGGTGGGTATCTTAGATTGACTAGGCCCTAAGGTCTGATTTATAGCCTGCACAAGGTGGGTATCTTAGATTGACTAGGCCCTAAGGTCTGATTTATAGCCTGCACAAGGTGGGTATCTTAGATTGACTAGGCCCTAAGGTCTGATTTATAGCCTGCACAAGGTGGGTATCTTAGATTGTGACATATTGCTCTAAACTCAATGCATGAATGAGGCCTGGTTGAGATACCAGTCTGACATTATTCATTGAATCCTAGGTGAGTTAGGCTACTGAAGAGATCTACTTTATTCTTATTTCATAATAAGACATAATACATGTGTATATTGTTTCATTTGGGCTTTCTCATTTTCATGCTTAGTTTTAATGAAAAACATAACCTTAAAAGCTGCTTTCTGGTCCCCAGCACATGTTACTTTGTTGGCATTATGCACAATATGAAAAGACTTTCCTAATGTTTTGATTTAAAAAAAGAAATGCTGCCCTTTCTAACATCATGTACAACTACCTAAGATTGATACTGTGTATGAACTACATCATCATTGTCAGGTGTGCGAAACTGGTGATTGTTCATCTGGAAAAAAATATTTGTCAAAGGTCCAGCTGGTATCAACCTTAACACACTGGTGTAACTTTTTGTTACTGTTCATAAATACCTCAGGATGTATCCGACACAACTGTTTTGGGTCTGCATCTTTGTACATGCGTCTGTAAGAGCACATGCTGGGTCTGCACCAGGTAATCATTCTCTCGATATCCTTATCTTTTAAGTGATTTTTCTAATTGTGAATGTCGCCTTTATGTACAAGAATGTAATTATAACCCTTTAAAGGCCACTGATGCACTGAGGCATCAGAATTCAGCCCTGGGGAGTAACTCGCCAGGGCTGCATTAATGGATCATGTGAAACCTACGGGGTTGATACAAGGCTCAGCATAAGGCTTCAATAAGGTTGCTGATGAGTCGCCACACTGAAAACACGCCGCTACTGGAAAGTCGTCATATATGACGAGTTTAGGGTCATCAGAGGGTCGACAGACCTTTATGACTACCCTAAGTCGTCATACTGACCACTATGCCTATACTACCAGTTTGTGTGTGTGCCATAAGAGGTCCCCACTATATGCATTTCTGTTGTAGATATCCTGTACCCTGGAGTATATATGCTGACATCTATACATTGTACTTGTTTTATAATCTGCTATGAAAAGCAGAATAAATGCATCATTTGATATGAATTTACCTGTAAAAAGATGTAAATGTTTGTGTAGAAATGTAGAAAAGAAGGTAAATCATCCTGGTCTATACCTCTCTCATGGATACAGTAAAATTATAACTCCTTATTCAATGAGACTCCCTAACATACAGTGCAAGTAGGTGCACTCACACAGTACTGCATAATGCAGACTGAAACCATGATAGTGGGCTGAAAGCATCCCTTATAAACACTGTGGTGTGGAGGAGGGGATGGGATCAAACGGGGATAATCTAAAAAACGAATTCAATAATATCTTGAAAGACAAAGCTAGGATTATGTAATTTCTACACATTACAATACAGCCTTTACCCTCAGCTATAGTTATGACTTTAGGTCGTCAGTGACGACCTAAAGTCGTCACCTATGGCGACCCCTTGATGACCTAAGGCTGTAGATTTGGGTATTGTCAACCAGATGACCTTAAGTCATCAGTATTGACGAGATTTGGCCCCTGTAGGTTTTCAGTGCAGCACTATATTATACTGATTTAGCTGGTTTGATTATTAGCCAATGAAATATTCCCAACTATTCACTGTAATCTTCTCGAGGGGGAGTTTGTACCCATCTAATAGCTGTTATCAGTAGTAACCACTAGTAATCAGCTTCAGCAATGGCCATGCTCATAGAACAATCCGCTACCTTCGTATATAACTAATGGATAATGAACGGTGTAAATCCCTAAATATGAATATAAATTTGTAAATCAGAAACCTTTCATGTAAAGAACACACTTATTTAAATTCATAGACTTAAGTCATACTTAATTTGTCCAGATATTGTATAGGTTATAGCTATCTTTCTGTAGGCAGTGTGTGTCGGTCTGCAGTAAATGGGTACAAAGGTGTATGTTACTGGGTGTACACTAACAAGGTAACAGCCGCTACAGGACAGGCCCAGTGTACTGCACAGGGAGGGAACCTAGCAACAATCGACTCTGCTGAAACATCAAATTTCATTAACAACTTCTTGAGTGACATAGGGTGAGAGTAATGGCGTGTAACATTTGATATGTTTTTTTTTTTTTGTCTAATTATAAAATAAGTGTTGATATAATAATTTTGCATTTCAGTAGGGCAATCATGAGTATATTTCTTTTTAGAAGAGTCTGTCTAGCCTTATATGTATACATGCATTCTATTCTTTGTGTACATGCATTCCTTTTTTTTTTATCCCAGTGTGAGTGATGGTTACTGGATAGGATATGACAATAGAAACACGTTGTGGAATGACGGCACACCCTTTTCATGGTCTAATTGGAAGACTGGAGAACCCAATGATGCTGCTATTAATCATTGTACAGTGCTTCAGGTTAGAAATAGAGTGTGGATTGATGGCTACTGTACATGCACCAAGGCCAGTCTCTGCCAACTTCAGGCTTCATTGAGTCAGAGCGAGGAGCCAACAAGTAAGTCTTGTCACTTTATGTCCATGGGTCGCCATGATGCAGGAATGCAGCCCTGGTGAGTAACTCACCAGGGCTGCATTCAGGCATCATGACGACCCTACAGGATTGATATGCTCCCGGAGGGTAGCCATGATGCTCCAATGAAGTACTGGGAAGCAGTCTTGCCATTGTTCTTTTACAAATATTAGCAAAACTTACAAACCCAGAAAAACATTGTTTTCTGTGCTGTAAATAAAACAGTTTTCTACCAAGTGAGTTATATCAGAGAAATATTCAGTAATTGCTGCATGAAATGTGACTTTTACCTTTCAGTTAACCAGCATAGTTATGTTGGAGTAGCGCAGGGCAGTACAGTACAGGGCCGACCCCAAAAAAAATACGAACACCAAGAAAACGTTCAAGCAGTTGGACGAAACCTACACGACCAAGCTCAGATTCCTGAGTCAGAAAGCACAAAGAATTGTGGAATCACTCGGGACCCACAATAAGCGGGATGCCAGAGAATGGCAAACCCCTGCGCTAGTGCTGGTCAACCCCAAGGCTTACACCCCCCGTCATCTACGAGGGGTAGCCAATCTCTGTAACTCACCCCCCGCTTCACCAAGTGGACCTGTACCCCCCATGGGGGTCCCAGAGGTTCCCTCACCTCAAGCTACTCCCCCTCCCCCACCCGGGCTTAATCTACCCACACCCGCCCCCCCACAGGGAGTGGGACCTAGCTCTGCCAATGAACCTCACGCACCCCCCTCAGACAAGGGCCCTTCAGCTAAAATTGATAACTCTGCCCCACAGATGAACAAACTCAATCCCGCGTCAACCCCCAAGCCCTCGGGCACAGGGGCTGTAAAGGGTAATAAAAGACCAACCTTCGAGCAAAAAACAAAAAGCCCAACCTCGGAGCAAAACTCCACCCCTGACCTCCCCCCAGTCCAGGGCACCTCTGACGACGGAAAACATGAGGAAGTCCCCGCTCCTCCCAGGAAAAAGGCGGACTCAACCCCTCAGTATTTCCTTTCGGTACTTCACCCTACAGACCCTCTCCTGGGACTTAGGGAAGCTGAAATCGCACACAAAAGAAAACCTGATGTCGTACAATTGGCAGATATCAGAGCCATAAGAACTCATGGCAATCTAGCCCTAGCATGTGAAGAGTCCGGGCTCTTCTTTTCCATGAAGGCTAATGGTAACGGTACCTTCCAAGGTAGGATCCCTGCTGTACCCCTCTCTGAGGAGTCACCCAGCAAGGATCCCACCCGATTGAGATCCCTGACATCCCTCCCCCCAAGTCACCCAAAGTAGTCTCCCCACAAACCAACAACAAGGTAAAAGATTGGCCCAGAAAGGGGGTCTACCCTTATGTGGTAACCACTCAAACTGACAGGCCACTATCTCACAGGGACTTCAGACGCTCTGATGTCCATCTAGTCTCAGTGGAAAGGGTCGCCTACCCTCCACTGTATAAGAAGGAACAAGTCATCCTATCCAGGCGGGCCATCGCCACCGATAGGATCCAAACCACACAAGGGGTGCTGCGCATCAAGCCTGGCCCCAGGAGGCCCACACGCTGTCAGAACTGCTGCGAGCTCAACCACATTGCTGAAGACTGCTCCAATGCTGCCAGATGTATCTGGTGTGCAGGAATGCACGCCACTGACAAGTGTACTGTCAAGCACAAACGCCCACTCTGCTTCAACTATGAGGGGGACCACGCTGCCACTGACAAATGCTGCCCCATGTATGCAAGGAACTTTGTAGAGCTCAACCCCTCCTACCATCCTAAGTATGCAAAAAACCAGAAACCTAGGAGGGGGGATGGTATCAGCCTCAGGCCTAACCTGGCCAAAACCAAGAGAAACCCTGGCAAACCCACCACGCCACCACCAGCAGAAACAACGGAAGAAGCCTTTCCACGGCTCAATGGTAAGTCTGCCCCTCCCCCAAAATCTCTCCTTGCTATGAAGTTCTCGGAGACAGTGAAGGCCTCCCATGGGGACAAATTTTCAGCCAAAGTCTGGAAATCCGCCCCCAAGGATATCGAAATGTGCCTTCAACCCAAGGTACCGGTCAGCTCTGCTGACATCAAGGCACCACACCCGTCTAACAAACCTACCAAACCCTCCCCCGATCCAACCCCAGCCATTAACAAAGCCGACCATCCCCAAAGCGAGTCCTCCTGAGAACCCCCTAAGGGGAAAAATCATGAGAAGAACCGCAGGTATAGGGAGAAATTGAGAGCCAAGAGGCAAGCCCTCAAGGCTCCCAAAGCTCCCCGTACACATGGTAACAAAGGCAAAGTGACTGATACTAACTCACTCTCCAACCAGGTCGCGCAGCTCAAAGCTGACCTCAATGATATACAGAAACCCAAACCAACTCAGGCCAAAAAACCTAGCTTAGCCCAACAGGTTGCCCTCCTTAAAGAGGAGCTCCTAACTCTAAAAAAGGGAGTCTCAGAACCATCCAAAGTTAAAAAAACCCTCCCTTAAGGAGCAGGTAGAAATACTAAAACAACAAATTGAGACTCAAGCTACCGCTCAAACCCCTCCAGTACAGGAGGAACCTTCCAACCTCGATCTGGCCAAAGCCATGAAACAAATGCACTTGGCCCAAAAAAGCATTATGGACAAAATGTCTCAAGGACAAAAATCATGGTGGAATGGTCCCCCCAGCCATAGCAGCTGGTGGAACACACCATCATCATTTTTCTAAACCAGTCATTCTAAACAATTAAAACCATAATGGAAAACACAACCAGAAGGGACTTTAGCAACCTACGGGTATTATCCTGGAATATCTGTTCTTTTGGCACGAGGAAAGAAACTCTCATTTCTTATGTCTTCCAGAACGATATAGATGTCATCTGTTTACAGGAGACTCTAGCCACCGGTGAAAAGCCAGTGAAAATTCCGGGATTTAAGGTGTACTCTTCCAACAAAAAGGAAGGTACTCGAGGTATCTCGACTTTAGTGAGGAATTCTATCAAATCACAAAGAGTCAGAACCCCTCACCTCAAAACCCACACGGAAGCTATCACTGTGGCGCTGACTCTCCTTGAACAAACTGTAACTATTACTAACATTTACCACGCCTGTGGTGAAAAAGCGGTAGAGTTCATAAAATTCATGAGGAAAAGTCCAACCAAACATCTCATTGACGGAGACTTTAACTGCCACCACGAAATGTGGGGACGATTAAACTCTAACAGAGCAGACGGTACTGCTCTAATCAATGCCTTGTTTGAGACACCTACCCTTTCGGTTATTAACAATAGGGAACCCACACGTAAGAGTGGGTACTCTATGGACCTGAGCATACTGACCACCGACCTTGCGGATAACAGTAAATTCGAGGTAGATGAAAGACTCATGTCCGACCATTATGCATGCATTACTACCCTTGAGGAAAAACAAGAAACCCCCCCAAAACCAGAACCTAGATTCAATCTAAAAAAGGCCAACTGGGATCTCTTCAATGAGGTCTTTCAGGAAGTCATAACAAACAAACAAAACCCCACTTATGAAGTGTTCAAAACGGCCCTAGACTATGCTATGGCTAAAGCGATTCCCAAATTCACACCCAACTATAAATCCAACAAAAGATGGTGGTTCAATACTGATTTATGTAAAAAAGCCTCCAGGCTTGTCAACATCTCACACCGAACCTTCAAAAAATTTAGAACTGAGCTTAACTACCTAATCTTCAAAACCAATATCAAAAATGCACAGATTTACTACGCTAGAGAAAGAGACAGAATCTGGAACATTTGGATATCGGAAATGAATGAGCACACCTCGCTTAATGCCATGTGGGATAAGATCAAGATCCTCAAGGGTAAGACCCCCCAGCCCCTCCTCCCTGAACTGGAGAAGGAGGCAGAAAAGCTAGCATTAGAATTCACTAATAGAACTAAAAATACTAACCTACCACTGGGTCATCTACGCGTCCTTGAGCGGCTCAAACCCGAGAGGATTAGAGCGATCAAGGAAGCCACCCTTACCCCAAGTAGTGGGAACCTTGATAGCAGCATCACAATCCACGAAGTTAATAGACACCTTGGCAACACCAAAGACAAAGCCCCGGGTTCTGATAGGGTACCTGTACAGGTACTAAAAAATCTTAACCAATCAAACCGACTTATCCTAACTAGAACCCTGGATGGCATATATCAATCCACCTCCATGCCCCATGAATGGAAACAGGGGCACATTGTCCCTATTCCCAAACCAGGGTCGGATGCCAAAAGACCTATCACGTTACTTCAAACCACCTCCAAGATACTAGAAAAAATTGTTAAAGATAGAGCGGTGTATTCCACTAAATTAGCCAACCACACTCCTCCCGAGGAGCAATTTGGATTTAGAACTTTCAGATCAGCCCAGCACTGTTACCTTACTAAACTCAACCATGTGTATGAGGCTAAAGATAGGGGACACGAAATTCTTGTCACTTACCTCGATCTGGAAAAAGCTTTCGAATTAGTGGACCACACTATACTACTTAGCGCTCTAGCGAAAAGAGGGGTTAAAGGTAAAGTGTTAGCCTACATTGAGGAGTACCTCATAGGCAGGACAGCCAGAGTAGCATACCAAGGTACCTACTCGAACTACCTGCCTCTAGGTAATGGGGTTCCCCAAGGGGGTATCCTTTCTCCCACCATCTTTAACATGGTATTCGAAGAAATACACGATATCAACCTACCACACACCAGATTCATATCCTACGCAGATGACATTGCCATGATAGTTGCTGCCCACGACAGAATCTGCGAAAAAACCCAACACTCCCTCGACCAGCTCGCTAAAAAATGCGCGCAGCTAGGTCTTAAAATCTCGGCATCTAAAACCAAAATTATGAGATACTTCCAACCGCCGCCTGAAATAACCCTCACTTTAGACACGCAGCCACTAGAATGGACCACAGAAATGAAATACCTAGGTGTCATCTTTGACTTCAGACTTAACTTTGTGGCAGAAGTCAATTATCTAAACAACCGCATAATCCCCAGACTAAACCTTATGAGAAGTATCTCAAGAAAAGCAAATGGCACGTCCAACAGAAATCTCAGAGCATTGTATGTAGCTGCGGTTAGATCACTAGTTGACTATGCCGCCCCTGCACTACTAACTATTCCCAACCAAAATGTAGGAGAATGGTTTGCTCGAAAAAAACCCACCCTAACAGCCATCAAGAAATTACAAGTGCTGCAAAATGTTGCCCTAAGAACCATACTCAGGGCTCCCATGGTCACCAAAATACATTCCATGCAGAGGGAAACTAACATTGGGCCCATCCTCTCTAGGATATACGAAATTGCCCATAAAACCTACATGTCACTAGCCTCTAATCTAGATTGCTACCTGGCCAGGTCAATAAGACAAAAGCACAAACTTCTAGAACTCAACAACACGAGAAAAGTCCCCAAGCTTTCAACTAGACTTAATGTCATCCTTAGACATAGTTTCATCAATGGTGACCGCCTATTCGATCGCCCCTCTATTCAACCCAAAAACCCGCTAAAGCACATACCTATTAACACCATGGTTATGCATGAGTACACCAAGAAAATAACGGCCCCCGCCATTCTAAAACAGTCCGTATTAGCACAAAATGAAACCTTAAGCACCAAATACCCCAACCTTGTGAATGTATATACGGACGGTAGCGTCATCCCCTCTAACGGTAGATCCGGCTCAGCGGCTGTTAATACGAGTAACTCGGAAATTAGGAAAGAAAGAGTAAACGATCATTCTTCCACCCTGACCACCGAATTAATGGCTATAAAAATAGCGCTAGAAGAATGGGACGATGGTATGATCATTCACACTGACTCCCTGGGCACTATCCAAAAAGTGAGCAACACCTTCACACACAACAAACTAGCAATCAAAATTCAGAAAATTATTTTAAATAGAAAAAACAAAAATCTTGAAACCATCCTACACTGGATCCCATCTCATTGTGGGATCAAGGGCAACGACTGGGCTGACACAGCAGCCAAAGAAGCCACCGAGCTACCGGATATACACCAACCCGCCCCCATGCTCTCTAGAACCCAGGCAAACAATAAAATCTTTAAATATTCTAAAAAAACTTTGGGAAGCCATAGAAGCTAAGGAAAGAACCCTTACTCCGGGATCGAGATCCTTCAGGTGGTACCAACTAGTCTGCTCACTTGTCCCCCCACGTAAACTGAGTCCTAAGGTCCAATACGTGGCCACCAGATTCAGACTGGGCCATAGAAGGTGGGCTGATGTTCCACACTACACACACTGCTATTGTGGAGATAAACAATTCAGCATGCCCCACATTCTAACATCCTGTAAGTATATGAACTATGAGCCCCTACTGAGTATCATTAAACAAACCAAACATATCCCCCTACTTAGTCATCGTGCTGCTGCTATGATAAAACTATCCGCTGACCAGGGGTACGTGCCCCTGGTCAACTTCTATAAAATAAACGAAGATTTATTATACTAACTCCCCTCCCCAGCTGCGATTATAATCAAGATTCTAGCCACCAAATATAATCACAAATGAAAACTGAGATGTATGTCCCACTACATACTGTCTTAGCACTCTTGCGCGATCCCTGGCTTTATAGCAGGGCCTTGCATCATAGTGTTGACACAGCCTGGAGAGCACAATCATCTCTTACCCCATTAAGAATATAATTCTATTTGGTACATAAAACATTGTTATAAATTCTCAAACACGGCACATGGTACTAAAATCATTCCTCCTTTGGCAATACAGGACGGTTCTAACAAGGTTGCTAAGCAACCTAGCTCTGCTCCCAGTGTAGGGATTTCCCAAGGAACCGAAACACGACGGTCCAAACGAGCTGCAGGTCGGCATGGCAACCTCGTTTGGACCGTCCGCTTTTGAAGACGAAGGACCCTCATGCAGGGGCAAAGTTTAATGTGCCATGATATTAACAATTTTTGGAATCTTGATAAATCCTTTGGGGGGACCCCTTTGCAGGGGTCCCCCCCCATCCTCTCCAAAATACTAAGAAATAGAATGGCAAAAAAATATCACCCCCCCTCCTACCAACAAACACCGGCCTGGGCGCTGACATTAAACTTGCCCGATCGGCCCCAAAATATGTATGAGCCCTGCCCACACCCGGGGACCCCCCCTCTAAGACCTATGAACCGGAAGACGGCATACAGTCGTCGCTACAGCATGTGGCAATAACCGCCACCATGTATTCTTAGCTTCTAGTTTGTATGATGCCACAGTGCGCCGCCTCCCCTGGGAAATGGTCACTGCATCATGCTGTGCCACTTGACACCTAGAGACTGAGTCTAAAACACTGTCTAGTCAAGTAGAACCCCCCTCCCCCCTTCGGTCACATGACCTAACACTCACCTGGAGCAACATGTAACATCTGCCACTCCACGGTGTTCCCAAAAAACTCCGCGGGTGGGGGGGGGAGGGGGTGGTGATGCTAGCATCCTTGGGAACAAGGATCCCCATATCTCCCCCCCCCTCCCTCCTGCTATGGTGACAAATAAGTCTAACACACCGGTCTTTGCTCGTTCCTCATTCCGTTGGTGAGGCCCGGCATCTATTACCTTTGTGCGGACAGATTTTTCACCTCACCCATCTGATTTAAAATACAGATTTTAGCCACCAAATATAATCACAAATGAAGGCTGAGATGTATGTCACACTCCACACTGTCTTAACACTCTTGCGCGATCCCTGGCTTTATAGCAGGGCCTTGCATCATAGTGTTGACACAGCCTGGAAGGTACAACCATTTCTCTCTCCATTTAGAATTTAATTTTATTTGGTACATAAAACATTTTTATATATCCACAAACACGGCACACAGTTCTAAAATCATATCTTCTACAAGTTTGGCAAAATAGGACTGTTCTAACGGGGTTGCTAAGCAACCTAGCTCCACTCCCAGTGCGGGGATTTCCCATGGAACCGAAACAGGACGGTCCAAACGAACTGCCGGTCGCCATGGCAACTTCGTCTGAACCGTCCGCTTTTGGAGACGTAGGGCCTACTCACAAGGGATAAATTTAAGGTGCCACAAAATTATCAAATTTTGGAATTTTGACCTGCCACTCCACGGTGCTACATAAACACCACCCACCCCCTTCCCAAACCAGTACACTGCTACTCTTAGTACAGTGAACACCACCTGGCCTCCAGATCCCCTACTGATTCTACCCTCTGCACCAGAAGACCACCACTGCTGAAAGATGTCTACAATCCTATTCTCTGACTCCCAGGGGTTGAAGATTGAAGACACCGGCACGCTCAGGGTGAAGGCCAAGTCCGGTGCTATGGCTGAGGACTTGGACTCCATGCTGGACGTGGTAGGCGACATCTCAGCATACAGCTACGTTGCCATATGGGTAGGAGGAAACAATGCCCACCCCAGAAAGGGGGGGGGCAGTTCAATCCTGCATCCTTCAAACGGCAAATTGCTGGCTTCTGCCGGCGCGTTCTGACCGCTAGCCCTAATACGCAAATTATCATGCGTCAGGCCCCTGCTAAGTTCACTAACATCCCCAGGGTGAATGACGTGCTCAGGGCAGTAGCAAATGAGGGAAAATATCATTTTGCTAACGCCTATAGAGCAGTGCACAGGGCTAAAGTAAATCCAAAATTAAAACCCTCTGACGGTGTCCACCTGACCCATAAGGTCATCGGCACTGTTACGGCCTTGATAGCTAGCACTATCAAGAACTCCGGCATTAAGCCTCTTCCAAAACCCACCTCCCCTAACACTCAAACTGTGTATGTTAAGGGCAGAAATTCAATCCTCAGCATGTTCTACGAAGCACCACTCAGGTTTGATGGTTACGACTATCCTACCGCTGAACATGCATACCAACATCAGAAGTGCATGGCCTTTGGCTTTTTCGATGCGGCCAGCCGTATAATGCACTCGCCAAACCCTGTGGCCGCCAAGGCGGCTGGTAAGGTAGCCAACACACGCGCCCCACAGAATCAGATGCTCAAATTGGTGCAACTAATCCTGGGTGCACGTTGGACACAGCAGAGGCAGTTCAAAGAGGCCCTCCTGCTTACCAGGGGCTGTCCCATCATTCACAATGTGAATGACGACTTCTGGGGTCAGGACAGCAATGGCAAAGGAATCAACGCCTATGGGCGTAGCCTTTCTAAATTACTAGCAGAAAAACTCGGTAACAGACTTTAGGTCCCATTCCCAGAACCCCCAGTGCTACAAACTGGGTTATCAAAGGCCTGTCGTGTCGGCTACACGTTAAGGTCCCATATAGCATCCCTATTCCAAATTAACCAACTTCCGAAACTCACTTCCACACCTAACTAGTATAAGACCCTACAATCGTCCAAATTCAAAATTCTCCATACTTTACCGGCCTAATACCACCAACAGACCTCCTCTTTCTACCCCTTACAGGATTTTCTTTTTTTGTTCGGTGTGACGGTCTACTCCGACTAGAACACCTGTCCCCTTCAACGCTTCGCGCTTGGGGGGCTTCAAATCATAAAAAAAAAACAAAAAAAAAAAACCTCTTGAAATCAGAATCCAGAGAACCACCTCAGCAGTAACATCTCCAGTCCAGCTCTCCTGCTACCTGCCTCATGATTATTATTGTTGTTGTTGTTGTTGTTGTTGTTGTTGTTGTTGGTGTTGGTGTTGTTGTTGTTGTTGTTGGTGGTGGTGTTGGTGTTGGTGTTGTTGTTGTTGTTGTTGGTGTTGGTGTTGTTGTTGTTGGTGTTGTTGTTGTTGGTGTTGTTGTTGTTGTTGTTGTTGTTGTTGGTGTTGGTGTTGGTGTTGTTGTTGTTGTTGTTGTTGTTGTTGTTGTTGTTGTTGGTGTTGGTGTTGGTGTTGGTGTTGGTGTTGGTGTTGGTGTTGGTGTTGGTGTTGGTGTTGGTGTTGGTGTTGGTGTTGGTGTTGGTGTTGGTGTTGGTGTTGGTGTTGGTGTTGGTGTTGGTGTTGGTGTTGGTGTTGGTGTTGGTGTTGGTGTTGGTGTTGGTGTTGGTGTTGGTGTTGGTGTTGGTGTTGTTGTTGTTGTTGTTATTGTTGTTGTTATTGTTGTTGTTATTGTTGTTGTTATTGTTGTTATTATTGTTGTTATTATTGTTGTTATTATTGTTGTTATTATTATTATTATTGTTATTGTTATTGTTGTTGTTGTTGTTGTTGTTATTATTATTACACAGGTGGAGTGGAACATTACTTTATACTTTATAACCAACTGTATAATTTCTGTGTGTGGAAATTACCTGTATAGTAACATATGTATTACTGATAGATAACATGTTCTGCCTAAGCTGAATAAACCAGTGATAACTGGAATAACACTAATAAGAGCTTGATATTCTTACTCTCTATAAACCACTAGTCATATGATATTTCTCATATGACAACTTGATCATGCACAATTACTAGTATGACACATTATTTGACACAGAAACATTGTATTTTACACATCATATCAGCTATAGTTGTTGCCTCTTTCAAAGTGACTCCATTTGCCAAGCTCATAGACCTTGAGTAAACATGTTAATTCATTATCGTTTAACAGGATTTTAGAATGGAAATTGGTTATCATATACAATTTAGTCAAGCCGAAATAAATCAGACCTTTACCATTCACAAATTAGGGCAATTCGATTATGTCATTCGTATGATAAAACCTATAACCTAGTTTGAAGAGAGAACTGATAACTCATAGGACATACTCTCTTCTTTCTTTTCCAGAGCTTCTTTTTTTATTGAACTTGTACAATATCATCAAGGTGGAAAACAATGATATGCTTCTGTCATGTTTTTGACACCTTTTGAGCAGGGGAGGGGGCTGAATTTCTTCAGCTCTCTAGGGTTGGGGGGGAAGAATTTACATGGTTTGAGTTAAAATGTCTGGCCATTCTATGTTAACGGGTACTTGTACAGGCTCATGATGTTTAGCCCCTCAGTGCTCAAGTAACAGAAAAGCCATTCGACTGATACCCTGTTTGGGCGAATTTCCATTGACAAGAAGTTTTTTTACAGTGAAAGTGCAGTTTTGTTATTGCCAGTGTAATGAAGAATATATGCTCAATCAGCCAACACCATAGCATGGGCTGAACTTTCACAAGAAAACATCTAATCTACTACATTTTACATTTCTCCCTTACAGTCTCAGTTCAATTTCTGAAATATCCCCATCAGACCTGATCAAATCACCTTGTTTTATACAGCAGAAACATCACAACAGTTGAAACATTTTAGCAGATTCATGACTTTTTTAAATGCAGTACTCGTCAGTAGCTTGTCACAGCAGCATGCAGCAATCCCAGATGGTTGGCACAATGCAGTAATGAAATGCTGCCCTCAAGCACTTTATTGGTGCATCATGGTGATCAAAGGGCACGATGCACTATTGCCAGTAAAAAATTATGATATCCCTAAGGTGGAGAAACGATATGTGTGGCTACATGGTTCGGTAAGTCTGTAACCTGAATGAAGCCCGTCACACATATATCACATCTCTTACACAAATGCATCAAGAGGTGATTCTGTAAATCCACCACCCGAGAGAATCCTTTCACACATGCAGCACAGCTGGCACTGTTATATTGCTCCTCACAATCACACTCTGGTTCTAATTTTACTTTGCTGCATCCAGTCTCTGTTTCTCATTCTGAGACCAGAACATTTGAGTCTTCTCTCTCATGTGGGTCATCATGTGCCTCTTAAAGTTACATACAAGTGTAAATATTTTACCACATTGAGAACACTTGTGAGGTTCATAGTGTGCCTTTTTAAGCCACTTTCATATGAAAACCTTTTCCCACATTGCAAACATGTGTGGGTTTTTTCTCCTGTGTGGGTCATAGTGTGTTTTCTTAGTTGAGAAGCTTGTCTAAATTCTTCCCCACAATAAGAGCACTTTTCTCTCTTGTGAGTTGACATGTGCCTCTTTACGTGACCAGCACATGAAAACCGTTTACCACACTGAGAACACATGTGAGGTTTTTCGCCTGTGTGGGTCATCATGTGTATCTGAATGCTCTTTGAAAATATTTTACCACAGTGGGAACACTTGTAAGGTTTCTCCCCCGTCTGGGTCAACATGTGTGACTTAAGTTCAGCTGCAGATTTAAATCCTTTCTCACAGTGTGTGGATATGTGTAAGGTTTTTCTCCCGTGTGGATCATCATGTGTGTCCGTAAGGCATCTAGAAGCTGATACCCTTTGCCACACTGATGACACTTAAAAGATTTTTCTCCTGTGTGGGTCACCATATGTCTCTTTACAGCACATGAAAACCGTTTGCCACCGTGTGAACACTCATGAGGTTTCTCCCCTGTATGGGTCATAATGTGTCTCTGTAAATTACCTAGCCTCGCAAACTTTTTTACCACATTGAGAACACTCGTGGGTTTTTTCTCCTGTGTGGGTCAACATGTGTGACTTTAAGTTACATATCAGCCTAAACATTTTCCGACAGTGAGAACACTTGTGGGGTTTCTCCCCTGTGTGGGTCATCATGTGTTTTCTTAAATTATTTGCATGTATAAACCATTTTATCACAGTGAAAACAATTGAAAGGTTTCTCTTCTGAGTGGTTCATCGTATGTGTTCTTAAGCTATGTGCATGTGTACCTTTTACCACAGTGAGAACATTTGTGAGGTTTCTCCCCTGTGTGGGTCATCATATGTCTCCAAAAGTTGGATAGATGTGCAAACCCTTTATCACAGCGAGAACACTTGTAAGGTTTCTCCCCAGTGTGGATCATAAACTGTTTACTACAATGAGAACATTTATGAAGTTTTTCTCCTGTATGAGTCATCATGTGTGTCTTTAAGTTACCTACTTGTGTACACCTTTTATCACAGCTAGAACACTTGAGAGGTTTCTCCCCTGTGTGGGTCATCATGTGTACCTTCATAGTTGAAGGCATTGGCCACTGTTTCCCACAGTAGGAGCACATGTGTGGTCTACTGGTAACGCCAGTTTGGTTCTTCATGTTGTTAGAAGTGGGATGCACCTCTAGGAACTTCCTGTATCTTTCTCTTATAACTGTGTTCTCACGGTTTGAGCGGCAGATCTCCCTCTTAGAAGTCAAAGGCACAGGATTGGCAAATACCAACGACTTTTGATATTTGTTTAGATAGACATTGACACCGAGGAGAGGCTTAGAATCTGCAAATAAAAAACAAAAAAAAAAAGAAGAGAAATAGATTTTGATATATATAAAGTCAGTACATTCCCATCATGTGGCCCTAATATTTACCATCTATACTCCCGGGTCTATACAGTAACACTTTCTAGATCATGGGGACTTAATGCATGATTGGTAGCCAATGACTAGATGTATGACAACCATGTTTATCTGAGGTCCAGGGGATGTGGAACAAAGTCATGAGGACACCCAGGGACTTTAGGGTATATCTCTTTAGGCATGCATATCACCCAGTGTGAGGCAGGATATATAGAAGTCCTGGGGACTAGAGATTAAGTCCTGGGGACTAGAAGTGATTACTGCATGATTAGGCCTACAGTAGTCCTAAATCTCAGGTCCTGAAGACTTTCTTTGAAGTCCCCATGACATGTCTACAGATCTCTGGGACTTGGTATGAAGTCCCTAGTACTTATAATCATTTCCAACACAAGTCCCAGGTCCCTGTGGGCTAAGTCCCCTGGAACTGCCGGGAATTCCCAGGTACCTAGTTGCAAAGGCCTGGGGACTTAATAAATAGAAAACTTTTTTCATCCTCACAATAGAACATACTGCAGTATGGAGATATAGCCAAGGAGTCATAATAATGGGTATATGTCCGGGGTATATGTCAGGTAAGATGATAGTCTGGGTTCTAGGTACAGTATCCTTGGAGTCCACTTCTCATTTGGTTGTTACTGTATCAATCATCCTTCTATACTGGTCCAAAAAAGAGCCTGACATCATTTATGGATCACCCATGTCCTGGCACCTTTTGCCTCACCCCTCAGAGCTGTTTTGTCCCTTCCCCAGTCACAGTGTTGAGAAATTTGTTCCACCCTCCTTCAATAAACACCCTCGGCTACTGTTATAAAATGATCCCTCTCAAAGGGACGAGTCATTTATTGCTAGGTGGGGGGCTAGATGGATTTATGCGAATCGGCAGACAAAAATGATCGCGACCCCACCAACCCCCCCTTCCCCAACCCTGTTGTTAAAAAATGATAACTCCCTAAGTACAGAAGTGTCAAAACAGGGCCAATATAATATAAAAGACTAAATAGATAACTTAATCAGTTGTACACAGAATTAAACCTTGCCCTCACCATGTCTTACATTGTCATGTAGGAACAGCGCAGTGATGGTGTTAGGCATCACCCACCTTAATATTCAGCAAATTACTCGTATCGACATGGACAGATTCAAAACAAGTCTTTGGAGGAGGTGGTTAGGGTCTCATAGAAGGAATTGGTTCCGCAGTATAATTTGATATAGCGCGAAACGCGTTAGCACCCATTGGAACATGTTCATTTTCTAAAAATCACCCCAGAATTAATAAATACATCCTTCCTTCATAATATAGGCTGACTTAAAATATGAATTGACCATGAAGATTTTGAGCACTGGACTCTCGCGTAAACATGTGTAGTGGTTTTATATTTATTGGCATTATTTTCAACATGGTTATTGACCATTCAGTGTGCCTGCAGTATTCACTTCTGACCACAATCGTATATGACTTTTTTTTCTGTGGGATTTCCTTAACTGAGACCTACTATTAATGGGCTGTGCGCATGTCTTGTCTATTATTGAGATTTTTATAATCCAATAGATGTGCATGCAATAGTCCATTCTTGCCTCCATTCTAGCCTTCAGATGTAGGCAAGCGCCACATGCTCTTGGGGCATCTTCCATACCGTGGATGCTCCTAGGGCATTGTACCATACTATGCATAGGGAGGGCACACAGAAAAAAATAAAGTTCAAAATCTTAGTCAGATATTAGTCAAAAAGGCTAACTTTCTAATAATACCTAGTCAAAAGCACGTGCCTAAGTGTCCAAGTTATTCTTAGTCAAATACGACAAACCATTAGTCAAAGTGCCCAACTTGCCTTGGCTTGCCTGATTGTGACTAAGATTCCTTGGTAGTTTTGACTAAGCATGCAATCTAATACTTTTGGTTTTAATCAAATGGTGAGTGTAAGCTCTATATAGGATCCACATCCCACAAAACATTGTAACATCATTTAGGAAGCATGTGAAGTGCCTCACATCATTTCCATTGGAACCCCTGAGTCAAGTTACTCTGGGTTTCACACAAAGAAGCAGGTACATCTGTGGATATTCTACTTATCTAGACCCCCACAGAAAAGGTGTAACTACCTGTCTACCTAGTTTATTTAACAAATCATCAAGCTATTTGATATATTTTGTCAAGCTTGATGTTATATTGAATTGCAAAAGCCTCAAATGTATACAGTGCCTGAAAATCACCATCATTTTGA
Organism: Acholoe squamosa; assembly: GCA_949317995.1. NCBI lineage: Eukaryota > Metazoa > Annelida > Polychaeta > Phyllodocida > Polynoidae > Acholoe > Acholoe squamosa. Next base: position 66,739,016 of record OX439048.1, on the reverse strand, counting down.
CATCTATCAAACAATTGATGGTATAAAGCCACCAGAAAAATCCTGTTTCAAACCATACTGCCACCTGGTGTGTAAAGGCAACACTATATGCTACTATACCTTAGTCAAAATGACTAAGGGATCTTAGTCAAAGTGACTAAGTGACAGTGGCTAAGATAACTTAGCTTGCCTGAAACTCCCAGCAGATACCTTGTTCAAGATTGTGCTTGGAGAGAGAAACTGATTTGGGTAGTCAATATGACTAACATAAACTAGACATTGTTAGTCACACATTAGTCATATTTACTAACTAAGATTATTTGGGTGTTTTGACTAAGTTAAGTTAGACCGACCAAAATGGATTTTTTTCTGTGCAGGAGGGAGGGTAAGAGGGAGGGGAGGAGAGGAGGAAGGGAAAGAGAGGAGGGAGAGGAAGAGGGAGGGGAGGAGGGAGGGGAGAAGGGAGGGCGGAGGGAGGGGAGGAGGGAGGGGAGAGAGGGAAAATACATAGCTTTAGTATTGTTCACCCTTTATGATGTGGGAGAAAACCTTGAACATACCGCACCAAACACTGTTTTCACCCATTGGCCATCAGCAAGTTTGGGACGGGACTATCTTGTTGGGACATACCAGGATCATAGTACAACAGTCTGATTTTAGTCTGTACTAAGATTCTGATACCATGAACAGTCTTGGGATGTACTGGGATCTTGGTACCCTTGTGTGTGCACTGGACCATGACACTCACCTCCACAGGTATATGGGCCAATTAGAGCTCTGGTCACTGGACCATGACAACTACCTGTGCATACATTATTGGGGTCAAAGGTGGGATGGTGAAACCACTCCACCATTTGGTACTTATATTTACATTAAATTATGCATTTACTCCCTTATTAAACAGCACTTAGTTCAAATGAAAACGTCAGTTTGTAGGCATTTGTCTATTCTTTTAGCTTGTGGGTTCATATTTATCAGCAAATTAAACAAAACATTAGCAAATCAATTTTAGTATAGCAAGACTGGGGGGGGGGGTTAAATATAGCCATTTCTCAGAACATATTCTGATTTTAGTTCTGCAAAAAGGTGTATATGTTAAATATAGACCTTTTCTACCTAAGGTGACATCAAGATTATGTATTTTGATTAGAAAGTAAGACAAATTTGAAGATAAACAAGGGTACCAAGTTCTTAGTACACACCATGATCCAGGGACTAGCATTCAATCTTAGGGTGTACTAAAAAACAGGTTAGTCCTGAACCTGATCAGGAAGAACGCCTAGTTTGTGTTTCTACCTTCCTTGTAAAGAAGAGTTATCCTGTATGGGGTGACAATGCACCATCGTGTGCTCCATGCAGATACCCAGTGCTCACACAGTACCTGCTTAGTGAAAGGATGTGAAGGGAGTGAAGTAAGGCAACTGAATGTGGAAGTACCAGTGCTGCCATCTCTGGGTAAGGTATACTATATGGACTAGGACTGTCAGTCTTGTGGACCTAATACATTTCAATGTAGGAAGGCTTTGATGTCTTTCTGAATGGTCATGGTAATGTATCAGATTCGTATATGGACTCTAACACCTCGGGGCCATCCATAAATGAGCCCAAGACTTTTGATAAGTTTTTTACCCCCCCCCCCTCCTCCCAAACATCATTTATGGGTGGCCTCTTAGACAGAACAAATTACCTTTTTGTTATTTGAAATGTCTGTTTGATTGAGGTACTGAGGAAGAGCATTTAGAAAGTTGTTTTGAAAATGTCAGATTTTATCTCTCACACTGATTTCTCACTTCACACTCTATCAAAATGGCCCCTAAGGGAGTGGTCATTATTTATTAATGGGGGATGGGTGGTGGGTTTTCATGTGGATATGCAGGAATTTTTACGCCTCCCCTTGAAGGCAGTCAAAACTTTTATTCACTTTCCCTGTGCCAGAGGCATGGAGAATATCTGAATATTTGCACCACTCTTTAATCAGTAGTAGCGAGCAGGTTTTTTGGGGCAAAAAGAGGATAAATTTTTAGCCCCCCTCTCAGAAGGGGTCAAAAGTTTTTTTGTGCCCACCCTCAAACCCACCACTCCCCTGTTGATGAATTATGACCACTCCCTAATGTCCTATTAGTAAAAATACCAAATTGATTTGTAGCAAAAACACCATTAAGTAGGTGTCGAGTCACTAGAAACATTTACACTAGGTTAAAAACAAGGTGACACATCCCGTATTGTTAGTCACAGCTAAAGATGAAGAAAAAACACATTATATCTGCTTTGATGGATTTCTACGTGGTCATGATTTCACATCAGATGCCTCTTTAGACTGGGGCACCTCAGCCAAAACTAACTATCCCACTTGGCATAAAAATATTTTTTTAACGTTAAAAAAATGTTTTTATTGGTTTCCCCATTGAGTTATTGGTTGAAAATTGGTTGAAAAATGTTTTTGCCAAGTGAAATGCCACATAAATAACTGACCCCACACAGACAGGGATAGTCTAACTCTAAGTATCAAATGAGGCATTTATTCATGAAACACAATATTAAATTACCAAGTATGCGTCAGCTAGATTTAGGCACATCTGTGATACAATACATGCATGCTCTACATTTGTAGGATTAGTGTAAAAAAAGGGATGATATAAAGAGAATATGGAGTGGTTACCCTACAAGTCAAGTTATAACAAATCAGACATCTTATTCATATGATAATACCCATCACCAAGTTTATCATTCATAAAAAGTGACTCTGAGGCCACATTCTCCATAGAGTCATGTAAAGACATAATTTTGTAGGAGGACCAAGGGAGTGATCACTATTTAACAACAGGGTGGAGGGTTGGTTCTTTACACTTTTTGACTGAGGAAGGAGGAAAAACATTTGCAAAATGGTGCATACACCCAAGATGGGGGCAGGATAGGGTTGTGGGTAGAAACTTTTGACCTTCGAAGGGGGGGGGGGCAAAACCTTTTGTCACATATAAAAAACAATCACCTAGCTTCTGTTGTTAAGAAATGATCAATTTCTAAGTAACAGGAATCCATTTACAAGAAGTTTTGTGTACACTATCCCGCTTGGCAAAAATTTGTTTTAACATTTTGACCATCAATCCTTTTGGTATACTATGGATATAACACTTTTCTACACTAAGTTTTACATGTGGCGATATCATCTTTACATCTACAGTCAATTAACAAGAATCATATGTAATCAATATAATGTCATGTCATATCTTTTCACCCTTCTAGGCATGTAGTATCTTCAATGTGTTGGTAGAACTAAATTGGTCTTAATAACAATAGTTACCCCTCAGAAACCTAAGTGTTACTGGATATCTACAAGAGGTGGATTTGCACATGTGCAGTGATTAACATCCCTGAGCATGTGGAGTATTAAATTAGGGCTAGAAGCGCTAGTGCCAGAACCTCAAAATCCATACAGACAACACCACAGCACTGACACATATTCGAAAGACGGGTTGGTTAAGTCATCAAAGTGTAATCTTAAGACATTTGGGGATGGTGCGCTGAGATGTCAAAATTCAAGAGCTACTTTGTTGGTTGGCACTACTATAGACATTATGTTCATTAAATCATGTGATAGATTTAAGGAAGAAATCAATACAGTATGTCATATCTTCTCATCTTTTTGGCATATAGTATCTCCAATGTGTTGGTAGAACTAAATTGGTCTTAATAACAATAGTTACCCCTCAGAAACCTAAGTGTTACTGGATATCTACAAGAGGTGGATTTGCACATGTGCAGTGATTAACATCCCTGAGCATGTGGAGTATTAAATTAGGGCTAGAAGCGCTAGTGCCAGAACCTCAAAATCCATACAGACAACACCACAGCACTGGCTCATGTCTGAAGGACTGGCAGGTTAAGTCATCAAAGGTTAATCTAATAGCTTAAGACATGTGGGAGTTGTACGCTGATATGTCAAAATTCAAGAGCTACTTTGTTGGTTGGCACTAGACATTAAAGACCACACCCTGTCTCACGTTGAAATAACTCACAGATAAACAATTAATATATATACTAATTCATATGATACATTTAAGGAGGGAAAAAAGGAAATAATTTCTGTACTTGACATAGTGGCCTTACAGTTATTAGCAGTCAAATAGATGATCATACAGGAAGAAAAGGAAAAGAAACAGTAACGAGGAGAAAAACAGATAAGAAAAGTATGATAGAGAGAAAAAAGAAACATAGTAGAAAAATACCACAGTAGATTGAGAGTTGTATCCTTTGTGGTTGACATTATCAGCGAAACAAAAATGTTAACAATCTCCCCTGCCAATCAGAAAATTTTTTTCATATATTTACTATATATAGTTCCAACATAATATATGTTCATTACAGACTACCTATAGAAACAAATAACCCTTGTCATAAAGAATTTAATGCTCTTCATCTGGACATGGTATCAATCAATCAAACACTACACAGTTCTACACCTCCTACCCATGTAAGATGCAGTTCACAAGAGAAACAATTGCACAGTCAATTTGTTATCCTTGGTGCATTCCAACCATTAAGTCAGTAAATGATCAGTGTTTACTCTTTTTTCTCCCGTATGATCCCTCAAGATGTGTGGCTACATGGTTCTGTAAGTCTGTAACCTGAATGAAGCCCGTCACACATATATCACATCTCTTACACAAATGCATCAAGAGGTGATTCTGTAAATCCACCACCCGAGAGAATCCTTTCACACATGCAGCACAGCTGGCACTGTCATATTGCTCCTCACAATCACACTCGGGTTCTGATTTTACTTGATTACATCCTGTATCGGTTTCTAACTTTGAAACCAGAGCATTTCTTGAACGGATTTGACTCTTTCCTCTTGTGTGTGTCATTATGTGCCTCTTTAAGGTACTTGCCCATGTAAACTGTTTACCACAGTGAGAACACTTGTGAGGTTTCTCTCCTGTATGGGTCATCATGTGTATCTTTAAGGTATTTACACGTGTAAACCTATTACCACAGTAAGAACATTTATGAGGGTATATTTCTTCTGAGTGCGTCTTCATGTGAACCTTAAGCTCGCCTGGCTGTGAATAACTTTTGTTACAGTGAGAACATTTGTGCGTTTTTTCCCTTGTGTGGGTCATCATGTGTGTCTTTAAGTTACCTGCCTGCGTATATCTTTTACCACAGTGAGAACACATGTGAGGTTTCTCCCCCGTGTGGGTCATCATGTGTACCTTTAAATTAGCCTTATGTGTAAATTCTTTCCCACATTCGATACACTTATGAAGTTTCTCTCCTCTGTGGGTCATCATGTGGCTCTTCAAGTTACATAACAGTGCAAACTGTTTTCCACATTGGGAACATTTGTGAGGTTTCTCTCCTGTGTGTGTCATCATGTGTCTCCGTAAGTCAGCTATAAATGCAAACCGTTTACCACAGTGATTACACTTGTAAGATTTTTCACCTGTGTGGGTTATCATGTGGGTTTTTAAGTGGCCTGTACGCCTAAACCGTTTACCACAGTGAGAACACTTGTATGGTTTCTCCCCTGTATGTGTCATCATGTGTCTCTTTAAGTCACGGGCATTTGTAGAACCTTTCCCACAGAGGGAACAATTGTGAGGTTTCTCTCCTGTGTGGGTCATCATGTGTTTCCTTAAGTCACTCAACCATGTACACCTTTTACCACAGTGTGAACACATGTAAGGTTTCTCCCCTGTATGGGTCATCATGTGTACCTTTAGGCTCCCTGCCGTTGCATAACTTTTACCACAGTGAGAACACTTGTGACGTTTCTCCCCTGTGTGGGTGAACATGTGCAATTTAATCCTCCTTTTTTCTCTAAAAGCTTTACCACAGTGAGAACACTTGTAAGGTTTCTCCCCTGTGTGTGTCATCATATGTGTCTTTAAGCTCCTTGTCTGTGCATAACTATTATCGCATTGAGAACACTTGTGAGGTTTCTCCCCTGTGTGGGTCATCATATGCTTCGTTAAGCTCCTTGCCTGTGCATAAATTTTATCACAGTGAGAACACCTGTGATAGTTCTCCTTTGTGTGGGTCATCATGTGTTTGTTTAAGTGACCTGACCGTGTAAATTGTTTACCACAGTGGGAACATTTGTGACATTTCTCCCCCGTGTGGGTCATCATATGTACCTTCATAGCTGATGCCGTTGGCCACAGTTTACCTCAAAAGGAACGTGTGTGGTGTACCTCCAGTCTGGTTCTTCATCTATACAAAAGAAATCATTACAAAACTTATATTGGCACAATCATTGATCATTGATCACTTCTTCCCCACAAGTGGAAGCTATGGTACATAGGCCTGTAGGGGTAGGCGAAAACGTTTAGGGAAACCGGGATTCGAACCCGGGACCTCTCAGCCTTCAGACGATTGCTCTACCACTGAGCTACTTCCCCGTACAACGTTTTCTGCCTTCCACCCACGCCTGGATCGGTGTGATACCGACAGGGGTCATGTGACTACCCGGTGACCCGCCTCTTCAGGTCGGCCACCCTGGGCACGGGGACTCACATAGTCACGTTCCCCTACACAGCCCCCAACCAGCTTCGACCACCAAATTTACCAACACTGAGTCACACACAGGGAAGGACCTGGCCTGTGGGCACCCCAGCGCTAGCAGGTCGAAGCGCTTGCTGTATCACACCAACCCAGGAACCGAGTTCCGTAGCCCCCCCTCATGCGGGTCAGGACTACTCGGTTTCCCTACCACTGTAGGGGTCGGCGAAAACATTTAGGGAAACCGGGATTCGAACCCGGGACCTCTCAGCCTTCAGACGATTGCTCTACCACTGAGCTACTTCCCCGTACAACGTTTTCTGCCTTCCACCCACGCCTGGATCGTGTGTTATACCGACAGGGGACATGTGACTACCTGGTGACCCGCCTCTTCAGGTCGGCCACCCTGGGCACGGGGACTCACATAGTCACGTTCCCCTACAGGCCCATAGTTCACAAATACATAAGTCTTTCTTGTATGGATTCCAATTCATTTTCTAAAATCAAAGTCCTTTGGTGCCAATTTGAAAAACACATTTGATTAACCTCCACATACAAATTTAGTTGATGCAAGTAGTCATTGTAATCTAGTTTTATATATATGTAAGGGGTTGTAGCCTTACGGACCTGGGGGTTCGGGTCTTACTATTCGGAAAGAAAGAGTAAGACAGGGTTTCAAGTGTATGCCAACGGTTAGATTTATTACTTAATGCACACTCACGGCTGCCGGATAGTATAGAAGGGGCAGCTAATAATGATGAATGGTGATCTACATTCTGCGGAGGCCAGAAGGGCCTCTGACGTAGCGGCTGAGCCCTGGGCTTTATATAAGGACCCAGGTGTTCGTCGTCAGATGTCCCCACAGACCCGGATCGGTGCTGCCACCTATCCGGAACCTGAGGAACGTCCGACGACTCGACTCACCCGCCACGTCAGACGGTACCCAACTCTATGGTTAAACAATACGTACCTCTACACCACTCCCCCAGACATTTAGGAGGGTGTATTGTTATATTAATATTACTCAGGATAACATTTCCATATGTCTAAACCATTAGTAATAGAGGTACAACCATAGATATAACATTAACACCAAGTTAAATATGATTCGAATGTCATATACATATATTGATAGTGTATATAGTTACATATTAACAAATCGGATGTTGTAATATGATACGAATTACTTGAATGAATAACAGTTGTATGTATCAAAACTGTTAATTAGCTTATTATACCTTTAGGACAACATATCATGTTTACGGTATAAGAAATAGGACAAGTATCATCATTCGTATACATGTGATAGTAACAGTTATGTGTAACGGAACTGTTAATATTAAATAAATCACATAATAACATCCGTATGTGTTTGTAGTTATTAATAACACATTTGATTGTATAGTCTTGAAAAAGACTTTAAAAGTAACTACACTATTTAATGACATATAATCATGTATCGTCATAACATGATATAACCATATGAATCCGTTAAGGATTCCGTGAGTAGTACAAGTAGAACCATTTGTATTATACACTTGAAAAGAAAAAAATCACGGTGTAGTAATGAATATGATAATATATATGATATCACCGTGTACCAAATAACCTCTATAACACCAGATTGATATATTTATGATGCAATATGTCTTGCAGGACAATAATATGTAAGTTCTGGTTTAATTTATCTGATCTTATATTATTAATATGAACAGTAATTTGAGATCCGTACTAATAGATATGTATATACCCGTATCACAATATATAGTAAGTTATGACTACAATGTCAATATGCATATACAAATAACATTATAGAAAAATAGACATTTGACATTATGTACAATATAAAAATGGTAGATGCTGCTGGAGTCTTCTGCTGTAGTTTTCCAGATACTAGAAGGTAAGTGTGGTCAGCTAACCACGGGATGGACATGCTAAAGTCTATGATTCCTGGTTATTAAAGTGAACACGGTAGATGAATTTGGGGCAGCTACCCACAATCCTCTGGAAGTGCTATAGTTCATAAGTATATCCGAATGGTGTAGAGTAGAAGTAAAGTGTAGATCCGGTTTTGTCAACAGTGTAGAATCATAATCCATTTAAGTATTGTTGACATAAGTAAAAAGTCCAATATAGGATGATCCGGAAGTAGTAGTAACATGTAGTATAAGTCCATTCGGGAGTATAGGTGAAATGTAGAGGTAAATCGTAAAGTCCATCCTAGTATAGTGGTTAGCACAGATAGCAGCAGAAGTCTGGAACCGGCATCCGGATACGTCTGACAGCAGCAAGTCTACTATCGGATTGTTTGTAAGTGAAGTTCTGAATCCGAATAGACTATTCAGGGTACAATAAGAATTATACGGCCTGAATTATACAATAAGCTGGTCATAAAAGGAACCCGGAACACAAAGAACAGGTGTTCATATACTAATGAAAGACATTCGCAGACCTGTAGGGTTCCGCAAAGACTATATCTGGTTATTTAGTGGAGCAGATGCGGATCCGGCGGCAGCAGGTGCTGAGGTCTTCTTGGGAACAAGTCGACCACCCTTTCCAACGACCAAGGTCTGGCTCTCAGGTCCAGGTCCCTGGGTCAAGGACGGAAAGTTGCGGGGGTTAACTTTCCCAGGCTTTGATACTGCGCCAGCGTATCCGGCAGGTTTGGGTTTCTTGAACACAGGAGTGCCCTGAACCTGCTCATGGGGGTGCCGAGCCAGAGGAGACCTGGAGCGGTCATCTGCTCTGACTTTAGCAGTGGTGGTCTGACCATTACCGTTACCACCACGGTTCTGATCCCTTCTGCTCCTTTCACGAGCTCTCTTTCCTTCCTTGCCGGATTCCTCGCATTTCTGCCAGAGAGACTCGTGCATGTCCAGCTTACCCTTTCCAGGAGTCAGGACTATCTTTGCGCGGAGTTTCGAATCCTTGGTCTTCGGAACCTCGCAGAGGACTTGGTCCCCTGGTCGGATCTTAGACCAAGCATCCTCGCTCAGACTGTCGAACTCCTTCATGAGTTCCTGATGAAGCTCCATGATATGCTTTCGGGCCCCATCCAAACCTTCTGCGTGGCATTTCTTCTGGTGCCTCGCCAGATCGCTACGTCGGCTATATTGAACCTTTGTAGTGCACTTCTTGCCCTTCTTACCATAACTCGGATCACAAATGTAAACCGGGTGATGGTGGAAGTGGGCCTCTACCAGATGCCTTTGGAACCAGGCTGGAGTACTCCAGGTCCGGACCGAGACATCACTCGCATCCTGGCAGATAGAGAAGGGACAGGACTTCTGGTCGTCACCGTACCACTTCTCAAGAGCCCAACGCAGCTTTCTCCTCTGGGTATAAGTGTAATACCCTTCGGTGTGGTTTAGCATAAGCCACATCTTTCGATAGGCTTTGCTCGGATTGGGGTCCTCGTCCGAAAGACGCATCCAATCTTCATCATCTGACTCATTATTTTTATTAACTGAGTCTGGGCAGGCATATAGGGTAGAGCCGTCCTTTTTTACTCCGTAGGCACAGTCGGAGAAACACGTCGGAATCCGGGTTTTGAATCCGGATTTGGCGTTAGCCCATTGCTCAGCCTCGGTTTGAGTAGATGGACTGGCCTTCTCATCATACTCAACCGAGGACTCGTGCACTGACTCCTCGTCTGACGACTCAACCTCCATAGTAGTACTACCAGTGGCTGAGGTGCTAGCTTTCGGCTGGGCTCTAGCAGAATCCGGTAGATGCTTGAGCTTCCGAGCTGCGGACCTCCTGTTCTTACTGACCTTCCAGTCTTCCTCCGGTTCCTGGGTTCCGGATGCGCTGGAGGTCGAGGCTTCTACCGGGGTGGTAGTACTGCCGGTGGCTGATGCAGAACCGGCTGTGCTTCGGGTGGCAAGCTTCAGGTCGGGGATAGGAGGTGCGGGTACTTCCGCTGCCCTCTTAGCCTCTTCCTGGGCCTCCTGTTCTGCAGTCATTCGGCGGACGAGAACCGTCCGAAGGGCTGCACTTCGGTTCATACCTGTTAGTGAATTGTTTTGGACATCCACTAACTCCTGCTCGGTTATGCAGTAACCGTCATCCCACTGTTCAAAATTGGCAGCGGCTTCCCGAAACTCCTTCGTGGTCCGGTACTGGGGCCGGGTGGCACAAGGACGTGGGTAAGTCTGCCCCTCGGGTTCCGAGACGCAGCCTACCCAATCAATGTTCGTCGCCTTGACGTTCCACAGAGTCTTATCCGGCTTCGGATATCCTCCGAGCAGGAAAGCTCTGTTGGCTTCGTACACTACTTCACGGAAAGCAGCGTCCACCATGAGTCCCCGTTGGAACCACGGCCAGTCTCGGAGCCATTTGGGAGGCGTCCTATCCAGCTGTTCGGGGACCATGACGCCCTCGATAGCTATCCTCACCTTCGGGTCCAACCTAACTGGTGTACCGTCAGCATAGGTCACTTGTGCCTGTAGTTCCGGGTGGACGTACAGGTAGCGACCATCATACTCTGCAGGGAACGGGTCAGCCACTGCTGGCTTCCACTGGTCCTTCGGTCCGTCGACCTGTACGGTCTCGGACCCAGTCGCTGCGGGTTCAGCACTCGTAGCCCCTCCGGATCCCTCGGGTGGGAGTGGAGACAACAGTTTCTCTGGCTCATTCAGTGAGAATGAGGCCAGCTTCTCCTCGAACGAGCGATCCGTGGGTTCCTCCACGTCCATCATCTCGCTCTCTTCCTGTGTAACAGGTGACAAAGCTTCCAGAAAAGCTTCTGCGGACGGAGTCAGCTTATCCGAATACTAAAAGGTTCGGAGTACAATTTGTACTTGAATGTACCGTACTGTTATAAGCATGTGTCACAAAATGACATTGCTCATCCCAGTCGTCCATATGTTCATTGACGAGTGACTTTAGAACTTGGATAAGGGTTCTATTGAACCTTTCTACCAATCCGTCGCTTTGTGGCCTATATGGGTTGGTTCTAGTCTTACAAATAGCTAAGTATTCGCACATACCCTGCCAGAGATTTGATTCGAATTCTCTGCCTTGGTCACTGTGTAGCATTAATGGTACACCGAAACTTAGTACCCAACCTTTTACAAAGGCTTCGGCACAAGTAACTGCTTTGTGGTCCGGTAGTGGAAATACTTTAGTGTATTTTGTGTAATAATCACACACTACCATCATACAGGTATTATCATTAGCGGTTGTATTCAATCCACTAATGATATCTACCCCGATTCTTGTGAATCTAACTCCGAAAAGTTCTTGGGATAGGGGAAGTTTTTACAACAATCCGGACAGGTGATTACCCATCTTTGCAAGTCTCTTGTCATGCCAGGCCAGTAGTATTTCTTGGAAAGTCGTGCCAACGAGCGTTTCCTTCCGAAATGACCACTGGTCCGATGTCCATGACAGAAGTACATAATGTCATGTCTCATGGCATGTGGTATCACCACTTGCATGATTTTCTCACCATTATTACATGGCTTCCAATGGTATAACATGCCTTTCGGGACTTCAAGCTCGGTCCATTGAGCAAGAAACCTCATTTCTCGATTTTCCAGAGAGACCTAAGGTCTAACTGGACGTATACCCTTTGGTACTAATTGCAGTAGCTGCGCAGTTATCGAGTCAGCTTCCTGGAAACGTCGTATGTGATCCATAGACCAATCCAGTATACTGGCAACTAGGGGTTCGAATGGTCTTCGAATCCCTGCTAACACTGCCCTATGAGCTCCACAATCAGTACAATCGGATTGGTATTCGAGACAAAGCATCAGCATTTAAATGCTTCACTCCAGGTCTATGCTGAATCTGGTGATGTTCAAGCCCATATTCTGAAAGATGGGCTAACCATCAGCCTAACATTCCTTCAGCATCTCGGAAGTTCAGTAGCCATCTTAAAGAGGAGTGATCTGTACGTAATGTAAAGTTCGTTCCCCATAGAAAATGTTTGAACTTCTTGGTATATACGACTACTGCTAACAACTCTCTTTTGGTTGTGCAGTAATTGCGCTGAGTTTTGCTCAGTGTATTGCTGGCAAAGGCAATAGGTACCTCTCTCCCATTTTGGACTTGTGAGAGAGCTGCACCAATGCTATCATTACTAGCATCAGTATCCAGTATGAAATGATCCGTTTCATTCGGATATTGTAATACCGGAGTACTCGTGAACAGGTCTTTTAGCTTTTGAAAAGCAGATTCCTGTTCATGCGTCCAAGGAAATTTCTCCTTGGTACTTCCTGGAGTCCAGTTAGCTATTGCTTGTAATGGGTAACTGACTCTAGAATAATTCGGAATAAATTCCCTATAATAGGAACAGAATCCTAAAAAGGACCTTACTTCTTTGGGTGTTTTAGGTCTATTCCAATTCGTAACTGATTCGATTTTTTCCGGATCAGCTTTTATTCCTTCATCACTGATGATGCGGCCCAAATAATTTATGGACTTTCTAAACATGTGGCATTTCTTAGGTTTCAATTTGAGACCATTAGAGATAATACGTTCTAGTACCATTTTTAGGTTATTAGAACACTCTTCGAATGTTTTTCCGAAGACTATGACATCGTCAAGGTATACAAGACATCTTTTCCACAATAAATCACTTAGGATTGTTTCCATCATTGCTTCAAATGTTGCTGGTGCATTGCACAAACCAAACGGCATTACGTTATATTGGAATAACCCAATATGACTCGAAAATGCAGTTTTCTCCATATCTGAAGGATTCATCCCTACTTGCCAGTAACCTGATTGCAAGTCTAGGGTACAAAACCAACTATTTTCTCCTAAGGAGTCAATGGTTTCGTCTATTCTCGGTAATGGATACAAATTTTTTTTCGTTACTCCATTCAGCTTCCTGTAGTCTATGCAAAAGCGGATAGTACCGTCTTTCTTCGTTACCATACACACAGGACTACTCCATGGACTATTGGAAGGGACTATTACATCCTGTTCCAACATCTTGTTTATTTCCTCTTCAGCTACTCTTTTTTTCGCTAAAGGTAACCGTCTATACGGTATTTTAAAGGGTTCCGCATCTCCAGTATCTATTTTATGTACTACCTTATTTGTCGTACCTAGTTTCTCACCAGGTTTGGCAAAGGCAGTCCTATACTGACAGAGCAAATCATAGAACTCTTTCCGGTGTTCCAGATCTTCTAATGAAGTTTCTTCATACAACTTGAGTAAGTCTGCCGAAATTTCATCATTTCCTGTTACCTTTTGTAAGTTTAACATAATATCCGTTACAGTTTCCGAAAGGGTCACGTTTCCAAAAACTTGTCCCTTTTTCAAATAGATAGTACTGTTTCCAGTATTAGAGACAGGTACTACTGACCAGGACGCATTTGCTACAATAGTGTCTACAGATATTAGTCCGATACTTGACAGAGTAGCTACATCCGGTTCTATCACTGCAGGCTTATTGCGCATTGCAAAATCACTTCTTACTAGCACATCACAGGCTACTCCCGGAGGGATTCGCACAGTGTGTGCTACACTAGCCATACTGCTCACTTGTCTCAGTACACATCTAACCTTTACAGGATAAGGGTATTTCACACTCAACACTCCTGATTGGGGTTCCAACACAACTCCATACAGGGATGCGAAATCCAACCCGAGTATCCCCTCATCTGCTATATCCGCAACGGTGGCGCTCATGACATAGTCATGTACTCCATCCAATTGTAGCTTCACACAAGTTCTACCATACGTCTGCAAGGTACTGCCATCGGCCGTCTGAGCACTTCCTCCCGTTTTGAGAGTATCATGTTCATCTGGTATAAGATCATAGAACCTCTTGGAGATACAGGAGTGGCTAGCTCCCATATCCATGAGAAATTCGGCAGATCTTCCGTTAACAGTAAGACAAACATACCACCGCCTTCCGTTTAAAACAGAGGGCATGTCCGTGATGATCGGAACGTCATTGTTCACACCTGGAGTCGATCCACATCCTTTCAGGTATTCCAGACAAGGATGACCCGGGGGCAGGTGGGCACTACCAACCCTGGCTAACTCATAGCCGCCTGCCTCGTTACTGATATTGGGTTTCCCCTGTGCTCCCGTGGCACCTGTTATATCAGCTTCCCTAACCTTCTTGGTGTCTACAACCACCTCGGTGCTAGGCGAGTTTGCTACTACATGCGAACTATTATCTTGGATGGTGATATCATGGCAAGATTTGTCACTGGGATCCCCTTCTTTGCCCATCGGGAGACCCCTCCTTAGTTTTCCTCTGTACTTATTCCAGAGACACCCTCCTGTCTACGAGGGACAGGTTTCTCAGCCATACATTCGGGAGCGTAGTGCCCCAGTTTCTGGCATCTGAAACATCTCCTTTGAGATTTATCAACTCTCGGTCTCTTTAGAGCTTCTGTTAATCCGGCTATTAATGTTTCCATCATATTAGTCGGAGCAACAGCGGCTGCCACAGTTGGCTTCGCCGTAGAGGTTACATTGCCAGATTGAGTCGGTCCGGAAGCTGTTTTACCAGCAACGGATCCTCCCCTCCCTCTCGAATGTACCTTCCTATACCGCTTCTGTCGGTAATACTTTCCAGCTACCTGGACTGATCCAATATATTCTCCATTTTCATCGGAGACATATTCATCCTCCTCATCAGCCTCATGAGAATCGACCGGGGCTAACTGGGAAGTTTCATATATCGGAGCAGGTGTACCTCCGTATTGAAACGGAGCTGCTCTTACCGGGTTAGGTCCTAGACCTACCAATCGTTTCTTCATGTCATGTCCATCGATTGATATGAACAGGTCACTGAAGGAAGTATCATCCTTTCAAGAATCCCAAACTACTTGTTTGTGATCTGGATCCCGCAATCCATTGTAGAATTGTATAAACAACTCTTGTAGATAGCAGTCATCGTCATGAGCCCAATTCGGACGTGCTTTTGATAGCAAGTCCTGTAGCTCCAAACCAAAGACCTTGTGAGATTCTTTAGGTTTCTGTGTCCTTTTCTTGAAGCTTACCCATGGATCTTCTCTAACGATTGATCCGAATAGGTATGCGGCACATTCGACCAATTGATCATAGGTGCCGTATATTCTGTATGCTGCTCTCCATTGATTGAGGGCTACTTTTCCACCTTTATTCAACCAACAGATCAAATAGGGCAGAGCTTCTTCTTTTGTCCAGCCACTACAATTGACTTCGTCGACAAAAGCTTGATACCTATCCTTCCATGGATCATTGGAATCATATGGAGGGGGTATCCGTGCCTGTCTACGTGCCGGATTATTACATCCGCGTAGTCTATCTGCTTCTCGCATGCTCCAGTTCATGACTTCCATGCCATCTGCTCCCTTTCGGTAGCAGTCAATGCCAAGGTTTTGGATACATTGGCTTCTATCAAAGATGGTTTGCATCCCTGCAGGCATGGAAGTTCTTCTGTTTGGCTTCCTGCCATCTCCTCCCGATCCTGAACCTCCGGATCCAGATCCTCCTGGGCCGCCTGGAGGGTTTCCTCCTGGTGGACCGTTATTAGGATAGTGTCCGGATGAACCGCTAGGGTATCCACTACTGTAACCGGCATTTCCAGCTGTTCCGGAAGATGCATACCTAGGGTAAGAATTATTTTGATTCCATCCCTGATTATAGTTATTACCATTTTGGTAATTACTACTTCCTGCCGGATTATTATTATATCTATATCCATAGGAAGTTGTTCTTGGTTGGTACGTACCGCCGTTAACATTGTTTTGTGGCGGGTTTGGTCTTGGAAAACGTCCATCATTAGGACCATTACCTTGACCCGAAGGTGGGTTCGGTAATCTTGGACCTGCTGGTGTACTGTGGCCGGGTTGGGAGAAATATGAAGGTGTTGTTAACATATGTCTCGGTGGTCCCGGTACTCTCGGTTGGGCTACGGGTGTATTATTGTTAGCACCAGTTGCACTATCGTGAGTCGCTTTAATTTTATGACTCAAATCTGGTATTGGCGGTGCCGGACCTATTGTATCCAGCACAGGAGGTGCTGGTGTAGGTGCGTTTCCATTACCTGCGGTATTATCCGGTTTCTTATAGATTCCGGATACTACATTCTTATCAGCCCCGTCATCAATGAATGGGTTGTATCTAATTGGAGTTGCATCCTTGGATGTTTTTCCCAACATTGTAGACACCACAGCTGGATCTATAGTACCTATAGTCAGCTGGGCGGCTTCTACGTATTTGTCTAAGGTTATTGCAGTAGTCTGCAATTCCTGAAGCTCATTCGTGAGTTTCTGTCTATCTTCCTCCAGTTGTTTATTGTAAGCTATAATGCCTACCCGGATGGTTTCATTGTCTTCAGCTTGTTTACTACACTGAAGTTTCAATTTCTCTAACTCGCTCTGATAATTGCATATTTCGGATTCGAATTTTGCCTTATCAAGTTGATCGTTCCTATCTATGTATGTTTGGATACGAATGTGTCTATTGTCATATTCTTTATTGAATGACTTTCTCATTTCCTGAAGTTTTAGTTCTTCATTTTCGAGTTCCTTCATGTACTCACTCCTTCTGGCTTCGAATTCATTTCGTATGCCGGTTTTTCATGGAATACTTCATCTTTAGCTTTGACCAAGGTATGTAGGTTCTCGTTCAAAGTTACATAGGTTTCATTTAACAACTGGACATCCGGTCATTTAAATTCCTCCCCTTCCGGTACCGCATAGGTTAAGTCGCCATCTATAGCGCTGTAATCTAATATTGGTAGTCCGGGTCTGGGTAATCTATAAGGTAGTTCTCCAAATGTTACCCTTTTTGGCATTGGTGCCGGATGTTCTGGATTAGTACTACCACCAACTTCGAACATCGAATTACTTAACTCGTCAACAAGTGATTGTTGGCCTATTAAGTTACCCTGTCTCTGTATGGACTGTTCACGTCGTACAGAGTCTGGTAGATTTTCCTCACTATCATTATAGTGGGGTTCGGGATCTCTCCAAGATGCAGATTCCGCATCTTGGGAGTTCGAATGGGTTTGGAGCATTAATGATCCATTGCCATTCTCCTGGGCAAATAATTGCCCTGCTGGGTTAGCTTCCGTGAGGCTATCTAACCCATGTACTAGCCGTTCGGACGTTATAACGTCCGGGCTATACACCAGAATTAACTGGTCACGGCACCAGTGTAAGGGGTTGTGGCCTTACGGACCTGGGGGTTCGGGTCTTACTTTTCGGAAAGAAAGAGTAAGACAGGGTTTCAAGTGTATGCCAAAGGTTAGATTTATTACTTAATACACACTCACGGCTGCCGGATAGTATAGAAGGGGCAGCTAATAATGATGAATGGTGATCTACATTCTGCGGAGGCCAGAAGGGCCTCTGACGTAGCGGCTGAGCCCTGGGCTTTATATAAGGACCCAGGTGTTCGTCGTCAGATGTCCCCACAGACCCGGATCGGTGCTGCCACCTATCCGGAACCTGAGGAATGTCTGACGACTCGACTCACCCGCCACGTCAGACGGTACCCAACTCTATGGTTAAACAATACGTACCTCTACATATATATATATATATATATATATATATATACATATATATCTAAACATATATATATATTTTGGGGGAGTCCATTGATATATATATATATATATATATATATATATATATATATATATATATATATATATATATAAATATATATAAATATTTTGGGGGGGGGTCCATTGTACAAAATCAGTCCTTCGTGACTTGTGGGGGTTGGGGGGGTCATGAAGTCTTTGGGTGAATATTAGAAAAAAGATCACTAACTGATGGAAATCCATTATATATTATTTTTAACTCCAAAGCATGCAGATGAATTAGATATGCCCGCACATTATATTTTCAAACGATCCTTAAATGTAATTTATGGGGCAATCCAAAAATGACCTCATATTTTGAATTTTTACTATATCTACTCCAATTTTATTCGTCCATGCCCGCTAAACTTCAGCCACATATATCAAAAATATCCTAACACATGGTTAACACGCCCCTCCCCTTCCTAGACAGTGAACAGTTATTCTTTATTATACATGGAACAGAACAATGGATTTGCCATCAATAACAGCACCGCTTGTAGTCAAGGTTTGATTGTCCAGGTAAAATCATCTTGCCTCCTCCTTCCTTCCCTCAGAGCTAAAAATGTTTTGCTGCCTCCCAGTCAAGGGGTTGAAAAGAATTTGCCCTCTCCTTAAATGCCTGCCTGGACTATATGAACTGCATGCCACACCCCTTTTTAAATGCCCTCTCTCCCAGCTGATGTCAACAGGTCTGCAATACAACCCAATGTTTCTAAGAATGAATTGCACCTCTACTTTTCTAAAATTGCACATAAACTATATATGAACCAAGGACAGATGAGACCATGGAAAAATTGGTTTGACATTGATATATAATATTGTAGTAATATGGGATGTAAATTCAAATATTTTCACACAGAAAACCGTTTGTAGGTTTGAGTGACAAGCAGACAAAAAGTTTCACTCCCTGATTGGGTATTCACTGACAGCCCCAGTTGTCTGGCGTGCAGTATCACAGGCATACACAACACCATGCGCCCCTTGGCCATGCACATGCCTGAGACTGGGCACAGCATTTTATATATCTGCTTATTACTCACTAAGGAGCAACAACAAATTTGCCATTTTCACACACCCAAATAATTGATTTTGTATGAAGAGAATGGTGTGAATTATAAAATGTGTCGTTCTAGTATAGGCCACTCAAAAAAAAATGGTTTCTCATCACCAACCCCTGAAAAAATATGACGAGGGCGATTCTTTTTTTTTTTTTTTCCTTTTTGCTCAGGGTATATCGGGACATGCACGGGGTTGGGTCATGTACCGTCTCTTGAATATTTGAGACAAAAAGTTTAGGTTTTAGTACTTTAGAGTTTACTGGTTACAAAAAATTGTGAAAATGCACTCAATCTCTTGTCCACTGTATTGCTGATATTGTAAGCTTTGATTTGATACCAACTATGCCCATATTCCTCTTTTTTTACCATGTTTCTGACTAAAAATCTTTAAAAGAAAAAAATATCTTTAAAACACAATTTTTTGAGTGGCCGTAATTGCTGTGCAGAAGATGACAGCTTTTTGTTTTGGTGTCTAGATTCAAACCAAACTGTCCCTTATCTGGTCTACGACCCCTTACCCTGGAGGTGTCAACAATTTGAGGTGATGTATACCAGATGTTGCATGGCCATGCACGGCCCCTGACCACTAGCACCCTTGTCAAATCACATGCCTCCAAATCTGATACCGGGGTACCGTGAGTTGGGTCTTTGACTACACCACCCCCTTCCACATTGTTAAAAATGATCACTCCCTCAGAGTATGTAAGAAATCTGTAAAACAGGGTTCTTATAAAAGCCCAATAGGGTACTGAATACCTGTACGCAGAACTAGACCTTGCCCTTAAAATGTCTTACCTTATCCTGTCATGTAGAAACAGCACCAACACCATCATATACCTTAATATTCAAGAAAGTACTTGTATTGACTTGGACAGAATCAAAACAAGCATGTGGAGGAAGTACTCAGCTCAAAATAGAGGTCATCTCTATCCCAAAATGCACCATTATATGCTCCAAGCAGATACTTAGTACTCACACAGTGCCTGGAGAATGAAACACTGTGATTGGAGAGTGAAGTCAGTCAGGCGCATCAGTCATCAGTCTCCACTGATGGGCAGTACCAGTGCTGCCATCTAGGAATAGATTATGGAGTAAGGCTTTGGGTCCTATGGTCTTGTGGACTTAACAAATGTACACTGAAGAAAGGCACTAGATGCCTTAATAGCTTTCTGCACAATCACCTTGGGGGTCATCCATACCATCACATCTTTTTAATCATTTTGACCCCTGGGGGGGGGGACATTCTCTATGTAATGTATACACATATGTGCGGCTGGCAAGGGTACTTTTTCATGGAAAAGTCCCTAGCAAGCCTCCTGTTTCAGCCACAAATGTCCCTAGCAAGGGTCTGCTTGTGAGGAAAATGTCCCTATCAAGGGTCAACTGTCAGTGAAATACCCCGATTCATGCAGAAAGTTAAGAAATTTTCATCAATATTTTCCAAGTTTCAATTAAAATAGCAATTTAGATTTTCTCCTAAACAAGGTCCCCAGCTAGCAAAACTCATAGTAAAGCACATCTTGTGCTGATCCTGACATACATAATATTATTGCGCGAATTTTGTGGGAAAAAAACCATCGTATGTGCAAGACGTTTTCACGTCACTATGAGATGTCTTTGCACGTACATATCATATGTCAAAATGATGATAATCTTGATGTGTAAGATGAAGATGGTTTATGTCATAAATAAGATGTTACTCATAGATGTATTTTCAACATCAGTGCAACTATGCAAATGTGACGTGATATAAAGATGGCATCATTACATAAAGGATACTATTAAAATGGGAATACTGACCACAAATCATAGTCAGATAGGATACCTCAATGAGAGATATCCCAAAACATAAGAATATTATGTCTATTAGATGCGAATATCACATCCTGCATGGACACTCTGCACAGGATATACATATATAATACCTGTTTAGTGAAAGGTGTTCACAGGTATTCTATATCCATAGAATATATCCAGAGAGGGCACTACATATTTTACCTAGCCCAGAGGTCGGGGTGTGATGTCTACTTAACTGCTGCTGCTGCTGCTCGAATTTTATCTCACCTCGTGCCTTCCTTACGGCCGACACTCAAGGGTAAGAGGTCCCACGGGTTGTATCCACACCGAAGTGAGATTACCCTTGTGGCGTTGTGCCTGGACCCTAGTCTAATAGGGAGGGGGGATGATGGTGACCGAATCTATGGGAAGATAGAAAGCACACCCCTACACATTTACCGAGGCAATGGCTCTTTAACATCCATCACTACATAGGCATAGTGAGAGATGGACAGGCCTGTTTTAAGTCATTTGTCTGCCATGACCGCCGAGAGACTTTCTGGCACAGCCTAGCCAGAGCAGGGAGGAACTTACGGCGACGTTTGGAACCTCCACTATGCCCCGGCCGGGCCAGGAACCGAACTCATGACCTGACGGCCCGTGAGCGGATGCACTACCGACTGCGCCACGCCTCCCGGCTGTCTACTTAAAGTCGATATTGGTTCTTATATATTTTCTTAAGGCCTAAAAGAGGTGTCTATTATGTGCATTGTTTGTTTAGTCATTATTTCTCCTTTGAATGTCACAGAAACAACAGAGTACATATTGAAGAAGACCTTTCTTTCAGTATATTCCAATAACTGCAGGCATTTGGTTCACTTTGATCCAACTATTTATTGGCAATGTGGCAATGCAGATCAGATAGTCAGTAAAGTGTTAGATGAGACCCCTTGTGTCCGATACCAGAACTATCTAGGGGATATAAACGCAACATATCACTGACGTCATATTCTTACAAGAATACAACAGCTTTGAATTCACAACATAATGACATAAATATCTCATGAAATATTTATGCTTGATTTATTAAATATGTGATTATCTGGTGCTTTGTCAAGAGCAAAGAGAACAGAAATAGATATAATTCTGTAATGTCCCAAGTTTAACCAGAATCTGATAAAGATGAAATTTAGACATCGCTCATGTGTCAGTATATTACATTGCAAAATAACTACTATGAGATGTATCATTGATGTCAATTGGTGCACATCTTTTTAACACTTCTAATATCATAGCATATTTATGACATCATATGATGTGTATGATTGCACCAGATAATGACATAATTATGATGTCTAATAGGACATGTCTTTTTTACATCCCATAAAGGACATATCTTTTACATCAACATCTAGTGAATTCATTACGTAAAAATCTTTACCTCCTAATGACATAATTATCTGGTCGGTTTCACGTAATAACGTGAATATGACGAGTATTGGATGTCTTTTTTACGTAAGGTGCTAGCTGGGTCAGCAAGAGTCTAGGTTGTCTTGCCACTGCAGGTTACGTGGACGTAAATGCTGCCCTCTCGTGAGTCAAATGGTATTCAGGCCTGCACTGAAGAGTGTGCTGGCTACTGATTGGTTTAGAATTGGAATAGAAGAATATTGGTAGAATTATGAGAAAAATCACAGGTGCTCCCAAATAGTTCATAAATGGAATAGAAGGTGTGTCTTTATATTATGCCAAGTTTTTGGGATTTTATGAGGCAGGCAAAAGTTAATCTGGCCAATGGAGATTTTCAAGCCCAAAATAGGGTTGAATGGCACTCACTGCACATATTGTTCCATTTTTTAAGATTTTCAGGGTTAAACCTATAAAACATTCTGTCACATACTACGGTGGAAATTATTACCAACGAACATTTTAGGCGGCTGTGTTTGTGTGTTATGCTATATAAAA
This sequence comes from Acholoe squamosa, assembly GCA_949317995.1. Lineage (NCBI taxonomy): Eukaryota > Metazoa > Annelida > Polychaeta > Phyllodocida > Polynoidae > Acholoe > Acholoe squamosa. Next base: position 66,716,186 of record OX439048.1, on the reverse strand, counting down.
ACATAGAGGAAATACATTTAGTTCCCCGTGACCTGCACATACACCCTGAGCACCCGGTAGGTATTGTACTGGACACCTGTGCCTTCCACAGGCAGCCCCCAACAGGCTGGCAGTAGGAGAGCCCAAAACTGGTCTGCAAGATGAATTTATATAGGTAAAATTATTTACTAAAGTAAAGTATCTATTGAATAAGTCATATTTCAGATAATTGATGATTGTGGAAATCTGGCACCGTAACTGATGGATTTTCTTTTTTCAAACTGTAAGGAAGTTTATAGGCTTTATGTTGATGAAATATATTCAAGATCTGGACACGGGGTCATGATTTATTTTGGGCTCATATAATGAAAATGTAACTGTAGCAGGTGGTTTAAGAAAGTTATTTACAGATGGCCTATGCCTCTCCTACATTTATTGATGGCCCCTTGAACATGAAATGGGTCGTGTTAGGCCAATTAGATTACACTGTAAACCAGGGCCCAGTTGGCAAAAAAAGTAAATTCTCTCTTTTAGAAAATATTATATGAACACTTTTTTCTAAGTGCTTAATGGTAATCTTTTCAACAGATGTAAAAAGAAAATAGCCTTTGACTTTTTCAGATGAAGAATTACCTTTCCCACTCAGAAATGTACAAATGATTTTTAGAATGTTCTAAAACAAATGCTCCTTTTTAGTATGATGTGTGGAGTCAATATTTAGTCTCAATGTGTTTGCTGCTATTGATGAAGGACCCCATCGTATAAACCACACATTTAGTGTAGAACTCAATCAGAATCACCTTTATATAAGCCGTATGGTAAACCTTAATGATGTCAACAGTAAGTGTCCCATGCAGCCAATACATTTGTTAGTAATAGGTGAGCTAGAAGTCAATGTCATTTATAGTTGTCCTGCATACCGTTACATGTAAAGAGGAGAGCACCACCCAGTTGTGACATCATCAAGAAGTGTGTTAGATATATAAAGGAGGAGCGCTGCCCAGTTGTGGCATCATCAAGAAGTATCTTAGATGTATAAAGGAGGAGCGCTGCCCAGTTGTGGCATCATCAAGAAATCTGTTAGATATACAGTGAAACTTGTTTATAACAAACTCTCTTATACCGAAATTTGGCTATAACAAACAAAAATGCCTAATCATAAATGTTTCCCATACATATCTATAGTAATAAAACTTGGTTAGAATGAAGTGCTATTGACACGAACTTGTTTATAATGAAATGATTTTTACACCCAAAGTTTGAAAAATATAAAATAAGTGCTTGATGTAAATATCTTGTATTTTGCCCCCATTGATGCCCCCTCTCCGCCTGCTGCCCATAGAGCCAGCTAGATGGCCAGAGGTCCTGATACACAGCCTAACACCTCTTTTGATGTCCCCACCCCTCCTGCCAACCATAGTGCCAGTTGGGCAGCCAAAGAAGCCCTGATACACGGCCTAACACCCTTTTTGATGTCCCCACCCCTCCTGCCGACCATAGGACCAGCTAGGTGGGCAAAGACACCTTGATACATGGCCTAACAACCCTTTTGATGTTTTCTGTTAAATAACATTTTGCTGTATCTGTACCAGTTACACCCCCCTGCCATAATGAAGGGAACTTGGTTAGAACAAAATTTGGTTATAACGAAATTTTTAAGCTTGTAACAAGAGGTTCGTTGTAACCAAGTTTTACTGTATAAAGGAGAAGCGCTGCCCAGTTCTGGCAGCATCAAGAAGTCTGTTAGATATATATAAAGGAGGAGCGCTGCCCAGTTGTGACATCATCAAGAAGTGTGTTAGATATATAAAGGAGGAGCACTGCCCAGTTGTGGCATCATCAAGAAGTCTGTTAGATGTATAAAGGAGGAGCAGTGCCCAGTTGTGGCATCATCAAGATGTCTGTTAGATATATAAAGGAGGAGCGCTGCCCAGTTGTGGCGTCATCAAGAAGTCTGTTAGATGTATAAAGGAGGAGCAGTGCCCAGTTGTGGCATCATCAAGATGTCTGTTAGATATATAAAGGAGGAGCGCTGCCCAGTTGTGGCGTCATCAAGAAGTCTGGTAGATATATAAAGGAGGAACGCTGCCCAGTTGTGGCATCATCAAGAATTCTGTTAGATATATAAAGGAGGAGTGCTGACCAGTTGTGACATCATCAAGAAGTCTGTTAGATATATAAAGGAGGAGCGCTGCCCAGTTGTGGCGTCATCAAGAAGTCTGGTAGATATATAGAAGAGGAGCGCTGCCCAGTTGTGGCATCATCAAGAAGTCTGTTAGATATATAAAGGAGGAGCGCTGCCCAGTTGTGGCATCATCAAGAAGACTATTAGATGTATAAAGGAGGAGCACTGCCCAGTTGTGGCATCATCAAGAAGTCTGTTAGATATATAAAGGAGGAGCGCTGCCCAGTTGTGACATCATCAAGAAGTGTGTTAGATATATAAAGGAGGAGCGCTGCCCAGTTGTGGCATCATCAAGAAGTCTGTTAGATGTATAAAGGAGGAGCAGTGCCCAGTTGTGGCATCATCAAGAAGTGTGTTAGATATATAAAGGAGGAGCATTGCCCAGTTGTGACATCAGTCTGAAGTATGTTAGATGTATAAAGGAGGAGCGCTGCCCAGTTGTGGCATCATCAAGAAGTCTGTTAGATGTATAAAGGAGGAGCAGTGCCCAGTTGTGGCATCATCAAGATGTCTGTTAGATATATAAAGGAGGAGCGCTGCCCAGTTGTAGCATCAAGAAGTGCGTTAGATATATAAAGGAGGAGCGCTGCCCAGTTGTGGCATCATCAAGAAGTCTGTTAGATGTATAAAGGAGGAGCAGTGCCCAGTTGTGGCATCATCAAGATGTATGTTAGATATATAAAGGAGGAGCGCTGCCCAGTTGTGGCATCATCAAGAAGTATGTTAGATATATAAAGGAGGAGCGCTGCCCAGTTGTGACATCATCAAGAAGTCTGTTAGATGTATAAAGGAGGAGCAGTGCCCAGTTGTGGCATCATCAAGAATTCTGTTAGATATATAAAGGAGGAGCGCTGCCCAGATGTGGCATCATCAAGAAGTCTGTTAGATATATAAAGGAGGAGCGCTGCCCAGTTGTGGCATCATCAAGAAGTCTGGTAGATATATAGAAGAGGAGCGCTGCCCAGTTGTGGCATCATCAAGAAGTCTGGTAGATATATAGAAGAGGAGCGCTGCCCAGTTGTGGCATCATCAAGAAGTCTGTTAGATGTACAAAGGAGGAGCACTGCCCAGTTGTGACCTTGGATATAAGGCTTAACTTCTTTCAGAGAAGTAGGTGTACTAAATACATCATTGTGCAAGTATCTGTGGGAGTATCCGTCTAAGACTCCAGGTAACTAGCTCTTTAGGGACGAGTCATTTATTGTCAGGTGGGGGGGCTTGTTAGATATAGGCAGGGGGTCATTTTGAAAAAGAGCCCCTTTGTGGAGGGGCCGAAACCCAATAAACCTTCACACTAGGGGGTCAAAATTAAATATGGGCACATATCCGATTATTTTGGGGGGGGGGCATTTTGCAAAATTTGCTATTAGTGGGGGGTCGCAATCATTTTTGTCATAGTGGTGGGGTGGGGTCGGAAAAAAATTCTGCCAATCCCCCAAAATCCATCAAGCCTCCCCCCTCCACTTGGCAATAAATGACTCGTCCCTTAATGGCCGATGATCATGATCATGCCTCCCTGAAGGAATGGTATAATGTAACAATTAAGTGTTGGTCGGCAAACTCACTGGCACCTCTAAGGGTGAAGAGGGTGTGGTATATAAATGTATAGGGGGAGGTGAATTTAAGGTAGCACAGAAAAATGGTCATCATACTTTGACGTTCTTAATTCTATCTTTGTGGAAACCACAATATTGATATCTTGAGATTTTAACAAAATCCCTGAGATTAGGAAATGATTACCTACCAACATACAAGATACTTTTCATTAAGTCAGTAATTTGAAAAACTTCATTCTCTATCATACAGAAGGCAGCCTATGCCAGTCTGCAGTGAATGACAAGAAGAATGTTTGTTATTGGGTGGAAAGAAACACTGCCTCATTTACCTCATCACAGCAGAAGTGTGCTGCACATGGTGGTAACCTAGCAACAGTCGATACTCCAGAAACAACAGAGTTTACTGAGGGTTTCTTCAATGGCATTGGGTAAGTTTCAGATCTTGACATCTGTGAATATAGATCTATAGAGCTTTGGGTAACTTCATGCCTGCCTTGCTTATAAATGAAATTTCATTATTACTCTCTATGGTCCCTCATGACTTAATATATTCATTGATAATTCAAGTTGATGGGGTACTGTATTGTTTTCTTTAAGCTCCTGGTCACAGGTAAGTGCTGATGTCTAAGTCTGGTGAAGACACACTGAATTGGGGGACCTATGTCCGCCAACGCTAGCACTGTAGCAGACATAGCCAACACAGAGCTCATTTAAATAGATAGAAATGGGGGTATTTAAATCAATGTTATAGGCAATGAAAGCATATATCCCTGTTTAACTCAATGCTTAAAACAAGCCACTATGGCAATGTCATCTATTAAAGTTCCAGATGGTCAACCCTTTAAAGGCCACAAATACAGGAGTGCATCATGCCCCTTGGTCATCATCATGCACCAATTAAGTGCTGGTGAAACTGCTCACCACCAAGTGCAAACTTTCAGAGAGACAGTTTGTCAGCATTAACCAGGGCAGCACTGTGACTGTTAGTGAGCATGAATCAGCTCTAACGAAGGATTCCGTTCTTGCCTGTGCACAGCAGTGTGCATCTGACACACACTGCTTTGTGTTTAGGTACATCCAAACTGACAAAAACTGTACAATGTACAATCATGGAAACATGGAGAAGACTGTTAATAATATCAATGAATGGTACAAGATCTGATTGATACAATGGAAAACATGAACGATGAGAAGTTTGAGCTGACCGTTTCTTCACGAGCGTGTCCTGCCCGTTCCGCACGAGGCCGGTAGGCCGATTGCAGAGCGGGCAGGACACACGAGTGAAGAAACAGGAAGCTCAAACTGATCAGAGTTCATCTTTACATTTATGTCAAGGTGTCTGGGTTGATAATTAATCGATATTTCATCAATATAATTCATAATTAACTCCTATTTACCCATCTTCATCGCCATTTTGGATGTTTACGTTTCAAAAATGCTGCGCAATAGACCTATGACGTCATCGTGTGGATTTGGCGCTGATTATTTAACACAGGGGTGCAATACGGGGGTTTAGTGCATTGTCAATGGAGCATCGATATTCACCTTGACATAAAAACTTGTACAACCCTCAACTTGCACGGTACTCTGGTAGCTATTGATGACCCTGGGAATTATGCATGTTGTAAACACAAAATCATAAAATGCTGCACCTCTATAGCATGAGACTGTGTAGCTTCATATTGTGTTTAGTTTTCCAAGTGTTTAGGTCATGTTTAGACCCACGAAGTGCATATTCTGTTCAGGCTTAGGTCTGGCCATGTGTGACATGTTTATAGAATGGTTCAATGTTCTACCTAAGTTGAATATCAATAGATACCAACTCTAGTTATCACATTATGATAAGAGGTGGTATCTATTTATATTCAACAACTTAGGTAGATCACTGCAACTACTGTACTGTCCTAGACATATTTTGTTGATATTTGGTTCCCATGGTAACCAGGATAGCATGGCAACTATGTAAATATTCTACTTGGATGGGCCTTGATGAGACCTTTCATTTGCACTATTACATGACAATATTACTTGAGAAATAAACAATTTAGGCCAAATTTAGCATTTTTGTCAAAAATTTGGTGGCCATTTTGTTTTTTGACATTTTGAGGCATAAATATGCATTTTTCGGCTTGCAATTGGTAACATTGATTTTTGGAATCTACTGCCAAAACTTGACTTAAATAGTATGTTACCAAATTCTACTCTAAAATGCTCCTAGAACGCTTAAAAAGCACTTTTACATAATTTTGATTCCAGACTGAGAGAGGTGAGTGAGTGAGTAATAGATGTTTAACACCATTTCGACAGCTAAGGTCATATTCATGGCGAGAACTACATTACATAATTTCACAGAGGAATGTGTATGTGCACCATACACATCCTGAGGGGATAGTAAAGAGGAGATATAGACCCTTTTAAGTTGACTAGGGAAGCCCACTAAGAGAGGTAGAGAGTAAATCTATCACCCAGAGAATATCATTAGAATATTATTGATCAGAGTCACCCTATGGAATGATACAACACAAGCACTGATAAAAGATCTATCTATCATAGCATTTTGAGGACAGTAATTCCCAGTACTTGGTGTTGATACCGAGTGGTCCCTAGAGAGCTCGGTACCAGGTAATAACTGCCCCCTAGTGTGTGTATCATACCGATCCAGGTGTAGTTGGAAGGTAGAGAATGTCAGGCCAGGGGAAGTAGCTCAGGGGTAGAGCTTCCGCTTCGAAGTTGGAGGGTCACGGGTTCAAGTCCCGGTTTCTCCATGACATTTTCCGCTGACCACTACAGCCTTATCTACTCTTGAACTACACAGTACAGGTGCCAATGGTGAGCATTCCTCACTGATGCAAGCAAAATAAAGATCCATATAACCAATCCAACATGTTAAATTATTGTATCAATGCACTTTAATATAAAAGCCCTGGCATTGTGGGTTGGACAGGGCACCAAAACTCAAACCCCCGGGTGTAAATTCATAGGTCTGGGTATAGTTCCTAGGACACCTCAGCAGTGGGTGACTTAACATGTAGACAGTGACATGATGTCGTAAAGCATCAGGCCCATCAGTTCGTATAATACACCTATGAAGGGCTTGTGTTGGTTCGGCATGAATATAATGTAATGTTCATTATTTCAACATTCTAAAATCATTCTGCCAAGTATGTACTCTCATGTCAATGCTCGAGGGTTGATACACAAGCATCAACATGATGTACCAATGCAGTGTTGGCAAGGGGATTCACTTAAGGGGATTTACCCTGTTACAATATGACAGAGGATGTTACTTATATGAGTGTCTGTAAAACCTTACTTATAAGCCGCAGCCAATAGACCATTTCAGACCCTCGGTGTGGCTTAAAGGATCAATCTGAACTCAGGCTGCATCTTGTAAAAGGGGTTTTGGTACTGCAGAACAGTATTAAAATTAAAATTATCAAGCCTCAGGTGCATTGTATAGGCCTTTTCCAAAGTTGTGGCTCCAGCTTTTATTTTATGTCAATAACTTCTTCCCATAGGTTTAACGTTCTACCACCGATCGCCACACCCCCAGTGGCGTAACGTGTGCCGATCCACCACAGCGGCCGATCCAGTACCACAGCCTCATTCAGAGCGCATGTAAACATTCAAAATGGCAGACCACCGCTCATACGGGGAACTACGGTAACAGATTTTGTTGATTTGTCCTTATTTAAACCCTCTAAAAAACATAAAATAAATAGAGAACTAACTCCCCTGGTGTCGTCGGTGGCTGATCCACACCTTGGGGGTGTCTCCCCCCTCGTGGTGGATCAGCCACCTCGTACACCACGGTCGTTTAGTTCTCTCTATATATGCAACTGTGGCTTATACACAGGAATTTTCAGTAATTCACACCCAAGCTCTGGCATAGTCCTATATAAGCTGTATTGTCAACTTGGAGCTGGCGTTACCATGTTGTAAATAAGGCGGCTGATCAAGGAACTTTAATCTGTATGTCGATACTAGTCCTGCATTATGATAAATCATGTACCATGAGAAATACACATGCCTTTTCAGTGGTATAGTAGTTTGTGTAGGGTGGGAGACTGGTTTCTCTGATTTCTAGCTTTATATTTTGTATGCTAAATGTCAGGTTTTTATTAATGGATTTTAATGAATATGTTGGCTGATCAAAAAGCATTAAAATTGCATTGTGATGACATGTACATGAGGGTATATGACATGTATATTTAGGCCTATTTCAATTCCGACACATAGGGTAGGAGAGCCTCTGTGTTGCATGGTAAATATTAGGTTGTTATTAAGCTTTTGTAGCTAGGGTGACAAATACAGCAGAATCAGTCTGTATGTTGATAAATGATTATTACAGAAACATGTACCAGTAGCTTTATACAGGCCTACCAGGGTTGGGGAGGGAGTGAAAGCCTCTGTGTACCAGCTTTATATAAGCTGTATAGATCTAGTAAACTTCTTGCTGTAACTGAACTTACCTAACATCATTAATCTGTCACAGACACCAATAGAACCTTGTGATCACAGGGGCATATACATAGGTAAAAGTGACATAAGTGATGAAGTAATGCATTAGTTTGAACAACTGACACTGGCGAAGCAGCATTTTTTTGAGCTGACGGATGGAAACCAAATTTCCCGGCATAGTAATATATGCATAAAGGATGATGGAGTGCAGCTCCACCCTTCCTTATATGTGATAGTGTGATAATATTGAGCAACAGTCTGTGACACATTCTGCAGCCCTTCTAGGGCTTACCCTTTGAGGGCTACATATACATTAATGCATCATGCCCTTTGGTTGAATGCAGCCCTGGCAAGTAACTTGCCTCATGCTAACCCTATGCAGTTGGTACACTAATTCCCAGAGGGTCCTGCTGATGCTGCAATGAAGTGCTGGGAAACATACTTGCCAACACTTCATTGGTGCATCATAATGACCAACCTGCATGTGTATTAATGTATCAGCGACCCTTTCGGGGGTATGGCATGTATCAGGTTCTTATACCATGTAGCAAGCACTACCCAAATCGAGTTACGTGACAGCGTTAATCTGTTTGTTTGACAATACCCCAGTAGTAAACAGACATGTTGATACAGCAGGAAGGATTAATAAGCGTTATAATGTATGTACAGCTGAGCAATCACTTGGTGCCATGCTTGTCATACATGTGTCACATGGAGACTTCATATGGGGCATATCTTGCACTGTAACATCATGCTCTCAACTCGATACATGAATGAGGAGTATTGCCTATTGGAGATACCAGTCTGAGGTTTTAATTCATACCTAGGTGAGTCCTACTACTGCTGAGTCTTCTCCTCTAGGTGATGACCTTTTAGAAATTTCCTTGTAAGTTATTCATTGACACATGTACATTGTTCATTTGAGCTTCATCATTTTCAAGGCAGATGAAAGAAGACTGCAGACGCTTCCATGACCATGTTGGCATTATGTGCCAACTCGGACTGAGCTAATGTTTTGATTTTTAGAAAATAGTTGCTCTCAGATAATTAGATGTTGAAGGTTCTAGCTAAAATTGATATTGTGTGTGAACTACATCACCATTTCTAGGTCTGTGAATCTGGCAATTGTTCATCTGGATGAATCATTTGTCAAATGTCCCAGCTGGTATCAGCCTTAACACATTGGTGTGTTTTTTGTTAGTGTTCATTATAACGACCTCAAGATGGAAATGATCCGCCTGGTCTGGGTCTGCATCGCTGTGTCTGCGGGTACATGTGCTGCACAACCAATAAGCACTCCTGGTCCGTATATCCTATTAACATCCGATTTTTTTTCCATTATGGACGTTTCACATATACAGAAGAATGCGATGATATGACTTTTTAAAGGCTACTAATGCAGGAGTGCATCATGCCCATTGCTGGTGATTTTGCGGGTGATTTTATTTCATCTTGATGCATGCATGAATATGGCCCTGGCAGGTTACTCACTAGGGCAGTATTGATGACAAAAAGCCATGTAAAAAATCACACTCTTTTCATTAGTTGCCTAATGATCAAATATTTTTATATTGTCTGTATATTCTATTCACTACATTGTCTGTATATTCTATTCACTACCTTTATTTTCCTGTAGACAATCTACAAAGGTACACAACTGTTGCAGTCAGTGCCCGTGACAGTATCTCTATCATACATAGTTTATACTACTGTTATTTTGCCATAGCCGGTGTCTGTCAGTCTGTAGTATATGAATACATAGACATAACTAAACGGCCATGACATATATTGTCATCAATCCACCCTGAGGGGATGAAGCCCAAGGTGGAGACCAGCCCCCTACGGGGTGGCTTGATGATGATGTCTGCCAGGGAGTTTAGTTCTGTATCTAAAAATGATTAAATTTAACAAATTTAGCATGTAAATAAGTCAAATGACCCGCAGTGTGGATCAAGACATTTTACACCACTGAGGATGTAGCATACCCTACTCTATATAGTGTTAAGTCTATGGAGAGTTGTTATTCACATGCAATAAATAAGATGTAGGTTACTGGGCACCATCATTTGTACAGTCAGTGATCTTTTGTCTATAGCGCTACATACTACTGTTATTTTCTGCAGCCAATGTCTGTCAGTCTAAAATATATGAGCACAAAGGCATGTGTTACTGGGTTGACACCACCAACAGTCCACAAAGTGACGGACAGAGCCGGTGTGCTGCACACGGAGGGAACCTAGCAACTGTTGACTCTGCTGAAACATCAAATTTCCTCAGGAACTTCTTTACTGACACTGGGTATGTTAAATATTGTGTGATATTCCACATAAGAGAGGACTATTAACACACAAGATGAACGTTTTTCAATAGGGAAATCATAAGTATTTTTCTCAAGTAGAGTCTAGGTAAGAAATGGCTTTGATAATTTTGGGCTCCTAAATGTATGTCTCATTAACAAACCTTATGTTTTCAGATCTCATCCAAAGTAATGTCAATAATCTTATTAAGAATCAGGATTTGCAAGTGTATGTCACTTTGGTTTCCTTATTTCAAATTATATAAGAGTTACTAGATTGGCCATAATGTCATGTATATATATATATATATGTATGTATGTATGTATGTATGTATGTATGTATATATATATATATATATATATATATATATATATATATATATATATATATATATATATATATATATCCTATTGTTATATCACAGTGCTGTCATGATTTCATGTATACATCTTACTGTTATACAAATGGCAGTTACTGGATCAGTGACGATGACATATATACATATATAGATTTATAACATTGTTTTATTTCAGAGTAACAGGTGGTTACTGGATTGGTTATAATGACTGGAACATAGAGTGGAATGATGGCACGCCCTTCTCATGGATGAACTGGAAGGAAGGAGAACCCAATCAGGCCTCCTGTCACTGTACCATTCACCAAGTTCAGGCTACAACCTTTGCATGGGTTGATGCAAGCTGTTCATGGGACAGGCCATCTCTCTGTCAGCTCCAGGTTTCAGCACCAATTCAGAGCCAGGAGCCAACAAGTAAGTCTTGTCATTCAGAGAAATAATTTCAGTAAAGACTCAGCCATTATAAAGGAAGTATTTCAGAAATAATATGTCCCTTGTACGGGCCGCATCATTTATTGGCAGATGGGGAAAAAATCTCAGTGAATTTAAAGGGGGCTAGCATGGCTAAGATTTACCCACTTTAGCAAGTCAAGTGACTACACATTGACCAATCAGGGTGCTGTAATTTTTCCGCTAGGTCCCTCAAATTTATCAACAATTTTTGATCCCGTACTCATGTTGTTTTTAACCTCGATGTAAATAATCAACATTCAAGTACTGCCACATAAAATGTGACACTAACTCTTACCTTTCCTTTTCTATCTGTGACATTTCCAGGTAAGCAGTATGACTATGAAGGAGTAGCGCAGGGTAGTACAGTGTCTGTGGGTGACCGTGTGGTGGTTGTACAGTCAGCGTCACGTATCTCATGTGCAAGGCAGTGTGCAAGCCAATCTGATTGCTTTGTATTTAGATACACTCAGGAAGACAAGAATTGTGCAATGTATGATGCTGGAGCTTTTACAATGGCAGCCAATAACTCCGCCGAATGGTTCCTGCAAAATGCTGCCTAGGTCACAGCAAATTGACAGCTGTTAAGTGGACATATCTAGAAAAAGGGTTTTTGTCCAAGAACAACTTACCAAGGAATGTAAACTTGTGAAACCATTGGAACATGCATTATGGTTGTTCTAGAGCAAATAGGGAAGTCATTTATCTATTTTTCTAAGCAAAAGCAATTGACAATCTGAAAACCCAGCAAAACAATGCTGTAATGTTCCAAAACATTTCGACATTTCCAAACAATGAGGGACAAATTACTGTATAGAAGGAACTTTTTTTATATATGTTATGCCATACTGCCTTTATGTATTAATTGATGAAAATGAAACGACCTTGTGACTTTGACTATGATTTTAGTACTGAACATTCTGATTACACATAATTTTACCTAGAAATCTACCCAAGCATTATGAAGATAGTGTAGGGGCACGGTTTATAATAAGCGTCACATAGGTACGAGTTGGGTAGTTCCCGAGTGGGGTGTACACTCGGGTCTGGGAAGGGTATGCTGGGGCGAGCGGTGGTAGCACTGCTCTCCGAGCTTCCTGCCTTAGACTCGAGAGGTCACCACCCAACCTTCGGCTATATAAGGTCAGGTCGGTAGCTGCTGGGAGGAGAACCCTCACAGGCTCTGTACGATCAGTAAGCACTTCCCTCCTCTGGTTACGAGAACTTACCTAGTAACTCATTGTCTGATTGTCTGAATACCCTGATATGAATACACTTTAACTCGGGAGCCCTTAGTTGGATTGTAAGCAGGATTCTGAATAAACCTTGTTGCCTCTTCTGTACCAGAGATTGTCGTTCAGTAGTTCTTTCCGGATTAGACATACGAACCCTAAGTCAGAATACTTGACCATTACACTGGGGCCGTGACCAGGATTGGTTGAGTAAGAGTGCGCAGCTGTGGCTGAACAAGATAATTCTGTTGATAAGAATGAGGCAGTCTCTACTACGCCGCGAAGTGTAAGAGCTGCCTATATGGAATATAGGACTCCAGTTCAGGATGTTGAGGAATCGGAAAGCACTGATTCGGAAGCAGATCTGGATGCATCCTTGGTTCCGGATGTGACTCTAGCGGTCAATCAGACGGTTCCGAATATTAGAAATTCAGAACTGCTTGGTGATGGGGCCTTCAGTAGTCCTATCCTGATAGCCCAGCTACCAGTGACTGAACCTCGGAGGAGAAGGGAGTCTATCCGTATTATGCCTTTGGCCAGCGAAGGAGTTTTTCTGAACCAGTTGAGTACCGCTATGTTGTCTAAATCTGTCTTTGATCCTGGCGGATCAAGCCAGCCTGCTCCCATGGGAATGTTAGGGTTGGATAGATACTGTGAGGAGAGGAGTGGTTTCGAAACTGAACGGATGGCTCATCTAGAATGGAAAAGAAGGTGTGATCAGGAAAAGGTCAGGAATGAGAAAATGATTGAGTTTCAGAAAAAGGAATGTGAATGAAAGAAAACTCAATTATTAGAATTGGAAACTTCTGTAGAGGAATTTGTATCTGAAATGGAATCAGTACTGCACTAGAAGAAAGAACTGGAGAACATGATGAAACGTCAGATAAAAATAGAGGCTTCTAAGAGTCTCTTGAATGACTTGAACAAACAGGTTCAAGTCCAGCAAGAAGTGTATGACAAAAACAAAGAAATTATCAGGAGACAAACAGAAGAGCATGTTCAGTTACGGGATCATCATATTCGGGAAAATAATAAGTTGATTAAGGACATTAAGGAGAATAACCAGGTTTTATATGAAGAACGAGCGGATCTGATTTATGAAATCACTCAGATACAATATCAGATGACAGGGATTGGGGGTGAAGGAAGTGAGGAAATGGAAAGCCTTGATGTAAGTAGTATCCTAGATGGGAATCAGGTTAAGGCAGCTGTCTGTTCGTCAACGCCTAAAGCTATTCTGAGGAAAGGATATAGTCCCTTTGTGAACGACAAGGCAGACAGGAATGTGGTAGGTGACTGGTATCAACCAGATAGGGATAGGAATGTCTGTTTGAGCGTAGGTCAGAAGGATACCACCTTTACGACGGATGGGAAGTATCAGTATATAGACACCAGGGGGCAACCTATGTCCTTGACACGTGTCGATGATACCACACTAGGTGGTGTCATGGGGGACGTATATATGGAAGGTCAGGATGACGGCCACGGAGAGTCTGTTGTTGGGGACCAAACCTATCAGATCTCTGGAGATTCAGGATTCAGTACAGCTGAAGAGAACAATAACACTCCGAAGCCTCAGTTGAATATGAATAAACCCATTCAGATTAATCAACCATACCCGGGAACCAACCCGAATCCGGAAACTGAACCCGACTCGGGAACCAAACCCAATATGTATGGTAATAGTAACTAGGGCAATATGAACAATTCTAATTCGGGATGCTTTGGAACCTCAAGGTCTGGTGGGGGTAATGGTAGGAAGAGTAAGGAGCAAAAGATGTTGGATTGGAGTTTGGAACAATGCACTAGGTTGAGAAGCAAAGAAATTTCTGCTAAGAGAAATCAATTTGAGACTAAACCCTTTGACGGATCGGAACCCTGGAGGGATTGGTTTTCAGATTTTACTGATGATAGGGAAGTTGATGGTTACTCTGATGAGGAATCGGCTCCTCTCCTAGTATGATGTCTTAAGAAGAGGCCAGGAAGAATTGTTGTTGACCAATGGAGGGTCCAGTATCAAGGAAATGGGACGTATGCCCAGTTGGTAGAGTTATGTAGTGGATACTTGGGAGGTATAGTGTCTGAAGTCCCCATGACTCAGTATAAGAAAAGAATTCAGAAAGCAGGGGAATCGGTAAGAGTATACGGACTGGAACTTCAGATCCTGTTAAGGAAGGCTAGGCCTAACATAACCCTGGATGATGACTACACGAATAGTGAGATGATCTCTCATTTCATTAAGGGGTTGAGAGAGAAGGATCATCAGGATTGTGCGTATAGGGCTTGGAAGCGTGGAGCCAGTATGAATACTCTGTTTGACGGGATTGAGGACTTGAATCTGAAAAGGACATTCCTTACTGGATATATGCCTCAGGAAAGTAGCAGTTCCGTAATGCCTACTTTGAAGCCAGTAGAGAAGGTTGGGGCGGCCCCTGTGTTTGAGGTAGAAAATGAATATGAGGTCATTGAGTTTGAGGAGGAAGATGGCAGCATCTCTGCTGTTAGATTCCCTAAGGGAAATGGTAAGAAGTTTGTTTCTTGGCGTAGCTTTACTACCCAGCCTAAGGGAGTGGTCATTATTTATCAAGGGGGGGGGTGGGTTTTCGCGCGGTCACGTGGAAATTTTTTACGCCCCCCCTCGAGGGCAGTCAAAATTTTTAGCGCCCCCCCCCCGCGCCAGAGGCGCAGAGAGTTTTCGCGCCCCTCTTTGATCTATAGTAGCTCAAGGGCTTTTTTGCTAAAAAGAGGGTGAATTTTTTTAGCCCCCCCCTCAAGAGGGGTCAAATTTTTTTAGCCCCCCCCCTCGGGAGGGGTCTGAAAATTTTACGCCCCCCCTCAAACCCACCCTCCCCCCCTTGTTGATAAATAATGACCACTCCCTAAGAAGGGAGAGTCGGAAGACAATAGAGGGAAACCTCCAGTACATAAGCAGGAGGATCAGAAGAAAGAGACCCGGGACGCTTCTCAGGATATGAAGCAAATGATGGAAAATATGATGAAGTCTTTTAGGGAGGAGTTGGAGAGTCACAGGTGGGGAAGACCTCGGTTTG
Organism: Acholoe squamosa; assembly: GCA_949317995.1. Taxonomy (NCBI): domain Eukaryota; kingdom Metazoa; phylum Annelida; class Polychaeta; order Phyllodocida; family Polynoidae; genus Acholoe; species Acholoe squamosa. The sequence goes on along the minus strand of OX439048.1, from coordinate 66,700,621 downwards.
ACAAATCTAGGGTAAGATGTTATAGGTGTCAGAAGATGGGGCATATCGCCTATGATTGCCGAGCGTCCGAACCCATGTCTGGAAGTGTTTCAGGAATTGAGGAAGTAATTGAGAATTTGGAAAATTAGAGAGGGTTGAGATTGTGGCTGTAGACTCAACCCGTAGAAGTAATGTAAGCCAAAGTACTGTCAACAGTGAGTCGTCGGAAGAATCCGAAATGAGTATGTCTGGCAGGGCAAGTGAGGAGGCTGATCACCTCTCCCTTCCCGGGGCCAGGGAACCTAGTGAGTCAGTTAATCAGAGATTGAGAGTGTACCAATTACCACTAGGGTAGAGGAAGGGCTGTGGGTTTCTGAGCTCACTCGTGTATGTGTGGCACACCTTCCCCCAGATCATCCTTGTTTGAGACATATAAGACAACGAGGGTTGCATCTTGGCATTTTGGAAGATTTTGATCGGTTTACTGGGAACTCATCTCCATTGGGAGGTAGGAGATGGTATGTGCCTGTTACGATTCCTACCCGCCTCCTTGTCCGGCGAAAGTGTGTCAGTGGCCCGGATGTAGATATAGGTCAACTGCTCGTCGTACGAGGAAGACGCCGAAAATTTTGGACCGGTTTGGAAAATCAATGGATTCTTATTTATTTTGAAGATATCGGACATATCAAGCATGGAGTACTCATCTAGAGTGTCTAAGCATATGTATGTTTTAATTTGAAAACTTGTCATGGTTGGATTCGATACGAAAAGTGACTGTATACACAGCGGTACCTCTCCTGACAAGGAACAAAAACAATGGCTTCGCGCAGAGCGGTGACCCGGGCCGTATCGCTTGCTTTTACAAAATGTCTTCTCCTGGCTATATTCCGTGGATATCAGGTAAGAAATTAATACAAAATGGAGGAAATGGTGGTATAAACCTATTAGGCTCGGGTATATACAGCATATACAGCCCTAGGGCCCTGATATCCATCATCTATTAGCTTAACATAAAATGTTCAGTTGGTAATGTATATTCAAATGACATGCAGGTCAATTTTCCAGGGACAACCTTTTCAAAAATCTTTTTTCACCAATGGTGATTAGTATACAGGCTGGACCATTCACAGCTTTGAATAAGCTGTAATGTAAACCATATGTATAGATCCGGGTGCGGAAAAACGGCATTGTACTTGTGGTCAGGTAGGTGCTGTTTCCAAGGAAAGTGGGTTTAGACAAGCAATGTGTTTGTTAACATACACAAACAGATAGCCAACACGATGCACTAAAAAAAATCTTACTCACATGAGTCTGGATCCAGACTCAGGCAATGTCTCCAAAATGAGTATCATTTGAGACTCAGCCTGATCCTGGGGTGATACTCAGGCAGATCCTTAGGCTGATCCGGGGGTGATACTCTGGTTCTGCCTAAGTATCATCCTAGGATCAGGCTGAGTCTCAAACCATACTGATTTTGGCAATATTGCCTGAGTCTGGTTCCAGACTCAAGTGAGTAAGTTTATTTTTTACAGTGTGGGAACAAAAGGGTTGTACATTTGACTTGAATCGCCAGGGCACAGTTCATCAAGAATTCAGATTATCTACAGACATATTTTACTGAGGACCCCACTGAAGTCTGTTAGATCTATAAAGAACGAGCACTGCCCAATTGTTCATCTAAAATGGAGGCTGGCTGCTTTAGATCACCACTGAATGACTGATATATGGAATAGTGGATATTTTCTTTTGAATGTTTTAACCAGTAGTTCAATATTTTACATCAAACAATGGCCCTTTGTCTACATACAATCGATGCAACAGCGGTTTTAACACCAGGGGGCACCACCATCAGATACGGCCAGCGATATACGAACGAGCCCCTTGTGCATGGAGTGTCACTGTATGCACGAGGAAAAGGAGGTCACAGGACAACAGGGGGGGGGGGGTTACAGGACACAAAACTAGGGGTGGTTACTGGACTCACACGGGGGTAGTTACAGGACACACAATGAGGGGGTGGTTACAGGACACAAAAGTAGGGGTGGTTACTGGACACACACGAGGGTAGTTACAGGACACACAAGGAGGGGGTGGTTACAGGACACACACTGGGGTGGTTACAGGTCACAAAAAGAGGGATGGTTACAGGACACACAGTGAGGGGTGGTTACAGGACACAAAAGGAGGGATGGTCACAGGATATAGACACAGGGGTGGTCACAGCCCAGTAAACACCATACCAAAATGCTATGTAGCAATTTGGTCCTGTGACCACCCCTCTCTCGTTTTGGCCTGTGACCACCCATTCCTCATGGAGTCCTGTGACCACCCTTTCCTCGTGTTGTCCATTCTTCATGTAGTCCTGTGACCACCCTTTCCTCGTGTTGTCCTGTGACCAACCATTCCATGTGTTGTCCTGTGACCAACCATTCCATGTGTTGTCCTGTGACCACCCTTTCTTTTTGTTGTCCTGTAACCACCCAATAAGGATGCAGTCCTGTGACCACCCTTTCCTCATGCAGTCCTGTAACCACCCCACAAGGATGCAGTCCTTTGACCACCCTTTCCTCATGCAGTCCTGTGACTACCTCATCCCAGTTTGTCCTGTGGCCACCCATTCTTCATGCAGTCCTATGACCACCTTTTCCTCATGTTGTCCTGTGACCACCACATAAGGTAGTCCTGTGACCACCTTTTCCTTGTGCATATAGTGGCACTTTACGCACGAGCCCCTCGTGCGTATATCATCGGCCATCAGATACCGCTGATTCCTGATGTTTCGCAGGGCATTACGTGATATTTACCTATGGGATTCTTCACAAATATTGCTGTGAATATCTTAATATTGGTCGTATTGATTAAGTAAGGACACTTATGGATTTGTATTGATGATCTCCATCGCTTGGTAATGATAAAACATGCTACAATAGAGATCCAATCATATCGCTTCTTTCAGTGTTCAGAACACTGTTTGCACTAAAGGGACAGTCCAACTGCTTGTATCAAAGGTCCAATCACACTGTTTGTACTAGATTTCAAATCACACTCTGTGTACTAGAGGTCTAATCGAGGCGTTCGGAGTACGGCCGATGGATCAATGCTGGTTTGTAAGGCCACCCCCTATTGGTCCTCCCCATGTGGGTCAATGGTGATCCCTGAGTCAACTTACTACACTCCCAAGCATAGTTAACCACTGGTACCTATCCAGACATGACTGGGGTGGAGAGGGGTAGAGGGAACAAGCTAAGGTTGTGTAGTTAGCGTTCGAGGTCACCCCCACCCACAATGCACTGCACATGGTTAGAAAACCGCTGCCCGAACGCCTCACATCATACTCTTTATACTAGAGGTCCAATCACACTGATTGTACTAAAGGTCCTATCACACTGCTTGAATTGAATATCCAATCATACTGTTTGTACTAAAGGTCCAATCACACTGCTTGTCTTTAGTCCAATAAAACTACTTGTGCAAAAGGTCTAATATAGATGCTCGTATCAATGGTCTTATCACTTCTAATTGTTTGTACTATAGGTCAGATCAATTTTATTTTGCTTTAGGGGCAGTTATGCTGAGTGACAGCGGCGCAATGAGAACTTTCTGATCATATTGTGTTTTGCTGAATGCCTATAGGTAACAGATGGTAATATAAAAATGCTGCTAGCTTATCAATTCAAAAAGATGGTTTGAAGTTTAAAACTATTCATACTGCAGTACCGGTACATGCCTCTTAATAACATGTTTATGTGACATTGATTTACCAAATGAAAATATATATGGCTTTCACAACAAGGGGATTAGTCTGATTCTTGAAACCTGCATCGGGTGACCGCCCATGTCCCTACATCTGCACACAGCCCTAAATCTGCACACAGCCCATGTCCCTACATCTGCACACAGCTCATGTCCCTACATCTGCACACAGCCCTACATCTGCACACAGCCCATGTCCCTACATCTGCACACAGCCCTACATCTGCACGCAGCCCATGTTCCTACATCTGCACACAGCCCATGTCCCTACATCTGCACACAGCCCTACATCAGCACACAGCCCATGTCCCTACATCTGCATACAGCCCTACATCTGCACGCAGCCCATGTTCCTACATCTGCACACAGCCCATGTCCCTACATCTGCACACAGCCCTACATCAGCACACAGCCCATGCCCCTACATCTGCATACAACCCATGTCTCTACATCTGCACACAGCCCATGCCCCTACATCTGCATACAACCCATGTCTCTACATCTGCACACAGCCCTACATCAGCACACAGCCCATGTCCCTACATCTGCATACAGCCCTACATCTGCACACAGCCCATGTCCCTACATCTGCACACAGCCCATGTCCCTACATCTGCACACAGCCCTACATCTGCACGCAGCCCATGTTCCTACATCTGCACACAGCCCATGTCCCTACATCTGCACACAGCCCATGCCCCTACATCTGCACACAGCCCTACATCAGCACACAGCCCATGTCCCTACATCTGCATACAGCCCTACATCTGCACACAGCCCATGTTCCTACATCTGCACACAGCCCTACATCTGCACGCAGCCCATGTTCCTACTTCTGCACACAGCCCTACATCTGCACACAGCCCATGCCCCTACATCTGCACACAGCCCTACATCTGCACGCAGCCCATGTTCCTACATCTGCACACAGCCCATGTCCCTACATCTGCACACAGCCCATGCCCCTACATCTGCACACAGCCCATGTCTCTACATCTGCACACAGCCCATGTCCCTACATCTGCACACAGCCCTACATCTGCACACAGCCCATGTTCCTACATCTGCACACAGCCCATGTTCCTACATCTGCACACAGCCCTACATCTGCACACAGCCCATGCCCCTACATCTGCACACAGCCCATACCCCTACATCTGCACACAGTCCAGGTCCATGTTATCAACATGTTGTAACTATATAAGGTTACTGATGCAGCAACATTATGAACATTTATGTTCCATTATTACACGATTTCTTGGATTTTGGGTGCTTTTTCTGGATATCCCCATGCTGATACCTGTCGATATTGCACACCATGATGCATGCATCATGACTTTTGTAAGGTATGCCTGATATCCATGGATAACAGGCACTAGTGCCTGATATCCATGGATATCAGCACACCTTACATGTCATATGTCACATGTTAAAACCCACGAAATAGTCCAGGCCAGGGTAGGGATCGAACCTGCAGTCTCACATCCCAAATCCAACTCCCTATGCACTGCGCCACAGGGACTGACGAGAGGTGGTTGGCTAGAACTAAACCAAACAAAGGAATCCTAGCCGGGCGCCGAGGCGTGTGTACCGATCGTGTATACATAACTAAAGGATGCGTTCAAATCAATCCAAGCTGACATGGCCGCTGAAGGAGGAGACGCGGTGGTCTAGCGGTTAGCACTTTGCGCTCAGCCGTGAGAGGTCCATGATCGCGTCCCGGTCTAGGTGCATCTTTTTTTCGCCGTGTGCTACATACCATATTTCCCCGTTTATATGCCCATGCATGTAATAGTACCTAAACCTCCTTACTAAGTGGCAAATTGACCGAGTTCAGTGTATCGGTGCCCGATAGCCCATTCCTTACTGTCTTTATTACACGATTAATCAATAAAAAATCAATAAATAATCAATAGAATATCAATAAAAACAAGTTGAAAACAAAAATCCTTCCCCGGGACGCGAAGCCTGCCATAGTGTTTCTACACAATCGGTACACACAGCTCGGTGCCCGGCAGCGGACAGCGACAGCCCCCGTCTCGGCTAGCCTTGGCAGCGGCACACGGTGAAAAATAGTGTATGTACACGATCGGTACACACACCTCGGCGTCCCGCAGTACCGTATATCCTCGTGTTAAGGCCTGGTCAATTTGCCACTTAGTAAGGAGGTTTAGGTACTATTACATGCATGGGCATATAAACGGGGAAATATGGTATGTAGCACACAGTGAGAAAAAGATGCACCTAGACCGGGACGCGATCCATGGACCTCTCACGGCTGAGCGCAAAGTGCTACGATATCCTACGATACACTGAACTCGGTGCCCGATAGCCCATTCATTACTCTCTTAATATAGGTTTGGCCTGCTTACTTAGGGCATATACACCAGTATCAGACCCACCTCAATGTGCCACATAGGAGGTGATCAGTATTACAGGCTGGACGACTTGTTCCTTTAAGCTGTAATGTAAACCTACATGTATCGATCCAGACAGGATAATATGTATCCTACCACTCTGGGTGTCTAGAAGATGCTGTCTCCAAAGAAACCAGGATAAAACAATCAGTGTGATTATTAACCTTTGTAAACTGGTAGCAAGAGACTGGTGACATGACCGTGATCATGAGTAAACAGCTCATTCAGAATTCAGATTCAGCTAGATCGCTCAAGGCATTTTATCATACTACAAATGCTGGCATGTTAAGGTGGAAGACAAAAAGTTGACATCTGTCTCCAGTCTCAGGCAGACTCTTACATATAAGGAATTAGAGCTGCCCTGTTGTGACATCATCAAGAAGTGTTTTAGATATATAAAAGAGGAGCGCTCCCCAGTTGCAACATCATCAAGAAGTCTGTTAGATGTATAAAGGAGGAGCGTTGCCCAGTTCTGAAGAGCCTCATCTAAAATGCAGGTTGGCTGACTCAGATCACCACTGCATGATCAACTGAGCAGGAAATACCTGAGATTTTCTTGTCCATAGACCAACAACATACGAGACCAATCGTGTTTTTTTAACCAGTTTTTAAATAGTGTTGTTGTGTTTTTCTATCTTAACCCCATCAATTTTTTTTTTACAAATTATTGAAAAGGAATAAGATCCAAGCCATAAGGTCAATGTAAATGAATTCTTGTGTCCAAAATCTTGTTGCTGTTCTTGGCCCTTTAATATATATATAGCACTAGTGTACCATCCCCAATCTTCAACATGATCTATAGATGTTAACAAGTAGACTAGATGTGCAGAGCTATAGTCACACATCATAATGACCGTGGGCATAATGCTTGTGTAATCCTTATAGGGGTGATATAAATCTGAATTCTTCCTGTTAGAAATGTTTTCATGAACGTTGCATCAACACGGGAACGTGTATAACCATAGTCTCATGAATGGCATCATGTTGGTATCAATAAATGCACTCAGCATCAGCACCATGATGGAGTCAGATGTCGACTTGTGAGTCTCCCTCTTTTCACCTCTTATCATCAGGTTATGGGCAGCCAGACTCGCTATGCTTACTCTGGAGATATGACTGTTCTGCTTCATTGCAACACTCTCGTTGGTCTATTCTTCATCAGGTAATTCAAAATGTCAAAGTTATCTGTATGAGCCATCAAACAGTTGTACATATGTGGATCAACATGGTAAAAGGTACACCCGCGCACCCCTCACAGGCTTACATTTTACCGTGTTGATCCAATTATGATATCCGAAGGCTCAGGGAGTCAGAATTCATCATTTTTAGAATGATGAATTATCTTTTGAATATTCTTTAGTGCTTGGATACCTTGCCTCAGTAACATCATTTGATACCTGAAAAAAAAATTCTTAATAATAGTTATTGCAATGAAATCATTTATGGAATCCTGACTAATGAAAGATGTCTATGGATAAGCACATATATGATTATCTTATCATCATAGAAGTATTGCACTCGATGTATTAAACTAAAGTGAGAAAGGAAAAAATCAGTAACTTGCTGATATAATTTATTTTGAAATTATGATTAGATATTCTTTTTCAGTCATTTGCCAGTCTATAGGGGTGCGTCCACTGCCGACGGATGGACCATCCGTCGGTTTCATCTGTATCATTTATCATTGATTTCTATGGAGAAAATGATGGATGAAGGGAGACAGATGGTCCATCCATCGTAGTGGATGCACCCCTTAAGATACTTAGACAAAAGAGCATGTGTTACACCAAACGCACCGGCTTTACTAATGCCCAACAGCGTTGTGCCGCACATGGTGGTAACCTAGCAACCATTGAGTCAGAAGATACATCAGAGTTTCTGAGGTATTTAGTTGAAAAACCAGGGTAAGTGTTATCTTACAATGTCTAAAATGATTAAATTCCATATTGTATAAGGTAGTTCTTGAGTGTTCGGTTTATCCTGAGTTAACATTAGTAATTTCTATCATAAAAACATCCTTGCCTACAATGAACATCCTAACCCACCCCTATAAGCTGCACTATAGTTGTCAATCTCCGCATGTAAACCGTGCCTCAGTTGCAAAGTAAACAGTGGTACTTTTTCTTTTATCACTAATTCATTGATTTCAATATCATTTCATATATCTTCTTTATGTGGAAAAAAACCAGTTGGTTGGCTTATCTACCATAAATCCTCATGTATAGGACGCCCCTCGCATATAGGTTAAATTTTGGCCACTCTACTATTATACATTGTAAAATCCTCACATATAGGACCCACCCTGAGTTGGGATTTTGTCAGTTATTATGATGAAAGGTTGAGATAGAGGGATTTCTAAACTGTCTTTTGACCTTTAAAACTTTGACCACTGTTTACCAGAATTGCCACTTATAAAGATGAATATTGAAAACCTAAAATCTTTACAATTAACCTTATCTATCCTAAACTAAAGGAACGCTCTGTATTGGATTGGATATGATGAAAGGAATCCCACCTGGAATGATGGCACTCCCTTCTCGAGGACAAACTATGGGAAAGGTGAACCGAGTTTGGGATCTGCTGAATACTGTACAAATCTGGCTGTGAAGTATAGCTTGGCCCTACAACATGCTTGTGCCCATCCTGCATGTGCCTGGTCATTTGCGACTCTTTGCCAAATCCAAGTCCTCCCAGGTAGGTGTTACTCAAGTATCTCTTATCTTTTACAGAGTGAGTGAGTGAGTAATGGATGTTTAACGCCATTTCGACAGCTAAGGTCATATTCATGGCGGTTATCTTTTACAAGAATAATAAAACAGATTGGTAGTGGAAGGTTACACATTAGTGAGTGTGATATGGCTTTCAGCATTGCTACAGGCGTACAGGTTGCCCTACATGTCATGATCATATATTCATGCCATGTTTTCACTGAGCCTTACATTGACTAAGTACTAGAATTTGAAAGAGGGGAGTATGTTTCAATATGCTTCACACTTTAGGCAAGTCACATGACCTGTACTTCTTGTGTAACTTACTTAACTTCAAAATGGACCCAAATTATTGACAACATCAGTGATGCCAAGATCAGATTTTTTAAACAAAAGTAGGGGTTGTTAAGAGATATGTTTTTATAAACATGAGCACGCCTGTCACAAGGGGCAGTTCCCTTATGCCATCACTACTGATTACTTCCATTTGTACATTTTCAGACAGAGAGTTTGAGTTTGTTGTCGTAGACCAGGGCAGCACCGTGTCAGTGGGTGACCATGTGGTGGATGTACAGTCAGACTCTGTTATATCATGTGTCATAAAGTGGGGATGCATACTGCTATTTATATGCACATAGAGGGAGACAAAACCTGCACAATGTACAATATGGGGAATAATGTAAAGAGCGCCAATAGCACTGGAGATATTGATAACTGAATTGAACTATATTACATGGAAATTGTTGATGGAGCTTCATTTAACTTTAGTTAACTGTGATATAAACCTAAATCTTGACACCCTGCTTGTATATTTAACAATACCCCTCTCATATAACAACAGCACTTACCAACCAAGGATAACTCCCCCTGAATCTCAATTCATGCATCGTCTACTACAGGTTAAATCTATGTGTCTTTAATAAACATCCAATTATATTCCTTGTATCAAACAAAAACTGTTTGTAGTGATGGTCAAATCACACTGCTTGTACTAGAAGTCCAATCACACTGCTTGTACTAGAAGTCCAATCACACTGCTTGTACTAGAGGTCCAGTCACACTGCTTGTACTAGAAGTCTAAACACACTGCTTGTACTAGAAGTCCAATCACACTGCTTGTACTAGAAGTCCAATCACACTGCTTGTATTAGAAGTCCAACCACTCTGCTTGTACTAGAAGTCCAATCACTCTGCTTGTACTAGAAGTCCAATCACTCTGCTTGTACTAGAAGTTCAATCACTCTGCTTGTACTAGAAGTCCAATCACACTGCTTGTGCTAGAGGTCCAATCACACTGCTTGTACTAGAAGTCCAATCACACTGCTTGTACTAGAAGTCCAATCACACTGCTTATATTACAGGTCCAATCATTTATGATACTATATATTAATCTTAATTTCATGTTAATGTGACAGTAATTTACAAAATAAAAATGTGTGGTTTTGCACAAAAAAAACACTGTTAGTATAATTTTTGATAACTGCATCTGCACACAGGCCTACACCATCATACAGTCCTACATCTACACACAGCCCATGTCCCTACACTTGCATACATTTCTACATCTGCACACAGCCCTACATCTGCACACAGCCCTACATCTGCACACAGCCCTACATCTGCACACAGCCCTACATCTGCATACAGCCCTACATCTGCACACAGTCCATGTCCCTATATCTGTACACAGCATATGTCCCTACATCTGCACACATTCCTACATTTGCACACAACCCTACATCAGCACACAGCCCTACATCTGTACACAGCCCTTCATCTGCACACAAAGCCCTACATCTGCACACAGCCCTACATCTGCACACAGCTCATGTCCCTACATCTGCACACAGCCCTACATCTACACACAGTCCTACATCTACACACAGCCCTACATCTACACACAGCCCATGTCCCTACATCTGCCCACAGCTCATGTCCCCACATCTGCACACAGCCCATGTCCCTACATCTGCACACAGCCCATGTCCCTATATCTGCACACAGCCCATGTCCCCACATCTGCACACAGCCCATGTCCCTACATCTGCACACAGCCCATGTCCCTACATCTGCACACAGCCCATGTCCCCACATCTGCACACAGCCCATGTCCCTACATCTGCACACAGCCCATGTCCCCACATCTGCACACAGTCCTACATCTGCACACAGCCCATGTTCCTACATCTGCACACAGCCCTACATCTGCACACAGCCCTACATCTGCACACAGCCCTACATCTGCACACAGCCCTACATCTGCACACAGCCCTACATCTACACACAGCCCTACATCTACACACAGCCCTACATCTGCACACAGCCCTACATCTGCACACAGCCCTACATCTACACACAGCCCTACATCTACACACAGCCCTACATCTGCACACAGCCCTACATCTGCACACAGCCCTACATCTGCACACAGCCCTACATCTACACACAGCCCTACATCTGCACACAGCCCATGTCCCTACATCTGCACACAGCCCTACATCTGCACACAGCCCATGTCCCTACATCTGCACACAGCCCTACATCTGCACACAGCCCTACATCTGCACACAGCCCATGTCCCTACATCTGCACACAGCCCTACATCTGCACACAGCCCTACATCTGCACACAGTCTTATATCTACACACAGCCCTACATCTACACACAGCCCTACATCTACACACAGCCCTACATCTGCACACAGCCCTACATCTACACACAGCTCTACATCTGCACACAGCCCTACATCTGCACACAGCCCTACATCTGCACACAGCCCATGTCCCTACATCTGCACACAGCCCATGTCCCTACATGACAACCAATGGGCATGATGCATAAATGCATTAGCAGCCTTTAAAGGGTTAACATACTTGACTAATGTCCCTGTCCACCATGTGCGTGAAGGGGAGTAGGCTGTAGTTTGTTTGTCAGTGGCCCTTAAAGGGTTAAAGTATTATATACATGTCCCTGTGCACCATGTATGTGTAGGGCAGTAGGCTTTATGTGGTTTTCAGCGGTCCTTAAAGGGTTAAATTACTATATGTCCCCGTGCACCATGTATGTGTAGGGCTGTAGGCTGTAGGATGTTTTTCAGTGGTCCTTAAAGGGTTAAATTACTTGTAAATATCCCTACACACCATGTATGTATTAGGGCAGTAGGCTGTGGGTTGTTTGTGTCATACAAGACTGCAAGGGTTCAAGGGCAGTGGGTGAGATCTGATTTAGTGTATTTATCAGTGACAGTGTCTCGTCCATATTTCTACTCCTGCTTTATTTGCTCTTGTCCGTCTCCTGTCCCAGGCACCACTCAGACAACCTCACTGCCTCCTCACTCATAGGTAAGATTTATTATGTATGTTCTATAAACTACTCTGCAGTGAGAAAATTAGGTCTATAGCTATCATAGCAAATGATGTTCAGTAAGTGATATCTATCTGAAATTATACAGGGGTATAGACGAATGTTTTATAGGCAAAATGGTAAATTTCAGGGAAACCCTAGATGAAAAGATGGTGAACAGTAGCCAAAACTGGGGGCCATTGGCCACTATACATTGTTAGTGCCTACCCAGTAAACACAAAACCTTATCCAACAAAGCAAATTGGTAGATTTTAAACGTTTTAACAACCTTGGTTATCTTGGGTAAATGTTTAGAGAAAATTTAAGTGGTTTAACATAGTGCAACTTAACAGAAATTCATATGTATACCTCTCTTTAGATTTGTTACACAAGCAGGGGCTTGTTAGATAATGGAGAGGGGAGCATTTTTGAAAATAGCTCCTTGGTGGGGGCCAAAACCCCATAGACCCCCAGCCTGGGGGTTTGTGGTTTTTTTTCTGAAAGATCTCACGTAAAGCTCTTTGGTGACTCATTTCCCACTTGATTAAATACTCATGTTCTGTAGAGAGTCAACATTCAAGTAAAGGTAGAAAGTCAATAAGTAGACGAGGCGATTCTAATCTCCTGTCAGTGCTATCTACAGGAGAACCGACAGGTAGATATTAACCCTTTAAGGTCAATGGTGAATGGATTCATCATTCTCATCAGTCATCATGATGCATGAATGCAGCCCTGGTGAGTAACCTGTCAGGGAAAGATGCCAATCCTACGGGGTTTCCACAGTGCTCCTGGAAGGTTGGCATGATGTACCAATAAAATACTGGCAAGCAGACTCAACAGCACTTCACTTGTGCATCACTAGTATTGATTACCAATCCTGCATGAGTAGCTTGAACAGGTTCACCCAACTAATGCTTATATTGCCCACATTAGAGTTTGCACCCACTTTGATGAGGTTAAAATGACCTGACTCATGCATAATCTGGATTTAATTAACTTAGAGTAAATTATTGCATGGCTTAAACAAGTATGACTGTGCCTTATATGGATATCTCAGAGTGTTCCTTGTGTAGGGGCTCGTGGAGCGTTGTATATAGTGTTTGCTCCCTATTCAAGAGGGCAGGTCGATCAGTGCGGTTGCCACTGGTAGGACCAGAGGTCGCTACGATCTTTGGCCACTACCAGGTGGTGGCAGCACTAGTCTTCACTGCTCCAGTCCCTACCTGGGACTGCGTAGGGAGCTCAGTTGGTTTCTGGCTGCGGCCAGGACAACACCTGAAGAGAACCGAGCTATCTTCATAGCGCCACTTCAAACTTATGTAATCCTGAAATAAACATGTGCCGGTTGCACTAACCCGAGCTAACTTGTCTGGTTTTACTTGATATTGACATATCTCGAACTAAACCGAAGTTATACAAGATCTCGAACCATTACACTTGTATTCAACGTGGGCCTTATATATGGTCCAAATAGATCACACATGGGTGATCTATTGGCCTATTGACGCTAGATGCTGCACCACCACCACCTGGTGTAGAATAGAACAGTTCCCCTTACACTCTCCCCTCACAGTGGGAGGGGGTGACAGCATTCAGCAAGCAACAGCCATGCATGGCAGACAGGCAGTGCAAGACAAGAACTTTTTTTCTTCTCTTCATTATTGGAGTCATTTGTGACTCCTGCAAGAAGCAGTACCACGGGAACTCCAGACTGTGTCCTATGTGTAAACGACAGGTAAACTTCAGGGAGAGGATGACCTTTTAACCACCGTACATGCAGCTAGTGTAGCAACTAAAAGGAAAAGGTCAAAAATATGGTTTCGTCCTGATTACCACATTCCTACGGATAAATCCTATGACTAGCTGAGTTACAGGGAGCTAGTGTATGGTATGCTTAATGTGCTATAGAGTTTATTGCTCGCCAATAACCCCCAGTTAACTGACATGTCCTACCTGCAGCATATGAAATTTATCACCCTCAGAGAGATTAAGCCCACATATTCCATGAAAGCCATGTGCCAGTATGAATATGATGTGACTGATAAAGTTCTGAAAAAAGAAATCCCGGGTTTTGTAGCAGCAGAGCATCGATCTATGGCAGAGAATCTTGGTATTGAGAAAACATTAGCATATATAAAAATGCAACAAGAATTAGAGAAAGTCATGAAACTACTACAGCAGTTAAAATTCGCCAATCAGTCTCGCCAAGGTCAAGGTCAAGGTTGCTCACAGTCAAAATTTATTATCCCCTGCCCAGATCATTTGTGCAGAAAAATTTAATTTCACTGTGTGCGATTTTGTCAACTGTAACAAGTAGCACTCATGCGCAGTGTGTGGAGGACGCTCGCACCCGGCAAAAAACCTGTGCACTCACCAGTATCAGGGCACAGTAGGAAACCAGACGCATTTCTTTGGTCAGCATCAAAGTTACCAGCAGCAGGTTTACCAGGCCTCCCCAGGTTCTCAGAGACAAGCCTGATTTGGGCTAGTGGATTTGAATTTTTGCCCCTTTGATTCCATCCATGTGCATAATTGTGAGGAATTGCTATGTTCTGACAGTGTGAATGCCTTATTAGCTTTGTATGATAATTATGTGCCTTTGTGGGACTGTAACTATGTTCATGTGGTGGCAGGCATCCGTTCCCAACTCAAGCCGGTAGGTTGGAGAGACATGTTATTATTTGACACGGAGCCTGATATTGATAGTCGCTTCATCCTAGTTGGGGTCATGAACGGGTTGAAAATAGTCGATCCCCATGCGAAAGTGGATGATTATGAAATGGCCAACTATAATTCTGCCACTGTTCAAGCTCACTCATTTATTGACAACTTGTTACATGACGAGTATACGAGGGGTAAATTAGACATTGTATCGGACAAACCCTTATGTGTTCATGCTTTGGGGGCGGTCCCCAAGGTGTCAGGGGGTTTTCGCCCGATCACCAATGCGAGTCGCCCGGTAGACAGGTCAATTAAACTTTTTAACATTTTCAATACACCAAGATTGATGATGTGTGCGATCAGTTATACCTGGGCATGACAGACATCTCGGCAGCGTACCGTTCAGTTTTGGTTAAGCCAGAGGACAGGAAGTATCAGGGGTTGCATTGGTCAATTGATCGGAAGGAGCAGTATTTGGTGGACAATTTTCTATCATTCAGAACCAGAGCTGCCCCTTACATTTTCAATCGCCTGACTGATTATATTTCAAGATTTATGTGGAAGAGCGGCTTTATTTGTTTCAGCTATCTTGATGACTTTTTTATTAATGGGGCATTCATATGAACAATGTGGAGTGGCACAATTGACCCTCCATTCCTTGCTACTGAAGCTCGGCTTCTATGTGGCATATAAAAAAAGGTGGCAAGCCCGTCTAGAGTTCAGCGGTACCTGGGAATCAAGATTAATACAATCGACATGAAGCTTAGATTACCAGAGGAGAAATTAGCAAAGTTGAAGCCGCAAGGCAACATGTAAGCAACTG
This sequence comes from Acholoe squamosa, assembly GCA_949317995.1. Classification (NCBI taxonomy): domain Eukaryota; kingdom Metazoa; phylum Annelida; class Polychaeta; order Phyllodocida; family Polynoidae; genus Acholoe; species Acholoe squamosa. The sequence goes on along the minus strand of OX439048.1, from coordinate 66,684,938 downwards.
CAAAGACTTTGTGGCATTTTGTCTCATTGCTCCTCATTGGTAAAAGGCGGTCGTACATTCTCACATCGAGTTATCGAGATGCTGAAAGGTTTTCAGGGCAAGCGGTATATCTCCTTGACTAAAGGGTTTCACAAAGATTTGGACTGGTGGGCATCATTCTCTAGATGGTTCAACGGGGAAGCATGTATCATTAAATCAGACACTGAGCAGGAATTAACTCTATCCATGGATGCCTCAGGCAAGGGTTATGGAGTTGAGTGTATGGGAGACTGGTTGGCTGGGGTATGGCACAGTTCATTGGAAAATGTGGTAGACCGCCATGGTCATATGCGACCGGAACCAGACATGGCCATTCCAGACAACATAAACATACAGGAATTCTACCCTCTAATTGAGTCTCTCTGGAGGTGGGGTCCTAAATTCAGGGATAGCAAGGTCATTGTGTCACGTCAACGTCAACATCTTCACCACCCTCGGTTTGACATCCCCAAGGAAGCCGATTTCAACCTGGCCATAGAGGAGATCATGAGAGATAAACCCGGGGGTACTCTCACCACTGACAAACTGACGTTATTTACGTAAAAAAAAAAAAAACGTTTTGACAATATAAAACGTTTTGCCATGATAAGGAGCCATAGGGAAACGTTCTGAAACATTTTGCAATGTTTGTTGTTGACTGGGCTTTATGTTCCCTACCTTGGGCGGTATTGTGATGAAGTTATGACAAACAAACCTCTAATACAGAAGATTAGAGATGTAAAGTTTGACTTGATTGTCCTCGATGGTGTGCACTTTGGACAATGTATGTACATGATTCCATACATTAACGATATATCTTTTATTAGACTTCATGGATTCCATGTGACATCTTGGACAGCAGGAGTAACTGGCATGCCATCTATTGAACCTTAACTCAAGACAAATCCTTAACTCAAGACAAGATGAACTTTTGGGTTAGACTAGAAAACCTCAAGGTATGGAAAATGATATAAAGCAACCCAGTGTCTGATGCTCTCAGTGCACCCCAAATGGAGAAGTAGGCAGGGAACAAGCCAAAAATCACATTTGACAAATTTGTCTCGGGATCTGAGATGTTCCTGATTAACATTAAGGTTATGTGTCTGGACTATCCATGTGTGTCTGCCCCTAACTACCAGTTTCTGGGAGCTTCCACTGCCACCCCTCCCCAACCATTACCAGCTGACCTAGAGGAGTTTGTGAGTGGAGCTAAACATGGAGTGGTCATCATGAGTCTGGGCACCATGAAGGCCTTCCACTCAGCCTGGATAGTTCTCCAGGATAAGGTGTTCCCAGCATTTGGTCGCCTCAAACAGAATGTTGTGGTTCAGTACACCTTAGAAAGGAAGGTAGACAATATCCCAGATAATGTCTGTATCCTGAAATGGCTGCCACAGAACGACCTCCTCGGGCACCCAAACACAAAGCTGTTTGTCACCCATGGTGTTAATGATGGCCAGAATGAGGCTGTATATCATGGAATACCCTCGCTAGTTAAACCAATAGCAGCTGACCAAGCCAATGTAAGGGAGAGGGTGGTGGCTCATGGGTAGGGAAAGCATGTTAAAAAACACAGTCACAGAGGATGAACTCTATGACATGATGACTGAGATTCTCTACAATGAGACCTACACAATGAGCATCGAGAAGTGTTCTGCTATTGTCCGCAGCATGCCCTCTTCTTCAGAGAGGTTCGTTTTCTGGGTGAACCACATTCTGCAGTTTGGAGGGGCTCATCTCAGACCCCCGAGTCTGGACATGCCACTGTACCAGTTGCTGATGCTGGTCATTGTGGCCTACTATGTCATGTCTGGTCTGGTCATGTTTCACACCACCCTGTTTGTCATCTGGTTCTTCTACTGCAAGTTCCTCAAAGGCACTAAGAAAAAGAAGGATTGAGGTTACTACAACAGAAATGAAACAGTCATGTTTCAATATATGAAACTGTATTTCCAATTAACCCTTTATTCCTGATTACAATGGGCTGGTTAGTGAATCAGCAGCCAGGTTCTCTCAACCAGGGTAAAAATAAAGTTAAGAAAAATCATCATCCCAGTACCTTAATGAGAAACAAGATTGCTTTTTTTTACCCAAACACCTACTTTGAAAAAATTATTACCTATCTTCCAAGTGAAAGTGTTATCTTGATTTATTTGCATAGAATATCATTTATTTTTAATTGGAATGTTATGTACTGCTCCATCTGTGTAAATTTTGTGCTTATACATGATATGCTTATTACACCATACTGTCTTTTAAGTACTGGTGACTCAAATTAACGCTGTTCTCAAAATGGACTCGGATTGGCATTTTCTAACATTAGACAGGCATGAAACATGCATAGAAACATTACAAAAAGCAATATGTGAACAGAATGAACTAGACTGATCTATTTCAATTATTGGCCAATTCGGGGCACTATAGAAACAGAATGATTTAAACTGAGCTATTCTAATTATCTGCAACATCCAAGATGGCCACCAGTAACAATAGATGGCCTCAGAAATGCATTTTCTGACATGACACAATCATGGGCAGTGATGGGAATCTTTCTGGTATATCCAGATTTTCAGATATATATATATATATATATATATATATATATATATATATATATATATATATATATATAGGTAGGTGTTTTCGGACATTAGACATATATGAAACAAGAGGTGAGTCAAATCTAAAAATAAAAATTAATACAAGAGACTGGAATGCTTTAAAGTTTTTGAACTTCAAAGACTGCTCACATTCAGATGATGATATCCCTTTAAACCCCTTTGAAGATAAAAAGTTAAAACACTAAATCTACTCACCTTTTATTCACACATTCTTCATATGAGACCTACAAAGACCACCTTAAGATATAATGGAAAATAAACTGCATTTCACTGCATTATTTTGAATGTTTGTAAAAGATCCAAGATAGCCATCACTGACCAAACTTAATATCTATCAACCTTTTATCTAGGACCATCATAAGTAGCCAGAAAAAATAATGAAAGTGGTGAAACTTATTCCTTCTTGTAGGACTCAACCTAGTTAATAATAGTAGCCATATTTTTTTATTGTAACCAGCCTTAGTAATCACATGATGCAATAGTGAGCATTATCTCACAATTTTGGCTTGGACAGTGCTTTTTTGGTTATAACCAAGTTAGGGGGAGTTTTAGGAAAATGGGCATTGGGGAGATAAAAGAATATGAAATGTAAGGCAAGACAATAGTAAAGATATTTTATTTAAGACAGCGGGTTGTATTAAAAGTATACAAATAATGTTGACATTATGGGCTAAAACATGGGGGAGTGATATTTGTATGTAAGGATTTGGTTCTAACCAGAACCAGTAGAAGGGCTCGAAAAGTAATCAAAAACAAGTGAGAAATAACATTTAGGAACTAGGTGATCAGAGTCCATGGGTGACTCATAGAGAGCCAATGTATATAAATAAGACCATGTTAAAGGTAGCAGTCCTAAGTGCAATCAGATGTTTACCACCATGGGGTGATCAGTTATGAATAAGCAGAATACACTCCTATAAGGTATCCCATATTATTGGGAAAGCAAAGTCCAGGAGGTGTTGGGGGAAAGTAGCCGGTGTGGGGTGAGTATATAAAGCAGGTGCAGGGCCAGGAAGGGTGTGAATTGTCAACGAGTAGCAGGAAGCACAGTACATCCTGAAATTAATGGGAACATTGTATAGTCATCAGCTCACAAGGAGAAATTATATATTCTGAGAAGGAAATTATTAGTCGGAACACGGTGAATTGAGATAGCCTCTGGGGACTTAAGAACTTAATAGGAATTAGATAGCTCTACTTTTTTTTTTAATTGAAAACAAAGTTTATTGAGCCTCTCACAATTTACAGAATCGTGGTAATTGAAGCACATATGCTTCTATAGAGGAGGGTTACCATCATACAAATTCTAAACAAAAGTATATTATGCTCAAACTAGTAGGATCAGGTAAGGATTAAGTAAGAAAAACAACACACTACCATTCACATTCACACGAGACATCGTTCTAATAATAATAATAATAGTAATACTAATACTGAAATTGGTTATAATTTCTGATAATAATACCAGTAATCCAGATTATTCAGATTATTGAACATGATTTAGAACTCCATGGGGTTATTAACCGTGATCACAAAAGCTGTCTGTATTCTGTTTTAACCAATCAGAGCACCACTACAGCTAATGCAAGGCCAAATAGTACAAGATACTCAGATACAACAACAATAAAAAAGCTTGCTTAGCCTATTTCAGGATCAGAATCAGAGTCCAAACCATCATCACTGATCAATAACAAGGTCCTGACTTCATCAATGGAGTTGTCATCATCATCATCATCATCACTATCATCGCCAGGATCATCATTTGGTACTCTCAGATTTTCAATACGTCTGACTCTCTGCTTAAACTTCAGTTTTGTTTCAGTATGTTGATACCAGGCTCCTAATAGCGACCGCAGTTCAGCACCGCGATATAGGGGTGATCTTTTATATGTACTTAGCTTAGGTTGTTTAACCAAGAATTTAATTTTTTTATCTGACCTAGTGACTCTGTCACCTCTATGATGATCCAACATATCATTACATCTAGAGTACTTATACATCAATACTAATAACATTTCATCACATCTTCTAGCCAAATATGGAACCTCGCTCCTTGTATGGAGATCCTCCACAGACAGATATTCCCTGTTTTACCTATAACACGTTCTTAGACCTCAATTCTGGAGTCTTTGCACCTTGACAAGATTATCTTCATTACTACAACCTGCATAAACAAAGCTGCAATAATCAAACAAGCTTAGTACAGTCATTTTATACACCAACATTGCAACTTTAAGTGTCAGTAAATGATGTAATTTAGCTAATCTAAACAACCTGTTATTAACCCTTTGGAAAACATTTTTCATTGCCAAATCCATGGTTAGGTAATTATCTAAGTGTAGACCTAGATAAGTATAGTCATGTACAGTTTCCAAATCAGTCTCTGCCATTTTAAAAGTGCCCAACACAACTTTAGGTAACTTCCTCCTAGAACCAAACCATAGTGTTTTTGTTTTCTCAACATTTACTGTTAGACGCTTCTCTAAACACCATTTGTAAACAAATCAATATCAGATTGCAGACGGTTATGGGCTAGGGTTGTTTTGTTACTGGAAGTATAAAATACTAGATCGTCCGCGTACATAATATCTTTACAATCAGTGATCACAGACCCAATGTCATTGACATATAAAATGAATAGCAACGGCCCCAGAACAGAGCCCTGAGGCACGCCATACTGAAATGGCTGAACAGATGATTTAAACTCTCCAATTTTTGTGTATTGAACACAATTCTTTAAATAGATCGTCCGCGTACATAATATCTTTACAATCAGTGATCACGGACCCAATGTCATTGACATATAAAATAAATAGCAACGGCCCCAGAACAGAGCCCTGAGGCACGCCATACTGAACTGGCTGAACAGATGATTTAAACTCTCCAATTTTTGTGTATTGAACACGATTCTTTAAATAGCTAGCAATCCAACTTAAGGTACTGTGGTGAATTTCTAAACGAGTTAGTGTACGTATTAGGAGATTATGAGGAACGCTATCAAATGCTTTCCTCAGATCCAAAAAGCATGTCGCAGTTACATGAGACCTATCAACATCATCATATAAATCATTAACAAATCTAAAGATGGCATCACCAGTTCCTCGACCACGACGATAACCAAACTGATTACAATCCAGAAAATCAGCTTTCTCCATAATGTCATATAAATGTGAGTGCATTATTTTCTCCGCTATCTTCGAAGGGACAGACAACAATGATATGTGTCTCCAATTGCTAACTAATCTTTCATTGCCAGGTTTCGGGATCGGACTTACTCGTGCCAACTTCCAGCTGTCAGGAAAAATACCTAAGTCAAAGCTCATTTGGTACAGCCAATTCATTTGCGGTAAAAGATTTTTTAGTGCAAGTTTTAATATGTCACAGCGAATATGTTCAATGCCTGATGTCTTATTTACATTAATCTCGTCTATCAAATACTCCACTTCCTCCTGACATACACTCATCTTGGGGTTACAATCCTCAACCAGACTGTCCTGGACTACTGGAAGATTTAAAGGTAGAGGCAAATCACGGTCTAACTTTGAATCTATTGAAGCAAAATATCTATTTATGTAATCGACTGAGTCAGCATTACTTTTCATTTCACCATCTTCACCAATTAACATAGACGGATGGTTATCACTAGACGGCTTTAATATAGAATTAATATTTCTCCAAAAACGCTTTGGATCGTTTAAAGACTCATCTAACTCATGCTTTACATAATCCGCCTTAGCGTATCTATAACTGACATTGATCCTACATCTCAATTTCCTGGCACGTTCAAGATAATGTGTTTCAAGCCGTCTTAGAAATAAGGATACACATGTGTCCCTTTCATGGATTAAATTTCTTATATCAGTTGTCATCCATTAATTAGCCATGTCTTTGACAATAATTTGGACCAGAGGACTATCCAGGTAACATTCTATATGAACAAGAACAGCTCTTCATCAAAATTCTTATAAGTATGTGCAGTAATTGTTTATAGTAAGTACACTTTTCTGTTTCGTTTTAACACAGTAGACGGGCAAGTGATCACTAACCATAGAGTTCAAGGTACCTGATAACATTGTGTCATCATAAGATGTCATTACATTGTCCAGACAAGAGACTCTTTTTTTATACAGCCGTGTACACTGATGTATTAGCTTATGTAAACCATAGTTTCTGCACATGTCTACTATCGTATTCGTAGATTAAGCTTTTTCGGACAATGTATTTATATTTATGTCACCAAGACACCAAAGTTCAATATTGTCAGGTATCACTGTTTTATACAATTTTTCAATATAATTGAAAAATACATCCAGTTTTCTAGAAGGTGGATGATAAACTGTGGCTAATCTCATGACTTTTTGGCCTGGAACATTTATATCCAGTACCATAGACTCAATGTTACAGTTTTTGACACATAAATCATCCACAAGATCAGCAACAGGAGCTAATTCATGCCTAAGATAAACAGCTAGACCACCACCCTTCTTGCCTCGTCTATCTTGTCTATACAATTTCATACCACTCCATGTAACCAGGTCAGCATTGACATCATCATGAAGCCATGTCCTAAATATCTGATCCTTCTTTCTACACGTACTTCGTGTGTTGAGATGTACCATTTTAAAACCCTCCATCGAAATAAAATCCTAGAACCTAGATGACCCCCTACGGATAAACCAACCAAATGTTCCGTGACAGGTCTTAAGGAGAGCTACAACAAAAACGAAGTCCAATAATTTAGGTAGACCCACAACATAACTACAAAATTTGAAACAACAGAATATTTACAAGTTCAAGATTACATCTTATAACTAACATGGTTTATAACAGGTGTGCCTCACAGTAGGCTAGCAAACATGAGCATGCTATGCAGCTCATCATTATACTGGTTAACAATACAGTATATATGTCACATATTATATTAT